>CM050449.1:74458555-75658555 GCA_027563935.2 Costus lasius
GGTTATCATATGCGATCTTCTAGAAACCCTCTTTCCGCCATGCTTGATAGATGCGCATGATTAGGGTTTCACCCCCTTATATTAGGGACCCTACAATTGGTATCAGAGCTAGGCTTTCGATATGATCTATATGATTGCTTTGAAGTGTTTGTGATCCATACATGATGCTATGTTGCGCTTACTTGATACTTTGTTTACATGCGTTTACATGATGCAAGGTTTACATTGTCTAGTTTGCGCTTGTATCATTGTTACAAGAAGTTTGCGCTCCCCCTTGAAGGGGACCCCCTAGATCTAAGGGTTATCAACATGCTAGATATTGGGTGTATCTTGTTTTCTCAAGTGAAGCATGTTGTTTGTTTGCGCATGTTCTAGATGTTTTATAAAACTTATATCTTGCGCGCCTGATTAGATCTAAGGTGCCCCTACTATAAATCCTTAGATGGGTTGATGGGTTTGAAAGCATCTTCTAGGTCCGATCCAGAGAGTCTGATCAGACCATCTGACAGCCTAGATGGGTTGACCAGATAGCACCTGTGCGCAAGCACAAGGTGGCTATAGGTCGACTGCATCCAGGGCGTGTAGCGAGGTCTGGTTGAGACGACTACTGAACACACATGAGTTAGGCCCGGGGTCACACCCGCTTGCCGAAACTCATGAGGGTGGTTCAGCCCTTTCTACATGCATGGTTGACCATTAGGTCAACTCAAGTCAGTTAGGACTTGGTGCATGCAAGGGCAAAGGATCTGACTAGATGGATGAGTGGATCCCTATCAATGGACCATTGTAAGGTTGTAGGGCACATAAGGAAATTAAAATTGATACCATGGGGTTTTTCAAAATTTAATTTCATGGATGGATCACATGTTGATTTGATACCATATGCTTGTTTATTTAATCTTATGTGGGTTGCCCTAATGAGTGCTGTGCTGGGGCCTGCGTGCCTGGTCAATTATAAGTTAATATTATTTTGTGATCTGCGAGTCACATTTGTAATTAATTTATTGTATATTTGACCTGCGAGTCAAACTTGTCTAGATAGATCAAAATGTATTTTGATTAGACAAAAGCACAAAGGCACACATCCAAGAGGGGCATTCAGCTGGTGGCGCACCTGAGGTGCTCTTGGCGCTAGGGCCCTGGGTTGGACCAGATGAGATGCAAAAGTCCCAAGAAGAACAAGTGAAGACTTAAGTATCTTAAGGTCTTACTTAGGCTTTGGGCTTTTACCACATAAGATCATGCTTTCTATTTATTGTTGATATAATTAGAATTGCATGTGTTTATCTTCTGCTATAGCCATAGGATTTGCCTGATAGTAAGAAGATAAAAGACCGTTAAAATCCAACGCTAAAATATCAAGCGCGTAATGCCTTCTGACGCGAAACCTCACTGTTCTGACTATCGTTGGAGCCGTGTTGTACCCACTCAGTGGGCACGTCCATCTATCTTCAGACGGTGTGTGATTTCACCTGCGTGTTACAGAGAAGGGATTTATCGCTTCTCGTTGCTCAGCATAGCACGTGGTGGTCCAGGGAGTAGGTCAGGTCAGCTTGACCATGTAGGCTACATATGTGGCGCATATGGTAGCACATGGAGGCAGCCATCTGTGGGGTCAGAGATTGTGTTGTACCAACTCAGTTGGCACAGTCTGCTGGATTGCCCAGATGAAGGGGAATCACACGGGTTGGTGATTGGCAGGGACTGCCTACCAGAGATTAGTGCTTGTACTCTCTGTGCATCTTATCTCGCCTGAGCGGGACGCGGAGACCAAGTATGAAATCTGGATCCCATCTCACTAAAAGAGTGTTACTCTTTCGGACTGTTTACTGGATTTTTCAGTCAGACAAAATAGTGAGAAAAGAATCTTTCTTAAGTCCTGGATTGATTCTGAACATTGATACTGACCTTGCTGTTCTTGCATTGTTGTAGATACCTGCAGCAACGAACACCATGAGCTTCAATGTGCGATCCCTACTGGAAAGGGAGAAGTTTGCTGGGCCGAACTTCTCTGACTGGTTCGGACACCTTAAGATCGTTCTTAAGGCAGAGAGGAAACTGTATGTCCTCGAGACGGCAGTGCCGCCTCAACCCGCTGCGAACGCCGCAAGGGCGGTTCGCGATGCCTATGAAAAGCACGTCAATGATAGCATTGATGTCGCTTGCCTGATGCTAGCGTCTATGACGCCACCGCTGCAGCGTCAGCATGAGGATATGTCGGCTATAGAAATTATAGCGAACCTCAATATGCTGTATGCTGCACAGGCGAGGACAGAACGCTATAATCTGACAAAGCTCTTCTTTCAGAGCAAACTGGCTGAAGGGAGCCCAGTGGGAGCTCACGTGCTCAAGATGATTGGGCACAAGGAGGCTCTGGAGAAATTGGGGCATACCATCAACCAGGAGCTTGCTGTGGATATTATTCTGCAGTCTCTCCCGCCCTCTTTCGATGCGTTCATCATTAACTTTAATATGAACAAAATCGATTGTACACCGGCAGAGCTGTTGAATATGCTCTTGGCAACTGAGGAAACTCTGAAGGGAAAGCCTTCAACCTCTGTCTTAATGGTTCCTTCCAGGAACAAGAAGAAGGGGAAGAAGGGCAAAGCCCCTGTCAAGAATTACAGCAAGGCTCTGAAACAGAAGGTGAAGCGGTCAAAGGACAACAGGTGTTTCCACTGTGGCCAGCTGGGTCACTGGAAAAAGGACTGTAAAGCGCTCCAAGGAGATAAGAGGGGAAGCATCGCTTCTGGCTCAGGTATATATGTGACTGAGGTCATGTTATCTTCTTCTTCTATTTCATGGGTGTTGGACACTGCATGTGGAGTTCATATTTGTTCAAATGTACAGGAACTCAAGAGAAGAAGGCAGGTGGGACAGCATGAGGTAGACCTACGCGTTGGAAACGGGGCACGGGTTGCTGCTGTTGCTGTAGGAGACTATTTCATTTCTTTACCATCTGGCATTGTATTGGAATTAAACAATTGTTATTTTGTTCCGAGTATCACCAAAAATATTATCTCTATTCCTGCTCTTGTCAGGAAAGGTTTTGCCTTTGAATGCAATATTTCAAAGTGTGTTTTATCGTATGATAATATTGTTTATGGAACTGGTTCAATTAACAATGGGTTATACATGTTGGACATGGAAAATTCTATACAAAACATTGATAATAAGAAAGCCAAGTATGCTGATGACAGCACCTTGCTATGGCATAGTCGTTTAGGCCATATAAACGAGAAACGCATTAAGCGGTTGCATGATCATGGACTGCTGGGATCTTTCTCCTATGAGGAGATTGATACATGCAAAGCTTGTTTGATGGGTAAAATGACGAAGTCTCCTTTTCCTAACAAAGGTCAAAGGGTTTCAGGTTTACTTGACCTTATACACAGTGATGTGTGTGGGCCTTTTAGTAAACATGCCAGAGGTGGCTATCAGTACTTCATTACCTTTACTGATGATTTCAGTAGGTATGGGTATGTCTATTTAATGAGACATAAAAGTGAATCTTTTGACAAGTTCAAAGAGTTCAAAAATGAAGTACAAAATCAGTTAGGCCGAAATATCAAGGCACTTCGTTCTGATCGAGGTGGAGAATACCTAAGTCATGCATTTACTGACTATCTGAAGGAGTGTGGGATTATCTCACAGCTCACTCCGCCAGGAACACCGCAATGGAATGGTGTGTCCGAGAGGAGAAATAGAACGTTACTTGACATGGTTCGTTCTATGATGAGTCAGGCTACTCTTCCATACTCCTTTTGGGGTTTTGCACTGGAGACAGCTGCAAAGGTACTAAACCGAGTGCCATCCAAGGCAGTTTCAAAGACGCCATATGAGTTATGGTATGGGAAACAGCCTAGCTTGACATTTATCAGGATCTGGGGTTGCGAGGCTTATGTCAAAAAGCTCGCCTCTGGGAAACTGGAGAGCAGATCTGAGAAATGCATATTTGTCGGTTACCCTAAGGAAACTAAGGGTTATTATTTCTACGATCCCAAGGAGAACAAGGTATTTGTTGCTCGGACGGCAATATTTCTTGAGAAGGAGTTTCTTCTGCAAGAAGCCAGTGGGAGAGAAATAAAGCTGGATGAGAATCCAGAGGAAGGACAAAGTAGTCAAGCGCAGTTGGATGAGCCTGAGCCGGTAGATCAGGTTATTGAACAACCTAAGGCTCAAACATCACGGGAACCGCGAAGATCGGGAAGGATCCGTCGACAGCCAGAGCGCTATGACGGAGTCTACATCATTGAAAATGATGAACCCCTCACTTATGCGGATGCGGTCAGTGGACCGGAGTCAGCTAGATGGCTTGAAGCTATGCGAGCCGAAATGGACTCCATGTCAGATAACCAAGTCTGGGATTTGGTTGATCCGCCTCCGGGAGTAATCCCTATAGGCTGTAAATGGATCTTCAAGAAGAAGATTGACATGGATGGTAACGTGGTTACCTATAAAGGCAGGCTAGTTGCGAAAGGTTTCAAACAAATCTACGGGATAGATTATGATGAAACTTTCTCACCTGTAGCCATGTTTAAGTCTATTCGGATTCTTTTCGCGATAGCTGCATATTACGATTATGAGATCTAGCAGATGGATGTGAAAACAGCTTTCCTTAATGGAAATCTAGATGAGGATGTGTATATGACACAACCTGAAGGTTTCACTAATCCAGCAGATCGTCATAAAATATGCAAGTTAAAGAAGTCTATTTATGGACTGAAACAAGCATCTAGAAGCTGGAATATTCGTTTTGATGAATCAATCTCTGAGTTTGGTTTCATCAAGAACGAAGATGACCCGTGTGTATATAAAAGGTTTAGTGGGAGCGTGATTACATTCCTAATCCTCTACGTCGATGATATCTTGATCATTGGAAATGACATTCCTGAAATGCATGCTGTGAAGGCATGGTTAAGGAAATGTTTCCAGATGAAAGATTTAGGAGAAGCAGCCTATGTGTTAGGTGTGAAGATCTACAGGGATAGATCTAAGAGGCTTCTCGGGCTGTGCCAGAGTACTTACATCGATAAGGTCCTGGAAAGATTCCATTTAGAGAATTCTAAAAGGGGACATCTTCCAGTCAGACATGGTCTGAATCTTTCGAAGAGTCAGTGTCCACGAACACAGACTGAGAAAGATGAAATGGACAATACGCCTTATGCTTCGGCTATTGAATCCATAATGTATGCGATGTTGTGTACTCGCCCAGACGTTGCTTACGGGCTAAGCGTGACCAGTCGGTTCCAAAGTAATCCAGGTATGGCGCACTGGATTGCAGTCAAGAATATTTTAAAATATCTGCGGAGGACCAAAGATATGTTCTTGATATATGGTGGTCAGGAAGAACTCAGTATAGAAGGATATACTGACGCTTCGTTCCAGTCGGACCAGGATGATTTCCGATCTCAATCAGGCTATGTTTTTAGCTTGAATGGTGGAGCAGTGGTGTGGAAGAGTTTCAAACAGTCAACTATTGCTGATTCCACAACAGAAGCTGAGTATGTTGCAGCCTCGGAAGCATCCAAGGAGGCAGTGTGGATTCGTAAGTTCGTGAGAGAACTTGGTGTTGTTCCTTCGAGTGCAGATCCTTTGGTTATCTTCTGTGATAACACTGGAGCAATCGCACAAGCAAAGGAACCACGGTCACACCAGAAGTCCAAGCACATACAGAGACGGTTTCACTTGATCCGGGAGATCATTGATCGTGGCGAGATCAAAATTTGCAAGGTTCATACAGACGACAATCTGGCTGACCCGCTTACCAAGCCTCTGGCGCAGCAGAAGCATGAGAAGCACTGTAATAATATGGGTTTGAGGTTTCTCAACCATTAGATTAAGTGCAAGTGGGAGATTGTTGGGGTATGCCCTTAAGGCTAATGTTTGAGGCCTTTGGGATTGTAATAGTATCATGTAATAAACTCTTGTGTTTATAAAGGCATGGTTATTGTTCAGGTTGTTACCTTGTCTGCTGTAATAAGTGTACTTCTGAATAATGTCTCAAAGCTGTTCAGCTAGGCTGACATGCATATGTCCTTAGTCGATATATCTTGGTGAACATGAGACAGCCTTGATATGATTGAGACTAATATGTGTGCTAATCTTATAGGATGCTTCGAGCATGGAATAAGATGTAGACTCATGGGTACATTGGATGTACTGGACAGACCCTATTAGGATATTCAATTGCTTGTCACAATATGAATGATCCTTGTTTGCACTAAGTGGCACATGTCCTTTGACTTGAGATCACTTGTGTTACTAAATGATGATTGTCATTGTTTTGAGGTAGTTCAATATCATTTGAAACATAATGATTATAAACTATCTTGGATAATGATCATGAGTCAGGTTAGAACACTAGTGATAGATAAAGGATTGCCGTCTCCTTGTTCAAGGAGTGTGATGTTCTAAAGGGCCCCCCTGTATGAGATGGTTGAGATAGTGTATGGCCATACCCAGGTGACTATGTTCATCTGATCTAATCATGCTCATCATATTGGAGTTACAAGCTTGACACGCTTGTCCAATGAGAACATCCAGTGGCAAAGGACACATGCATGCCTTGTGAAGTTGCATTCACACTTGTGCTGTGTTTTGGGTGTAGTCTTGGAAGACTCTTTCCTTTATATCGGGAGACAGTGATGTGTTGCTAGATACCCCTCACTGATCGTGATAACGTGAGTTGTCGTTACCGACATTTAAAGGAAACCCTCAGGGTCGCACAATTTGATGATATGGCTTACTTGAGTCAGATCGTGTGGACTGAATCGTTTGGGTTCAGTTTAAAGGGATTTTATCTCTGATTGTAAGTGAGATCTGGTCTGATCATGTTTGATTGATTAGGGCTTGAGATCGGTAAGCTTCGATCGAGAGAGATGATGCTAGATCGGTGAGATCAGGAGCATCAAGAATTGAACGGTTAGATTTTGAACCTTTAGGGTTTAATCTAGACCATATGGCTTGGGTTAATTGGTCTTGGACCAAACCGAATAGAACCGGCTCATGATTGAGCGCATGGTTCATGGGAGATGAGTTAAGCGTTTGGTTCACTCAAGAGTGAACGCATGAGCTTTAACACCTTTCCATTTTTGGAATCGGTTTCGAAGTGGAAATGGTGTAACGCCTCCACATTAGTGTGGGAGGTTACTCTCTTGCCGAATTCTCTCGTGTGAAGGTTTCTCCAATTTTTCGGTGGAGAGGACTTGACGAAAGCTACGAGAGGAAGTCTCGCCAAGCACAACCTAGAAGTTCCCTTCCTTTCCATTTCGATCAAGGACATCTTGGAGATCCTTGCTAGCACAAGGAGCATCCAAGGAGCAAGTCATCACTCATTTTGTGTGCGACAATTTGGAGGAGACCTATCTTGATCTCTCGCTTCCAAGTCGCCATCCTCTTCATGGCTTTGGTATGATTTCTCATAGCCTTAAGTTGATCATATGGTTATCATATGCGATCTTCTAGAAACCCTCTTTCCGCCATGCTTGATAGATGCGCATGATTAGGGTTTCACCCCCTTATATTAGGGACCCTACATATACATACATATGTACATATACATATGTATATGTACATACATATATATATATGTATGTACATATACATATGTATGTATGTACGTATACATATGTATATACATATGTATATGTACATACATACATATACATATGTATATGTACATACATACATATACATATGTATATGTACATACATATATATATACATATATACATATACATATGTATATGTATGTACATATATATATATACATATATACATATGTACATGTATGTACATACATGTATGTACATGTATGTACATACATGTATGTACATACATGTACATACATGTATGTACATGTATATATATATATATATATATATATATATATATATATATATATATATATATACATACACTATATATATGCACATGGAGGAAGCTTGAGAATAGTGGAGATGAATGGGCTTAGATCCACCTAAGAAGAAGTATAACAAAGTCATTCTATTAGTGGGAGAAGGAAAAAAGAGGCAAAAGGGAAGTAAATAGCATTGAGGTAAAAAGTTAATATCTAAGAAACTACAAAGATCATATGCAAATAAGATTTTTAGAAGCTAATTAGATCTCCAAAGGAACTACAAAAGATTTTTAGCCTCTAGATGCTTTATCACTAGGTTTGCCAAATTATTATCTATGTGCACTTTACATATTTGCACATCACCCCTACCAATTACCTCCTTGATAGATATTACCATAGCACGTACTTGGAACCTTGAAGAGACCTTGCTCCCTTGGCTTATGTTATTGCTCCATTGTTATCACAATAGAGGTAGAGTAGACCTATAGTAGTAGAAACTACTTCAAGTTTAGTTATGAACTTCTTGTTCCATACTGTTTTTTTAGTTGCCTCAGAAGTTGCAACATACTCATTCTCAATTGTAAAATCTGCCATTGTGGATTGCTTAAAGCTTTTTCAAGTTATAGTACCTCCATTTAGGCAAAGCACATAACCTAAGTTCAATCTATAGTCATTGGGGTCTGTGTGGAACAACGCATTACTGTAGCCCTTGATGACACATAATTTTATAGTAATTTTTACACATAATTATCATAAATTTATGTCATATTTTTCTCTACATTTAAATTTATATCAAATTATTAAATATTGCAAAAAAAAAAAACTTCGCCTCTTTGTTTTTGTGAATTCAAAGGTAAAAAGGCCCAAATTCAAGTAAAAATGAAGAGATTTCATCATTATAAAGTTCAAAGCATAAAAAGGGACCTTTACTAAAAATTTGAAATCCAAAGCTGAAGGCATGCTATTAGTGGTGATTCCTGGACAATGATGTGTTTGTGTATATGCCCTTAGGACTAGATGTTGGTCTATTCTATGTACTATTTGACATTGATATTTTATATCATTCTGGCATTGTCATTATTATGTTTTGTTTACATCTGTGATTGTGTCTATGCTCACACTCTATCCTCAGTCAAGTACCTAGTTGATATAGGGATAGCTCTAGTACATGTGAGACTGGTATATGGGCTGGTTAGGCACAAGGTGCTAACCCAGACATATGGGTATATCAGTGGAAGATATACTGGATCAACCGGCTGTGAGGCTCTAACTTAGTATCATTAGTTAACCTCACAAGTGATAGGAGATGCATTGATTCTTTGACTAGAGGTCATTGACTCTTCCATATGGTTAGGAACATACTTTGATACAACCTAACACCTCACCATAGTTGGGCAGTCATAACGGTTGTCATTGAGTATATCACGACCCATATGAGAAGATCAATGGACAGATATAGGATTTGCCCCTTCCTAAGGGAAGCTTGATATCCATAGGGCCCCCCATGGTTCTATGACTACAAGTATATGGTCATACCCAGGTGAAAACCTGATTTAGTCATGACCATGAGATTGGGTGAAAGCAAGTGGTGACACACTTGTCCAATCGGATATTAGTTTGACAAAAGACTGTAATGCATTAGTACCTTGTTGCGATGATGGGGATGTCAATGTCGATATCCATTCCGAAGACTTGGATAGCAGCGATGCACTGCTAGGTGCCACTCACTGCTTGTGATGACCTAAGTTCATCACTGCCAACGTTAGAGGAACCTATAGCGTCGCACACCTTGATGCTCGAGTTTTCGTATTGATCGGTTAGCCTTAGGATCGAGTTATTTCATAACTCGGATCTATTTGGGAGATTTCATCAGCGCTAATGGGCCTGATGAGATGGAAGAAACTTATTGGAGATAAACTTTATTTTTAGCATATTGACCAAAACTAACCATGGTTAGCCTCATTTGACCTTGGGTTAAGTTGGATTGGATCTAATGACTTGGTTAACATGCATAATGAAGTTTGGGCTAGGCCCATTACCCAATGGGGATTTCTGATAAGTTGTCATGAAGAGTTAAATGGGCTTAAGGGGAAGAAACAAAGAGGTAGGTGCATATTGAATCCTAGTTAGACTAGGATTGGCGCCTATGCCTTAATTGATGTATTTCATGTGATTAATTAAATTTAAATTTGGATTAATCATTTGAGATTTTAGTGGACGAAAAATAGGGGCTGATTATTTAAATTAATTAGAGTCCTAATTGGATTAGGATTTGATTAATTAAATTCTTAAAATCATGCTCTAATCTCCCAATCCTTCTCCTTTACTCAAATCGCCTAAACTTCTATAAAAGAGACCCTAGCCCACCTCTCCACACACACACAATTCTCTTGGAGGCATGGAGAACAAGGAGGGGCGCAAGATAGGAGCTCTTCTTCCATCAAGGCCGCAAGCACTCTCCTCCACCTTCCATTGGCGCAAGTGAAGCAAGGCTTGGCAGCACCCTTCTCTTCTTCTTCCTCTTGGCGCATCCTCTTCCTTGTGGGTGGCACAAGAGATCTTGGAAGACTCTCCCTTAGCGTGGATCTTCTTCCTGAGGCTAGCACAGGGCGTGGAAGAAGAAAACTCAAGCATCGGTTGTGTGCAAGACTGCAAAGGGCGAACACTTGGGCGCCTGCATCAACATCTCCATCAATCGCTTTAAGGTATTATCTCTTACTCACCGTGTCGATCCCCTCGCAAGCATCGATCTTCTAGGTTTTTGGGACTGGCCTGTTTCGGAGATTTGCTTCTGCTTGTATCTCTGATGTATGTAAAATTTTTAAAATCCCTAGGGTTTTCCAACATGATGGTGTTGGTGTATATACCCTAGGATGAATTGTTGGTCCGATATGTGTACTACATATCTATCAAACATGTTTCATATCTTGGCATTCTAATTGTTGTGTATTTGGTACATCTACGTTATGTGTACATTTGTATAAACAATATCCCTAGAGATATATTTTATCTAGTTCTATAGATTGCGTGTAGTCAAGTACCATAGTAGATAGGGGACATCTATGGTATAGATAAGACTAGTTTAAGCACTGGTTAGCATGGGATGCTGAACGCAGGCATATGGGTATATCAAGGTAGATATACTAGACTAACCTACCATGAGGATTTGACTTGGTATCTCAAGCTAAATCTCATAGTGACAGAGGTGCACTTGTCCTTCAACTTGAGAGAGTTCGTATCTCTATATGGTAAACGGTATACTTTGATACAACTTAATGCCTCACTGTAACAGGGGTCATAATGGTTGTCATTGAGTATATCATTAGCCGTATGAGAGATATAACTTGCTAAGAGAGGATTTGCTCCTTATTTAATTGGAAGCTTGATGTCCTTGGATGACCCACATATGGATGCATGACTAAAAGTGTATGGTCATACCTAGGTGAAAGCCTGATTTAGTCATGACCATTAGATTGGGTTAAATAAAAGTGACACACTTGTCCAATCTGGATATTAGCCCGGCAAAAGGACTATAGTGCCAGGTACTTTGTCACATTTTAGGGGCTATCGATAATGACATCTATTCCGAAGATTCGGGCAGTAGTGATGTGTTGGGAATCCTCGGGCCAATTTTAAATAACATAATATCAGCGGAAACGTTGGCCTGAAATATAATTCCCATGAAAACCAGGATCGTCTTACGAGTGAGAACCAACGGATGTGAAGAGTAGAACCTTTGATAAATCTTACAAGATGCGCCGATGATGATAGACACGTACAGGAGTGTCCTCTGCAATCGCGCACATACAGGCTCCTCGAAATCTCTTAACCTCTATGCTTGGTGCTAGCCTCAAAAGGTGAGATCCATGCCTTAGGGAGTCTTCTTGTTGCTTGCACCAATCACCAAATTGATGCGCCCACAAGCTGTGAATTCTTCTCAACTTGCGCCAAGGAGAAGAGAGTAGGCAGTAAGGAGAGGGAAGCTCTTCCACTTGCCCCTAGGATGAAGAAGATGAAGATCACCAAGCCCTCTCTAGCTCTCGCCACTTCAAGGAGGAAGAATAAGTGGGCAGCGGCTCTCTTCAAGTTGGCGACTAGGGCTATAATGATGAGAGATCACTTGGGCGGCTAGGGATTCTAGGATCAAAGATACATATGATATGCACCCTCTATGCCCCCTCATATAGAGTTTTAGAGCGGGTCCCGTAACTTAAGTTATGAATAAATCTAATAGATTTATTCATTTTAGCGCTTAATTTGTGGACCCCTCTTGTTACGTTTAAATCAAGATGTAAAAAGCCTCCAAATAAATTCGGTAGTAAAATACAAATTTGACCTATTGACTAGACCAAGTCCATCGAAGTCAAATGTGGTCACCCGAAGGTCAAATGAGGTCAACTGATGTCAAAACATAACATGATTCCATATGATCATCTCTGACTCATCAGACACATCCGCGATGCATCAGACTCCCAAATAGACTCAAGTCAACCAAATGACTCAATCTACGCTATCTGATCAATATGAGATCTCGAGTGTCTAGGTATGCAACCCTATAGGTTCTTCAAACGTTGGCAGTGATAACCTCAAGTCATCATAAGCAATGAGTGGTACCTAGTAGTACAACATTGCTACCCAAGTCTTCAGAATGGAGTCATCATCGACATCCTCTAAAACTACGACAAAGTACATGTACACCTTTGTCCTTTTTCAAGGCTGATATCTAGATTGGACGAGTACGTCACACTTGTTTATACACTTTCAATCATGCAACCATATGTTGGGCGCCCATGGATATCAAGCTTCCATTTAAGAAAGGGGCACATCCTATCTTGGCTCATTGAATCTCTCCTATGGCTTATAATACATCCAATGATAACCGTTATGACTCCCCTGCTATGACGAAGCAATGAGTTGTATCAAAGTGCATCACTTACCATATAGAGATGTCAATGACCTCAAGTCAAGGACAAGTGTACCTCTGTCACGGTGAGATTTGACCTGAGACACCAAGTCAAATAGTTTACAAAATCTGCATACCACGGAGCATCAATCCTTGCAATAGCAAAGAGATGCTCATCAGGGAAGGCGTCATCAATCTCATACTCGGTAATTTTTTGCACTCCATCTTCCTAAACAAAGCGTGACAAATGATCAGTAACATAGTTTTCTACGCCCTTCTTATCTTTGATCTCCACGTTGAACTCTCGCAGCAGAAGGATCCATCTGATCAACCTTGCCTCCGAATCCTTCTTACTCATAAGATACCTGACTGCTGCATGATCTGTGTAAACATCTACTTTAGAATTAATAAAATAAGATCTAAATTTATTGAATGCAAAAACAATGGCTAGAAACTCCTTTTTTGTTGTTGCATAATTGATTTGTGTGTCATCCAATGTCTGGCTCGCATAATAAATAGCGTGCAACTTTTTCTCTTTGTGTTGCCCAAGAACAACATCGATAGCATGGTCACTGGCATCACACATCAATTTAAAAGGAAGCAACCAATCAGGTGGTTGAATTATTGGTGCTTTTGTGAGAGCCTTTTTGAGTTTTTGAAAAGCAGACATACAATCTTGGTCAAAAACAAAAGGAATATCTTTACCAAGTAACTTAGTAAGAGGTCTAGCAATTTTTGAACAATCTTTAACAAAGCGTTTATAAAATCCAGGGTGACCAAGAAAACTCCTAATTCCCTTAACAGAAGATGGTGGTGGCAATTTCTCAATCACCTCCACCTTTGCCTTATCTACTTCAATTCCACGATTAGAAATCAAGTGCCCGTGAACAATACCTTCATTAACCATTAAGTGACACTTTTCCCAATTTAATATCAAATTAAATTCTTCATAGCGTTATAACACATGTGATAAATTAGACAGGCAAATATCAAAATCAGAACCATATATGGAAAAATCATTTATAAACACATCCATAATATCCTCAATAAGATAAAAAAAATAACCATCTTGTAATGCTGAAAGTAGCAGGTGCATTGTAGAGTCCAAACGGCATATGGTGATAAGCAAAAGTACCATATGGGCAAGTAAACGTTGTCTTCTCCTGATCTTTAGGATGAATAGGGATCTGAAAGAAACCAAAATATCCATCAGGATAGCAGAAATAAGAATTACAAGATAAACATTCAAACATCTAGTCAATAAAAGGAAAGGGAAAGTGATCTTTCCAGGTGACGACATTCAATTTCTGATAGTCAATGTACATCCGCCATCCTCTTACCATTCTTGTCGAAATTAGAGTGTTATTTTCATTTTTCATCACAGTAATGAAGGTTCCCTTAGACAAGGGGGCGAAACCCTAGATAGGCGCATGTTATATATCTAGCAGCGGAAAGGGGGTTTCTTGGGATCTTTTCAATGCATGTAATATAATCAACTTAAATCGATTGTATATAAGAGATAGAACCATACCAATGCCATTTGTTGGATGGCGTCTAGGAAGAAGAAAGTGAAGTCGCTTTCCTCCAAACGGTTCGCACACAAGAAGATCTATGCGCTTACTCCCTTCGGTACACCTTGTGCTAGCAAAGTTCCTTGGTGTCTTTGTTCGTGTGAGAAGGGAAGAAGAACGTCTTGCTTGCTCAGTCCTCGACTCTCCAAAGCGTGAAGTGGAACTTCCACAAGAGGAGGCGACGGGAATAGGAGTGAGGCGACAAGAGATGCGCTCTACCCAAAACATGGAGACGTGGTTGCTAAAAATAGCCAACCTTACTCTTTCATGCGATCATGTGTTCATGCGCTCATGAACCAATCGCATTTTCCTCTCCCCTCTTTGAACCAAGCGCTCATATCATGAGCCGGTTCAACTAGGTCTGGTTCATAGACCAATTAACCCAAGCAATTAGTCCAGATCACATTAAAACCTTAAGGCTCTTGATCTGACCGTTAATCTCTTGATGCTTCTGATCTCACTGATCTAGCATCCATTCTCTCGATCGAAGCTTACCGATCTCAAGCCCTAATCAATCAAACATGATTAGACCAGATCTCACTCACAATCAGAGATTAAATCCCTTTAAACTGAACCCAAATAATTCAGTCCACACGATCTGACTTAAGTAAGCCATATCATCAAATTGTGCGACCCTAAGGGTTTCCTTTAAATGTCGGTAACGATAACTTACGTTATCACGATCAGTGAGGGGTATCTAGCAACACATCACTGTCTCCCGATATAAAGGAAAAGAGTCTTCCAAGACTACACCCAAACTACAGCACAAGTGTGAATCCAATTCACAAGGCATGCATATTTCCTTTGCCACTGGATGTTCTTATTGGACAAGCGTGTCAAGCTTGTAGTTCCAATATGATGAGCATGATTAGAACAGATGAACACAGTCACCTGGGTATGGCCATACACTTTCTCAATCACCTCATCCAGGGGGCCCCTTTAGAACATCACACTCCAATTAAGGAGACGGCAATCCTATATCTATCACTAGTGCCCTAACCTGATTCAAGCTCACCATCCAAGATAGTCTATAATCATTATGTTTCAAATGATATTGAACTACCTCAAAACAATGACAATCATCATTTAGAAAACACAAGTGATCTCAAGTCAGAGGAAATGTGCCACTTGTTACATTCAAGGATTATTCATATTGTGACAACCAATTGAATATCCTAGTAGGGTCTGTCCAGTACATCCAATGTACCCATGAGTCTACATCTTATTCCATGCTCGAAGCATCCTATAAGATTAGAGCACATATTAGTCTCAATCATATCAAGGCTGTCTCATGTTCACCAAGATATCTCGACTAAGGACTTTACAGCATGTCAGCCCAGCTGAACAGCTTTGAGACATTATTCAGAAGTACACTTATTGCAGCAGATAATGTAACAAACTGAATAACAACCATGCCTTTATAAACATAAGAGTTTATTACATGATACTGATACAATCCCAAGGCCTCAAACATTAGCCTTAAGGGCATACCCCAACAATCTCCCACTTGCACTTAATCTAATGGTTGAGAAATCTCAAACCCATGTTATTACAGTGCTTCTCATGCTTCTGCTGCGCCAGAGGCTTAGTAAGCGGGTCTGCCAGATTGTCATCTGTATGAACCTTGCAGACTTTGATCTCGCCACGATCAATGATCTCCCTGATCAAATGAAACCGTCTCTGTATGTGCTTGGACTTCTGGTGCGACCGTGGTTCCTTTGCTTGTGCGATTGCTCCAGTGTTATCACAAAAGATAACCAAAGGATCTGCACTCGAAGGAACAACACCAAGTTCTCTCACGAACTTACGAATCCACACTGCCTCCTTGGATGCTTCCGAGGCTGCAACATACTCGGCTTCTGTTGTGGAATCAGCAACAGTTGACTGTTTGAAACTCTTCCACACCACCGCTCCTCCATTCAAGCTAAAAACATAGCCTGATTGCGATCGGAAATCATCCTGGTCAGACTGGAACGAAGCGTCAGTATATCCTTCAATACTGAGTTCTTCCTGACCACCATATATCAAGAACATATCTTTGGTCCTCCGCAGATATTTTAAAATGTTCTTGACTGCAATCCAGTGCGCCATACCTGGATTACTTTGGAACCGACTGGTCACGCTTAACCCGTAAGCGACGTCTGGGCGAGTACACAACATCGCATACATAATGGACCCAATAGCCGAAGCATAAGGCGTATTGTCCATTTCATCTTTCTCAGTCTGTGTTTGTGGACACTGACTCTTTGAAAGATTCAGACCATGTCTGACTGGAAGATATCCTCTTTTAGAATTCTCTAAATGAAATCTTTCCAGGACTTTATCGATGTAAGTACTCTGGCACAGCCCGAGAAGCCTCTTAGATCTATCCCTGTAGATCTTCACACCTAATACATAGGCTGCTTCTCCTAAATCTTTCATCTGAAAACATTTCCTTAACCATGCCTTAACCGCATGCATTTCAGGAATATCGTTTCCAATGATCAAGA
Source organism: Costus lasius (assembly GCA_027563935.2). Lineage (NCBI taxonomy): Eukaryota > Viridiplantae > Streptophyta > Magnoliopsida > Zingiberales > Costaceae > Costus > Costus lasius. Next base: position 74,475,380 of record CM050449.1, read on the forward strand.
TATCATCGACGTAGAGGACTAGGAAAGTAATCACGCTCCCACTAAACCTCTTATATACACACGGGTCATCCTCGTTCTTGATGAAACCAAATTCACTGACTGATTCATCAAAACGAATATTCCAGCTTCTCGATGCTTGTTTAAGTCCATAAATAGACTTCTTTAATTTGCATATTTTATGACGATCTGATGGATTAGTGAAACCTTCAGGTTGTGTCATATACACATCCTCTTCCAGATTTCCATTAAGGAAAGCTGTCTTCACATCCATTTGCCAGATCTCATAATCGTAATATGCTGCTATCGCGAAAAGAATCCGAATAGACTTAAACATAGCTACAGGTGAGAAAGTTTCATCATAATCTATCCCGTAGATTTGTTTGAAACCTTTCGCAACTAGCCTGCCTTTATAGGTAACCACGTTACCATCCATGTCAATCTTCTTCTTGAAGATCCATTTGCAGCCTATAGCGATAACTCCCGGAGGCGGATCAACCAAATCCCAGACTTGGTTATCTGACATGGAGTCCATCTCGGCTCGCATAGCTTCAAGCCATCTCGCTGACTCCGGTCCACTGACCGCATCCGCATAAGTAAGGGGTTCATCATTATCAATGATGTAGACTCCGTCATAGCGCTCAGGCTGTCGACGGATCCTTCCCGATCTTCGCGGTTCCCGTGATGTCTGAGCCTCAGGTTGTTCAATAACCTGATCCACCGGCTCAGGCTCATCCAACTGTGCTTGACTACTTTGTCCTTCCTCTGGATTCTCATCCAGCTTTATTTCTCTCCCACTGGCCTCTTGCAGAAGAAACTCCTTCTCAAGAAATATGGCCGTCCGAGCAACAAACACCTTGTTCTCTTTGGGATCGTAGAAATAATAACCCTTAGTTTCCTTAGGGTAACCGACAAAGATACATTTCTCAGATCTGCTCTCTAGTTTCCCAGAGGCGAGCTTTTTGACATAAGCCTCGCAGCCCCAGATCCTGATAAATGTCAAGCTCGGCTGTTTCCCATACCATAACTCATATGGCGTCTTAGAAACTGCCTTGGATGGCACTCGGTTTAGTACCTTTGCAGCTGTTTCCAGTGCAAATCCCCAAAAGGAATATGGAAGAGTAGCCTGACTCATCATAGAACGAACCATATCAAGTAACGTTCTATTTCTCCTCTCGGACACACCATTCCATTGCGGTGTTCCTGGCGGAGTGAGCTGTGAGATAATCCCACACTCCTTCAGATAGTCAGTAAACGCATGACTCAAGTATTCTCCACCTCGATCAGAACGAAGTGCCTTGATATTTCGGCCTAGCTGATTCTGTACTTCATTCTTGAAGTCTTTGAACTTGTCAAAAGATTCACTTTTATGTCTCATCAGATAGACATAACCATACCTACTGAAATCATCAGTAAAGGTAATGAAGTAAAGATAGCCACCTCTGGCATGTTTACTAAATGGCCCACACACATCACTGTGTATAAGGTCAAGTAAACCTGAAGCCCTTTGACCTTTATGAGGAAAAGGTGACTTCGTCATTTTACCCATTAAACAAGCTTTGCATGTATCAATCCCCTCAAAGGAGAATGATCCCAGCAGTCCATTATCATGCAACCGCTTAATGCGTTTCTCGTTAATATGGCCTAAACGACTATGCCATAACAAGGTGCTGTCATCAGCATACTTGGCTTTCTTAATATCAATATTTTGTATAGAACATTCCATGTCCAACATGAATAACCCATTGTTAATTGAACCAGTAGCATAAACAATATTATCTAAAGAAAGAACACACTTTGAAATATTGCATTCAAAGGAAAATCCCTTCCTGATAAGAGCAGGAATGGAGATAATATTTTTAGTAATGCTGGGAACAAAGTAACAATTGTCTAGTTCCAATACAAGTCTAGATGGTAAAGAGATGAAATAGTCTCCTACAGCAACAGCAGCAACCCGTGCCCCGTTTCCAACTCGTAGGTCCACCTCATGCTGTCCCACCTGCCTTCTTCTCTTGAGTTCCTGTACATTTGAACAAATGTGAACTCCACATGCAGTGTCCAACACCCATGAAATAGAAGAAGATGAAACCATGACTTCCGTCACGTATATACCTGAGCCAGAAGCGATGCTTCCCCTCTTGTCTCCTTGGAGCGCTTTACAGTCCTTTTTCCAGTGACCCAGCTGGCCACAGTGGAAACATCTGTATTCCTTCGACCGCTTGGCCTTTTGCTTCAGAGCCTTGCTGTAGCTCTTGACAGGGGTCTTGCCCTTCTTCCCCTTCTTCTTGTTCCTTGAAGGAAACATCAAGACAGAGGTTGAAGGCTTTCCCTTCAGAGTCTCATCAGTAGTCAAGAGCATATTCAGCAGCTCTGCCGGAGTACAATCGATTTTGTTCATATTAAAGTTAATGATGAACGCATCGAAAGAGGGCGAGAGAGACTGCAGAATAATGTCCACAGCAAGCTCCTGATTGATGGTATGCCCCAGTTTCTCTAGAGCCTCCTTGTGCCCAATCATCATGAGCACGTGAGCTCCCACTGGGCTCCCTTCAGCCAGTTTGCTCTGAAAGAACAGCTTTGTCAGATTATAGCGTTCTGTCCTCGCCTGTGCAGCATACAGCATCTTGAGGTTCACTATAATCTCTATAGCCGACATATCCTCATGCTAACGCTGCAGCGGTGGCGTCATAGACGCTAGCATCAGGCAAGCGACATCAATGCTATCATTGACGTGCTTTTCATAAGCTTCCCGAACCGCCCTTGCGGCGTTCGGAGCGGGCTGAGGCGGTATAGCCGTCTCGAGGACATACAGTTTCCTCTCTGCCTTAAGAATAATCTTAAGGTGTCCGTACCAGTCTGAGAAGTTCGGCCCAGCAAACTTCTCCCTTTCCAGTAGGGATCGCACATTGAAGCTCATGGTGTTCGTTGCTGCAGGTATCTACAACAATGCAAGAACAGCAAGGTCAGTATCAATGTTAAGAATCAATCAGGACTTAAGAATGATTCTTTTTCTCACTATTTTATCTGGCTGAAAAATCCAGCAAAACAGCCCGAAAGAGTAGAACTCTTTTAGTGAGATGGGATCCAGATTTCATACTTGGTCTCCGCGTCCCGCTCAGGCGAGATAAGATGCACAGAGAGTACAAGCACTAATCTCTGGTAGGCAATTCCTGCCAATCGCCAACCCGTGCGATTCCCCTTCATCTGGGCAATCCAGCAGACTGTGCCAACTGAGTTGGTACAACACAATCTCTGACCCCACAGATGGCTGCCTCCATGTGCTACCATATGTGCCACATATGTAGCCTACATGGTCAAGCTAACCCGACCTACTCCCTGGACCACCACGTGCTATGCTGAGCAACGAGAAGCGATAAATCCCTTCTCTGTAACACGCAGGTGTAATCCGGCACCGTCTGAAGATAGATGGACGTGCCCACTGAGTGGGTACAACACGGCTCCAACGATAGTCAGAACAGTGAGGTTTCACGTCAGAAGGCTTACGAGCTTGATATTTTAGCGTTGGATTTTAACGGTCTTTTATCTTCTTAACTATCATGCAATTCCTATGGTGATAGCAGAAGATAAACTCATGCAATTCTAATTATAAAAGCAATAAATAGAAAGCATGCTGATCTTATGTGGTAAAAGCCCATTGAGCCTAAGTTAGACCTTAAATAAACTTAAGTCTTCACTTGCTTTTCTTCATGGGTCTTTTGCTTCTCTTTTAGCCCAAACCAGGGCCCAAGCGCCATCTGCAGCTCAGGTGCGCCTACCAGGGAAAATGCGCCTGGTCCCAGAGTCGAACCCTGGACCTCCCACCTGGTCTAGCCACTGCTGCATGCGCCTCTGCCAAGTGTGCTCTGTGCTCTTGTCTGACTAATTTACAAATTAATCTATCTAGACAAGATTGACTCGCAGGTCAATTACATTTTATAAATTAATTAAACTGTGATTCGCAGATCACAAAAATAAGAATTAATTTACAATAAAATTCCAGGCACGTAGGCCCCAGCACAGCACACAATAAACGGGCAGCCCACATAAGATAAAATAAACATACATATGGCATCATACATCATTTGATCCAATCATGAAAAATAAAATTTTGAAAAACCCCATTGAGATCAATTTTATTTTTCCTTATGTGCCCTACTACCTTACAACGGTCCATTACTAGGGATCCACTCATCCGACCTAGTCAGATCCACTGCCCTTACATGCACCAAGTCCTAACTGACTTGAGTCGACCAAAAGGTCAACAATGCATGCGCCAAGGGCTGAACGACCACAATGAGGTCTGGCAAGCGGGTGTGACCCCGGGCCTAACTCATGTGTGTTCACTAGTCGTCTCAATCAGACATCGCTACACGCCTATCTGCAGTCGACCTATAGCCATCTCGTGCTTGCGCACAGATGCTATCTGGTCGACCCATCAAGGCTGTCAGATAGTCTGATCAGACTGTTTGGATCTAACCTAGGGGATGACTTCAACCCTAATAACCCGTCTAAGGGTTTAAAGCAGGCGCCTCTTAGATCTAATGAGAGTCGCGCAAGTTTTGTTTTGAAAACACAATGAAACAAGTGCCAAGAACATGCGCCAACATAAAAATGTAACATGAAATATGGTTCGCATGAAACATCTAATATGCGCATGTTATAGATCTAAGCATACTCATACTTTCGCATATATGGATCACAAAGTCTTAAGCAATCATAGAAACATGCAAACAACCGCCTCTGATACCAATTGAAGGTTCCCTTAGACAAGGGGGCAAAACCCTAGATAGGCGCATGTTATATATCTAGCAGCGGAAAGGGGGTTTCTTGGGATCTTTTCAATGCATGTAATATAATCAACTTAAATCGATTGTATATAAGAGATAGAACCATACCAATGCCATTTGTTGGATGGCGTCTAGGAAGAAGAAAGTGAAGTCGCTTTCCTCCAAACGGTTCGCACACAAGAAGATCTATGCGCTTACTCCCTTCGGTACACCTTGTGCTAGCAAAGTTCCTTGGTGTCTTTGTTCGTGTGAGAAGGGAAGAAGAACGTCTTGCTTGCTCAGTCCTCGACTCTCCAAAGCGTGAAGTGGAACTTCCACAAGAGGAGGCGACGGGAATAGGAGTGAGGCGACAAGAGATGCGCTCTACCCAAAACATGGAGGCGTGGTTGCTAAAAATAGCCAACCTTACTCTTTCATGCGATCATGTGTTCATGCGCTCATGAACCAATCGCATTTTCCTCTCCCCTCTTTGAACCAAGCGCTCATATCATGAGCCGGTTCAACTAGGTCTGGTTCATAGACCAATTAACCCAAGCAATTAGTCCAGATCACATTAAAACCATAAGGCTCTTGATCTGACCGTTAATCTCTTGATGCTTCTGATCTCACTGATCTAGCATCCATTCTCTCGATCGAAGCTTACCGATCTCAAGCCCTAATCAATCAAACATGATTAGACCAGATCTCACTCACAATCAGAGATTAAATCCCTTTAAACTGAACCCAAATAATTCAGTCCACACGATCTGCCTTAAGTAAGCCATATCATCAAATTGTGCGACCCTAAGGGTTTCCTTTAAATGTCGGTAACGATAACTTACGTTATCACGATCAGTGAGGGGTATCTAGCAACACATCACTGTCTCCCGATATAAAGGAAAAGAGTCTTCCAAGACTACACCCAAACTACAGCACAAGTGTGAATCCAATTCACAAGGCATGCATATTTCCTTTGCCACTGGATGTTCTTATTGGACAAGCGTGTCAAGCTTGTAGTTCCAATATGATGAGCATGATTAGAACAGATGAACACAGTCACCTGGGTATGGCCATACACTTTCTCAATCACCTCATCCAGGGGGCCCCTTTAGAATATCACACTCCAATTAAGGAGACGGCAATCCTATATCTATCACTAGTGCCCTAACCTGATTCAAGCTCACCATCCAAGATAGTCTATAATCATTATGTTTCAAATGATATTGAACTACCTCAAAACAATGACAATCATCATTTAGAAAACACAAGTGATCTCGAGTCAGAGGAAATGTGCCACTTGTTACATTCAAGGATTATTCATATTGTGACAACCAATTGAATATCCTAGTAGGGTCTGTCCAGTACATCAAATGTACCCATGAGTCTACATCTTATTCCATGCTCGAAGCATCCTATAAGATTAGAGCACATATTAGTCTCAATCATATCAAGGCTGTCTCATGTTCACCAAGATATCTCGACTAAGGACTTTACAGCATGTCAGCCCAGCTGAACAGCTTTGAGACATTATTCAGAAGTACACTTATTGCAGCAGATAATGTAACAAACTGAATAACAACCATGCCTTTATAAACATAAGAGTTTATTACATGATACTGATACAATCCCAAGGCCTCAAACATTAGCCTTAAGGGCATACCCCAACAAGTAATCCCTCCTTTTTTTTGGCACCACATGCACCGGGCTCACCCACTAGCTGTCAGATATGGGGTAGATAATTCCAGCATCCAAGAGCTTTAGAACCTCCTTCTTTACTACCTCCTTCATGTTCGGGTTGAGCCTCCTTTGATACTCAATTGATGGCTTGCTCCTCTCTTCTAAAAATATTCTATGCATACAAATAGAAGGATTGATTCCTTTTATGTCATCAAGGGTATAGTCAATCACTTTCTTATGCTGACGAAGTTCATCTAAAAGTTTAGTAGTCTAAAATGCATCAAGCTTTGCATTAATGATTACAGGAAAAGCAGAGTTCTCTCCAAAAAATTCATACCTGAGGTTGCTTGGAAGAGTTTTAAATTCATACCTCTTTCCTTCATCAGGTTTACCTTCTGTCATGCTCAAGTGTTCTTCTTTCAACTTTTTGGACTCAAGTGGTGATGTAGAATTTAACAATGTAGAATATGAGCTTACCTCCTCCTCTTCATCACTATCATCACCTTTGATAAGACACACTTTGAGCGGATCCTTCTCCATCCTGAAATCAACGATCATCAGTGAAGTATCATCAAAGACTTCAACACTATAGCAGGATCCTGTAAAAGAAGGTTTCTTTAGATTTTTTGTTAAATCAAAATCTACAGAGTCCCCACTTATCTTGAAAGTGAGCTTCCCATTCTTAACATCAATCATAGCTCCAGTTGTCGCCAAAAAAGGGCTACCTAAAATTATGAGAAGTCTAGAATCCTCTTCCATTTCGAGGACAACAAAATCAGCAGGTATAAAGAACTTACCGACTTTAATAAGCACATACTCTAAAATACCTACCGGATGCCGTACAAAGCAGTTGGCTAGCTGTAGAGAAACAAAAGTGGGTTTGAGATCTCTAATGTCCAGCTTCTTACAAACTGAGTGTTTCGAGATGAAGGACTTAGGGGAGGCCGCCTATATCCTAGGCGTGAGGATCTACTGGGATAAATCCAAGAGGCTCCTGGCCCTTAGTCAGAGTACCTACATTGATAAGGTCATGGAGAGATTCAACTTGGAGCAATCCAAGAAGGAGTACCTTCCAGTGAGACATGACCTTACTCTCTCAAAGAGCCAGTGTCCCACCACACCGACTAAGAGGGATGACATGAGTTGAGTGCCCTATGCTTCGACAGTGGGATAGATCATGTATGCAATGTTGTGTACTAGACCAGATGTGGCTTATGCTGCAAGCATAACCAGCTAATACCAATCTAATCCAGGTCTGCACTACTGGGTGGTTGTAAAGAACATCCTTAAGTATCTGAGAAGAACTAAGCATCAGTTCTTGGTCTACGAAGGACAGGAAGAGCTCAGCATTCAGGGCTACACTGATGCGTCATTCCAGTCTGACCCTGACAACTTCAGATCGCAGGCCGGCTATGTGTTCAAGATGAATGGAGCCGCTGTATGCTGGAAGAGCTTCAAGCAATCCACCATAGCAGATTCTACAATTGAGGCTGAGTATGTGGCCGTTTCTGAGGTAGCCAAAGAAGCCGTTTGGATCAGGAAGTTCATTTTAGAACTTCAGGTGGTTCCAAGTGCAGTGGATCCCATTGAGCTCTACTGTGACAACAATGGGGCAATAGCACAAGCTAAGGAACCACGGTCTCATCAAAGGTCCAAACACATACTCAGGAGATTTCACCTGATCAGAGAGATCATTGACCGAGGTGATGTCAAGATTAGCAGATTTGACATAGAGAACAATCTAGCAGACCCACTGACCAAGGCTTTGGCGCAGCAGAAGCATGATGGTTATGCCAGGGATATGGGGTTGAGGTTTCTCAACCTCTAGGTCCAAGTGCAAGTGGGAGATTGTTGGTGTGTATGCCCTGAGACCTAGTATCGGTCCATCTTTTGTACTACTTGACATAGATATATATATCATTCTAGTATTATGATTTTCAATGTTTGTCTACATCTGCGATTGTGTACTTACATGATAATGTCTCTAGAGACAGATTGGATCTGTGCTCAAATGGTTGTCCCCAGTTGATGTACCTGAGTGGATATGGGATAGCTCTAGTACTTGTGAGACTGGTATATGAGCTGGTTAGGCACGAGGTGCTAACGCAGACATATAGGTATATCAGTGGTGGATATACTGGACCAATCCGCTGTGAGGCTATGACTTGGTGTCATGGGTTATCCTCACAAGTGACAGGAGATGTATTGATCCCTTGACTTGAGGTCATTGACCATTCTATATGGTTAGGGACATGCTTTGATACAACCTAACACCTCACCGTAGTTGGGAGGTAATAACGGTTGTCATTGAGCATGTCACGACCCATATGAGAAGGTCAATGGATAGACAGAGGATTTACCCCTTCCTGAGGGAAGCATGATATCCATGGAGCTCTTCTATGGTTTTATGACTGAAAGTGTATGGCCATACCCAGGTGACAACCTAATTTAGTCATGACCATGTGATTGAGTGAAAACAAGTGATGCCATATTTGTCCAATCGGATATCAGTTTGGCAAAGGGACTATGATGTATCTATACCTAGTTGTGATGATGGGGATGTCGATGTCGATATCCATTCTGATGACTTGGGTAGCAGCGATGCACTGCTAGGTGCCACTCACTGCTTGTGGTGACCTTAGGGCAGCACTACCAACGTCAGAGGAACCTACAGGGTCACATACCTTGATATCGAGTTCTCGTATTGATTAGGAAGCCTTATGATTGAGTTATTAAAAACCTCGGATCTATTTGGGAGATTTCATCAGTGCCAATGGGACTGATGAGATGGAAGAGAGTTATTGGAGCCAAACTTCATTTTTGGCAGGTTGACCCGAAATTGACCAACATTGGTCACATTTGGATTAGGGTTGCATTGGATTGGATCCAATTACTTAATCAACCCATGCAATGAAGTTTGGGCTAGCTCATTACCCAATGAGGCCCAATAACAAGTTGTCATGAAGAGATAATAGGCTAAAAGGGTATAATGGAGAGAAAACTTCTCCCATTGGCGCCTATGGGTATAATGGGGAGAAGTTGACGCCTTTGCTTCATTAGGAAGCTTTAGGCGCCTCCCCCCTTCATCCATTGATGGAAACCTTGTATCTAAGGCAAGGCTTGGGGCGCATATGGCTTGTAGAACTTATTGGGTAAGTGGAAAGTGCATATGGTAGAAGGGGTGGTGTTTATGGTAAAGACTTGGAGTTTTTCCATACACCAAACCCTAATTGCTCCCTCCCTTAACCCTAGCCGCCCCCCTTCATGAATATTGCACCAATGCCTTGCCTTGCCGCCTCCTTATCTATATATACATGAGTATATGCGAGAGTAAGGGTTGAAACAATTTCAATTAGCGTGAGCAAGAATTGAGGGGCAAGAACAACAAGGAGTTGGCGCAATCTTCCTCTTCCACTTGGGGATTGCAAGTCATCTTCTTCTTCATCTCTTCTTGGCGCAAGCAGACCTGAAGTTGGTGGCTTCTTCTTCATAGCCGCAAGTCTTCTCCATCTCCTCCTCTTGGCGCAAAATTGGAGGAAGGCTTGGCAGCATCATCTCCCCTTCCTCTTCACCTTGGCGCATCTTCCCTAGAAGGTGGCGCAAGTGGTGTTGAAGGTGACATAAGGCTTGGATCTTCTTCCCGAGGCTACCACCGGGCGAGGAATAAGAGAGCTCGATCCATCCGTGTGTGTGAGACTGCAGAGGGCGCACGCTTAGGCGCCTATCTCGACATCGGCCTCATCTTGCTTCTAAGGTATTTTCTACCTCATCAAGTCGACCCCCTCGCAAGACAATCTTCACTGGGTTTTTGGGACCGGCCTGTTTCGGGGATATTCTTCCACTGTGCAAATGTAATCTCTGTGTAAAATTATAAAATATCCCTAGGGTTTCCCAACACTAGTTCCTTACAACAGTGAGCTTTAGCTGAGTTGACCTTGAGGAGGTTTGGGTCCTATGCTTCCAATATCCTTACAGCTCCAACAGATGGTGATGGCTTTACGTGAGTTTTAGCAAGTAGCAAGAAACAGTTTGGTGGGGGAAGGAGGGATGAAGGATCAGCAAGTAAGGGAAATGCAAGAACAATAGAGGAGCAAGCTCAACTCTCTCACACAAGCAATGTTAACACAAGTTTCAGATTATTCAAAAGTTGTTGACCAAAAGTGCTGTGTGGACAATTACATGCCTTAAAACCTACCCGTCAACGTTAAACTTTAGTGGAAACTCTTGGCAATCCATTACTGAGATCAAAGTTATCTGTGAGTGGGAACTTGCTGGCGGTGGTGTGATGGATACTCCTTGCGCATGCTGGTAAGAAAGCTTATAGCCGTTGGCTGATGAAGGTTGCTGGTAATTGTTGCTCATGTGTCTCTTAATCTTTGGCCGATATTCACTTGGTGGCTGGCTTGACTTGTGGGCTGGCTCCAATGTTGACTTGACTGGATTGTGGCGTTGATTGGCCTGAGTTAGATGCTAGACTAGTTGAAGTTGATGCGGTAGCTTCTAGTCTTAGCTGAAGTTGACTCGAGCTGATATTGAAAGAGTTGAACTCGACTTGAACTTTGAGGATGCAGCATTTGGCCTTTGTTGAATCTTGAACGTGAGTTGGCTTTGACTGTGATTAGGCTTCATTGTGAGCTGATTTCTCCATGCCATTGCCAATGTAGTTGAAGGGGGTAGGTGCTTGTAAGTGCATTACATGTGCATACACCCTAGGCTACTAACAACCAATTACATCCACTAAAACTAAAACAACGACTTAGTACAATAAATCTAGGCTAAATCCTAACTACAACACAACAACAAGTGCTGAAAATAAGCTAATGTTGCAACATACATAATGCAGAAACTAAGCAAGTCCAAAATATCAAAATACAACAAGTTTACTATGCATTCATCCCATATCTGATTGGAGGATTTCGGTTTCTCTTGGACCTTCGGGGTTGTGTCCCTACATCAGCTTTCCCATGGGTTGTAGAATTCTCCTCCGGAGAATTAAATAGGAAACTCTCAAGTTCCTTCGGGAGATGTAGGTGCACTTCCTCTTCAGGGACCCAAGTTTCTGTGTGATCGTCCCACTTGATAAGATAGAATTTATGAGTGCCTTGGTTGGTGAAGTGTTGTGTCCGCAAGTGCACGGATACTCGAAGTAATATAAAATATCGAACCACAAAGACCTTGTTGTCAAGTACTGAGTAATCGATTTTTCGCTAGCTAGGCAATCGGAAAATAGTGAATCAAACTATCGAAAAGAACACGGAGAAAATGTCAGAGAGGAAATTGGGACTAGGGGTTCATCTACTTTAATTTCTAATGACTAGATTAAGATAAATATTTGTCAATCTAATCTTATTATGATAAAGGTAAAATTTACTTTTTTAAATAAATTATCTCGCTCTCGCGCAGACAATCATACAAAGAACCGATCCCCACTCTCGCGCAAGATCTATTCAATGCTGAGAATAAGTAAATCATCAACTAAGAAGTCGAGGATCACTCTCGTGCATCCGAATTCTAGGTTGATCACCTCAAGTGGAAACTCAAAGATCACTCTCGTGCATTCGAGTCTCAACACTGGCTTTACTCAAGGGTTTCCAACGACTCGATACTCAATCTCTTGCAATATCAAATCAAGTCTACACATTAACTCAATCCAAAGTATCAGAAATTCAACATGGCAATAAAATCACTAAAAATCAGAATTCGAAGAACTACCTAATCTCTTACGATAGTTCCAAACTCAACAATTCCTAGGGTTCCGAATTTCAAATAATCAACCTCTTAGTCTATTTCGCAAAATTCTAAAACGTGCTAATAATTAAGACACAAAGGAGAATTAAAGAACAATCAATCACAAGAGTAAAATTATCATAATAAAATCAGTTTGACAAAATTAGGGTTTTCTAGACATTAAGAAACAAAGAGATTACACCCCCCATGTCCCATAAAAAGATTAAGCTACCATGATGAAAGGATTACAATAAAACATGTTCTCAGAATGATAAGGAATCGAAAAGAGGAGAAAAGAGTTACAAAACAGTGCTGTAATAAAATTACAGCACCGTATTTGCCTGGAATCAGCACTGTCACTGCTGTTTCATTGATTTCTCCTTCGATTCAACTCCAAACTCTCTGAAACTTGAGGTACATGTTATCCTTCACTAGATGAAGCTCTCTGTCAAATTTTGTGGCCGGAGGTGGTCTGTAGGTGGGAATCCGATGAACCCTAGCAATTCCACCTCTCTCTAAAATTCGCCATGGATGGATCATAAAAATTGTTCCTTTTGGTCTAGTTATATTCTCCTCGTTAGGACGAGTTCGCTCCTTCTTTCCGATCTTAATTTGGAGGTCTGGATCAAAAGATATGGTCTTTGCAAAAATTGGGCGAAAAAATCGGAATTCTGAGTTCCAATATACGACACCGTGAAGCTTCATACGGCAGTGCCATATTTTATTCTGTGAGTTCCGGGCACAAAATATGGTGCCATGAGAATGTTTCTCATAAATATGGTAGTGTCGTATTCTTGCCAAATCCTTCTGGTCAAAATTGTCAGAAAATACAGCACCGTGAGGTTTCATACGGCAGGGCCGTATTTTTGTTAGAACTTCTCTGGTCAAAATCGCCAAAAATTACGGTACCGTGTATTTCTACACGGCAGTGCCGTATTCACGCTTAGGTCTTCTGGTTGAAATCAGCCCAAAATACGGTACCGTGAAAGTTCTAGGGCAAAATACGGCAGTGCCATATTTTCGTCTGGTTGAAAGCGGTAAAATACGGTACCATGTATATTTACACGGCAGTGCCGTATTTTTGCTAGGAGCATCCTTTTGACTTGAAATTTGATGGGTAGACTCCCTTCATGGTTAGAATTCATTCATGCATTGATATTGCTCGAAAACCAGTGATAATAATGCCTTTTTACCTGAAATTGATCAAAAACAAAAGATTGTGTAGATTCCGAAGTATTTGGTAAAAAAGGGTATAAAAGCAAAGTAAAAGAGTAAGACTATGGCTCAAAAGACTACCAAATAAGTATAAAAAATACTATGAAATTTGGAGTCATCATGAAGCGCTGCTGTTCTTCAAGTATCATGCACACTTGATAAGATGTAGGTGCACTTCCTCTTCATAAGTCCTAGGCTCATCCTCAATGATGAAGATTCCGTTGTGTTGGGTCAGCAGCAACCCATACCTCTCAGGTGCATGACGAATCCTCTCAGACCTACGTGGGACCTGTGTTTGAGCCTCAGGTTGGCTAGCAACCGATGCAGGTGGCTCAGGTTTCATCTCCTTGTCCTATGGTTGCACTTGGACCTCGTCCAAGTAAAACTTCCTCTCACTGACTTCTTTCATGAGAAATTCTTTCTCTAGAAAGACAGCACCCCGAGCAACAAAAGCTTTGTTCTCGGTGGGAACATAGAAGTAGTAACCCTTAGCTTCCTTAGGGTACCCCACAAACACACATTTATCAGATCTAGGTTCTAGCTTGCTAGAATCTTGACGTTTGACATAAGCCTCACATCCCTAGATCCTGATAAAAGAGAGGTTAGGGCGTCTCCCACTCCATACCTCGTATGGAATCTTGGAGACACTCTTAGATGGAACATTATTCAATATAAGAGAAGTTGTCTCAAGTACATAGCCCCAGAATGAGGGTGGTAGAGTTACATGACTCATCATAGACCGAACAATGTCCAATAGGGTTCGATTTCTCCTTTTAGACACACCATTCCACTGAGGTATTCCTAGAGGAGTGAGTTGGGATAGGATCTCACACTCTCTAAGATAGTCATAGAACTAACCGCTCAGGTACTCTCCACCATGATCTGATCAAAGAGCTTTAATGGATATACCAAGCTGGTTCTCTACTTCATGTCTGAACTCCTTAAATTTCTCAAAGGATTTAGATTTATGTCTCATCAGATAGACATTGTCTCATCAGATAGACATATCCATACCTACTGAAGGTGTTCCAGGAAGAGTTGCATGGCCCCAGAACGACGGAGGTAGAGTTGCATGACTCATCATAGATCGAACCATGTCCAACAAAGTTCGATTTCTCCTTTCAGACACACTATTCCACTGAGGTGTTCCAGGAGGAGTAAGTTGGGATAGAATCTCACACTCTCTAAGATAGTCAAAGAACTCACCGCTCAGGTACTCTCCACCATGATCTGATCGAAGAGCTTTAATAGATCTACCAAGCTAGTTCTCTACTTCGTGTCTGAACTTCTTAAATTTCTCAAAGGATTCTGACTTATGTCTCATCAAATAGACATAATCGTATCTACTGAAGTCATCAGTAAATGTGATGAAGTAGTTGTACCCTCCTCTGGCTTGTTTACTGAATGACCCACACACATCACTATGTATGAGATCCAATAAACCTCCTGCCCTCTCACCAATCTTAGTGAAGGGCACTTTTGTCATCTTCCCCAATAAACAAGGCTCACAAGTATCACATTCCTCCAAGGAACTTGAATCTAACAACCCATTTGCATGGAGTTGTTGAATTTGATTCTTGTTTATATGGGCTAATCGACAATGCCATAGGAAAGCACCAACTGAACCACTCAGTTTGGTACTCTTATTATTTATATTACAAATAGAACTATCCATGTCCAAGACATATAATCCATTGCACAAAGTACTCCCTCCCATAAAACATGTTTGCAAATGAAAAAGAACAAGAGTTCTCCTTTATTTCAAACTTAAATCCTTTCTTTGCCAAGCAAGGAATGGATATAATGTTTTTAGTAAGTGCAGGTACATAATAGCAATGATCTAGTTCTAATTGAAGTCCAGAAGACTGGGTGAAAGTCAAAATTTCTACAGTAACAGCAACAACTTGTGCCCCGTTTCCAACCTATAGGTCAATCTCTCCATGCCGCACCGATCTACTTTTCTTGAGCCCCTGCATATTTGTACAAATATGAGCTCCATATACGGTATCCAATACCCATGACATAGAAGTAGAAAGGTTGACTTCGGTAACATAAATACCTGAGCATGAAGACGAGGCCCTGCCTCTCTTCTTCTCATTCTGAAGTCGCACCATGTCCTTCATCATGTGAGGTGGTCCTCCACATGAATAGCACTTGTTATTCTTGACCCTTTCCTTTTTTATTTTCAATGTCTTATTCAAGCCTTTCGGCTCAACACATTGAATGTCTACTTTAGGGGGGTTGAGCTCAACCAATTCATCAAAGAGCTACCTTAGATTAGAAATAATCTCAGAGGCACTCTTAGATTCATATTGCACTCTAAATTCAGGCGACATGTTGGTTAGCATCAAATTAGCAACTTCCAAAGTATCAGCCTGATGCTTATCATAAACATCCTTCTCAGCCGCTGAGGCCGAGCATGGAAGTGGCTTAGGAATGGCTGCTCAAGGACGTAGAGCTTCCTCTCGAGCTTAAGCACAGTTCTCAAGTTCATATACCAATCCAGTAATTTGGGTCCAACCAACTTATCCCTTTCCAGGGTAGATCGCAGTGACCATCTGCTATTGTTCATAGCCATTGTTCTACAACAACCAAGAAATAGCAGATTAGTACTACTTTCAGATCATTTAATCTGGACTCGTATTAAATGATCATGGCTCCCACTATTTTAAATCGAATTGACAACCCACAAAGTCAATCGGGAAATCTGGGATTTCCTAGTGAGATGGGATCCTTATTTCGCATGAGGCTTTGCGTCCCACGAGGGTGGGATGAGATGCACAAAGTAACCCATGCTTTTTAAGGTGGGCATGCCAGCCGATTGCTCTAAGCAATTCCTCTTATTGAGATAGCCCAGGCATTTCATGTCCAGCGAGGGCTGGATATAACATGAAATCCTAATATCTCAACGATGCGTCTAGAGTTTCATCATGTGCCCAGCACATATGAAAATCTAGTCAAGTCCATTCCTAACCGATATGCTCAGGGCCAACGAGTTTCCTTGTGAAGGCATGTCCAAGTTAAAACTAGACTGGGGAAACCATTGTCACCACACACCTTCTAAAGATAAGTGGTTGTGTCCCACAAGGGTTGGAAACAGTTCATAACACCACTGATCGATAGTTTGATGAGGCCTACACGTTAGAAGGCTACTAGGCTTAATATTTTGAGCGAGGGTTTTTGAGGTCTCTATTGTACTCCGCAAGTGCACGGATACTTGAAGTAATAAAATAGATATCGAACCACAGAGACCTTGTTGCCAAGTACTGAATAATTGATTTCTCGCTAGCTAGGCGATCGGAAAATAGTGAATCAAACTATCGAAAAGAACACGGAGAAAATATCAGAGAAGGGATCGGGACTAGGGGTTCATCTATTTTAATTTCTAATGGCTAGATTAAGATAAGTGTCTGTCAATCCAATTTTACCATGATAAAGGTATAGTTTACTTCATAAATAAAGTGTTTCGCTCTCGCGCAAATAATCGTACAAAGAACCGATCTTCACTCTCATGCAAGATCTATTCAATGCTGAAAATAAGTAAACCATCAACTAAGAACTCAAGGATCACTCTCGTGCATCCGAATTCTAAATTGATAACCTCAAGTGGAAACTCAAAGATCACTCTCGTGCATCCGAGTCTCAACACAAGTTTTACTCAAGGTTTTCTGATGACTCGATACTCAATCTATTACAGCATCAAATCAAGTCTAAAATATTAACTCAATCCAAAGAATCATAAAATCAACAAGGCATTAAAATTCTCTAAGAATTAGAATTCGAAGAACAACCTAATCTCTTACGATAGTTCCAGACTCGATAATTCCTAGGGTTCCGAATTTCAAGCAATCAACTTCTCAGTCTATTTCACAAAATTCTAAATCATGCTGATATCAAAGAAGAATTAAAGAACAATCAATCACAAAAAGTAAAATTATCATAATAAAATCAGTTTGACAAAGTTAGGGTTTTCTAGTCATTAAAAAATAAAGAGATTACACCCCCAAGTCCCAAAGAAAGATTAAGCTACCATGACGAAGGAATTATAATAAAACATATTTCTTTATGAGTAGGAATCAAAAAGAGGAGAAAAGAGTTACAAAATAGTGCAGTAATGAAATTACAGCACCGTAATCGCCTAGAACAACGCTGTCACTGTTGTTTCATTGATTTCTCCTCCAATCGGAATCCTTTTGCTTTGAAACTTTAGATGAAAGTTCTCCTTCACCAGGCGAAGCTCTCTGTCAAATTTCGTGGCCGGGGGTGGTCTACAGGCTGAGAACCGATGAACCCTAGCAATTCCACCTCTCCCTTAATTTTGCCGTGGATGGATCCCTAAAATTGGGGCTTTTGGTGCCTTTTTCTTCTCCTCCTTGAGACGAGTCCACCCCTTCTTTTGGATCTCAATTTGGAAGTCTGAATCAAAAGATATGGTCTTTTTAATTTTCGGGTAGAAAAATCAGAATTCCGGGTTTCAAAATACGGTACCGTATCCTGAATACAGTAGTGCCGTATTTCTTTCTGTGAGTTCTGGGCAGAAAACACGGTACTGTGTAGTTTCATACGGCAGTGCTGTATTTCACCTAAAACCTTTCTGGTTGAAATTGATGGAAAATACGGTACTGTGAGAGTTTCGTGCAGAAATACGGTAGTGCCGTATTTGTGTTAGAACTTTCTGGTCTGAATCGCTACAAAATACGGTGCCGTGTATCTTCATACGGCAGTGCCGTATTCTTGTCAAATCTTTCTAGTTGGAAATGCTAAAAAATACGGCACCATGTAGTTTCATATGGCAGTGCCGTATTTCACCTAAAATATCCCTTGCGAAATACGGTACCGTGACAGTTTTGCTCCAAAATACGGCAGTGCCGTATTTTTGCTAGAAGATCCCTTTTGAGTTGAAATTTGATGGGTAGACTCCTCTTGATGGTTAGAATTCATTCATGCATTAAGATTGCTCGAAAACGGGTGATAATGATGCCTTTTTACCTGAAATTGATCAAAAAACCAAAGACGGTGTAGATTCCGAAGTATATGATAAAAAAGGCAAAAAAACAAAGCAAGAGAGTAAGATCATGGCTCCAAAGACTACTAAATAAGTATGAAAAACATGATAAAATTTAGAATCATCAGTCTCATCATGTGAGTTTTATCTTATGTCTAACATTACAGGCATGCAATCCTATAGTGATAACATAACGATAAAACATCACTGGCATACTTTGCTTTAGCAGATAATGAAAGCAGTAAAAGGATAATGTGATCAAAGCCCATTCAAGACATTGAACCAACCCATGCCAAAAGGAGGTTCAACTCTTGACCTACGACACAAGCCCCTAAAACTAGACCTAGCCTAGCCGACCTCTAGCTTGATCTTCAAGGTTGGCTCCAAGGTCCTCCTTTCCATGATTTAGCTCTCAAACCCAAGAGGTACTTTTAGGGAAACCCTAGAAGCATTCTCATGGGTTCGGCCAATGCCATGGATCCTGCTCCAAGGAAAAAAGTGCCACCATGCAAGGGCCAAGAGAACTAGCTCATAAGCCCAAAGGCTCGGCCATGCTTCCTTGCGCCACCATGCATGCTTGCGCTAACAAGGTAGATGCTTGTTGCGCCAGCTTACTAGATGTGCAACCATATAAGCATGATGACACTGAAATTTATAGTAAATTTCATGTCATTTCATATATCTTTTTGTGTCAAATTCATGAACCTTTGCTTATTTTTATGCCTTTTTTTATCAATTACTACGGAATCTACACTCTTTTCGGTTTTTGATAATTTTCAGGCAAAAAGGCATGATTTTCAGGCGTTTTCAAGCAATCTAGATGCATGAATGAATTCCCACCACCAAGAGGAGATAACATGTCAAATTTCATGAAGATTGGAGTTTCAGACCAAATTACGGCAGGGCCGTAATCTATATTACAGTACCGTAATTTGACGGCTATCGTAATATCAGAGCACTGCCGTAATTTGGGAATTTTTCATCCAGAAATATTTTCGGAAATTACGGCACGACTGTAACGATTTTCACGGGCCATAATTTGGAGCGCTTTCCTACGAAGAAATTTTGGCTGAAATTATGGCACTGCCGTAACATATTTTACGGTGTCGTAATTGCCAGACAGTTTCAATCAGAGAACTCGACTGAAATTACGGTAGTGCCGTAAGCATTTTTACGGCCGTAATTACAACCTGGAGACGCGATTTCCATGGTCAAATTTGAGTCCGATTTTTGCGGGATCGATTGCAGACGATCCAAACCATTAAATCGAAAGCTGTAAGGAGCAAAAAGGAGCCTTTCGATGAGACGAAGGGGGAGACACGAAAAGCCCTAATTTTCATCCACCAACAAAGGAGAAATGGAGTTTCACACCGCCGCCTTAGGGTTCACCGCCGGGAAGCGTACAGTGCATCTCCAGCCGTGAAATATGAAGGGAAGCTTCGCCTGGAGCCAGAGAACATACCTCAGAAGTTTCAACACGAAAGGATCTTGATCGGAGGAGAAATCGACGAAGAACCTAGCTCCAACACTGTTCATACGCTTATTACGACTATAATTTTTATTACAGCTGTGTGGTTATTCGTTCTTCCCCTTTCTTTTTGATTTCTAATTGCTAGAAACTATGGTTTATTGTAATATTTTCTCCATGCTAGGTTAAACCTTTTGTGGGACATGGGGGAGTAATTCCCTTTGATTTCTTAATGACTAGATAAACTTTTCATTACTTCGTCACGTATAATTTTAGCTTGATAATTCTACTTTTGTGATGATTGCTCTTTGATTCTCCATAGAAATATGTTATTAATCATGTTTTAGAGTTTTCGCAATAAGGACCGAAAGGTGACTTGCTTGAGGACTTGGAACCCTAGAATTGAATGTTAGGAACTTACTGCAAGAAATTAGGTTAGTTCTTGCTTCTTGATTTTAGAAGAATAATTGTCATGTTTAATAATATGAATCTAGGATTGAATCAATTTATCAAACGTGAAGATCTTATGCGAAAGTAAGGATCGGAACGTTGGAGAACCATAAGTAGAACTTATGTTGAGACTCGGATGCACAAAAGTGATCCTTGAGATTCCACTCGAGATGAACCACTTAGAATTCGGATGCACGAAAGTGATCCTTGAGTTCTTCGATGGATGATTTACTTATTTTTAGCTTGGGATAGATCTTACACAAAAGCGAGGATCGGTCCCTACATGATTGTCTGCACGAAAGTGAGATAATCCTATTATGGAGTAAATTGTATCTTTATCATGATAAAATTAAACTGGCGAATTACTATTCATATCTAGTCATAGAAATTAAAGTGGATGAAACCCTAGTCCCAGTTTCTCTCTTTGGTATTTTCGTCAAAGTCTTCATTGGTTTACTTGCATAGCTTCGATTGCCTAGATAGTAAGAAATCGATTATTCGGTACTTGACAAACAAGGTCTCTGTGGGATCGATATTTTTTATTATTTCAAGTATCCGTGCACTTGCGGACACAACAAGTTTTTGGACACAACAAGTTTTTGGCGCCGTTGCCTGGACCTAGGTTTTTGTCAATATTGAAGATATTGAGAGTATTGCTAGACTAGGTTTTTTGTCAATATCTACTTTGCATGCACAGGAATCTTAGATCAGGACCTCTTGTACCTTTTGATCCTGAGATAAATAAAACACTTAGACTGTGCAGGAAGTTGAGATTTGAGGAAAGTCAACAAGAAGAAATTGTAGAAGTGACCATGGCAGAACAAAGATCACTTAGGGACTATGCAGCCCCTAATCCATGAGAGATTCATTCTAGCATTGCTAGACCAGTAATAGAGGCTAACAATTTTGAAATAAAGTCTGCTTTCTTATCGATGATTCAATAGAACCAGTTTGGAGGATCTCCTCTTGAAGATCCTAACCAACACCTTTCTTTGTTTCTTGAACTTTGTGATACAATTAAGATTAATGGAGTTTCTAACGATGCACTAAAATTAAGATTGTTTTCTTTTTCTCTTAGGGATCGAGCACGATCTTGGCTTCAAGCACAACCTACCGGTACCTTCACTACATGGGAGCAATTGTCAAATGCCTTCTTGATTAAATATTTCCCACCAAGCAAGACCATCCAAATGAGAAATCAGATTTCAAGCTTTGCACAGAGGGATGGTGAATCTTTTAGTGAGGCATGGGAACGATTCAATGATTTACAAAGGTTTGCTTTATAATACTAGACTAACTGTTGATGCTGCTACAGGAGGAGCTTTGATGAGCAAAACCATTGATGATGCTTTCAAATTGCTTGGAGAGATGGCTTGGAGAGATAACCAGTGGACTTCAGAGAGAGGAGTGATTTATAAACCTTCTCAAGGTAAGAATGAAAGTGATGGCTGCGCACCTTGGCAGAGAAGGTAGACTTTTTGTGTAACAGATTTGATTCCTTTAAGATGCAAACTGATGTTATTTCTTCATCTATTGTTTGTGATATATGTGGTAACAATGGTCATGTCTCTGAAGATTGTAAAGTCATTGCTAGTCAGGATAGTGAACATATTAATGCATTAGGGAACTATAATCAAAGTAGAAACAATGGTCCCTATTCTGGTACCTACAACCCTGGATGGAGAAATCACCCCAACCTGTCTTGGAAAAATAATAACAATGTAGGAGTACAAACTGAAAATAGAGGATACCAACAAAAGCCAAATCAAAATCAAAACTCAAATCAGAATTCAAATATTGAGTCCATGCTAGAAAAGTTCATGCAAAATCAAAGCAAAGAAATTGAAGATCTTAAGGGAATGGTTAGTCAACTTACTTCTCAAGTAGGATCATTAGCAGCCCACAACAAAATCTTAGAAAATCAAATAGCACAACAAGCTAGTAGTTCTTACAGACCCCCTATAAAATTACCTACTAAACCTGAGTTGAACCCTAGGGAGCACTGTAATGCTATCATCACTAGAAGTGAGAGACAATTAGAAGAACCCAAAGGGAAAGTTATAAACAATGAAAAAGAGCCTAATGATGATCATGATGATGAATTAGAGTTAGAAAAGTCTTCTGGACATGAGCAAACCCAAACTAGTTTGCCACCTCAAAAAGGTGATGAACCAAAAGGGGATGTGTCATGTGAGAAAGATGATTCTAAACCTAATTTACCTCCACCTTATAGGCCACCTATACCCTTTCCACAAAGGTTAGTGCAAGCAAAACTAGATAAACAATTTGGCAAATTTCTTGAAGTGTTGAAAAAGCTTTACATTAATATCCCTTTTACTGAAGCTATATCTCAAATGCCATCATATGCAAAATTCTTGAAAGAGATCTTGTCTAACAAAAGAAAATTTGAGGACTATGGTACCTGTACTGTGGCTTTAACTGAGGATTGTAGTGCTATCATTCAAAATAAATTGCCACCAAAACTGAAGGATCCAGGTAGTTTCTCTGTACCTTGTTCTATTGGAAGCATGGCTTTTGACCGAGCCTTATGTGATTTAGGAGCCAGTGTAAGCCTAATGCCTTTACAGCTCGCTGATAGCTCGGTAAAGTATCCGATTGGTATTTTAGAGAATGTTCCAATTAAGGTAGGTGAATTTTTCATACCTGCTGATTTTGTAGTCCTTGATAAGGAAGAAAATCATAAAAATCCCATAATTCTTGGTAGACCCTTTTTGGCTACAGCAGGTGCACATATAGATGTTAAAAAAAAGGAAAAAATCACTTTTGATATTTGTGAAAAAATAATTGAATTTGATCTTGTTGATTCTTTGACTAAACTTTCATATTCTGGATCGTGTTGTAGTGTTGACATAGTTGATGATGTTGTTTATGATGTTTGTAATTTATTTAATGAATCCTCTAATTTTGGAACTGATAATTTTTCTGAGGATATTGATAGAGAATTGCAGGAGAAAGGACATTAAAATTCTGAGAAGAAGAAGAAAAAGAGAAGAAGAAGAAGAGGCTCTAGATTGATTAATAAAGGAAAGAAGATCTTGAGTAAATTTGGACACTGTTTCAGGACTGAGCCTTATGTGATTGAAAGAGATGCTCAAATCAAAGAAAAATCAGAATGGAAATTAAAGGAATCAGAATCAAATCCTAGTGCAAAAGGGTCAAGCTAAAGACCTTTAAATTAGCGCTTCTTCGGAGGCAACCCAAGCTTTCTAACTTTAGTTTGCTTTATTTTATTTACTTTTTCCTTAGTTTGCACTTAGAACTAATTTCTATTTTCTTTTTGTAGGTAAGCAAGTTTTGGCGAAAATTATGGCACTACCGTAATGCACATTACGGTACCGTAATTCCTGTCAATTTCGGACAGAAAGTTTTGACGAGATAACGGTACTGTCGTAAGTATTTTCATGCTACTATATTTTGTGTACAAAATCTTCCCGAGAGTTTCATTGCTTTTATGTCACTACCGTAACGAATTCCACGGTGCCGTATTTTTGAGTTAATTTTTTATTATTTTATTTTCCTTCAAAAAAAAATTAATTTTTACGGCACTACCGTTTTCAATTTCACGGCACCGTAATTTTGACCGTTTTCTCATCAGAGAATATCGAGCAAAATACGGCACTGCCGTAACCATTTTTGTGGTACCATAATTGCTACTGATTTTTGAACCGAGAGTTTTCTAAATATTACGACGGTACCGTAAGCTTTTTCACGGTACCGTAATTAGGGACTTTTTTGACCTGAGAGTTAGGACAAAATTACGGTACTACCGTATTCATTTTACGGCCTGTGTTTTTCAGTATCACTAGAATACGGCACTGCCGTAATGGATTTTACAGCCGTAATTCTGTTTTTAGCTGCGATTCCTGTGCCGTTTTTTAGGATTTTCTAGGCTGTGTTTTAGGTATTCTCACTTGTTCTCGCGCCGACCTTCGACTCCAGACCTTCCCCGACCGTCAGAGCTCGCCGGCAACCCTTCCTTTCCGGTTTTTTACCGCCGATCTGGTACTCTTTCGCCCGATTTCTCAATTTTGGTGAGTTTTTACACATATTTTGCCCCTTTCATTGTTTGTCTTCGATTCTTGGTCGTTTTTAGCGATTCTTGCTGCCATTTAATTCTTAGATGATAGGCGACCAGTTCTTGTCCATTTCTAGAGTATTTGACCAATATCTGTGAGTAGTTTGAGTTCAAACAAGCTAGATTTGCTGAAAGTTCACTGTTCACATTTCGCCCCTTTTCATTTCTAGCTAAAATCTTGATTTTAGGCTTAGATTCAATTGATTTTTGCTTCTATGATGCTTAATGAGTATTCATGTTCATGATTGGAAGTATTATTTGAGTTCCATATTTGCTATATTTTCTTGAAATTCAAGTTGCAACTTTAGTTCACTCATGGCACCCAAGATCAAACAAGTAGTTTCAAAGAAGAGAGGAAAAGGACCAGCCACATCTTCTACACCACCAAATCCCTATGGCATTGTTTTTAGGGATGAAATTCAAGAGTCGAGGTACAATCAATTGGTGGAAAGAAGTGTTGGGAAACCTCGGGGATATTTTACAATTTTTCAGAGTTATGGACATACATTTTTCGCAGCGGAAGAATGTCCCTGAAACAAGCCGGTCCCAAAAACCCAATGAAGATCGCATGCAAGGGAGTCGACACGATGAGTTAGGAAATACCTTAAGAGCAATGTAGAGCGATGTCGATGAAGGCGCCCAAGTGTTCGCCCTCTGCAGTCTCGCACACACGGATCTCTTGAGTTCTCTTCTTCCACGCCCGGTGCTAGCCTCGGGAAGAAGATCCAAGCCTTAGGGAGATACTCTACTTCACTTGCGCCACCAAGAGAGATGATGCGCCAAGAGAAGAAGGAAGACTATCCAAAAACGCCAAGCACTAATGTTCCTTGCGCCAAGAGGAAAGGAAGAAGTGGCTTGCGGTTGTGGAAGAAGGAAGATGCGCCCTTGCTCCAAGCACTCGCCCCTCTCCTTGTGTTCACGCCTTCAAGGAATTAATTGCACACAAGAGGGCTCGGCTAGGTGCTCTTTTATAGGGCAAGAGGCGATTTATGAAAGGCTAGGATTAAGACAAGTGGGCGGCTATGATGAGAAGGTTTGAGATAAGGAAAGTCTCCAAGACATTTCCATAATACTCATTCAACCATTCCTTTTAGAGCCCATGTCTTTCTTTGTGCGCCAAGGCCTTGCCTTGCGCCCCAAGTAATGCCATATTGGCATTCATACCATAAGAGATTAAGGGGGAGGCGCCAATTGCTTCCTTATGAAGCAAATTGCGCCACTTCTCCCCATTATGCCCATAGGCGCTTAGGGGAGAAGATTTGTCCCCATTATACCCTTTTAGCCTCTCATCTCTTCATGAGAACTTGTTATTGGGCCTCATTGGATAATGAGCTAGCCCAAACATCATTGCATAGGTTGATTAAGCACTTGGATCCAATCCAATGCAACCCTAATCCAAATGTGACCAACCATGGTCAAATACGGGTCAACCTGCCAAAAATGAAGTTTGGCTCCAATAACATTCTTCCATCTCATCAGGCCCATTGGTGCTGATGAAATCTCCCAATTAGATCCGAGTTATCCAATAACTCGATCATAAGGCTTCCCGATCAATACGAGAACTCAAGTATCAAGGTGTGCGACCCTGTAGGTTCCTCTGACGCTGGCAGTGCTGACCAAAGGTCATCACAAGCAGTGAGTGGCACCTAGCAGTGCATCGCTGCTACCCAGGTCATTGGAATGGATATCGACATCGACATCCCCATCATCGCAACTAGGTACAGATGCATTACAGTCTCTTTGCCGAACTGATATCCGATTGGACAAGTGTGTCACCACTTGTTTTCATCCAATCACATGGCTATGACTAAAACAGGTTCTCACCTGGGTATGGCCATACACTCTCAGTCATAGAACCATAAAGGAGCTCCATGGATATCATACTTCCTTAGGGAAGGGGCAAATCCTATGTCTGTCCATTGATCTTCTTATATGGGTCGTGACATGCTCAATAACAACCGTTATGATCTCCCAGCTATGGCAAGGTGTTAGGTTGTATCAAAGCAAGTCCCTAATCATATAGAATGATCAATGACCTCAAGTCAAGGGATCAATGCATCTCCTGTCACTTATGAGGATAACTCATGACACCAAGTCATAGCCTCATAGCGGGTCTATCCAGTATATCCCCAATGATATACCCATGTGTCTGCGTTAGCACCACGTGCCTAACCAGCCCACATACCAGTCTCTCAAGTACCATAGCTGTCCCATATCCACTAAGGTACATCGACTGGGGATTATAATTCGAGCACAGATCCAATCTGTCTCCAGGGACATTATCATGTAAGTACACAATCGCAGGTGTAGTCAAACAATGATAACGACAATGCCATAATGATATATAAATATCAGTGTCAAGTAGTACATAAGTTGACCAAAACTAGGTCCTAGGGCATATACACCAACAATCTCCCACTTGCACTAAGACCTAGAAGTTGAGGAATCTCAACCCCATATCTCTAGCGTGACCATCATGCTTCTGCTGCGCCAAAGCCTTGGTCAATGGGTCTGCCAGATTGTTCTCTGTGTCTACTCTGCTAATCTTGACATCACCTCTATCAATGATCTCTCTGATCAGGTGAAATCTTCTGAGTATGTGTTTGGATCTTTGATGAGACCGTGGTTCCTTGGCTTGTGCAATTGCTCCATTGTTGTCACAGTAGAGTTCAATGGGATCCATTGCACTAGGTACCACTTGAAGATCACATAAGAACTTCCTTATCCAAACAGCTTCCTTGGCTGCCTCAGAAGCAGCCACATACTCAGCTTCGGTTGTAGAATCTGCTATGGTAGATTGCTTGAAGCTCTTCCAACATACAGCGCCTCCATTTATCTTGAACACATAGCCGGCCTGCGATCTAAAGTCGTCAGGGTCAGACTGGAATGATGCGTCAGTATAGCCCTGCATACTGAGCTCTTCCTGTCCCCCATAGACTAAGAACAAATCCTTAGTTCTTCTCAGATACTTGAGGATGTTCTTTACAGCCACCTAGTGCTGTAGACCTGGATTGGATTGGTATCGGCTGGTAATGCTCACAGCATATTCCACATCTGCTCTAGTACATAACATTGCATACATGATCGATCCTACTGCCGAAGCATAAGGAATTCGACTCATGTCATCCTTCTCAGCCTGTGTTGTAGGACACTGGCTCTTTGAGAGAGTAAGGCCATGTCTCATTGGAAGGTATCCTTTCTTGGATTGCTCCATGTAGAACCTCTCCAGTACCTTATCAATGTAAGTACTTTGACTAAGGGCCAAGAGCCTCTTGGATCTATCCCGGTAGATCCTCACGCCTAGAATATAGGCGGCCTCCCCTAAGTCTTTCATCTCGAAACACTTCCCCAACCATGTCTTCACAGCTTGAAGACTAGGGATGTCGTTTCCGATGAGCAGTATGTCATCAACATACAAGACCAAAAAAATTACCAAGCTCCCACTGAATTTTCTATATACACAGGCGTCATCTTCGCTTTTGATAAAACCATAATCTCTCACGGCCTCATCAAATCGAAGATTCCAACTTCGAGATGCTTGCTTTAATCCATAGATGGACCTCTTTAGCCTGCAGACCTTATTAGCCTCTGCAGGATGGATGAAGCCATCAGGTTGTGTCATATACACATCCTCAGTCAGCTTCCCGTTAAGGAACGCTGTTTTCACATCCATCTGCCATATCTCATAATCATGATATGCAGCTATAGCAAGTAGAATCCGAATGGATTTAATCATGGCAACTGGCGAGAAGGTTTCATCATAGTCCACCCCGTGGACTTGTTTAAATCCTTTAGCCACTAGTCTACCCTTATAGGTAACTATTTTGCCATCCATGTCTGTCTTCTTCTTGAAGACCCATTTACACCCTATGGGTTTTACCCCATCAGGCAGCTCAACCAAATCCCAGACTTGGTTAGCCGACATGGAATCCATCTCAGATCTCATGGCGTCAAGCCATTTCTCGGAGTCTGGTCCACTGACCGCCTCATCATAGGTTCTAGGTTCATCCTCAATGATGAAGATCCCATCGTGTTGGGTCGGTAGTGACCCATACCTTTCAGGTGCACGACGAATTCTCCCAGACCTACGCGGGACCTGTGTCTGAGCCTCAGGTTGCCTAGCAACCGGTGCAGGTGGCTCAGATTCCATCTCTTTGTCTTGTGCTTGCACTTGGACCTCATCCAAGTCAAACTTCCTCCCACTAACTTCTTTCATAAGAAATTCTTTCTCTAGAAAGACAGCACCCCGAGCAACAAATACTTTGTTCTCGGTTGGGACATAGAAGTAGTATCCTTTAGTTTCCTTAGGATACCCCACAAACACACACTTATCAGATCTAGGTTCTAGCTTGCTAGAATCTTGACGTTTGACATAAGCCTCACATCCCCAGATCCTGATAAACGTGAGATTAGGGCGTCTCCCACTCCACACCTCGTATGGTATTTTGGAGACACTCTTAGATGGAACATTATTCAGTATCAGAGAAGCTGTTTCTAGTGCATGCCCCCAGAATGATGAAGGTAGAGTTGCATGACTCATCATGGATCGAACCATATCCAATAAAGTTCAATTTCTCCTTTCAGACACACCATTCCATTGAGGTGTTCCAGGAGGAGTGAGTTGGGATATGATCCCACACTCTCTCAGATAGTCAAAGAACTCACCACTCAGGTATTCTCCACCTCGATCTGATCGAAGAGCTTTAATGGATCTTCCAAGCTGGTTCTCTACTTCATTCTTGAACTCCTTGAACTTCTCAAAGGATTCAGATTTATGTCTCATTAAGTAGACATAACCATACCTACTGAAGTCATCAGTAAAGGTAATGAAGTAGCTGTACCCTCCTCTGGCTTGTTTATTGAAGGGCCCACACACATCATTATGTATGAGATCCAATAAACCTCCTGCCCTCTCACCAATCTTGGTGAAGGGCGCCTTTGTCATCTTCCCTAATAAACAAGGTTCACAAGTATCAAATTCCTCCAAGGAACTTGAATCTAACAATCCATTTGCATGGAGTTGTTGGATGCGATTCTTGTTTATATGGGCTAATCGACAGTGCCATAGGAAAGCACCAACTGAACCACTCAGTTTGGTCCGCTTATTGCTTATGTTACAAATAGAACTTTCCATATCCAAGATATATAGACCATTGCACAAAGTACCCTTCCCATAGAACATATTTGCAAATGAAAAAGAACAGGAGTTCTTATTTATTTCAAATTTAAATCCTTTCCTTGCCAAGCAAGGAATGGATACAATGTTCTTTGTTAGCGAAGGTACACAAAAGCAATTGTCTAGTTCTAATTGAAGTCCAGAAGGCAAGGAGAGAGTCAAAACGCCTACAGCAACAGCAGCAACCTGTGCCCCGTTTCCAACGCATAGGTCAATCTCTCCAGGCCGCACCGATCTACTTTTCTTGAGCCCCTGCATATTTGTACAAATATGAGCTCCACATGTGGTATCCAATACCCATGACATAGAAGTAGAAAGGTTGACTTCTGTAACATAAATACCTGAGCTAGAAGTTAAGGCCAAGCCTTTCTTCTCCTCATTCTGAAGCTGCCTGCAGTCCCTTCTCCAGTGGCCCTGCTCGCCACAGTGAAAACACCTCTGTTCCTTTGACTTCCTCGCCCTTTTCTTCAGTGCTTTGGTAGGACCTCTGGCACTGCTCTTAGCACGTGCCTTACCCTTCTTCTTTATCTTCTTGGTCGCAGGGACCAAAAGAACAGAATTGGGTTTGGTCTTACCCATCTCTCGCTCGGCTGTTTGGAGCATATTCATCAATTCCTCCCGTGTGCACTCAATCCGGTTCATGATAAACGGACTGAAGCTAGGGGGCAGGGAATGAAGAATAAGATCCACAACCAGCTCGTTGTCTATGGTGTGTCCCAGTCTCCTGAGATGATCCACATTCCCAATGAGTTTGAGAACATGGGGTCTCACTGGTGCACCTTCAGACAACTTGCACCGAAAGACTGCTTTGGCGGTGTCAAATCTCTCAGTTCTAGCCTGAGCCTCGAACATCTGTTTCAAACGAGTAATCATCTGAAAAGCGTTCTGCTCCTCATATTGCACCTGCAGTTCAGGTGCCATACTGGCTAGCATAAGACATGCAACCTCCAAAGAGTCATCCTGATGCTTTCTAAAAGCATCTCTGTCTGCCGTTCGGGCATTAGGCGGAGGAGCCGCAGGAAGAGGCTGTTCAAGGACATACAGCTTCTTCTCGAGCTTGAGGACTATCCTCAAATTCCGATGCCAGTCCATAAAGTTAGTTCCAACTAACTTATCCTTATCAAGGAGTGATCGCAGTGATAATCCGCCAGTGTTCGTAGCCATTGTTCTACAACACCCAAGAAGAACAGATTAGTACTACTTCGAATCATTTAAACTGGACTTGTTTTAAATGACCATGGCTCCCACTATTTTATATTCGAATTGACAACCCACAAAGTCAATCGGGAAGTTTAAAACTTCCTAGTGAGATGGGATCCTTATTTCACATGAGGCTTTGCGTCCCACGAGGGTGGGATGAGATGCACAAAGTAACCCATGCTTCCTAAGGTGGGCGCGCCGGCCGGTTGCTCCAAGCAACTCCCCTTGTTGAGACAGTCTGGGCATTTCATGTCCAGCGAGGGCTGGATACAACATGAAACCTTTACTTCTCAACGATGCCTCTAGACTTTCACCATGTGCCCAGCACATGTGAACTTCTAGTCAAGTCCATTCCTAACCGTTATGCCCAGGGCCAACGAGTTTCCTTGCGAAGGCACGCCCAGGTTAAAACTGGACTGGGGAAACCATTGCCACCACGCACTTTCTAAAGATAAGTGGGTGTGTCCCACGAGGGTGGGAAACAATTCACAACTCCACTGATCGATAGCTTAGTGAGGGCTACGCGTTAGAAGGCTACCAGACTTGATATTTTAATTGAGGGTTTTTGTTTAAGGTCTCATCATCTCAGTTTTATCTTATGTCTATCATTACAGGCATGCAATCCTATAGTGATAACATAACGGTAAAACATTTCAGGCATGCTTCTGCAGATAATGATAAAAGCAGTAAAGGATGATGTGATCATATCCTATACAAGACATTGAACCAATCCATGCCATGAAATAGGTTCAACTCTTGTCCTAGAACTCAAGCCCCAAAACTAGACCTAGCCTAGCCGACCTCTAGCTTGAACTTCAAGGTTGGCTCCAAGGTCCTTCTCTCATGGTTTAGCTCTCAAACCCTAGAGGTACACTTTAAAAAGTTCCCCATAGGTTCGGCCAATGCCATGGTCTTCCTCCAAGGAAGGTGCGCCACCATGCAAGGGGACAAAACCTTTTTCGCCACCAAGCACCAGCTTGCATGCGCCACCTTGCATGCTTGCGCCATCAAGCAAGATGCGAGCATCAAGGTCCAAGAAGGATGCGCCTTAGCCCTTAATCTTCCTCTTAATTTTTTACAAAAATATTGAAAAAGATGGCACGCAGGCCACACAAGGATACATCGCAGGCATGCAAGACGGGGGGCTTGACTAATGATCACAACACCATGCACAATCAAGGTATTTACTCATGCAATTCTACATGCTCATGAAAAACATAAAATCTGAAATTTTACTTTTTCACAAAACCAGTTTCTTTTTCTCATCTTCTTCTCACAAGTCTTTTGGTTTATTGCGATTTATTTTTCATGATGATTTCAGAGATCCATTCGGCTGGCAATTTTGTCAGATCAAGAGACTTGGCCAGTCCGAAGACACAATGCCCGTCCTACTTGACAAAATTACGTGCGCCTTTGATCTTTAAATCAAACAAGAAAAATAGTCCAAATATCCAAAAGAGATTTGAGAGGATGATAGAAACAAGAAACCCTAATTTTTCTACTTTTAGAAAAATCGATTGCCATGCATCATGCTATTTACGAAAATAGAGATATGGCATGTGAGCATGGAAGAAAAGCATAGAACATCGTTCGAGTCTTGCAAGTCGCTCTGATACCACTGTTGGGAAACCCCGGGGACATTTTACAATTTTTCAGAGTTATGGACATACATTTTTCGCAGCGGAAGAATGTCCCCGAAACAGGCCGGTCCCAAAAACCCAGTGAAGATCGCATGCAAGGGAGTCGACACGATGAGTTAGGAAATACCTTAAGAGCAATGTAGAGCGATGTCGATGAAGGCACCCAAGTGTTCGCCCTCTGCAGTCTCGCACACACGGATCTCTTGAGTTCTCTTCTTCCACGCCCGGTGCTAGCCTCGGGAAGAAGATCCAAGCCTTAGGGAGATACTCTACTTCACTTGCGCCACAAAGAGAGATGATGCGCCAAGAGAAGAAGGAAGACTATCCAAAAACGCCAAGCACTAATGTTCCTTGCGCCAAGAGGAAAGGAAGAAGTGGCTTGCGGTTGTGGAAGAAGGAAGATGCGCCCTTGCTCCAAGCACTCGCCCCTCTCCTTGTGTTCACGCCTTCAAGGAATTAATTGCACACAAGAGGGCTCGGCTAGGTGCTCTTTTATAGGGCAAGAGGCGATTTATGAAAGGCTAGGATTAAGACAAGTGGGCGGCTATGATGAGAAGGTTTGAGATAAGGAAAGTCTCCAAGACATTTCCATAATACTCATTCAACCATTCCTTTTAGAGCCCATGTCTTTCTTTGTGCGCCAAGGCCTTGCCTTACGCCCCAAGTAATGCCATATTGGCATTCATACCATAAGAGATTAAGGGGGAGGCGCCAATTGCTTCCTTATGAAGCAAATTGCGCCACTTCTCCCCATTATGCCCATAGGCGCCTAGGGGAGAAGATTTGTCCCCATTATACCCTTTTAGCCTCTCATCTCTTCATGAGAACTTGTTATTGGGCCTCATTGGATAATGAGCTAGCCCAAACATCATTGCATAGGTTGATTAAGCACTTGGATCCAATCCAATGCAACCCTAATCCAAATGTGACCAACCATGGTCAAATACGGGTCAACCTGCCAAAAATGAAGTTTGGCTCCAATAACATTCTTCCATCTCATCAGGCCCATTGGCGCTGATGAAATCTCCCAATTAGATCCGAGTTATCCAATAACTCGATCATAAGGCTTCCCGATCAATACGAGAACTCAAGTATCAAGGTGTGCGACCCTATAGGTTTTGGGGTATGCCCTTAAGGCTAATGTTTGAGGCCTTGGGATTGTAACACTATCATGTATAAACTCTTATGTTTATAAAGGCAATGGTTGTTATTCAGTTTGTTATATTATCTGCTGCAATACATATACTTCTGAATAATGTCTCAATGCTGTTCAGCTGGGCTGACATGCAGTAAAGTCCTTAGTCGATATATCTTGGCGAACATGAGACAGCCTTGATATGATTGAGACTAATATGTGTTCTAATCTTATAGGATGCTTCGAGCATGGAATAAGATGTAGACTCATGGGTACATTGGATGTACTGGACAGACCCTACTAGGATATTCAATTACTTGTCACAATGTGAATAATCCTTGATTGCAACAAGTGGCACATTTCCTCTGACTTGAGATCACTTGTGTTTCTAAATGATGATTGTCATTGTTTTGAGGTAGTTCAATATCATTTGAAACATAATGGTTATAGACTATCTTGGATGGTGAGCTTGAGTCAGGTTAGGGCACTAGTGATAGATAAAGGATTGCCGTCTCCTTAATTGGAGTGTGATGTTCTAAAGGGGCCCCCCTCTGTATGAGATGATTGAGAAAGTGTATGGCCATACCCAGGTGACAGTGTTCATCTGATCTAATCATGCTCATCATATTGGAGCTACAAGCTTGACACGCTTGTCCAATAAGAACATCCAGTGGCAAAGGAAATTTGCATGCCTTGTGAATTGGATTCACACTTGTGCTGTGGTTTGGGTGTAGTCTTGGAAGACTCTTTCCTTTATATCGGGAGACAGTGATGTGTTGCTAGATACCCCTCACTGATCGTGATAACGTAAGTTATCGTTACCGACATTTAAAGGAAACCCTTAGGGTCGCACAATTTGATGATATGGCTTACTTAAGTCAGATCGTGTGGACTGAATTGTTTGGGTTCAGTTTAAAGGGATTTAGTCTCTAATTGTAAGTGAGATCTAGTCTGATCATGTTTGATTGATTAGGGCTTGAGATCGGTAAGCTTCGATTGAGAGAATAGATGCTAGATCAGTGAGATCAGGAGCATCAAGAGATCAATGGTCAGATCTTAAGCCTTAGGGGTTTATTATAATCTGGACTAATTGCTTGGTTTATTTGGTTATTGAACCAAATCGATTTGAACCAGCTCATTGGATGAGCGTATGGTTCAAGTTGGCATTTGCGATTGGGGTCACTTGAACGTTGAGATGGTTTTGCTATTTTTAGATAGCATGTCACAACGTGACCACCTCTCTCTCACGTCGCCCCTCTCTCGCCCTCTTGTCGCCGTTTTGCCTTTGGCTCTACAGACATTCGTGGGAGAAAAGGTGGTAGACGAAAAAAAAAAAAAGGAAAAAATCGCCAAGCAAGGAAAGCTCTCTCTTCCCTTCAAACGATCAAAGACACCTTGGACGATCCTTGCTAGCACAAGGGACGACAAGAAGGAGCAAGCCATTGATCATCTTGTGTGTGACGATTTGGAGGAGACCTCTTTTGTTCTCTTGCTTCCAAGGCGCCATCTAGAAATGGCCATGGTATGAATCGCATTCTTTCTTGCATTCAAAAGTTTTAATGTTGATCATAATACATGCATCGATCCCATGAAACCCTAGTATCCGCTGCCCATGTTTTGTATGCGCCACTTTAGGGTTTCGGCCCCCCTTATTGAAAGGGGACTTTCAATAGGTTCCTCTGACGCTGGCAGTGCTGACCAAAGGTCATCACAAGCAGTGAGTGGCACCTAGCAGTGCATCGCTGCTACCCAGGTCGTTGGAATGGATATCGACATCGACATCCCCATCATCACAACTAGGTACAGATGCATTACAGTCTCTTTGCCGAACTGATATCCGATTGGACAAGTGTGTCACCACTTGTTTTCATCCAATCACATGGCTATGACTAAAACAGGTTCTCACCTGGGTATGGCCATACACTCTCAGTCATAGAACCATAAAGGAGCTCCATGGATATCATACTTCCTTAGGGAAGGGGCAAATCCTATGTCTGTCCATTGATCTTCTCATATGGGTCGTGACATGCTCAATAACAACTGTTATGATCTCCCAGCTACGGCAAGGTGTTAGGTTGTATCAAAGCAAGTCCCTAATCATATAGAATGATCAATGACCTCAAGTCAAGGGATCAATGCATCTCCTGTCACTTATGAGGATAACTCATGACACCAAGTCATAGCCTCATAGCGAGTCTATCCAGTATATCCCCAATGATATACCCATGTGTCTGCGTTAGCACCACGTGCCTAACCAGCCCACATACCAGTCTCTCAAGTACCATAGCTGTCCCATATCCACTAAGGTACATCGACTGGGGATTATAATTCGAGCACAGATCCAATCTGTCTCCAGGGACATTATCATGTAAGTACACAATCGCAGGTGTAGTCAAACAATGATAACGACAATGCCATAATGATATATAAATATCAGTGTCAAGTAGTACATAAGTTGACCAAAACTAGGTCCTAGGGCATATACACCAACAAGAAGGGTTGTCAATACCAAATATGCTGATAGAAGGACTTTAGAGGCACTTGGGCTTTATGAGGATGTATCTTTGATGTTTGAGCAAATCAGGGCTAGAAGATTTTTTGAGATGACACCATACACCTATTTGCCACTTACTTTGGAATTTTTGAGTAGCTTGAATGTAGATCTAAGAGAGTTTTTTGATGGACCTGCTGAAGGAGATATCACATTCAGATTGGCCAATGTTGAGAGGAAGCTAACCTTAAGAGAAGTCAAATCTATATTTCACTTGGGTTCTGGAGGGTATACCCAAATACCAATTGGGTTCATTGAGAATGTGTTCTGGAACCAGATAACCTATGAGACTCATTTTTCTGTTGTTTCTGCTAGAGCTTCAAAGATCGCGAATCCGTGTATAAAATATGTTCATAGAGTTCTTGCCCACACTGTCTTTGGCAGAGGAGACAGTGATGGCATGGTAAGACAGTCTGAGCTCTACCTTCTTTGGGGGATGCTTAATGGAGTAGTAGTAGATGTTGCTTTCTTTCTGATGAAACACATGGATAAAGTGGCTAGGGCAAAGAGGGGTGCCATTGTAATAGGATGGCTAATTACACCTATAGCCCTACATCTGAATGTTGAACCATATGGAATAGAAGTGGCAAGGGGGAATGCAAGGCTTGATCTTGAGTCTTGCATGACAATGAAAATGATAGTTAGAGAAGGGGATGTCTTTTGTTTGGTCCTTGGACCAAATGCCCCTACTCTACCATTACCCCCATATAGAGAAGATCACTGTGAAAGAAAGGGCGAATTGGAAGCTTTCACCGAGTACTGCCGAGGCCGCCTTTATACCACCGTTGAGTGCAGTTCCACCACCACCCACTTGGGGTGGAAGAGATGATCCTTATGGTATGGAGTCACCATCTCACCGGCCTACTGATCCTACTCCCCCAGCTGCTGATTCTTCCCACAGACCTACTGGAGGATGGTCTAGTGCTTTTGACCCTGGATTCCAGGCACTCTCCTCTGAGATGTATCGTCAGGGACATCGTATGGAGAGGATGATGGACACCATAGGGCAAATGAAAGACTCGATGCATTACCTTCACTACAATGTGGAACATCTCAGCAACTATATGGAAGAGATGGAAAATTTCTTATATGATCATTTTGGATTCCAGGACTCGAGGAGAGGTGGAGACCACAGCGGGCACCAGAGAGAGAATCCCTTTGATCCTATGGATGCAGCAGAGGAGGACACCGAGGAGATTAGATCGGATGATGAGTAGAGTTTTGTGAGTATTCCATTTCCTTATTTTTTTTTTGCATTCTATTTTCCTTGTCTTACTGATATTTTATTTGTTTATAGGAGGGATAACTCTAGAAACTTGTTGTGTCTACTACTGCTATATGTTTTGATGACTATTTTGATGTAGTTGTATGATGATGATATTGATTTCTATTCATTCGATGGGGTTGTATTATCACATTTTGATATTGATGGTTATTTCGATATGGTTGTATGATGATATTTTGATATTTTGAGCACCCTGTGGAGGTGCATGCTTGTTGATATAACATTGTGTTACTTTCATGACTGATGAATATATTTTTATGTTGATATGATTGATTTATGGCCTGGTCTAGATTTTTAAGGAATTTATTGTTGATGACTTATATGATTCTATTGATGGTGAATGAACTTATGCTTGTGATTAGGACTAGATCTATCATGTCAAATTTATTTCTCTAATAAATATCTCCTTTTGAAATTTTTTTCATTGATTGATGAATGAGATTTTAGGTAGATATATTATTTGAGGAATTTAATTTAAAAGTGAAGCTACTTTTTGAATAAAATCAGCATATGAGTATAATTTTTGAACAGATGTCAATTGATAATCTAATTGATGTTTAGTCTATTTGCTATTTGTTGGGAAGAAAGAATCCAAGATCCAAAAATAATAAGTGACTCCCCTACTTGGCACTATGCAAAATTGACAGTGGTACCGAAGATATGGGTTGAAGTCTAAAAAGAAAAAAAAATTAGAGAGAAAGAAAAAGAAAATGACTCATCTACTTGGCACTGTGTAAAATTGACAGTGGTACCTAAGACAAGAGTTGAAGTCCAAATAAAAAGTATGTATCTATGTGGGTACATGCCATTAAAAACAAAAAAAAAAGAGAATAAAAAGAAAAATGAAGAAAAGAAAAATTAGAGTGGAAAAAGATTTTTGGATATTCTATTCCTATAAACAAAAGCATGATAGAATTCAAAGGATGATATGTCTATTTAAAATTTTATGAATCAATTGGTGGATTTTTCATTAGTGATTGTATTTTAGAAATTTATTCTTCATGAGAAAATCTTTTCCTATGATCAATTTTTGATTTTTTTCTTGAAGACAAGCAAAAATTGAGCCTTACATGTTTGATGACAATGAAATTTATAGTGAATTTCATGCCATTTCATATATCTTTTTGTGTCAAATTCATGAACCTTTGCTTATTTTTATGCTTTTTTTTATCAATTACTGCGGAATCTACACTCTTTTTGGTTTTTGATGATTTTCAGGCAAAAAGGCATGATTTTTAGGCATTTTCAAGCAATCTAGATGCATGAATGAATTCCCACCATCAAGAGGAGATAACATGTCAAAATTCATGAAGATTAGAGCTTCAGACCAAATTACGGTACCGTATTTTGACGACTACCGTAATATCAGAGGACTGCCATAATTTGGGAATTTTTCATCTAGAAAGATTTTCGGAAATTACGGCACTACCGTAACGATTTTCACGGGCCGTAATTTGGAGCGCTTTCCGACCAGAAATTTTCGCTGAAATTATGACACTGCCGTAACATATTTTACAGTGTCGTAATTGCCAGACAGTTTCAATCAGAGAACTCGACTAAAATTACGGCAGTGCCGTAAGCATTTTTACGGCCATAATTACAACCTGGAGACGCGATTTCCACGGTCAAATTTTAGTCTGATTTTTGCGGGATTGACTGCGGACGATCTAGGCCATTAAATCCAAAGCTGTAAGAAGCAAAAAGGAGCCTTTCGACGAGACGAAGGGGGAGACACCAAAAGCCCTAATTTTCATCCACTAACAAAGGAGAAATTGAGTTTCACGCCACCGCCTTACGGTTCACCGCCGGGAAACGTACAACGCATCTCCAGCTGTGAAATTTGAAGGGAAGCTTCGCCTTGAGCCAGAGAACATACCCCAGAAGTTGCAACGCGAAAGGATCTCGATCGGAGGAGAAATCGACAAAGAACCCAGCGCCAGCACTATTCATACGCTTATTACAGCTGTAATTTTCGTTACAGCCATGTGGTTATTCGTTCTTCCCCTTTCTTTTTGATTTCTGATCGCTAGAAACTATGGTTTATTGTAATCTTCTCTCCATGCTAGCTTAAACCTTTTGTGGGACATGGGGGTGTAATTCCCTTTGATTTATTAATGACTAGATAAACTTTTCATTACTTCCTCACGTATAATTTTAGCATGATAATTCTACTTTTATGATGATTGCTCTTTAATTCTCCATAGAAATATGTTATTAATCATATTTTCGAATTTTTGTAATAAGGACCGAATGGTTACTTGCTTGAGAACTTGGAACCCTAGAATTGAATGTTAGGAACTTACTGTAAGAAATTAGGTTAGTTCTTGCTTCTTGATTTTAGAAGAATAATTGCCATGTTTAATAATATGAATCTAGGATTTTGTCAATTTATCAAACGTGAAGATCTTGTGCGAAAGTAAGGAATGGAATGTTGGAGAACCGTAAGTAGAACTTGTGTTGAGACTCGGATGCACGAAAGTGATCCTTGAGATTCCACTCGAGATGATCCACTTAGAATTCGGATGCACGAAAGTGATCCTTGAGTTCTTCGATGGATTATTTACTTATTTTCAGCTTGGGTTAGATCTTGCGCGAAAGCAAGGATCGGTCCCTGCATGATTGTCTGCACGAGAGTGAGATAATCCTTTTATGAAGTAAATTGTATCTTTATCATGATAAAATTAAACTGACGAATTACTATTCATATCCAGTCATAGAAAAACCTAAAATCTAAAATTTTAGTTTCTCATAAAACATGTCTTTCTTCCTCATCATCTTATCACAGATCTTTTGATTATTTGAGATTATGTTTCATGATGATTTTATATATCCTATCGGCTGGCAATTTTGTTAGATCAAGAGACCTGGCCAGTCTGAAGACACAATGGCCGTCCTACTAGACAAAACTACGTGCACCTTTGATCTTAAATCAATCAAGAAAAATAATCATTCAACAATCCAAAAGAAATTGAATAGAAGATAGGAAGCAAAGACCTACAATTTTTCTTACTAAGAAAAATCATGCGCCATGTATATGCAATTTACGAAAATTGAAATATGGCATGTGAGCATAAAGAAAAGCAAAGAAAAAGAAACATCAATCAAGGCTCGCAAGTCACTCCAATACCACTATTGGGAAACCCCAGGGAAATTTTACAATTTTAACAGAGATTACAATACAAGCACACCGGAATAATATCCCCGAAACAGGCTGGTCCCAAAAACCCAGCGAAGATTGTCTTACGAGCGGGTCGGCACGAAGAGATAGTAAGTACCTAGAGCAAGAGGAGGCCGATATTGAGGTAGGCGCCCAAGCGTTCGCCCTCTACAGTCTCACACACACGGATTCCTCGTGTCTTCTTCTTCCACACCCGATGCTAGCCTCGGGAAGAAGATCCATGCCTTAGGAGAGCCTCTTGATCACTTGCGCCAATCACCAAGGGAGATTGCGCCAAGGGAGGAAGAGGAAGGGAGGAAGATGCCGCAAGCTTCTTTCTCCTTTGCGCCATGGAAAGGAAAGGGAAGAAGAGAGCTTCGGCCTTGATGGAAGAGGAAGAAGAGAACTCCAAGCTTTCGCCCCTCTACTTGTCTCCATGCCTCCAAGAAGATTAGTGTCAAGAGGGGGGCAGCTTGGTGGTTCTTTTATAGCACTAAGAGGAGGTTAGGGTAATTAGGAAGGTCCAGGCGATTTTGCATTGAATGAGGAGTTTATTTAATCAAATAACTTGATTAAATATTTCATCCATATGCACCAATGCCTTGCCTAAGCAAGCATGCGCCTAATACCTACTTATTGTGGTAAACTTCCTATCAAATTCCAAAGACCATGTCAAAGCATGATAGAAGTTTCCTAATGGGGTGTGGGCGCAAGTCCTAAGCCAATTAGGACTCTTAATTATGTAAATAAGCCGCTCACTTGCTCATATTATATCTTAATTAATATCCTAAGTGATTAGATTGAATCCTAATCGAAATCAATCACTTGAAGATACCAAATATGCACTAGGCGCCAATCCTAGTCCAACTAGGATTCTTCCATGCGCCTATGCCATAAATTCCTCCCTATTATACCCTTTTAGTCTCTTGTCTCTTCATTATAACTTATTAGTAAGCCCCATTAAGTAATAGGCCTAGACCAAAGTCCATTATGCACGTTAACCAAGCAATTGGATCCAATCCAACTTAACCCAAGGTCAACGGAGGCTTAACTATGGTTAATTTGGTCAATATGCCAAAAATGAAAGTTGGCCCCAATAAGTTTCTTCCATCTCATTAGGTCCATTGGCGCTGATGAAATCTCACAAATAGATCCGAGTTATACAATAACTCTACCTAAAGGCTACCCGATCAATATGAAAACTTGAGTATCAAGGTGTATGACCCTGTAGGTTCCCCTGACATTGGCAGTGATAAACTTAAGTCATCACAAGCAATGAGTGGCACCTAGCAGTGCATCGCTGCTACCCAAGTCATCGGAATAGATATCGATATTGACATCCCCATCATCGCAACTAGGTATAGATACATTATAGTCCCTTTGCCAAACTGATATTCGATTGGACAAGTGTGTCATCACTTGTTTTTACCCAATCTCGTGGTCATGACTAAATCAGGTTCTCACCTGGTATGTGTTGGGAAACCCTGGGGATATTATATAATTTTTTAGAGAAAGACATTACAGATTACATTGCACAGCGAAAGAATATCTCCGAAACAGGCCAGTCCCAAAAACCCAGTGAAGATTGTCATGCGAGGGAGTCAACACGATGTGATAGAAAAATACCTAGAAGAAAATTTGGAGTGATGCCGATGTAGGCGCCCAAGTGTGTGCCCTCTACAGTCTCACACACATGGATGCTTCGAGTTCTCTTCTTCCACGCCCAGTGCTAATCTCGAGAAGAAGATCCACACGTTAGGAGACTCCTCTAATCAACTTGCACCACCACCAAGGAGGGATACGCCAAGGAGGAAGAGGAGAAGGGAACACCGCAAGCCTTCTTGTTCCTTTGCGCCCAAGAGAGGAAGGGAAAGAAGAAGACTTCGGCCTTTGATGGAAGAAGAGCTCCAAGCTCTCCAAGGATTGTCGCCCTTCTTGTTCTACACGCCTCCAAGGAATGTAACATGAAGAGGGGGCGGCAAGGGTCCCTTAAATAAGAATTAGAGGCAATTAGGGTTACTAGGAAAGACTTGGCGATTAGGGCCTGAATTAAGGAGTTTATTGATCAAATCCTTAATTCTAATTTCGGCAAGGCCTTGCCTTAATCAGCCAATGCCACAAGCGCCCAACAATTTCCTAAAGAAGCAAACTCCTCATCTATTCGCCAAGTGCAAGTCAAGGCAAATTAGTAGTTTCCTAATAGGGTATGGGCGCAAGTCCTAATCCAATTAGGACTCTAATTATGTAAATAATCAGCCCCACTTGCACCCAATTAATTCTCAATCAATATCTCAAGTGATTAGATTGAATCCTAATCCAAATCAATCACTTGAAGATACCAAACATGCACTAGGCGGCAATCCTAGTCCAACTAGGATTCTTCCATGCGCCTATGCCATAAATTCCTCCCCATTACATCCTTTAAGCCTCTTAGCTCTTCATTACAACTTATTAGTAAGCCCCATTAAGTAATGGGCCTAGACCAAGGTCCATTATGCATGTTAACCAAGCCATTGGATCCAATCCAACTTAACCCAAGGTCAAATGAGGCTAACCATGGTTAATTTGATCAATATGCCAAAAATGAAAGTTGGCCCTAATAAGTTTCTTCCATCTTATCAGGCTCATTGGCACAGATGAATTCTCCCAAATAGATCCGAGTTATCCAATAACTCGATCTAAAGGCTACCTGATCAATATGAAAACTCGAGCATCAAGATGTGTGACCTTGTAGGTTCCTTTGACGTTGGCAGTGCTGACCTAAGGTCACCACAAGCAGTGAGTGGCACCTAGCAGTGCATCACTACTACCCAAGTCATCGGAATGGATATCGACATCAACATCCCGATCATC
The DNA here is from genome assembly GCA_027563935.2 of Costus lasius. NCBI lineage: Eukaryota > Viridiplantae > Streptophyta > Magnoliopsida > Zingiberales > Costaceae > Costus > Costus lasius. The sequence goes on from CM050449.1 coordinate 74,518,778, forward strand.
GCAACTAGGTACAGATGCATTACAATCTCTTTGCCGAACTGATATCCGATTAGACAAGTGTGTCACCACTTGTTTTCACCCAATCACATGGTCATGACTAAATCAGGTTCTCACCTGGGTATGGTCATACACTTTCAGTCATAGAACCATAGAGGAGCTCCATGGATATCAAGCTTCCCTTAGGAAAGGGAAAATCCTCTGTCTGTCCATTGACCTTCTCATATGGGTCGTGACATGCTCAATGACAACCGTTATTACCTCTCAACTACGGCGAGATGTTAGGTTGTATCAAAGCATGTCCATAACCATATAGAATGGTCAATGACCTCAAGTCAAGGGATCAATGCATCTCCTGTCACTTGTGAGGATAACTCATGACACCAAGTCATTGCCTCACAGCGGGTCTATCCAGTATATCCACCACTGATATACCCATATGTCTGCGTCAGCACCTTGTGCCTAACCAGCCCATATACCAGTCTCACAAGTACTAGAGCTATCCCATATCGACTCAGGTACATTCACTGGGGACAATCATTTGAGCACAGATCCAATCTGTCTCCAGGGACATTATCATGTAAGTACATTCGCATATGTAAACAAACATAGATAATGACAATGCTAGAAAGATATATAAATATCCGAGTTAAGTAGTACAAAGATGGACCAAAACTAGGTCCTAGGGCATATACACCAACAATCTCCCAGTTGCACTAAGACCTAGAGGTTGAGGAATCTTAACCCCATATCTCTACCGTGACCATCATGCTTCTGCTGTGCCAAAGCCTTGGTCAATGAGTCTGCCAGATTGTTCACTGTGTCAACTCTGCTAATCTTGACATTGAAAGTTTCTAAAGGGGGGGGGCGAAATCCTAATAGGCGCATATCAGAACTTGCAACAAGAGGAAATTAGGGTTTCTAAGATCGCATGGATGAATATATGATCAACTTTAATAACATGTATAGATCGAGAAGGGGATCATACCATTGCCATTGCTTGGATGGCGACTTGGAAGAAGAGGGCGAGCGGCTCTCCTCCAAAGGTGACGCACACAAGGTGAAGATGACTACTCCCTTGGCGTCTTTGTGCTAGCAAAGCTTCAAGGTTTCCCTTCGTGAAGGAGATGAGAGATGTCTCTTGGTTTGGTTCTCTTCTCCTTTGCGTGAAGTCTCACCACACTACACGAGAGAGGTCGAGAGAGAAGAAGATGGCGACGAGAGAAGCGTTGCTCTTCGAACGTGGAGGCGTTCCACATTTTGGAAAAACGATTTCCAAAAATAGCAAGTGCTTCAATGTATGCGATCATGCGTTCACTCCAAGTGAACCGATCGTAAACTTTTTCTCTCCCATTAAACCATGCGTTCATATGATGAACCGGTTCTATTGGATTTGGTTCAAAGACCAAATCAAACCAAGCATTGGTCTAGATCATATTAAACCATAAGGTTCAAGATCTAACCATTCATCTCTTGATGCTCTTGATCTCACCGATCTAGCATCAATTCTCTCAATCGAAGCTTACCGATCTCAAGCCCTAATCAATCAAACATGATCAGACCAGATCTCACTTACAATCAGAGTTTAAACTCCTTTAAACTGAACCAAAACAATTCAGTCCACACGATCTGACTTAAGTAAGCCATATCATCAAATTGTGCGACCCTAAGGGTTACCTTTAAATGTCGGTAACGATAACTTACGTTATCACGATCAGTGAGGGGTATCTAGCAACACATCACTGTCTCCCGATATAAAGGAAAGAGTCTTCCAAGACTACACCCAAACCACAGCACAAGTGTGAACCCAAGTCACTTGACATATGTGTTTCCTTTGCCACTGGATGTTCTTATTGGACAAGCGTGTCAAGCCTGTAATTCCAATATGATGAGAGTGGTTAGATCAGATGAACATAGTCATCTGGGTATGGCCATACACTTTCTCAACCATCTCATCCAGGGGGCCCCTTCAGAACATCACACTCCAAACATGGAGACGGCAATCCTATATCTATCACTAGTGCCCTAACATGACTCATGCTCATTATCCAAGATAGTCTATAACCATTATGTTTCAAATGATATTGAACTACCTCAAAACAATGCCAATCATCATTTAGAAACACAAGTGATCTCAAGTCAGAGGAAATATGCCACTTGTTTGCATATAAGGATTATTCACATTGTGACAAGCAATCGAATATCCTAAGTAGGGTCTGTCCAGTACATCCAATGTACCCATGAGTCTACATCTTATTCCATGCTCGAAGCATCCTATAAGATTAGAACACATATTAGTCTCAATCATATCTGAAGGAACCCCTAATCATAAGGGGGCAAAACCCTAAGCATGGCGCTAATGTAAAATATGCAAGCGGAAGCAAGGGTTCAAGATCATTTGCATGCCATATGTTCAACTATAATCGATTGAATAGATTGAGATGAAAAATCATACCAACGCCATATGCTTGGAAGTCGGCTTGGATAAAGAGAACAAAGTAGATCTCCTCCACAAGTTCACACACAAGATGAAGATGCTTACTCCTTGCGGTCTCTTGTGCTAGCAAGACACCCAAGCCTTCAAGGGTCGAATGGAAGGGGATGATGAACCTCTTGGCCGAGCGCTCCTCTTGCTCAACCTCTCCTTCTCTTCGTCAATCACCACCCAACCAAAGTCGAATGCGTTGAAGAGAAGAGAGCAAACGCATATGCGTTTTTGGCATTGAAGTGAGTGAAACCGGCCCTTGATGACTTTCCATAAATGGAAGCTCATCAAGTCCATGCGCTCAATTCAACCCAAACGCATTTTAGGATTGAACCATGCGTTCACCATTGTGAACCGGTTCAAGCCAAAATGTCATATCGGCTTTGGTTCAACAAACCAAACCGAAATAGCTCTAGCCACTTGGTTTAGACCAAATTGAACCCCCAAGGCTCATGATCTAACCATTCATCATCTGATGCCCTTGATCTCTCCGATCTAGCATCACCTCTCTCGATCGAAGCTTACCGATCTCAAGTCCTAATCAATCAAACATGATCAGACCAGATCTCACTTACAATCAGAGATTAAATCCCTTTAATCTGAACTCAAAGAATCCAGTCCATACGATCTGACTCAAGTAAGCCATATCACCAAATTGTGCGACCCTGAGGGTTTCCTCTAAATGTCGGTAACGATAACTTACGTTATCACGATCAGTGAGGGGTATCTAGCAACACATCACTGTCTCCCGATATAAAGGAAAGAGTCTTCCAAGACTACTCCCAAACCATAGCACAAGTGTGACTCAATTCACAAGGCATACATGTGTCCTTTGCCACTGGATGTTCTTATTGGACAAGCGGGTCAAGCTTGTAACTCCAATACGATGAGCATGATTAGATCAGATGCACATAGTCATCTGGGTATGGCCATACACTATCTCAATCATCTCATATAGGGGGGCCCTTAGAACACCACACTCCTTAAACAAGGAGACGGCAATCCTATGTCTATCACTAGTGCCCTAACCTGATTCAAGCTCACCATCCAAAATAGTCTATAATCATTATATTTCAAATGATATTGAACTACCTCAAGACAATGACAATCATCATTTAGAAACACAAGTGATCTCAAGTCAGAGGACATGTGCCACTTGCTGCTTACAAGGATCATTCACATTGTGACAAGCAATGGAATATCCCAGTAGGGTCTGTCCAGTACATCCAATGTACCCATGAGTCTACATCTTATTCCATGCTCGAAGCATCCTATAAGATTAGCACTTATATTAGTCTCAATCATATCAAGGCTGTCTCATGTTCACCAAGATATCTCGACTAAGGACATATAGCCTGTCAGCCTAGCTGAACAGCTTTGAGACATTATTCAGAAGTACACTTATTACAGCAGACAAGGTAACAACCTGAATAACAACCATGCCTTTTATAAACATAAGAGTTTATTACATGATACTTATACAATCCCAAGGCCTCAAACATTAGCCTTAAGGGCATACCCCAACAATATCAAGGCTGTCTCATGTTCACCAAGATATCTCGACTAAGGACAATACTGCATGTCAGCCAAGCTAAACATCATTGAGACATTATTCAGAAGTATACATATTGCAGCAGATAATGTAACAACCTGAATAACAACCATTGCCTTTATAAACATAGAGTTTATACATGATACTGAAATAATCCCAAGACCTCAAACATTAGCCTTAAGGGCATACCCCAACAATCTCCCACTTGCACTTAATCTAATGGTTGAGAAATCTCAAACCCATATTATTACAGTGCTTCTCATGCTTCTGCTGCGCCAGAGGCTTTGTAAGCGGGTCAGCTAGATTGTCATCTGTATGAACCTTGCAGATTTTGATCTCGCCACGATCAATGATCTCCCGGATCAAGTGAAACCTTCTCTGTATGTGCTTGGACTTCTGGTGCGACCGTGGTTCCTTTGCCTGTGCTATTGCTCCAGTGTTATCACAGAAGATAACCAAAGGATCTGCACTCGAAGGAACAACACCAAGTTCCTGAACGAACTTACGAATCCACACTGCCTCCTTAGATGCTTCTGAGGCTGCAACATACTCGGCTTCTGTTGTGGAATCAGCAACAATTGATTGTTTGAAACTTTTCCACACCACTGCTCCTCCATTCAAGCTAAAAACATAGCCTGATTGCGATCGGAAATCATCCTGGTCAGATTGGAACGAAGCGTCAGTATATCCTTCAATACTGAGTTCTTCCTGACCTCCATATATCAAGAACATATCTTTGGTCCTCCGAAGATATTTCAAAATGTTCTTGACCGCAATCCAGTGTGCCTTCCCTGGATTACTTTGGAATCGACTGGTCACGCTTAACCCGTAAGCGACGTCTGGGCGAGTACACAACATCGCATACATAATGGACCCAATAGCCGAAGCATAAGGCGTATTGTCCATTTCATCTTTCTCAGTCTGTGTTTGTGGACACTGACTCTTTGAAAGATTCAGACCATGTCTGACTGGAAGATATCCTCTTTTAGAATTTTCTAAATGGAATCTCTCCAGGACTTTATCGATGTAAGTACTCTGGCACAGCCCGAGAAGCCTCTTAGATCTATCTCTGTAGATCTTCACACCTAATACATAGGCTGCTTCTCCTAAATCTTTCATCTGGAAACATTTTCTTAACCATGCTTTGACGGCATGCAGTTCAGGAATATCGTTTCCAATGATTAAGATATCATCGACGTAGAGGACTAGGAAAGTAATCACGCTCCCACTAAACCTCTTATATACACACGGGTCATCTTCATTCTTGATGAAACCAAATTCACAGATTGATTCATCAAAACGAATATTCCAGCTTCTTGATGCTTGTTTAAGTCCATAAATGGACTTCTTTAATTTGCATATTTTATGACGATCTGATGGATTAGTGAAACCTTCAGGTTGTGTCATATACACATCCTCCTCTAAGTTTCCATTAAGGAAAGCGGTCTTCACATCCATTTGCCAGATCTCATAATCATAATATGCTGCTATCGCAAGAATAATCCGAATAGACTTGAACATGGCTACAGGAGAGAAAGTTTCATCATAATCTATCCCGTAGATTTGTTTGAAACCTTTCGCAACTAGCCTGCCTTTATAGGTAACCACGTTACCATCCATGTCTATCTTCTTCTTGAAGATCCACTTACAGCCTATAGGGATTACTCCCGGAGGCGGATCAACCAAATCCCAGACTTGGTTATCTGACATGGAGTCCATCTCGGCTCGCATAGCTTCAAGCCATCTTGCTGATTCCGGTCCACTGACCGCATCCGCATAAGTGAGGGGTTCATCATCAATGATGTAGACTCCGTCATAGCGTTCAGGCTGTCGACGGATCCTTCCCGATCTTCGCGGTTCCCGTGATATCTGAGCCTCAGGTTGTTCAATAACCTGTTCTACTGGCTCATGCTCATCCAACTGTGCTTGACTACTTTGTCCTTCTTCTGGATTCTCATCCAGCTTTATTTCTCTCCCACTGGCCTCTTGTAGAAGAAATTCTTTCTCAAGAAAAATAGCCGTCCGAGCAACAAATACTTTGTTCTCTTTGGGATCGTAGAAATAATAACTCTTAGTTTCCTTAGGGTAACCGACAAAGATACATTTCTCAGATCTGCTCTCTAGTTTCCCAGAGGCGAGCTTTTTGACATAAGCCTCGCAACCCCAGATCTTAATAAATGTCAAGCTCGGCTGTTTCCCATACCATAACTCATACGGAGTCTTTGAAACTGCCTTGGATGGCACTCGGTTTAGTACCTTTGCAGCTGTTTCCAGTGCAAATCCCCAAAAGGAGTAAGGTAGAGTAGCCTGACTCATCATAGAACGAACCATATCCAGTAAGGTTCTATTTCTCCTCTCGGACACACCATTCCATTGCGGTGTTCCTGGCGGAGTGAGCTGTGAGATAATCCCACACTCCTTCAGATAGTCAGTAAACTCTCGACTCAAGTATTCTCCACCTCGATCTGAACGAAGTGCCTTGATATTTCGGCCTAGCTGATTTTGTACTTCATTTTTGAACTCTTTGAACTTGTCAAAAGATTCACTCTTATGTCTCATTAAATAGACATACCCATATCTACTGAAATCATCAGTAAAGGTAATGAAGTATGAATAGCCACCTCTGGCATGTTTACTAAATGGCCCACACACATCACTGTGAATGAGGTCAAGTAAACCTGAAGCCCTTTGACCTTTATTGGAAAAAGGAGTCTTCGTCATTTTGCCCATTAAACAAGCTTTGCATGTATCAAGCTCCTCATAGGAGAATGATCCCAGCAGTCCATGTTCATGCAACCGCTTAATGCGCTTCTTGTTAATGTGGTCTAAACGACTATGCCATAGCAAGGTGCTGTCATCAGCATACTTGGCTTTCTTATTATCAATTTATTGTACAGAACATTCCATGTCCAACATGAATAACCCATTGTTAATCGACCCGGTAGCATAAACAATATTATCAAAAGAAATATAACACTTTGAAGTTTTGCATTCAAAGGAAAACCCTTTCCTGACAAGAGCAGGAATAGAGATAATATTCTTAGTTATGCTCAGTACAAAATAACAATTGTCCAGTTCTAATACAAGACCAGATGGTAAAGAGATGTGATAAACTCCTACAGCAACAGCAGCAACCCGTGCCCCGTTTCCTACTCGTAGGTCCACCTCATGTTGTCCCACCTGCCTTCTTCTCTTGAGTTCCTGTACATTTGAACAAATGTGAACTCCACATGCAGTGTCCAACACCCATGAAATAGAAGAAGAAGATACCATGACTTCAGTCACGAAAATACCTGAGCCAGAAGCGAAAGGCTTGCTTCCCTTCTTGTCTCCTTGGAGCGCTTTACAGTCCTTTTTCCAGTGACCCAGCTGGCCACAATGGAAACATCTGTATTCCTTTGACCGCTTTATCTTTTGTTTTAGAGCCTTGTTGTAGCTCTTGATAGGGGCTTTGCCCTTCTTCCCCTTCTTCTTGTTCCTTGAAGGAATCATCAAGACAGAGGATGAAGGCTTTCCCTTCTCACGAGACTGAGTCTGCTCTGTAGTCAAGAGCATGTTCAGTAACTCTGCCGGCGTACAGTCGATTTTGTTCATATTAAAATTAATAATGAATGAATCGAAAGAGGCCGGGAGAGACTGCAGGATGATGTCTACAACAAGCTCCTGATTGATGGTGTGTCCCAGTTTCTCTAGAGCCTCCTTGTACCCAATCATCTTGAGTACGTGAGCTCCCACTGGACTCCCTTCAGTCAGTTTGCTCTGAAAGAAAAGTTTAGTCAAGTTATAGCGTTCAGTCCTTGCCTGTGCAGCATATAGCATCTTGAGATTTGCTATAATTTCAATAGCAGATAAATCTTCATGCTGACGCTGAAGCTCTGGCGTCATAGACGCAAGCATAAGGCAAGCGACATCAATGCTATCATTGACATGCTTCTCATAAGCTTCCCGAACCGCCCTTGCGGCGTTCGTAGCGGGTTGAGGCGGTATAGCCGTCTCGAGGACATACAGCTTCCTCTCAGCCTTAAGAACAATCTTAAGGTGTCCGTACCAGTCTGAGAAGTTTGGCCCAGCAAACTTCTCCCTTTCCAGTAGGGATCGCACATTGAAATTTGTGGTGTTCGTTGCTGCAGGAATCTACAACAATGCAAGAACAGCAAGGTCAGTATCAATGTTAGAATCAATTCAGGACTTAAGAATGATTCTTTTCTCACTATTTTATCTGGCTGAAAAATCCAGCAAAACAGCCCGAAAGAGTAAAACTCTTTTAGTGAGATGGGATCCAGATTTCATACTTGGTCTCCGCGTCCCGCTCAGGCGAGATAAGATGCACAGAGAGTACAAGCACTAATCTCTGGTAGGCAATCCCTGCCAATCGCCAACCCGTGCGATTCCCCTTCATCTGGGCAATCCAGCAGACTGTGCCAACTGAGTTGGTACAACACAGTCTCTGATCCCACAGATGGCTGCCTCCATACGGCTACCATATGCTCAATATGTAGCCTACATGGTCAAGCTGACCCGACCTACTCCCTGGACCACCACGTGCTATGCTGAGCAACGAGAAGCGATAAATCCCTTCTCTGTAACACGCAGGTGTAATCACACACCGTCTGAAGATAGATGGGCGTGCCCACTGAGTGGGTACAACACGGCCCCAACGATAGTCAGAACAGTGAGGTTTCGCGTCAGAAGGCTTACGTGCTTGATATTTAACGTTGGATTTTAACGGTCCTTTTATCTTCTTACTATCATACAAATCCTATGATGATAGCAGAAGAATAAATCATGCAATTACAAAATTACTTAAACAGTAAATTGAAAGCATGATTATCTTATGTGGTAAAAGCCCATTAAGCCTAAGTAAGACCTTAATTAACTTAAGTCTTCACTTGAGCTCTTCATGGGTCTTTAGCATTTCATCTGGCCCAACCCGGGCCCAAGCGCCCTGTGCAGCTGAGATGCGCCCACCAGGTAAAATGCGCCTGTCCTAGAGTCGAACCCTAGACCTCCCACTGGTGAAGCCACTTGCTGCATGCGCCTCTGCCATGTGTGCTCTGTGCTCATGTCTGATTAAAATACAATTTAATCTATCTAGACATGATTGACACGCAGGTCAATTACACTTTATAAATTAATTAAAATGTGATGCGCAGATCACAATAATAATTTACAATATACATCCAGGCACGCAGGCCCCAGCACAGCACACATTAAAATTGGGCAGCCCACATAAGATTAAATAGACAATCATTCATGTTATACAAACTTCATGTGATCCAATCAAGAAAATAAAATTTTCGAAAATCCCATTGGCATCAATTTTATTTCCTTATGTGCCCTACTACCTTACAACGGTCCATTAATAGGGATCCACTCATCAGACCTAGTCAGACCCACTGCCCTTGCATGCACCAAGTCATAACCGACTTAAGTCGACCTCATGGTCAACAATGCATGCGTTAAGGGCTGAACGTCCCTCATGAGTTCTGGCAAGCGGGTGTGACCCCGGGCCTTAATCATGAGCGTTCATCGGTTGTCTCAATCAGACATCGCTACACGCCTTTCTGCAGTTGACCTATAGCCACCTCATGCTTGCGCATAGGTGCCATCTGGTCGACCCATCTAGGCTGTCAGATAGTTTGATCAGACTGTTGGGTTTTGACAGGACGATGACTTCAACCCTAATAACCCGTCTAAGTTTTAAAGTAGGCGCTTAGATCTAAATAGATGCGCGCAAGTTGTTATAAGTTTTTGATAAAAATAACATTCATCAAGCGCCAACAATAAACATCATACATGCGCTAAATGTAAAACATACATCTATTTTCGCAAACTAGCATGTAGTTTCGCATGATGATATCCTTAGATCTATTCATAAGCGCAAACAAGGATCACAACAAGCAATCATATGATTCATACATGAACTCGGCTCTGATACCAATTGAAAGTTTCTAAAGGGGGGGGGCGAAACCCTAATAGGCGCATATCAGAACTTGCAACAAGAGGAAATTAGGGTTTCTAAGATCGCATGGATGAATATATGATCAACTTTAATAACATGTATAGATCGAGAAGGGGATCATACCATTGCCATTGCTTGGATGGCGACTTGGAAGAAGAGGGCGAGCGGCTCTCCTCCAAAGGTGACGCACACAAGGTGAAGATGACTACTCCCTTGGCGTCTTTGTGCTAGCAAAGCTTCAAGGTTTCCCTTCGTGAAGGAGATGAGAGATGTCTCTTGGTTTTGTTCTCTTCTCCTTTGCGTGAAGTCTCACCACACTACACGAGAGAGGTCGAGAGAGAAGAAGATGGCGACGAGAGAAGCGTTGCTCTTCGAACGTGGAGGCGTTCCACATTTTGGAAAAACGATTTCCAAAAATAGCAAGTGCTTCAATGTATGCGATCATGCGTTCACTCCAAGTGAACCGATCGTAAACTTTTTCTCTCCCATTGAACCATGTGTTCATATGATGAACCAGTTCTATTGGATTTGGTTCAAAGACCAAATCAAACCAAGCATTGGTCTAGATCATATTAAACCATAAGGTTCAAGATCTAACCATTCATCTCTTGATGCTCTTGATCTCACCGATCTAGCATCAATTCTCTCGATCGAAGCTTACCGATCTCAAGCCCTAATCAATCAAACATGATCAGACCAGATCACACTTCCAATCAGAGTTTAAACTCCTATAAACTGAACCAAAACAATTCAGTCCACACGATCTGACATAAGTAAGCCATATCATCAAATTGTGCGACCCTAAGGGTTTCCTTTAAATGTCAGTAACGATAACTTACGTTATCACGATCAGTGAGGGGTATCTAGCAACACATCACTGTCTCCCGATATAAAGGAAAGAGTCTTCCAAGACTACACCCAAATCACAGCACAAGTGTGAATTCAATTCACTAGACATACTTGTTTCCTTTGCCACTGGATGTTCTTATTGGATAAGCATGTCAAGCCTGTAACTCCAATATGATGAGAGTGGTTAGATCAGATGAACATAGTCATCTGGGTATGGCCATACACTTTCTCAACCATCTCATCCAGGAGGCCCCTTTAGAACATCACACTCCAAACAAGGAGAAGGCAATCCTATATCTATCACTAGCGCCCTAACATGACTCATGCTCATTATCCAAGATAGTCTATAACCATTATGTTTCAAATGATATTGAACTACCTCAAAACAATGCCAATCATCATTTAGAAACACAAGTGATCTCAAGTCAGAGGAAGTATGCCACTTTGCATACAAGGATTATTCATATTGTGACAAGCAATTGAACATCCTAAGTAGGGTCTGTCCAGTACATCCAATGTACCCATGAGTCTACATCTTATTCCATGCTCGAAGCATCCTATAAGATTAGAACACATATTAGTCTCAATCATATCAAGGCTATCTCATGTTCACCAAGATATCTCGACTAAGGACAATTCTGCATGTCAGCCAAGCTGAACAGCATTGAGACATTATTCAGAAGTATACATATGGCAGCAGATAATGCAACAACCTGAATAACAACCATTGCCTTTATAAACATTGAGTTTATACATGATACTGATATAATCCCAAGGCCTCAAACATTTGCCTTAAGGGCATACCCCAACAGCGCCATCTAGCAAGCCACAAGAGGGATAGCACACAAGCACAAGGCTCGGCCAAACCCTAACTTGCGCCCCCCATGCAAGGATGAGCCACCTTTGAAGCTTGTTGCGCCACCTTTGCAAAGTGCGCAAGCTTCATACATGCACCATGCTCCAAGTAGATGCGCCACCCTAATCTTCTTCTTAATTAAAAGCAAAAAGAAAAGAGGCACACAGGCCTCACAAGTATACAACACAGGCATGCTAAGGGGCTTGACTCATGACCACAAAAACATGCACAAATAAGGTATTTTTTCATGTAATTCTACATGCTCATGAAAAACATAAAATCTGAAATTTTACTTTTTCATGAAATATGTCTCTTTTCCTCATCTTCCTATCACAAATCTTTTGGTTATTTGCAATTAATTTTTCATGACGATTTTATAGATCCTTTCGGCTGGCAATTTTGTCAAATCAAGAGACTCGGCCAGTCTGAAGACACAATGCCCGTCCTACTTGACAAAACTATGTGCGCCTTTGACTTAAATCAATAAAGAAAAATAACCCAAAAATCTGAAAGAAATTGATGAAGAGGATAGTAACAAGAAACTATAATTTCTCTACTTAGAAAAATCATGTGCCATGTGAACATGCAATTTGCGAAAATTGAAACATGGCATGTGAGCGTGGAAAAGCATGAAACTACATCGTTCGTGGCTCGCAAGTCGCTTTGATACCATTGTTGGGAAACCCCAGGGATATTTTACAATTTTTCAGAGAAAGACATTATAGATTACATTGCACAGCGGAAGAATATCCCCGAAACAGGCCAGTCCCAAAAACCCAGTGAAGATCGTCATGCGAGGGAGTTGACACGATGTGATAGAAAAATACCTAGAAGCAAATTTGGAGTAATGCCGATGTAGGCGCCCAAGTGTGCGCCCTCTGCAATCTCACACACACGGATGCTTCGAGTTCTCTTCTTCCACGCCCGGTGCTAACCTCGGGAAGAAGTTCCACGCCTTAGGAGACTCCTCTAATCAACTTGTGCCACCACCAAGAGGGATGCGCCAAGGAGGAAGAGGAGAAGGGAACGCCGCAAGCCTTCTTGTTCCTTTGCGCCCAAGAGAGGAAGGGAAGGAAGAAGACTTCGGCCTTTGATGGAAGAAGAGCTCCAAGCTCTCCAAGGATTGTCGCCCTTCTTGTTCTACACACCTCCAAGGAATGTAACATGAAGAGGGGGCGGCAAGGGTCCCTTAAATAGGAATAAGAGGCAATTAGGGTTACTAGGAAAGAGTTAGTGATTAGGGCTTGAATTAAGGAGTTTATTGATCAAACCCTTAATTCTAATTGCGCCAAGGCCTTGCCTTAATCAGCCAAAGCCACAAGCGCCCAACAATTTCCTAAAGAAGCAAACTCCTCATCTATTCGCCAAGTGCAAGTCAAGGCAAATTAGGAGTTTCCTAATGGGGTATGGGCGCAAGTCCTAATCCAATTAGGACTCTAATTATGTAAATAATCAACCCCACTTGCACCCAATTAATTCTCAATCAATATCTCAAGTGATTAGATTGAATCCTAATCCAAATCAATCACTTGAAGATACCAAACATGCACTAGGCGTCAATCCTAGTCCAACTAGGATTCTTCCATGCGCCTATGCCATAAATTCCTCCCCATTATACCCTTTAAGCCTCTTAGCTCTTCATTACAACTTATTAGTAAGCCCCATTAAGTAATGGGCCTAGCCCAAGGTCCATTATGCATGTTAACCAAGCCATTGGATCCAATCCAACTTAACCCAAGGTCAAATGAGGCTAACCATGGTTAATTTGGTCAATATGCCAAAAATGGAAGTTGACCCTAATAAGTTTCTTCCATCTCATCAGGCTCATTGGCGCTGATGAATTCTCCCAAATAGATCCGAGTTATCCAATAACTCGATCTAAAGGCTACCCGATCAATATGAAAACTCGAGCATCAAGATGTGCGACCCTGTAGGTTCCTTTAACGTTGGCAGTGCTGACCTAAGATCACCACAAGTAGTGAGTGGCACCTAGCAGTGCACCGCTGCTACCCAAGTCATCGGAATGGATATCGACATCGACATCGACATCTCCATCATCGCAACTAGGTACAGATGCATTACAGTCTCTTTGCCGAACTGATATCCGATTGGACAAGTGTGTCACCACTTGTTTTCACCCAATCACATGGTCATGAGTAAATCAGGTTCTCACTTGGGTATGGCCATACACTTTCAGTCATAGAACCATAGAGGAGCTCCATGGATATCAAGCTTCCCTTATGAAGGGGCAAATCCTCTGTTTGTCCATTGACCTTCTCATATGGGTCGTGAGATGCTCAATGACAACCGTTATTACCTCCCAACTACGGCGAGGTGTTAGGTTGTATCAAAGCATGTTCCTAACCATATAGAATGGTCAATGACCTCAAGTCAAGGGATCAATCCATCTCCTATCACTTGTGAGGATAACTCATGACACCAAGTCATTGCCTCACAGCGGGTCTATCCAGTATATCTACCACTGATATACCCATATGTCTGCGTCAGCACCTTGTGCCTAACTAGCCCATATACTAGTCTCACAAGTACCAGAGCTGTCCCATATCCACTCAGGTACATTGACTGGGGACAATCATTTGAGCACAGATCCAATCTGTCTCCAAGGACATTATCATCTAAGTACATAATCGCAGATGTAAACAAACATAGATAATGACAATGCCAGAAAGATATATAAATATCTGAGTTAAGTAGTCCAAAGATGGACCAACACTAGGTCCTAGGGCATATGCACCAACAGTATAGCCATACACTCTCAGTCATAGAACTATAGAGGAGATCCATGGATATCATGCTTCCCTTAGGAAGGGGCAAATCCTCTGTCTATACATTGACCTTCTCATTGTAAGTCCCCTAATAAAGGGGGGGGCAAAACCCTAATGGCGCATATAAGAGGTTTTGAAAGCAACGGAAGCTAGGGTTTCTAAACAAAATCGCATGCATATCATATGATTAACTTGTAAAGATTAGATGACTCATACCAGTGCCATTTCTCTGATGGCGTCTTGGAAGCAGAAACCGAAAAAGCTTTCCTCCAAAGGTGCGCACACAAGATGAAGATCGCCTACCCTTGTCGCTCCTTGTGCTAGCAAGGATCTCCAAGTGTCTTGATCGAATGGAAGGGAGTGAGATGACTTCCTTTTTCTTTTCGAATCCTCTCCAAGGCTTCAACCTTTCACCACGCGAGAGAGAGCGTAGCCGTTCAGAGAGATGGGCGAGAGAGAGCGACAAGAATAGAATAATTCTATTCCTACATGAGGCGTGATCTCATTTGAGATCATGGTTTCTAAAAATAGAAACCCACACTCGCTCATGTGTTCACGCCAAGTGAACAAGTCGCAACCTCCTTTCCCCTTGAACCATGCGCTCACTCAATGAGCGGTTCATTTTGGTTTGGTTCAAAGACCAATTAACCCAAACGATTTGGTCTAGATCATATTAAACCCTAAAGGTTCAAGATCTAACCGTTCATCTCTTGATTCTCTTGATCTCACCGATCTAGCATCAACTCTCTCGATCGAAGCTTACCGATCTCAAGCCCTAATCAATCAAACATGATCAGACCAGATCACACTTACAATCAGAGTTTAAACTCCTTTAAACTGAACCGAAACAATTCAGTCCACACGATCTGACTTAAGTAAGCCATATCATCAAATTGTGCGACCCTGAGGGTTTCCTTTAAATGTCGGTAACGATAACTTACGTTATCACGATCAGTGAGGGGTATCTAGCAACACATCACTGTCTCCCGATATAAAGGAAAGAGTCTTCCAAGACTACACCCAAACCATAGCACAAGTGTGAATCCACTTCACTAGGCATACATGTTTCCTTTGCCACTGAATGTTCTTATTGGACAAGCGTGTCAAGCCTGTAGCTCCAATATGATGAGCATGATTAGATCAGATGAACATAGTCACCTGGGTATGGCCATACACTTTCTCAATCATCTCATCCAGGGGGGCCCTTTTAGAACATCACACTCCTTAAACAAGGAGACGGCAATCCTATATCTATCACTAGTGTCCTAACCTGACTCATGATCATTATCCAAGATAGTCTATAACCATTATGTTTCAAATGATATTGAACTATCTCAAAACAATGACAATCATCATTTAGAAACACAAGTGATCTCAAGTCAGAGGACATGTGCCACTTGTTGCAATCAAGGATTATTCACATTGTGACAAGCAATTGAATATCCTAGTAGGGTCTGTCCAGTACATCCAATGTACCCATGAGTCTACATCTTATTCCATGCTCGAAGCATCCTATAAGATTAGAACACATATTAGTCTCAATTATATCAAGGCTGTCTCATGTTCACCAAGATATTTCGACTAAGGACAAAACAGCATGTCAGCCAAGCTGAACAGCTTTGAGACATTATTCAGAAGCACACTTATTGCAGCAGACAATGTAACCAACTGAATAACAACCATTGCCTTTATAAACATAAGAGTTTATACATGATACTGTTACAATCCCAAGGCCTCAAACATTAGCCTTAAGGGCATACCCCAACAATCTCCCACTTGCACTTAATCTAATGGTTGAGAAACCTCAAACCCATATTATTACAGTGCTTCTCATGCTTCTGCTGCTCCAGAGGCTTGGTAAGCGGGTCAGCCAGATTGTCATCTGTATGAACCTTGCAGACTTTGATCTCGCCTCGATCAATGATCTCCTGGATCAAATGAAACCGTCTCTGTATGTGCTTGGACTTCTGGTGCGACCGTGGTTCCTTTGCCTGTGCGATTGCCCCAGTGTTATCACAGAAGATAACCAAAGGATCTGCACTCGAAGGAACAACACCAAGTTCCTGAATGAACTTGCGAATCCACACTGCCTCCTTGGATGCTTCCGAGGCTGCAACATACTCGGCTTCTGTTGTGGAATCAGCAACGATAGACTGTTTGAAACTCTTCCACACCACTGCTCCACCATTCAAGCTAAAAACATAGCCTGATTGCGATCGGAAATCATCCTGGTCAGATTGGAACGAAGCGTCAGTATATCCTTCAATACTGAGTTCTTCCTGACCTCCATATACCAAGAACATATCTTTGGTCCTCCGCAGATATTTTAAAATGTTCTTGACTGCAATCCAGTGCGCCTGACCTGGATTACTTTGGAATCGACTGGTCACGCTTAACCCGTAAGCGACGTCAGGGCGAGTACACAACATCGCATACATAATGGACCCAATAGCCGAAGCATAAGGCGTATTGTCCATTTCATCTTTCTCAGTCTGTGTTTGTGGACACTGACTCTTTGAAAGATTCAGACCATGTCTGACTGGAAGATATCCTCTTTTAGAATTCTCTAAATGAAATCTCTCCAGGACTTTATCGATGTAAGTACTCTGGCACAGCCCGAGAAGCCTCTTAGATCTATCCCTGTAGATCTTCACACCTAATACATAGGCTGCTTCTCCCAAATCTTTCATCTGAAAACATTTCCTTAACCATGCCTTAACCGCATGCATTTCAGGAATATCGTTTCCAATGATCAAGATGTCATCGACGTAGAGGACTAGGAAAGTAATCACGCTCCCACTAAACTTCTTATATACACACGGGTCATCCTCGTTCTTGATGAAACCAAATTCAATGATTGATTCATCAAAACGAATATTCCAGCTTCTTGATGCTTGTTTAAGTCCATAAATGGACTTCTTTAACTTGCATATTTTATGACGATCTGATGGATTAGTGAAACCTTCAGGTTGTGTCATATACACATCCTCATCCAGTTTTCCATTAAGGAAAGCCGTCTTCACATCCATTTGCCAGATCTCATAATCATAATATGCTGCTATCGCGAAAAGAATCCGAATAGACTTGAACATGGCCACAGGAGAGAAAGTTTCATCATAATCTATCCCGTAGATTTGTTTGAAACCTTTCGCAACTAGCCTGCCTTTATAGGTAACCACGTTACCATCCATGTCAATCTTCTTCTTGAAGATCCATTTACAGCCTATAGGGATTACTCCCGGAGGCGGATCAACCAAATCCCAAACTTGGTTATCTGACATGGAGTCCATCTCGGCTCGCATAGCTTCAAGCCATCTAGCTGAGTCCGGTCCACTGACCGCATCCGAATAAGTGAGGGGTTCATCATGATCAATGATGTAGACTCCGTCATAGCGCTCAGGCTTTCGACGGATCCTTCCCAATCTTCGCGGTTCCCGTGATATCTGAGCCTCAGATTGTTCAGTAACCTGTTCTACCGGCTCATGCTCATCCAACTGTGCTTGACAACTTTGTCCTTCCTCTAGATTCTCATCCAGCTTTATTTCTCTCCCACTGGCCTCTTGCAGAAGAAACTCTTTCTCAAGAAAAATGGCCGTCCGAGCAACAAAAACCTTGTTCTCTTTGGGATCGTAGAAATAATAACCCTTAGTTTCCTTAGGGTAACCGACAAAGATACATTTCTCAGATCTGCTCTCTAGTTTCCTAGAGGCGAGATTTTTGACATAAGCCTCGCAACCCCAGATCTTGATAAACGTCAAGCTCGGCTGTTTCCCATACCATAACTCATATGGAGTCTTTGAAACTGCCTTGGATGGGACTCGGTTTAGTACTTTTGCAGCTGTTTCCAGTGCAAATCCCCAAAAGGAGTAAGATAGTGTAGCTTGACTCATCATAGAACGAACCATATCCAATAAGGTTCTGTTCCTCCTCTCAGACACACCATTCCATTGCGGTGTTCCTGGTGGAGTGAGCTGTGAGATAATCCCACACTTCTTCAGATAGTCAGTAAACTCTCGACTTAGGTATTCACCACCTTGATCAGAACGAAGTGCCTTGATATTTCGGCCTAGCTGATTCTGTACTTCATTCTTGAACTCTTTGAACTTGTCAAAAGATTCACTTTTATGTCTCATAAGATAGACATACCCATATCTACTGAAATCATCAGTAAAGGTAATGAAGTATTGATAGCCACCTCTGGCATGTTTACTAAATGGCCCACACACATCACTGTGTATAAGGTCAAGTAAACCTGAAGCCCTTTGACCTTTATTAGAAAAAGGAGACTTCGTCATTTTGCCTATTAAACAAGCTTTGCATGTATCAATCTCCTCATAGGAGAATGATCCCAGCAGTCCATGGTCATGCTACCGCTTAATGCGCTTCTTGTTAATATGGCCTAAACGACTATGCCATAGCAAGGTGCTGTTATCAGCATACTTGGCTTTCTTATTATCAATATTTTGTATAGAACATTCCATGTCCAACATGAATAACCCATTGTTAATTGATCCAGTAGCATAAACAATATTATCAAGAGAAAGAACACACTTTGAAATATTGCATTCAAAGGAAAATCCTTTCCTGACAAGAGCAGGAATGGAGATAATATTCTTGGTAATGCTAGGTACAAAATAACAATTATGTAGTTCCAATACAAGTCCAGATGGTAATGAGATGTAATATTCTCCTACAGCAACAGCAGCAACCCGTGCCCCATTTCCAACTCGTAGGTCCACCTCATGCTGTCCCACCTGTCTTCTTCTCTTGAGTTCCTGTACATTTGAACAAATGTGAACTCCACATGCAGTGTCCAACACCCATGATATAGAAGAAGAGGATATCATGACTTCAGTCACAAAAATACCTGAGCCAGAAGCGATGCTTCCCTTCTTATCTCCTTGGAGCGCTTTACAGTCCTTTTTCCAGTGACCCAGCTGGCCACAATGGAAACATCTGTATTCCTTCAACCGCTTAACCTTCTGCTTCAGAGCCTTGTTGTAGTTCTTGACTGGGGCTTTGCCCTTCTTCCCCTTCTTCTTGTTCCTTGATGGAACCATTAAGACAGAGGTTGAAGGCTTTCCCTTCAGAGTCTCCTCAGTAGTCAAGAGCATATTCAGCAATTCTGCCGGAGTACAGTCGATTTTGTTCATATTAAAGTTAATGATGAACGCATCGAAAGAGGGCGGTAGAGACTGCAGAATAATATCTACAGCAAGCTCCTGATTGATGGTATGTCCCAGTTTCTCTAGAGCCTCCTTGTGCCCAATCATCTTGAGCACGTGAGCTCCCACTGGACTCCCTTCAGCCAGTTTGCTCTGAAAGAAAAGCTTGGTCAAGTTATAGCGCTCAGTCCTCGCCTGTGCAGCATACAGCATCTTGAGGTTTGCTATAATTTCTATAGCAGACATATCCTCATGCTGACGCTGCAGCGGTGGCGTCGTAGACGCTAGCATCAGGCAAGCGACATCAATGCTATCATTGACATGCTTTTCATAGGCATCCCGAACCGCCCTTGCGGCGTTCGGAGCGGGTTGAGGCGGTACAACCGTCTCAAGGACATACAATTTCCTCTCTGCCTTAAGAACAATCTTAAGGTGTCCGAACCAGTCTGAGAAGTTTGGCCCAGCAAACTTCTCCCTTTCCAGTAGGGATCGCACATTGAAGCTCATGGTGTTCGTTGCTGCAGGAATCTACAACAATGCAAGAACAGCAAGGTCAGTATCAATGTTAAGAATCAATTCAGGACTTAAGAATGATTCTTTTTCTCACTATTTTATCTGGCTGAAAAATCCAGCAAAACAGCCCGAAAGAGTAAGACTCTTTTAGTGAGATGGGATCCGGATTTCATACTTGGTCTCCGCGTCCCGCTCAGGCGAGATAAGTTGCACAGAGAGTACAAGCACTAGTTTCTGGTAGGCTATCCCAGCCAATCGCCAACCCGTGCGATTCCCCTTCATCTGGGCAATCCAGCAGACTGTGCCAACTGAGTTGGTACAACACAGTCTCTGATCCCACAGATGGCTGCCTCCATGTGCTACCATATGCGCCACATATGTAGCCTACATGGTCAAGCTGACCCGACCTACTCCCTGGACCACCACGTGCTATGCTGAGCAACGAGAAGCGATAAATCCCTTCCCTGTAACACGCAGGTGTAATCCCGCACCGTCTGAAGATAGATGGACGTGCCCACTGAGTGGGTACAACACGGCTCCAACGATAGTCAGAACAGTGAGGTTTCACGTCAGAAGGCTTACGAGCTTGATATTTAACGTTGGATTTTAACGGTCTTTTATCTTCTTAACTATCATACAAACCTAATGGTGATAGCAGAAGATAAACATCATGCAATTCTAATTATAAAAACAATAAGTAGAAAGCATGCTGATCTTATGTGGTAAAAGCCCATTAACCCTAAGTAAGACCTTAATTAACTTAAGTCTTCACTTGAGCTCTTCATGGGTCTTTGCTCCTCATCTGGCCCAAACCAGGGCCCAAGCGCCCACTGCAGCTCAGGTGCGCCCACCAGGTAAATGCGCCTGTCCTAGGGTCGAACCCTAGACCTCCCACCTGGTCAAGCCACTGCTGCATGCGCCTCTGCCATGTGTGCTATGTGCTCTTGTCTGATCAAATTACAAATTAATCTATCTAGACAAAATTGACACGCAGGTCAATTACACTTTATAAATTAAATAACATGTGATTCGCAGATCACAATAAAAAATTAATTTACAAGTTAATTCCAGGCACGCAGGCCCCAGCACAGCACACATTAATCGGGCAGCCCACATAAGAGTAAATAAACAGGCATATGGTATTCAACCAACATGTGATCCATTTAAGAAAATAAAATATTTCGAAAACCCATTGGCATCTATTTTATTTTCCTTATGTGCCCTACTACCTTACAACGGTCCATTACTAGGGATCCACTCATCAGACCTAGTCAGATCCACTGCCCTTGCATGCACCAAGTCCTAACTGACTTGAGTCGACCAAATAGTCAACTATGCATGCGTCAAGGGCTGAACGACCACAATGAGGTCTGGCAAGCGGGTGTGACCCCGGGCCTAACCCATGTGCGTTCATCGATTGTCTCAATCAGACATCGCTACACGCCTGTCCGCAGTCGACCAATAGCAACCTCGTGCTTGCGCACAGGTGCTATCTGGTCAACCCATCTAGGCTGTCAGATAGTCTGATAGACTGGTTGGATCTAGACTCGACTGTGACTTCTACCCTAATAACCCGTCTAAGGGTTTAAAGCAGGCGCCACTTAGATCTAATGGTAAGCGCGCAAGTTATTTTGTTTAACGAAAAACATTGAACAACATGATGAAGCATGCGCCACCATGAAAAAAACAACATGTAAGTTTCGCATGTCATATATAGATCTATCTAAGTTGCGCTAACATGGATCACACAAGCATCAAGCAACCATAAAAACATGCATAAACCGGCTCTGATACCAATTGAAAGTCCCCTAATAAAGGGGGGGGCGAAACCCTAATGGCGCATATAAGAGGTTTTGAAAGCAACGGAAGCTAGGGTTTCTAAACAAAATCGCATGCATATCATATGATTAACTTGTAAAGATTAGACGACTCATACCAGTGCCATTTCTCTGATGGCGTCTTGGAAGCAGAAACCGAAAAAGCTTTCCTCCAAAGGTGCGCACACAAGATGAAGATCGCCTACCCTTGTCGCTCCTTGTGCTAGCAAGGATCTCCAAGTGTCTTGATCGAATGGAAGGGAGTGAGATGACTTCCTTTTTCTTTTCGAATCCTCTCCAAGGCTTCAACCTTTCACCACGCGAGAGAGAGCGTAGCCGTTCAGAGAGATGGGCGAGAGAGAGCGACAAGAATAGAATAATTCTATTCCTACATGAGGCGTGATCTCATTTGAGATCATGGTTTCTAAAAATAGAAACCCACACTCGCTCATGTGTTCACGCCAAGTGAACAAGTCGCAACCTCCTTTCCCCTTGAACCATGCGCTCACTCAATGAGCGGTTCATTTTGGTTTGGTTCAAAGATCAATTAACCCAAACGATTTGGTCTAGATCATATTAAACCCTAAAGGTTCAAGATCTAACCGTTCATCTCATGATGCTCCTGATCTCACTGATCTAGCATACATTCTCTCGATTGAAGCTTACCGATCTCAAGCCCTAATCAATCAAACATGATTAGACCAGATCTCACTCACAATCAGAGATTAAATCCCCTTAAACTGAACCCAAACAATTCAATCCACACGATCTGACTTAAGTAAGCCATATCATCAAATTGTGCGACCCTAAGGGTTTCCTTTAACTGTCGGTAACGATAACTTACGTCATCACGATCAGTGAGGGGTATCTAGCAACACATCACTGTCTCCCGATATAAAGGAAAGAGTCTTCCAAGACTCCACCCAAAACACAGCACAAGTGTGAATCCATTTCACAAGGCATACATATTTCCTTTGCCACTGGATGTTCTTATTGGACAAGCGTGTCAAGCCTGTAGCTCCAATATGATGAGCATGATTAGATCAGATGAACATAGTCACCTGGGTATGGCCATACACTTTCTCAATCATCTCATCTAGGGGGGCCCTTTTAGAACATCACACTCCTTAAACAAGGAGACGGCAATCCTATATCTATCACTAGTGTCCTAACCTGACTCATGATCATTATCCAAGATAGTCTATAACCATTATGTTTCAAATGATATTGAACTATCTCAAAACAATGACAATCATCATTTAGAAACACAAGTGATCTCAAGTCAGAGGACATGTGCCACTTGTTGCAATCAAGGATTATTCACATTGTGACAAGCAATTGAATATCCTAGTAGGGTTTGTCCAGTACATCCAATGTACCCATGAGTCTACATCTTATTCCATGCTCGAAGCATCCTATAAGATTAGAACACATATTAGTCTCAATCATATCAAGGCTGTCTCATGTTCACCAAGATATTTCGACTAAGGACAAAACAGCATGTCAGCCAAGCTGAACAGCTTTGAGACATTATTCAGAAGCACACTTATTGCTGCAGACAATGTAACCAACTGAATAACAACCATTGCCTTTATAAACATAAGAGTTTATACATGATACTGTTACAATCCCAAGGCCTCAAACATTAGCCTTAAGGGCATACCCCAACACTCATATGGGTCGTGACATACTCAACGTCAACCGTTATAACCTCCCAACTACGGCGAGATGTTAGGTTGCATCAAAACATGTCCCTAACCATATAGAATGGTCAATGACCTCAAGTCATGGGATCAATGCATCTCTTGTCACTTATGAGGATAACTCATGACACCAAGTCATAGCCTCACATCAAGTTAGTCCAGTATATCCACCACTAATATACTTATATGCCTGCGTTAGCACCACGTGCCTAACCAGCCCATATACCAGTCTCTCAAGTACCATAGCTGTCCCATATCCACTAGGGTACATTGACTGGGGACAACCATTTGAGCACAGATCTAATATGTCTCCAGGGACATTATCATGTAAGTATACAATCGCAGATGTAAACAAACAATGATAACGATAATGCCATAATGATATAAATATCAGAGTCAAGTAGTACAAAGATGGACCAAAACTAGGTCTCAGGGCATGCACTCCAACAAAGACTCCTCTACTTGGCACTGTGAAACATTAGCAGTGGTGCCGAAGACATGAGTTGAAATCTAGAAATAAAAAAAGAGGGGGAGAAAGTTGTATGTTAAGTGGACAACTCCGCTAACTTTAAGATCAAGACTATGAGTTAAATTATATTGCTCTGCAGTATACATTAAACAATGTTGTGGCATATGACAGTTTAAAGACTAAATTGCATTAAAAATCTCTTATCTATAGTTTCACCAAAGTACTTGAAGTAAATTTCTATATATTGGTTACAGAGGATTTATTAAGCCTAAAAGTATTTGATGCTTAATATGTGTTGAATGGATACTATGATATGAATCGTGAATTTTATCTTTCTTAGATTGTAAATTCTTGATGATTTATTCTTACTGTGATTTCTCTTAAATCATTTAAGATCTGAAATGTTGCTTGCCTGAAATGTAAACTAAGAGCTTTATTGAAGGGAGAACAAATGAGTATTCTTTATCTTTACATTCTCTATGCATATCGATGTATTATTTGAGGACAAGCAAAATTCTAAGTCTAGGGTATTTTGATGCATTGTATTTACACTATATTTTTACTTGTATTTTATACTATATTTTAGGCTTAATTGCATGATTTTATGCTAATTTTGCTATTTTTACTTCACTTGGCACAAAATCTTCACTTTTCTTAGTTTTATTAAAAATGCAAGTAAAAGGCACAAAAATGATGGATTTTGTTAGTTTTAAGGCCATAGCACGATTCCCGGGGAGATCACAAGCTTATATGTCAAATTTGGAGCGAAAACGGTGAAGATCGCGATTTTCACGGCCTTGGCCATAATTATTGGGTTGGTCGTAAACTTGGCGTTCGAATGGGTGAAATGCAGCTAAGTATGGAAGTCCATAGAAACTTTCACGGATGAGGCCGTGAATCCTTCACGGTCCATGAAACTTTCTGTGTACAAAGGGTTGTAGGCACAGAAACATTTACAGCCTCGGCTGTAAACGCATTACAGGCCGTGAAAACGTCCGCCCCTTCAAGTTTTTCACTCAATTCGACTCCAAATCAAACTGGATTTGATCCAAACTCTCCAGAAACATTCCTTGAAGGGTTCCAGACCGGTCAAAGTATAAAAGGTTACATTTTTGGAGGGTTTAGGGAGGACTTTTCAGACGAAGACGATCGGCGGCGACGACTGAGGTGAAATTCCAATCCCCGAGCAGATTCCGGCGAGATTTCACGCAAAAGAGAAGTTTGATCGGCTCTTCTTCATCTTCAGATCGAGGGGAAGCTAATTTAACTATTTTCTTAGTGAAGTTCTTGTTATTTCGAGAAGATTTTATGCTTGTTCATCGTATAAACATGTTGTTTCTTCAGAACATGAGCGTGTAACTTTTACTTCGGGATTCAGGGCATAGCCCGCTGACAATTATGAGTTAAACTATATTCTTTACTCCTTTGATACGATTATTTTATCATGATTTGATTGAAATTGTGCTTAATCCGTAGTTTACACTAGCCATGTACAATTGCGTTTTAGACGCTGCGAGAAGTACTGAGAGGTGAATCGCAACGTCAGATCTATTTTAATCAAACCTGCGAATCCAATCACGAGAGTAGTTTAGATTCGTTTGTAGGATTTCTTAAGCTTTTCACAGAACTTAATGGCTTTAGGTACATTAACTGTCACGAGAGTAGGGAGTTAACGTAGTTAGACACCGGATTACGATTCGGGAGGAGGTAATCTGTATATTAGGAAAAGTTTCTTTCATGATCATAATTTTCTGTTCAAAGAGTTATTTCTATATGATTCATAATTCTCAGTGTGGTGAAACCCTGAGTCCCGATCTTCCAGAATTTGAATCTCCCTAAATGTTATTTCCGTTATTTCTCATACTTAGAGTTCGAAACAAACCATTACTTGATTTTTGCCTAGATTCAAACGAGATGAAAAGTTGGTACTTAACTATATAATCCTCGAGGGAATGATCTTATTTTATTACTTCGACAAATCTGTGCACTTGCGGACATATCATTGGTCACAAAGGAAGAGATATTGGACAAGAACTTAAAATATGTTTGATAGACTAGGGGATAGATAAGGTGTTCACAATCACAGTGGATAATGCAAGTTCTAACGATAGTGCCATCAAATACTTAAAAGATAAGATTATTCATTAGGGAACAGCAATACTAGGAGGTGAGCATTTGCACATGAGATGTATTGCACATATTATTAATTTGGTTGTGCAAGATAGCTTAAAGGAAGTGCATGATTCAGTAAAAAAGGTTAGAGCAGCTGTGAAATATATTAGACAATCACCTTCAAGATTACACAAGTTTAAAGATTGTGTAGAACAAGAGAAAATTCAATGCAAGGGTCTTTTGTGCTTAGATGTGGTTACTAGATGGAATTCCACATACTTAATGTTGGAAACAACACAAAAATTTGAAAGAGCTTTTGTTAGATATAATGATCAAGAAAAGAGCTTTTCTTATGAGCTTGTGGATGACATGGGAAACAATATGGTTCCTGATTATATAGATTGGAGTAATGTCAGAAAATTGGTAGTAATTTTAAAACACTTTTATGACTTGACATTGAAAATTTCAGGCTCTCGCTATGTAACTTCCAATCATTTTTTTCCTGAAATATATATTGTTTTTATCTTATTGAAAGAATTGAAAGTAAATGAAGATTCCAGTATTGCATTGACGGCTATATACGTGAGAAAGAAGTATGATAAATATTGGGGTGTTTTGAAAAGACCAATAAGATGATTTTTATTGTTGTCATTCTTGACCCTCGACATAAATTA
Source organism: Costus lasius (assembly GCA_027563935.2). Classification (NCBI taxonomy): domain Eukaryota; kingdom Viridiplantae; phylum Streptophyta; class Magnoliopsida; order Zingiberales; family Costaceae; genus Costus; species Costus lasius. The sequence continues at coordinate 74,545,718 of CM050449.1, forward strand.
TGGTACTTGGAATATGCATTTCAGAGTATGCATGGTATGGAAAGGGGGTCTTTCTTGTTAAGTCTTGTGAGAGAGCACTTTGTAAGACTTTTTAATGCATATAAGACATTTGTTGCCCCTGAAAGCTCTCAACTTAAAGACCACTTGAGTTCACCTTCTAGCTTTGGTACTACTAGTTCTATTGAGATCCAAATGAGATGTTGGGAATGAAAATTCAAATGGGAATTAAGAAGCATATGGCTGAAAATAGGATTGGAGATCCTAAAACAGAATGGGAGAAATATTTAAAAGATGATTTTGAGCCTGATGGCCCAAACTTTGAAATCTTAGCATGGTGGAATCTTAACTCTCATAGATATCCAATTCTTTCTCACATGGCAAGAGATGTTTTGGCAATTCCAATTTCAATTGTGGCTTCAGAGGGTGCATTTAGTACTTCAGGGAGAATTTTAGATGCATTTAGGAGTTCTTTAACTCCTAAAATAGTTCAAGCTTTGGTATGCACTCAAGATTGGTTTTGAGCAATGAATGCTCCCATTAGTGTTGAGGAAGACTTACAAGAAATGGAGGAATTAAAAAAAGGTAATATTATATATTTTTTTTCTCATGTATTATTTAAATATCACTTCATTTATTTCAACTTTCAAATATTATTACTTATATTTGTTTGTGTAAATTGTGTTGGTTTGGTTTTTTAGATTTGTCTCAAGTTAATATGGACGAGGAATCAATTAATGTCTAATGGTTAGTGCAGAAGCTAAAAGGTATGATATAATCCATAGAATGTATTTTCTCTTATGGATTTGCTATATTAAATTATTTTAATTAATAAAAATTCTACTAACTGCAGCAGCCTTCAAAATTGCAGGAACTTGGATTGTTGAACTTTTGAAGTGCTGGAAATTGCTGAAAATTATGAGTTTTGCTAGAAATAGTTATGGAGTTGTTCCTTATTATGTTGCTAGAGTTGGATTGTTACTTGTTATGTTGTTATGTACTTATGTTGCTAGACTCCTAAGTAATGTGAAATGTCTAATGGCTTGTAATGCTTTTGAGAGTATCTGCATTTTTTTACTAGCATAATGTTCTTGTCTGGGCAAGGATCCCATTTTAATTGTTCAAGGTTTTAAGCTATGCACTCCAGTTTTATTTTCTTCACCATCAATGTGTAGGCTGCACTGTCTTTTGTTGTCGAGGGGCTTTTGTCAGAATGTGAGGCATGGTTCCGTAAGATGACCTCTGCAAAAGGGCGACAGATTCCATTGAAGTCAGTAATAGAAGTCTGGAACTTTAGAATTGAGCATGGTAATTGTTGAAATTAATTATTTTAATGCATCATTGGTTTTTATCTAAAGGTGTTGTAAACTATGATTCAAAGTGTGCAATCCTTCTTACGTGATGTTTAAATGGGGCATGGTTATAGGTATTCAGTTTGTTCCAGAACTTTGCAAAGGCTACCATACTCGAAACTTTGTAGGTACATAGTGTCTATATTCAACCTTGTCTTCTTCTCCATGCAAGCCTTCTGCTATTGTTGTTTCATTGGCAATTAGCTTTTGAGAATCTACAATTTTGTATTTTTTTTGTGTTAGCATAATATTCCTTTGTGGGCAAGGATCTCATTGTAATTATCATGGACTTTGTTAACTGATTATTTATACATTTGATCAATAGGGAATGAATGCCCCAAGGCCAAATGGAATGGGTTCATCTGCACCTACTAATGGGAATAAGAAGATGGATGCTGGTTACATACTTATATAGAAGCGCTAAGAGAAAACTGGTGGATGCCCTGTCTTAGTGTCTTCATCTACAGCTACCATTCTAATTATCATGCGGTCTTTGTAACTGATTATTAATATATTTGATCAATAGGGAATGCATGTTACAAGGCCAAATGGAATGATTGAACTTAGTTTATTGAAATAAATTTTATTGGATTTTTTAGATTTACTAGTTTAGTATTTCAGGAATTTTCTGAAATAAATTTCGAGAAATCGGTACCAGTACCGGTACCAAAAAAATAAGTTCGGTACTTCGGTACCGGTACTGGTACCGAAGTACCGAATGCTCAACCCTTTAGAGAATCCATTCTAAGGTAGAATATCTAAGTGATTCAAGTCAAACACTAGAGCCCCCTCCTTTATTATCCAAATGTTACAAGGAAACCTAACCCATTTATAACTTTTATTATCAACTAGTTAGAGGTGATAATTGACTACATCAATGTGTACGACCAGTCATATAAGAATATATAATAACCTCAAGTCTAAGGATCATATACATCATTATGATAATGTGCTTATGATACTCATATAATAATCTATATAACATTATTATTGCGAGTATGTCTAATATATTATTTTCTAACATATATCTATATGTTAATTTGATATTTTATATTATGATAACTTCTTGTGATCACTCACTACATATATTATTCTCAATGTATTATCGTTGTCCTAATATATAATAAAATTTGCATAAAGAAATTTAAAAATACTTATATTATTTTAAGAATATTATAACAACAATGTCTTTATTATAAATTTGATCATGATGAAATGTATACTAAAATATCAACTACTAATTCATTTTCTTAGGGCATAAACCAAGATGAATAGTATACTAGCAACAAGTTGTAATATATTGTCAATGGTTACCAAGAAGCAATATTCGTTAAATATGAGTTCATTAGTCAAAGAACAAAGTAGTTGTTGAAGATATATTTGTCTTAAGAATGGCAGGGAGTATGGTACATAATATTTTTGCCCTACTAATATACCATAAGGTAACACTACAAGTATAACACGCGTGTACCTTGGACTAATCCCCGGCAACGGCGCCAAAAACTTGATAGGATTCCGCAAGTGCACAGAATTATCGAAGTAAGAAAAATATTGATCCACAGAGACCTTATTGTTAATTACCAAATAATTATTTTCTCGCTAGCTAAGTAAACCAAATATGATGCAAATAAGTAATAGAAATAATGCCAAAGATAATAAGAGAGGTAAACATGGGACTAGGGTTTTATCCACCTTAATTTCAATGATTAGATATAATAAAAGTCGTCAATCAAATCTTGTTAAGATAAAGACCTAATTTACTTGATAAAGGTATTGTCTCACTTTCGTGCAGACAACCATGCAGAAAACCGATCATCACTTTCGTGCAAGATCTATTTGCAATGCTGTAGATAAGTAAATCATCAATCAAAGATCACAAGGATCACTTTCGTGCATCCGGATTCTAATTTGATTGATAGTCTCAAGTGGAATCTCAAGGATCACTTTCGTGCATCCGAGACTCAACACAGGTTCTACCTATGGTTTTCCAACAGACCGATCTTCACTTTCGTGCAAGATCAATCAATGTTTATAACAATAATTAAATCCTAGATCAATATTATCAAACATGACAATTTATCTACTAGAACAGATCAAGTTGGATCTAACCTAAGGAAGGGATCCTAACATGCAATTCTAGGGTTCCAAGCTCTCAAGCAAATCACCTTTCAGTCTCATTGCGAAAACTCTAAAACATGGACAATACCATAGATCTATGGAAAATTAAAGACAAGACATTCACATAAGTAGAATTATCACAACGAAGATTATCATGATGAAATAAAAAGTTATCTAATCATTAAAAATCAAAGGGATTAAACCCTATGTCCCAAAAATATGTTAAGCTTGCATGGAAAAGGAATTACAATCAACCATAATTTCCAAGGGTAAGAAATTGAAGAAGGGGAAGAAAACAACTTCACAATACTGCTGTAATATAAATTACAGCCGTATTTTCCGTGATGAACAGTGTTGTCACCGCTGTTTCATTGATTTCTCCTCCGATCGGACTCCAAATGCTCTGAAACTTCTGGTGTGTCTTCCTTATCCCCAACAAAGCTTCTGCGTGAAAATCAAGGCCTGAGGTGCCCTCTATGCCTCTCGGCGCGAGGCCAAACCCTAGCCGCCTTTCTGGCGATTGCTCTCTGGATACATGATAAAAGTTTTTCTTTTCGGTGCGTGTGTCTTCTCCTCTTAAAGACGAAGCGGCAGCAACTTTTTGATTTCAATTTGGACCTCTGGATCAAAAGTTATGGCTCACACAAGATTCAGACTCGTAAAAATCACGTTTTTGACTGGGAATTACGACAGTGTAATTCTTTACGGCCGTGCCGTAAAATAGCTTGAGTGTTCTGTTCTGGAAACGCTGGAAAATACAGCCCGTAATTTAGTTTATGGCAGTGCCGTAATTTCGGTTGAACTTTCTAGTCGGAATATATCTGGAAAATACGGCCCGTGTAGAAGTTTACGACAGTGCCGTAATTTCAGCAAAAGTCTCTGTTTAGAAAGTGCCCCAAAATACGGCCGTGTAAATCCTTACGACGGTGCCGTATTTTTGCGAAAACCTTCTATTTGGAAAATCACCAAAATACGGTCGTGATCTCAATAATACGGTAGCCGTGAAAAATACGGTACCGTAAAATCCCTTACGGCACTGCCGTATTTTGGTCTTTAGCCTCGATTTGCGTGAAAATTCTTGTGTGACCTCCTCTTGATGATGGTAATTCTTCCATGTGTTTGATTTTGCTTGAAAATGCCCAAAATAGTGCCTTTTTGCCTGAAAATCATGAAAAACCAAAATAGGAGTAGACTTTGCAATATTCGATGAATTTAGCATGAAAACAAACAAAAGATCTTCAATTTAGCATGAAAAGATATCTAAAATGATACAAAATATACTATATATTTTGGTGTCATCACCTACCATGCCCAAACTCAACTAATTTATTTAGTACTCAAACCCGTTTAACTACCTATTATTTTTTTAAACACTCTACCTAACCTGACCCTGCTAATTTTTTAATACTCGTTAATTACCTAAGGACCTAATTCTGGTCTGTTACTTGTACTACTTAACATTGATATTTATATCATTACTGGCATTGTCATTATCGATGTTTGTTTATATCTACAATTGTATACTTACATGATAATGTCCCTGGAGACAGATTGGATCTGTGCTCAAACTATTGTCCCTAGTCAATATACCTTAGTGGATATGGGACAACTATGGTACTTGTAAGACTGGTATATGGGCTGGTTAGGCACGAGGTGCTAACGCAGACATATGGGTATATCAGTGGTGGATATACTGGACCGACCCGCTGTGAGACAATGACTTGGTGTCACGAGCCATTCTCACAAGTGATAGGAGATGCATTGATCTCTTGACTTGAGGTTATTGGCCATTCTATATAGTTAGGGATATACTTTGATACAACCTAACTCTTTGCCATAGTTGGGAGGTAATAACGGTTGTCATTGGGCATATCACGACCCATATGAGAAGGTCAATGCACAGACATAGGATTTGCCCCTTCCTAAGGGAAGCATGATATCCATGGAGCTCCTCTATGGTTCTATGACTGAAAGTGTATGGCCATACCCAGGTTAGACCTAATTTAGTCATAGCCATGAGATTGGATAGAAACAAGTGGTGACACACTTATCCAATCGGATATCAGTACGGCAAAGAGACTGTAATGCATCTGTACCTGATTACGATGATGGGGATGTCGATGTCAATATCCATCCCGATGACTTCGGTAGCAGCGATGCACTGCTAGGTGTCACTCACTGCTTGTGATGACCTTAGGTCAGCACTACCAATGTCAGAGGAACCTACAGGGTCGCACACCTTGATACTCGAGTTCTCGTATTGATCAGGAAGCCTTATGATCGAGTTATTGGATAACTCGGATCTATTTTGGAGATTTCATCAGCGCCAATGGGCCTGATGAGATGGAAGAAATTTATTGGGGCCAACTTCCATTTACGGCATATTAACCATGGTTAGCCCAATTTGACCTAGGGTTAAATTTGGATTGGATCCGTGGGCTTGGTTAACATGCATAATGGACATTGGGCTGGGCCCATTGATAAATTGGGCTTAATGGGGTTAAGGAGAAGAAAAGGGATGGTGTGTGCATGGCGTGTGCTTAACCCTAGTTAGACTAGGGTTAGCGCCTATGCATCATGAGGTTTGAAATTAATCTTGGGACTAATTATTTGAATTAATTAGAGTCCTAATTTATGAGGTTTAATGGGCTGATTTATTTGAATTAATTAGAGTCCTAATTGGATTAGGATTCAATTAATTAAATAAATAATCAAATCCTAATTGGATTAGGACTTGTTCAAACCGCCCATTGAAAGTCCTAGTTGGATTAGGACTTGGGCTTGATCAAATCCTAATTAGATTAGGAATTAAACTTGATCAAACCACCCACATGATCAAACCATTCATAAGAGTCCTAATTGGATTAGGACATGATCTAACCGCCCAAATTAAGTCCTAATTGGACTAGGACTTAACTCCCTAAAATCTCTCCTAGCCGCACATTCAATATGAATGGTGGCCACACATTAAGCCGCCCCTTGCCCTATAAATAACACCCCAAGCCACCCCTCTCAAGATACTTATTCATTGGAGGCGTGATCAAGAGAGGAGGCGAGTTCTAGCTCTTGAGGGTGAGAACAAAGAAGGCTTGGGCGAACACCTTCCATACCCTAGCCGCAAGCATCCTTCCTCCTTTCCTTTTGGCGCTTGGAGCTTTGGAGCTTGGCGGCTTGTCTTCTCTCCTCTTCCTCCTTGGCGCAACTTCTCTAGAAGGTAGCACAAGTGAAGTGGTGATCTCCCCAAGGCTTGGATCTTCTTCCCGAGGCTAGCACCGAGCGTGGAAGAAGAGGACTTGAGCAATCCGTGTGTGTGAGACTGCAAAGGGCGCACACTTGGGCGCCTACGTTGACATCGGCCTCACCTTGCATTAAGGTATTTTCTATCACATCGTGTCGACTCTCTCGCTTGACGATCTTCACTGGATTTTTGGGACTGGCCTGTTTCGGGGATATTCTTCCGCTGCGCAATGTATTTGTGTCCATAAACCTCTGAAAAATTGTAAAATATCCCCGGGGTTTCCCAACACTTCAATTTAGCATGAAAAGATATCTAAAATGATACAAAATATACTACATATTTTGGTGTCATCACCTACCCATTCCCAAACTCAACTAATTTATTTAGTACTCAAACCCGATTAACTACCTATTATTTTTTTAAACCCTCTACCTAAACCTGACCCTGCTAATTTTTTAATACTCGTTAATTACCTGAATTTAATAATTACCCGAGTCAATCCACTCTTTACCCTAACCTAATTGCCCAAATCTAGAAAAGACATCGCACCTGCTCTTCACTACCTGATTCTCACCACTTTTGCCTAGCCCTCGCGGCCTCGCCATTGGTCCCTACCTCACCTCTAAGGTCGCCGCTTGGCCTCGCCTTGTCTCTGAGGTTCCAATGTCACTTCGATGACAAATTTTTATAGAGTTTTACATGCATATTTATTACAAATTTATGTCATATTTTTCTCTATTTGCATTAGAGATTATACAAAAATACTATATTTTGCATAAAAGTCTTGTTTGTCAATTTTTATGAATTTTTAGGTAAAAGTCCCCTAAAACAAGAAAAATTGAAGTTATTTAATCATAATAATGTTCAAGGCATAAAATGATATCTTCATCAGAAATTTAGAGTCCAAAGCTAAACGAAAGTTATCGGCAGTGATTACAATCACTAGCGATGATTAAAATCACCGACAATCATTCCTAGGCAATGATGGATTTTCCAAAATCTAAATCCAACATAATACTTATCAAAAGAAAACAAGGCTACACGTCAAATTTGAGGCCAAAATACGCAACTTGAAAAATCACCGCTTGTGATTACAACTTTCCAGCTTGATAATGGCAGCAACACAAGACTATTTCTACCCTGATTTCTCCTCTTACAGGCCATAAACAAAAGCCCAAAATTTAGGGCAAGGAGGGCACTCACGGGGCAACACTTCGACTAATTCTAATCTCCTCTCATCACTTCCTTGCGCTGAATCAAAGATGAGAAGATGTCGGCGGCATAAAACCCTAGTTTCACCTTCCAACGATCGTAGCCATTAGGTTACGAGAAATTGAAAGGCGAAACTCATCTAGAGGGAAGAGACGAGAGGTTATGAGAGTTATGTGCTCAAATTGTATTGAATTTGTTACACCCTAGTACCAAGACTAGAATAAAACAATCTATTATTAACTTTACAATCTAGGAACTACAATATAAGTTTGACTACTACAAATTTTCCTTTACAAATACAATACTTGACATCAGAGTAAACTTTTACAACAAACTCAAACCTCAGCTAAAAACAATAACTTTAATACATGATTCATGATTCACAATCCTTCAAGAATAATCCAACTAGTAATACTTTTTATCCATGCCTTGAATTCCGTAGTCCATACTAGTACCTGCAATATCAACAAGACTCAGCAAACATTGCTGAGTAAGCCTCTCCCTAGAAGAAAGGGTAGTCCCTTAGATTCAAAGGAGGGGAAACTAGCAAGAAGCATAAACAATAAAGCTGTAACAAACTGAATATTGAAAACTATAAATTGCAAGCTGGAACTGAAACTAAGAACTGTAAACTGAAAACTAGAAGCTGTAAACTAAAAACTATAATGCAAATGGATAAACTGATTCAACTAAGTTATCTATGGATCAAATACAGAAATTAAAACCATGTGTAAATCAACTGTGAGCAATACCTACTAGTATGTGGGGTTGTCACCACGAATACGCATGATAAAATGAATCATGCACCTTACATGGTGAACACACGTGCTACCATGCGTCACGAATCCCATTGCATGCTAACTTGAGACCCCAATCTATCCACATAGTAGATACTGACCCTAAAGGGAACTGGGTATGTACTCAATGCAAATATGCAACTGTCCATGCATGTGGATACTACAAAATTGGTTATGCTCAATGCAATTGTCCACACACGTGGATACTAGCCCCAAAGGAAAACTGGTTATGCAAATATGTTGTCCACAACGTGGATATTGATAACAATAACATGCATGAAATATATACTCAACTAGTATACAAAAACTGAGAATTGATGTCACTAATACAACTAGCAAATCTCAATATGCATAGGATGTTATACTATTTTAGTCAACAAAAATAAGGATAACAAACTTTTATCTATAGAAATATGGTTTGAGGTCTTACCTTTGGGAAGCCAATTAAACCGATTATCAAACAATGCAAGCTAATCACTGGATCAATCACTCTGAAACATAGATTTGTACATAAACTTTATCAAATAAGATTCTAACTTGAAAACAAAGAGCTCCAACAGAAGCAAAACGTCCCAAAACCTAGGAAACCGGACTTGGATCCAGTGAACCGGACCGAAAAAGCTCTGAACAAAATAGAATTGTACTGAACCAGTCAAAATCACCTTGAACCAAGTCAGATCGACATTTAGACCATAATTACACAAAATATACAAGCTATATAATGACACACTTGGTACCATCAAATAGACAATTTCATAAGTATTCCCATGAGTACCTAAATTGGCCTAGATTCGACTGAAATCGGCTTGAACCGGTCCAAAAACCAACGCTGGGCCGAGCTCCTGAGGGTGTGTCGAGCGTCCGTTCATCGCCAATCCTCGCCAGAAGACTCCTAACAACGAAGGTAAGCTCCAAAAGGGGCTGCGGCGAGCTTTCGACTCACAGTCGAAGCACTCGCAGCGGCCAATGCATATCGACAGTGGCACCGTCTCTGTCGACCCACAAAACCTAGCTAAAACCAAACAAAACTTCACCAAAACAACTAGAAAGCTAGAATACCTTGCTATGATGCTGTATCGTAGCCCTAGTTGAAGAAACCACCATTGCCGGCTACACTGGAAGCTAAAGCGACGCAACCTCTGGCGAACTCCTTCCTGCTTCGCTTTCTTCCTCCTGGAGGCACATTGCAGCTCGAAGATACTCCAGGCTTAGTAGGAGATGAGGGCGTACAAAAACCCTCAAAAATAGACGCAAGACATGTCCCAAAATAGCAAGTCGCCACCGTCGACTTGGTGACGAAGAACTTGGGGAAGACGAGTTCGCTCATTGCCCCAAATTAAACTAAATCAAAAAGAAATATAAAACTGGTGCGATTTATAATTGAATTGTGACTTATCCTAGTGGTTTAGTTGAACTAGGAAAACTCATGCATCGTGGGTTTGATTCCCTTGCGAACGCAATTGAATCTTTTAACTTTAAAACTTAATTTAAAATTCAGAAAAAAAAATCTTAAAAATTTTTTTTCTTTAACTTGGGATATTACATAATTCCATTGAGGATTAGAGGAGATCTAAACTAGAATAGCAGTAGTCACATGTAAGGAAGGAGCTAAGTTCATAAGCACAATCACAGTCGTGATTATAATCACAGTCAAGCAAGAAAAAAAATCTAGATTTCGGCAAATTTTACCATGGAGTTATAAAATTTTGTTATTTTACTCTTTCTAAACTAATTGTAATTATTAGCTTGATTTTAAGATGAATCTAATGACATACATTATAACTTAAATTATTTTCATGCCATTGGGAGTAACCCTTTAACTTTACCATTGTAATGACTATCTAGCATATTAATTTATTCAATTGTGCTGAAGTTAGTTGTAGATGATTCATAATGCTTTTAGTTGATGATTCTTAACTTATTATATGTTTTGGGGGTCAGGACAAGGACTAAAAGGTGACTCATCACCCTGGAAATCATTAATTGAACTTATAAGGTCTAGACTATGAAAGTAGCTAGGTTTATAGACTTTGATTAATGAGAATAATCCTATATGTAGTAATTTGTATCTATTGATTAAATTGTCATAGAAACTAGGACAAGAACTTAAAAGTGACTCTTAATTTTGGAAACCTATAATTAGCCTTATATCTAATGGCCTATGAAAGTGGCTTAGTTATATTGGGGAACATAAAATCTACAGTGTGCTTAATGAAGTTAACCAAGGTTGATACTATGAGTGACAAATGGGTATAAGATAGATTAAACATTAGGATGGGCTCCTGAAAGGGGACTTTCTATATATTCTAAGGTAGATTTCCTTTTAACACAATTTGATATTTGATGCAAGTTGATATGATTTACTTGAAAAAGTTATTATGGTGAAACCTCATGCCCAAGCTTCTCTCGTATTTTACAGCCTTTTTTCATTAACAGTGCTTTCAACATAGCTTTCTACTAATTGATTCGCCTAGATTACACAACTACAGTTTAATTAGTACTTAATTCTAGTCTCTGCAAGATTTATATTTTTATTACTTCGATACATTTATGCACTTGTAGGGGTGTCCATTAATCGGGTTAACCCGATAAACCGAACCGAATTTTTCGGTTCGGTTCGGTTTCGAACCTAATTAGTTCGGTGCGGTTCAGTTTTGTAATGATAAAATTTAAATCGGTTCGGTTTCGATTTGAATGGATTAAAAATTTTAAAAACCCGAACCGAACCGGTTTTACAAATCGCTAAATTCGAATTCGGTTAATTTCCTTTCCAACGTATGTCAGACATAGTGGTGGCCATGGGCCGTGCCCGGGCCCGGGCCCGCCTCGACCCGGTTCCTGGCGGGCCGTGCCTGGCATGGCCCGTTTCAAATCGTGTCGTGCCCGGCACAGCACGGTGGAAAAATTGTTGGGCCCGGCACGGCCCGCCGCCCGATTAGGCGTGCCGGCACAGGCACGATTCCGCCGGAGAGTGAGCACGGATCCGGCATGTGGGCCAGGCAAGGCCCGCGGGCTGACTTCGGCACGCTGGCCAAATGAGAAACGCGGGCCGTGTTTGGCCCGGCCCGATTGTGGCCCATGGGCCAAAGTTGGCCCACGGGCCGATTGTGGCCCATGGGCCACTTTGGCCCGCGTGCCAAATTTTAAAAAAATAAATTAATTTAATAAGTAAATTATTACTTAATTAAAATATATAAAATATGAAAAAATAAAAAAAATTGAGAAATTGAGAATGTATATTGCACAAATTTTTGAAAAAATGTTAAAATTTTATATATTTTAGACCGGACCCATTACAGGCTGCCTACGTACCCCACTCAAAGGAGGAATCAGGTCTACGTAGTTCTCTTTTTACAACTCTTTCTACAACTCTTTTACAACTTTTTTTATAATTATTTATTACAACGTTTATCCATTGTTGCTTCCGCTTGCACTTCCAAGACTTTGTTCATCATCATCCGATGAAGTTGAATGACCACCTTTATCTTGAAGACGATCTTCAGCATCTAGCCAATCTTTAAGACAAATACACATTTCCACACTTGCTTCGTTCATTCGGCTTCGCTTCTCGTTTAGCACCCTGCCGCCTGCACTAAAACAAGACTTTGATGCTACAGTAGATACCGGAGGAGTTAGTAGATCACGTGCCATGGCAGAAACCACAGGATATGATTTTCCTTGTGATCTCCACCATGATAAAATATTAAAATTATCTATTTGTTCTTCTGTGAGTAAAGATGTATGATTATTTTCTAAAAAAAATGTTAATTCATTAAAATTACTAGATCGACTTGTTGATGTTCCTTTTCTATTTAAAATTGAGCGTATTCTTCCTGTAATATTTTTACTACTAGTAGATACATTAGTTTGAGAGGATATTGGATTCATTGTATTTCCAAATTTTAAATTATAAACATTATACATTTCATCTAATAAGGTAGAAACTTCATTTTTTTTTCTCATCTACTCCTTCAAGTTCCATATTTTTATAATATTCATCTAATAAAATATGAATACGTTCTAATTTTAATCTAGGATCTATAATTGAAGCTAAACAATATAAAGGAGATATATTTTTCCAATATTTTTTAAATTTAGTTTCCATTTTAAAAATTACTTGAAAAACATTTTCATCATGTCTATATTGAGAAAAAATTTCACTAATTAAAACTAAATGTTCTAAAATTAAACATGATGTAGGATAATAAACACCAGATAAATGAGTGCTAGCATTATAAAAAATTTCTAAAATATTATGTAATAACTTTGCTTTATCCCAATCATTTTCTTCAATATTTCTATCAGGCATTCTTTCATTATAAAATAATGTAAGAGGATCCTTAAATGGAAAACATGTTGTTAGCATATCATAAGTAGAATTCCATCGTGTTTTAATATCAAGTTTAAATTTTTTATATGACAAACCATAAGATTTACATATTTGTCTAAAATCTTGATTTCTAGAAGTAGAAGAAGTAACAAATCTAACAGCATTTCTTAATTTAGTTACATGTTCATCTACTTCTCTTATTCCATCTTGAACACATAAGTTTAGAATATGACATGCACATCGTATATAAAAAAAAGCACGATTAAATATTGGATTTAACAATCTTTTTAATTTATCAATTGCACTATCATTATTACTTGCATTATCAAAACTAATTGAAAAAATTTTATTAATTATATTATATGAATGTAAAATGCTATGAAATTGTCTAACTATAGCATTTGCAGTACGAGGATATTCAAAATTTTAAATGCAATAATTCTTTTTTGTATAAAAAATTCACTATATATCCAATGTGCCGTAATACACATGTATGACTGATCAGAATGATTACTGGTCCAAATATCAGATGTTAAAGAAATACAAGAAGTTAATGTAATTAAAGCTTGTAAAAGATTAGTTTTATATTCAGAAAAAAATTTTATAGCATCCCTACGCATGGTTTGTCTACTTACTTTTTTATATTTAGGTTGTAGTGATTTATGTATAAATTTTTCAAATTTATAATTTTCTGCTAAAGAAAATGGTTGTTCATCCTAAACAATAAATTTAGCTAATTCTTTTCTAAGAACTTCAGTAGAATAATTAAAAACTTCAAAAGAACTAGAGGAAAGATTGAGAGTAGCCTGTGCACGATCGATTTGAGTTTGATGGCTTTTAATGTGGCGAGTCAAATGACCAGTTCCACCCGATGATTTGCAAGTCATGACTTTTTTGCACTTCTTGCAGCTTGCTCTTTCTTCGCCGTTAATCATCACCACATCGAAGCTCTTCCAAACGTCACTCGTGCGTTTTCTTGAGCCCGACATAGTAGACTCGTGAGGGTTTGCACTGCATCCCTCCTCTCCCTACATAGTGTTAGTAGGCTCAAATTCAACATGATCTTGCTGTTGTTGATTTGGGTCGTAAGGCGGAGGGTTGGCATCTTGATCTTGATCGGGTGGCATAACAGGGTTAGTTGTCCCCATTAGCTCCTGCTCTAATATCTCAAGCTCCCATGGCAAAAGATCCCATGTATTATTAAATCCCACCATTAATTCTACATATAATATTAAAAGTTAGCCAAAAAAAATTTATAAAATAAGATTAAATACTTACTAATAATAAATTATACATTAAAAAATTACCTTATCACATGTTTGAAGATCGCTTAGTAAGAACTAAGAAGTTGAGGTTTCAGCCTTCAACAACCTTAACTTAAACATAATTATGAAAAAACTTTATATTAGAATAATTTAAATTTAAGTACAATCACATTATAAAAGATTAAAAGTAAATTAATTTACTACTTACTTGATCTTCTCCACGTGACTAGACCAGGGAGCTATGAAATCTTGATGGCTAATTGAAACTCAAGACTTAGAAAAGAGATTAAGAGAGTATTAAGAGAGAATGAGAAATTAATCCAAAGTTAATTGAAAACTTGTGTGAAGAAATGAGAGGGTTGGAGGGTCAATTTATAGGGATGAATTGGGTATAAATTTACATATTTATCCCCTATTTTTAATTATTAAAAGGGGCTAAAATGGTAATTTTATAACATAAAGACAATTATATCCCTAACTTTTAAATTTTTTGAAACCGTTATAGGGCTATTTGGGTAAAAACGCATGCTAAATTCAAACTTTTCGAATGTTGCCGCCCAAATACCCGTGCTGTGCTCGTGCCTGGCCCGGCACGCCTACGGGCCGTGCCCGGCCCAGCCCACGGGTCGAGAGGCCTCGGCCCAGCCCGACCCGAGTCGGGCCACGGGCCACCCGCAACACGTTGACTTGGTCAACGGGCCATGCCGTGCCTGGCCTGTGTCGTGTCGGGCCGGGCCGAGCCATGCAGGCTGCGAGCTGCGGGCTGCGGGCTGCGGGCTCTGGGCTCCGGGCTCCGGGCCGGGCCGGTCCGTTGGCCACCTCCAGTCAAACATCATTACTTGCGTTGCGTGTATCAAACATTTGTATTTCTCAACCAATTTTACAAATCCTACATTAATTGCACCCGATTCTCAATTAAATTTTCTTTCCAACGTGTGTCAGACATCATTAATTGCGTGTGTACATTTGTATTTCCTCTTCAACTGATTTTACAAATCCTGCATTAATTATTGCGATTCTCAATCTTGTATCACTTGCCGAGATGCATTATGCATGTGTCAGACATTTGTAATCTGCTTAACTGCTCTAAAGCTTAATCTCTAATTGCTATCATGCTATGTGACCTGTGAGTGACAACTGACAAGCCTGCTTCTCTGACTAGAGCTCCTCGAGCCATGCAGCAGGCAGCAATTCAGACAACATTTAATTTAATGCACTCATTCAATGCGGCATCCGCAGCGATTCTCTCAAATAATGAAAGAATCATCACGGAGCGACTGGGACGCATACGCATAACGTTCGGTTTTAATCGGTTTGAACCGAACCGAATCTGATATTTTAAATTCGATTTTTGATTCGGTTCAAATCGATTTTTAACGTTTTCGGTTCTGTTTCAGTTTACAAAAATTTTAAAAAAAAAATTTGATTTAGGTACAATCAATTCGGTTCGAGTTAAATTGATTGTACAGGCCTGTGCACTTGCGAAAACGTGTGTTTCGGATTATGGTGCTATAGACATCATACTCACGACACGCGCTATCACACTTGCCCTTGCGACCTCACAACCTCATTGCCTAGCCCCGTCCTAAGGCTCTAATGTCGCCTGACCCACATGGCCCTCACTGCGACGCTACTGACCTCGTCTTGACTGTGAAGTGTGAACAATGAGAGGTGAAAAATGAGGAGATGATAATGAGAAGACAACTTCGTTGTCACTTCGACAAATAGAATAGTAGATCATAGACAAGGGCTAACGGGTAGGCGAGCTAATGGAAACAAGATTTGATTACCTAATAAATGGTGAGATAGATCGGACATTTGCTAATGTGCCACCTGACTACCATGAAGAAGCTTGTAGAAGAGAATTTCTCATGATGAAGAAAACCTTGAATGTAGTGAAAAACTCGAATGTAACCGTCAAGAAAAGGCAAGAATGAAACCCAAAGATATAGAGATTCAAAATCATCAAGAAGATTCTATAGGAGTAACCAGTATGATCAATCACTGGGGACAAAAAAAAAACTAACATAGAAAGAACAGCGACCTACATGACTTTGCTGTGAGCGGATTTGGTCAATGACAATGAGAACAGACTGTGATTAAATTTTCTCTTTTCAAACGTATGAGGAAGAGAAAATAAGGGATGGAAAAGAAAATCATGATACGAGCAAACAAACTTCTGAAGAAATTCCACGACTATTGTACAAGCAGAAATGGTTGATTGAGAGACAGCACAGTTACGGTTAGGATATATTAACGTGGAAATTTACAAATTTTTCTTAACATCAACAAAATACATACATTATCTTTATATATAGCATTCAGCAATATATAAAAAAAATACAGTCCATGTGGGACTAAATGTAAACGTATCTACTCCTGCAGTATACGGGAATTGGATTTCTTGCGAAATCTGTTGATTTGGTGCAGGTGTCTGTGTTACAGTAGTAGAACATTAGTATTGGTTAAAACCATAAGCCAAATTTGACATTATGTACAATAGCCTACATATCCGGTAGATGCAAATGGATGTGGATGTGCAGATGACATAAGAACATGACCCTGAACAAAAATAACAAATGCTACATTAGTATTGTTAAACGTCTATAAAATTTCATATTATTAACAATGTAAGCACATATCCAGTAGCAGCAAATGGATGTGTAGGAGGCATGGGCACAGTAGCCTGTTAATAAATTACAAGTTGAACATTATTATTGAAAAAAATCTACAAAAATGTAATATAAGGAACAAGTGTATACATGTGTAGCAGCAAATGGATGTCTAGGAGGAATGGGAACACGAGCCTGAATACAAATTACAAGTACAACATTAGTGTTGTTAAAATTGTATAAAAGTTAATTAAACTTATTAAAACCGTAAGTACATATTGTGAAGCAGCATATTGATGCGTAGCCGACATGACAATCGGAGGCTGTGTAAACTCCCACTGCTTGTGTTTGCCTTTGATGGACCATTCTTTTTCGGTCGTTTTTCTAAGACACTTTTCTTCCTTTTCTCCCTTGGACCTTTCTTGACAGCAGGGGTCTTTATGGTGATATTTCTGTCTGGCCTTTCTCCAACATCATTGCTGTCAGTATCCAAGTCCTTACCTTGCTGATCAACATGCAGTATGCTCTGCACATCTACCCTCAATTTATCAACGGCTATTTCAATCTTCTCAAGGGCTTGTCTGGAATGTTGACTTAGTGTTGCAAGATAGTATTGTTTCTGGCATATGCGCTTATACATGGAAGTTAAGATCTCTTTTCCATTCCCATCAGTAGCAAGTGGACAAATATTCGAACCATTGCCATCTCTTGCATATTTTGTCCACCTTTTCAATATATAATATTGGGGCAGTGAACACACATTGTTAATAGTCAATACCTTGAACGCATGCCTACACAAAATTCCAGTTCGCTCAAATAATTTGCATGTGCAATTCACAATAATGGAAACAGAGTTGTACGTGACGGTTTCAGATCGAGGCATGCTAGCAGATATTAATGTATATGTCTTTGCATTAGAATCACAATCAAAACTCATTGAATCTACACACCAATCTACATGATTCATGAATTGGTCAGCCACCTCCTCATAGATTACTCTGGTGTAGACTGCAGCAGCTTCCTTTAAAATATTCCCAATAACCGCAATAGGTGTACTATTCCTGCTCTTAAAGTTAGATTTGATTTCTTTCTCACGAAAAAAATTAAGAGCCTTATCATATTGATCCAAGAATTCAAACAAAGATAGTTTTTTTTGAAAAAATCTCTTAAAGTGAGCATTCATGCTCTCACTACGTTGTGTGGTGATCATATCAGCAGAGAATGTCTCCACCCGATAGCATGCGGCCCATTTGTCACGAAGATGGTAAAAATTAATGATCCACGAATTATCACATAGATCATATTTATGTAATAGATTCTCCCATAGTTTTTCAAATATTTCAATGGTGCAATTCTCATAAATACAGTGTTTGAAATCTTGGACAAATCGAGGAAATGTCTAAATCACATGAGATAGGTGCGTAGCTGCATTTTGAAATATGTGCCATAGGCAAAGTCGATGAGCTGTAGTTGGCATCACAATTTGTATAGCTTTTGTAATAGCAGCAGATTGATCTGTGAATATGGTGAGAGGAGGCTGCCCAGACATTGCTTGTAAGAAGGTCTCAAATAACCAAATAAAAGAATTAGCAGACTCGTCATATAATAAAGCAGTACCAAGAATAATTGTTTACTTATGGTGGTTCAAGCCAACAATAGGAGCAAATGGCATATCACACTCATTTGTCTGAAATGTGGTATCAAAACATATTACATCACCAAAATATGCATAATCTATAATAGATTTACCATCTGCCCAAAAAAAGTTTGCAATCTCTCCTGTTTCGTGAGCTTCAATAGTGTAAAAAAATGAAGGATCAGCTAGTTGTCGTTCCTTCAAATACTTCAGTATACCACGCATTTCTTTACCATCTAATGTTTTCTTTCTACGTTTTTTAATATAGTTTGTGCTATCGTCTCTTATAAACCCAACTTCATTATTGTTTGCAACAGACTAGAAATAATTAAAAACATGATGGGCTTTTATACCAAACTCTGTCATTTGATCTATAAGAGCACGCTGATAAGGTTGAATCTTTCTGTGTGATCTAAGCATGTGGACTTTATTTGGTGATGTCATCGGATGGTTATGATTAATCTCTACTTTTGATAAGGTCCAAATCTTATTCAAATCAATTTTGAATTCAACCCGAGCCATACAATTGGTTCTTGTCTCAGGTTGAGGTTTCTTAATTCTTTGGGTTTCACGCATTTGCCTCAACCCTTGTTTACTACAAACAAATTTACGAAATCTTAAACTCTCATCTTTCCTACGTTCCACATGATATTTCTTAATACTAAAACCCAATCTTTTCGCATATTCATTATAAAAATTATATGTTTCAGTTTCACCATAAAAAGTCACACCGACTGTTGGGACAATACATGACGTTTCAGTATTCTCATTTCTTCTAGAATCATCCTCAGTGTTCTCAACTTTTACTGATACATATGTTGCAGTGTCATCATCTTCCTGTTAACATTTCACATATTCATTATATAGATTTCACCTAAATTGAAATATTGAATATATCACATGCTCGTTCATAGATATTCTTACCAATTTTACTTCATTTATGGCATATTTAGGTTGAGATACCATATCTTCTTCTTTTCCTGACTCTTCTGACGATTCCCATCCAAGCTCTCCAAGTAGAGCATTACATGTCTTTAGCTCCTCACTCTTCTCCATACATTTCTCTATATTATCTAGGAGTCTTCTTAGCCACAATAGTATTATAATTTCTAGAATTAGCGACAACAGTATTATAATTTTTAGAATTAGCTACAACAGTATTATAATTTCTAGAAATTCAGATTAGGGCAAATAACTAACATAATCAGGAACAACAAAGCTAACACAAAGTAAATTTATTAAACTTTCATATTCTACGCAATCAAATTTTCACTTCTCATCTACAACATAAAATTAGGAATAACCACTAACTTCCACATGCAGAGGAAATGCATAGAATAAAAGATATAACAAAATTGAAGAAGATTGCAGGGAGCCTGTTACCTAGACAAGTAGGCTGTGTCCATGAAGCTAGACCAGGCGGTGGGAGGAAGATAACTTGAGAGGAGGAGCGCCAGTCGCCGATGCCGATGCTCTCATCTATGTCGCTAGGGAGTGGAGATAAGCAAAGGGGAAGAAGGGTTTTAGGATGTTGTGTACCGGCGGGAAGACGAAGAGGCACGCATAATATTAACCCTATTCGTCTTAACCCTGGTTACGCCCGCTTCAAGATTTGTGCATCATTAGTGGCCTTTAAGATTCGTGCGTAGGTGATAACCGATCCCTTCCTTTGATTGAAATGTAGGGTCCCTACGCAGGCCCTTTTTGGGGACTGATGGCCTATTTTGAGACACCCATTTGTCTGTAAGATGGCTTAGCCTTCAAAAGAAGAGCAACTTATGACAGCTCCAGGATGCTTTGATGGACCCACAAGCGTAAAATTTAAGCCAAATGGTGGTTTGCATCACGATGACACAAATACTTGTGAAATTTATTAAAATCTATTTGGTTGACATAATTCATAACCCTGATTTTTTTACATACAATACACATAATTGGCCTATTTGAAGACACCCAGTCATCAATGCACTTTTGAACATTAGCTATATGGTCGTCTATTGTCAGCAATCTGTTTCGGTCAACAGTAAAGTTCCGGAACTGTTCTCCAATGTCAGAAGAGGAGCACTCAAAATTAACTAACCAGAAATTGCTCTCATTTTGCCGAATGATTTTAACACGGATAAATTTTAAAATGCGAGTTAAGAAGTGGAGCTTTAGAATGTCAGAATTCAACAGCACAGAATTCAGACAGTAAAAAGTTGTGGCCCTGAACACTGGAGAAAACAATCATGATATGTATAAAGTTTTTGAACTGAAAGATAATGACTATTCCTATATAATTCTTGACCAGGTTTGGCACCTCCATTTCCCACAAACCTAAAAACCCAGAAAAAATTAAAAAGAAGGAATTCCTTTAGCAACGCGATGGTGAAAAAAAAGAGTGACATCTGAATATATGCCAACTTGTTGGTACAGAACGTTGTATTGAATCTATTATTTGGTCAAGGAGCTTGCATAACATTGAGTCGTGTCAAATCAAAAGTGAGAACTAGTGCTACAATTTGCTACAGAAAGAGAAGAGCGGCAAGGGAAATTTGACAGAAAATTTCACAAAATAGCAAACGAAAGAGAACTCTATAGATGAGAGTTTGAGATAAGAGCATATAATTGAAATTGAATCGATCACTTGTTATCTTCAAAACACAGTAACAATGACAAAAATTGCACTCCCTTTCTGTTGTATATATAACGATAACTATACTGCGGGATGATATCCAGGATTTATAGGCACTTCCGTTTGAACATTTCTCGTTGCGCCCAACTCTTGGCAGCACTCCATAGAAAGCCGTAGAGCAGCAGCTAGTCCCAGGACAATAAGGACACCTACAGCATAGGACGTACTTAAAACTTAATCTTTGTCTTATTTTAGATACGGTTTAGCTGAATATGTGTATCTCTCGAAAATGATGTTTACTCATTACATATAAAACAGAAGCAGGTATGTGTATTTGTGCAAATGCATAAATGAATCCATAGATACAAATGAACTCGCTTCTCTGATTGGAGAAACATATAAATCTTTCTCCAGTGTCAATTCTTTTATGATTTATGATTATGCTCTACATAATGCTACCCTAGCTTACAAAAGCTGACGAAGATAATATGCAGTTGTATAAATATACATTTAAAGCCATTTAAAATAACCTATTGCCATGGTTTCCAAATTCCAATAATGGAATGATGGTATGGACCTTCACTTAAACATCTATCTAAAGCACAAGGAATTCCAGCTGAACCTCCACGGAGGCCCAAGAGATGATTATTCATAGTAGAATCTCTACATAAATTGTTATAATAAGACGACGTTTAGGGTATTCAGCAAAGTTATCAAATGCTTCTTGCGCTACATAATCAAGCATCACTAAATAGGCAATAGTAAGAGAGCTTAGTTCGCTGAATCTGCATAATAGTTGGCTTTAATTTACTAAAAAATGTTAATTTTCCTCAAATCATGATATATAGTTATATTTCACCACGTCAATGCCTTCAAGTTAAATTGGCATTTGAACATTTCAAGCATAAACTAATTGAATCAAAATCCTTTTCCTTTTTCTCTCTTTTTACTTTTTAACTCAGTTTTTTATTAGTTTTTCTATTTTAGAAAATTCTTGCTCAGTCCCTTTTCTCCTGCATACATTACTCAGCAAAACAATCTTGTAGACCACAACGATTTTACCTTGCATCGCCACTCTTGACTTGCACGCATGCCTTTTTTCTACTTCATATTCCGTGATACAATCATGCCACCTTTGAAGTGAGTGGTGTCATGTTAGTATCCTAGTCTGTGCAAACATTGCATAATCTCAATCATGCCACCTTTGAAATGAGTGGTCTCATGTTAGTATGTTAGTCCGTACAGACATTGCATAATTTCAATCAAGGTTTGAAATTTCAATCCAAATCGATCAAAATTTTTAGTTTGCATAAACCATGGATTAGTTTACCATAGCTTACTTCTTGTGACTTAGACCAAGACATAACGTTTTAGTACAACACAATTTTGTATCTTCTTTGCCATTAATGCATCTCAATTAAAATCAATTCATTCAATGTATCTTGTTCTTTAGTAAAAAATAGGAGTGTTAAGATTATCACATTGAATAGTCATGAAATCCTCATGAGAAAAACCCAAATCATCATGAGTCTGAAGCTATATAATCTCACATGTGATATATGTCATATATACTCAACCTCAGCATTGAATTAGCCACCACATTTTATTTCTTACTTTTTTTAAAACACTAAATTTTGTCCATTCAAGTGTAAAATCCAAAAAGAAATCATTTATCTCAATTGTGCCCTTCAAATTCGTGTAAGACTCAACCTAAAGAAGTCCATCTCTCATAGAAAATATTGTCTAGACGCCCTTGACACAAAGAACAATTCTTAGAACAGCTTCTAGGCAATTTTGTTTGGGAGAATGTATGAGTTAACTAACACCACCCGCTACATATGAGATGTCAAATCTAATAAAAGAGAGAAATATTTTTTTTACCAAATGATGAAATTTGGTAAGATCAATATCACAAGAGTCATCATCATGCAAGTTTATTTCCTAAAAGAATATGGGATTAGATAGGTTTATTATCAAGAAGACTAATTTCCTTAAGTGAAATTCATATTATACTTCATCTAGAAAAGAAGCAATCCTCCATTTATGTAGGAAATTTCAATTCAGAGGTCATTACAATTATTTTTCCAAATACTTTTTGACTTCATGAGTGAGTTTAGTGTCACTACAACTAAGAAAAATATCATCAATATAGACACCATGAACAATAATACAAGACAAGCTTTGTCAAATAAAAATTGAATGATCTAATTTACTGTATCAAAGTTCAATATCAACAGCCACCCTGAGGCAACTTATGAAAACATGTATATGGTCTTTGTTTTAGCCCTTAAATAACTTTCTTAAGATTACATTTTTCTCCCCCTTAGCAACATACCAAAGGTTATTACTTGATAACATCATAATTTCCATATCCTTCTAAGACATACTCTAATTCTAACTAGTAGCTAAAGAAAAAAAGAACTATACTAAAGTTTTACCCTTGCCATAAGAGAGAAAATATCAAAGTAATCAATTCTATAGGTTTGAATAAAACCTTGGCTACAAGTCTAGCCTTGCTATCAAGGTTGTGTTTAGCAATACCAAGACATTTGAAAGATGCCTAGCACCTTGGGGAGGAACAAACTCTCATGTCGTCAGTATACCCATCTCATCATCCATGGTTTATTTTCACTGACGATGGAGCTCAGCACTCTTGGGCACATATATAGTAGATAGGTTAAATTAAAAGAACAAATTACAAAATATAATAGACATCATATTTTTAAAGATAAGTGATAAGTCAGTCATGATGTAATAGAGAGAATGATGGCAAATATGTCCTAGAAGGCAATGCTAACAAAGGCTATGTTGATGGCTTATGCAATCGTCAATTGTAATTTGCATAGTAAAATGAAAGTGAACTAAGGGGACTCAGGGGATAGTGACATGCAAATAGAAAGGGGGACGAGCGGCGTATTAGGACCAACTAAGACTAGAACAGACAACCATCCCAAAGAAAGTAGCATCTGCATAAATATAATTTTGCAACAAACAGGATCATGATAGCAATCTAACTTTTGTGCATTATAGTATCCAATAAAGAAACAAATAAAGAGCTAAGCTTATTCTGACAAAGGCCAGGAGCACGCATAAAGTAAGATGATTAAAAGATATGAGGTAAAAAAAAGGGAGAAGCTCACCAAACAAGATGAGAAATGGGAGATCTCACAATCTAAGGAGAATAAGGGCATTTGATTATTGAGATAGCAAGCCATAATGAAATTTACATGTGAAACATTATTGCATGTGCCACATTAAGGAGACGATTCTTACCTGCTACACTATTTTATCAAGAGACATAATGGCACATAATTTGAGGAATGATTTGCATTACTATGTCCAATATAACAAAACCAAAATGATTTTAATTATTTCATTTTAAAATTTTGAAATGCATCAAAGAGACATACACTCGTTGAAGCAAAAGCATTGAATGATGAAGTAGCTGAAGGTTGAAGTAGCCTTTCTTAGTGGTTGATATACAAGAGGGCTAATAAAATCTCAAATGAAATCGAACAAGTGATGTAAGCCTAAGGTGGGCAACTAAATTTTTTGAACACTTCTCACAAGAATAGTTAAAGCATCTATAATAGATACATGCCGCTAGGGGTGTCCGAACCGTATACCAAAAAATCGAACCGAACCGGTAGAATTGATTTGGAGAAATCCTGAACCGATTCTACTGGTACCGGTTAATCGGTTCGGTTAACTTTATGGTTAACCGATTAACCGGTTAGCCACTAGTTTATGGTTAACCGATTTTTTTATAAAATTTAAAATTTTGAATTATAAATTTTAAAAAAATTACAAAACCCTCCCCCATATAATTACTTAATTAGTTAACTATTAAATTATTAATATTTAATAACAAATAATGAGTTAATATTATTATTATTAACATATAATATATATATATATATATATAATATAAATACAATTTGGTTCGGTTAACCGCAGTTCAAAAAATTTCTAAACCGAAACCAAACCGAGAACCGTTTAAAATAGGAAAAACTGAACTGTTCAAATAACCGGTTCAGTTAACCGAAAATTTCAGTTCGGTTTGATTTTTTGCACACCCCTACATGTCGCCAACAACAAGGCATGTGTAATAACTTAGTTTAGTCATACATGGAAAGTGAAAAAAATAATGATATTATATATAAAGTTTTGTGACCTCACTACTATTAACTTAGACTTAAGCATCTTAAATTGGGCCATATTGGCCAGTTTACTCTTTAAACAGGTTATAATAGTGTAAGACTCTCGGATGAAGTAATTTTAAAGTGGTTATAGGAGGAAATCCAAGTAGGAGTAGTATAGATATTAGTAAGGTTTTAAGTACTAATTTGTATCAGTACACCAGTCCACTATCGACATAGTACATACCAATTGGTACTGGCCCGTATCAACATCCAGTACTAGTTAGTGCAATTAATTGATTAATTAATTAATTACATACAACTATATTTATGTACCTTGTACTAATATCAATACAAGGTTGAACTATTACATACCACTCATATAGATAGTACGGACCATTATGGTGTTCATCTCATTTTGATTTTAAAAGAGAACAATACTTTGGAAAAGATTTATCAACCTAATTGAGAATAAAAAACCATGCATGCAAACTATAAACCTGATAAGTATATTTATGTACCAAGTTGAACTATTACATACCACTTGTATAGATAGTAGTACAAACCATTATGGTGTTCATCTCACTTTGATTTTAAAAGAGAACAATACTTTTGGAAAAGATTTATTAACCTAATTGAGACTAAAAAACCATGCATACAAACTATAAACCCGAAAAGTACATTTATGTACCAAGGTTGAACTATTACATACCACTCGTATAGATGGTACGAACCATTATGGTGATATCTCACTTTGATTTAAAAGAGAACAATACTTTGGAAAAGATTTATCAACCTAATTGAGACTAAAAAACCATGCATACAAACTATAAACCCAAAAAGTATTTTGCAATGTATCCGAAATCTTTTTAATAATAGAAAGAAACATGAACATTCCACTATTGAGAAGCCATGAATAAACATCATAATCTAAAGTCTATCATATGGCATAGATAGTATCCATCATCACAAGAGGAGAAGAATCAACATGTTGAGCTACTTTTGAGAGCCTAGGAAGAAATAGAGTGCAAGTTTTTGAGAATCGTTTGAATCATTCCTTGTTCAAATAGTTTTCAAAAAATGTCAAATGCATCTCATAACAACTCTAATTCAATTTATTCTTTTGCATTGTAGAATGAATTATTTTAAAATTCTTAAAATCAAAGACAAAACAAAATTTTAGTTTTTGTATCATTAATGAAAGAATATCAATGAAAGTACTTTGATAGTATAATTTAGGCCTTGTCAATTAATAGCTAGAGAATGAAATCATGATAAATCAATTCCTATTACAGGTAAAAAGATACAAATTGAAACAAATAGTTGTCAATCTACAAAATTATAAATAGGAGTGGAGTGCCCTTATCTATAATATATAATTATTACCATTAGATTTGATAGTCAGACCACAAGGGAGATAAGATTTGAAATCAAAGAAGAATGAAGAGATCCATCTAAGTAGGGGAGACTTCTAGAATGCATAGGAAGATCCACTAGTACAAGGAGAGGAAAAGACAAGGTGTTGCAGGAAGATATGCAATCTTCGTAAGGATAACATGTCCAGTACCCAATGTTTTACTATAAACCCGAACTCAACATGAATATAAAGATTCAATACTTGGTACCACAAATACCATTGTCTCAACCTCCTTCCTAGTCATCCTTTTACTTAGTTGTTTTGTAAGAGGTAGTAACGAGGCCAACAAGGAGGCCAAAAAATGCACTACTGAGAAGGGTACGACTGCAATAATAGTGAGGGAAGAGAAATCAAGAGTAGAGAGATGAGAGATGTGGGAAGGAGCACACCCTCGTAAGGGTGGGGCGGCAAGGGTTGTATGCAACATAGGAAGAATGATTACAACAATGAGGATGATGACAATGACTATGGCAATAAAAAATAAGTAAAGTGTTAGTGTATATGATGGTCTTGCTTGTATAATGTACAATGATTCACTTAATAAAGATATCGTCATTATTGTATATATTGTAATTCTTGCATTAATGTATATAATTGCATGATAATGTCCTGGATTTATTCAATCTCACTACTTGGTCCCGAGTCAAGGAACTTTAGTGGATAAGAAAAAGTTTTGATACATGTGAGATTGGTATGTTGACTAGGTAAGTGTATAGCATCAACACAGACAAATAGATATTATTGTATATTAGACCAACCCCGAGTTATTAACTTGTATCTCACAAGTTACAAAGATGCATTGTTCTTTTGACTTAGATCTATTTTGATAGAGCCTAATGTCTTGGTGTGGTAAAACATTATTGGGCATATCATAAACTATATATGGAGTACAAGGGAATAATAGAGGATTTGCCCTAAGAGTATGATATCCGGGCCCTCTTATGGGAGTATGGCTGAGCATGTATGGCTATAACCAATTGACTATTTACCTGCTTGAGTCATGCCCAACTGAGTAGGATAAACAGGTGTGACTTGTCCAATCTAGATATTAGCAAGTAAAGGAATTATAGAGACTTTGTTACTAATTAGGAGATATCGACCAAACTGTTACTTTGTACGACTTGAGTAGAAGCAATATATTACTAGACACCTCTGACTACTTGTAATGGTCTGTCTAGTAGTCATCCATACCAACATCATATAGAACCTTAAGAATCGCACACACAAACACTTGAGCTCACAGTATGATTTAATAGCTTTGGATCAAATTATGTAATAATTTGATTACATTTGATAGTATAGATCTAGATCAAAGTAGATCAAGGTTAGTTGAACCGATGGTTCAAATTGATTGATCTGCAAAGGGAATAGCGCTAGGCACCTAATCATGTTCATCTAGATTAAACTAATGGGCATTAGGCCTAAAATAGAGAGATGGTAGACTTGTCATTCACTAGCGTTGATAGCGCCTAGACGAAGGCACCAAGTTGCCCTAGGCAGCAGATTCATTAGAGAATAAGTGCTTGGACCACTCTACAAGCACCTAAGCCACTTTAGGCCCAGTCCACTGCTTAATACAAATACGCAGACAGAGGAGGCGACAACAAGAAGAGATTGCAGATGTCGCCATTCCCAACCCCCCCCCCCCCCCCCCCCTGTCTCTGTCACTGCCCTACCTCTCCTCTTCTTCTTTCTCCTTGGTCAAGAGCTACTACGCAGATAGTTTTGATCCTTTCTCTTTAGGCTAGCACTAGGTATAGAGCAAGATGATCTCAAGCCAGTCACTATCTATACTAGTAAAGGGCAGATGTTTGTTGCAGATAAGGGTAACGCTCTTATCCATAATATTTGATATCAAGGGAAATTCGTCACATAGAAGGGGACCATTATAGCAGTAGGAGAGTAGAGACCAAGTTGAGAGAGAAGAGCAACACAAAGAGGGTGCTTCAAAGATGGTTTGCAATACAAGAGCATAATTATTATAAAGGCACAACACTAATGAGGAATCTAATGACTTCAAAAGCAAGTAGTAGGGACTATAGTGGATGCCAAGGGCAAGAGGCTAGGGAGGAGGACCACAAGGAAGGATGGACTTTAGTCTAACTTTGAATTGGGCAACTAAAAACCACTCATGCATTACAAAGACTCGACTGAAAAGATTTTTAGGGTTATGGTAATGTAAATCACAAATTTATAATTATAATTAAGTTTAGGTAATTAATCCCACTAAAGTTATGCATATCAAAGCCCATCCTATCAATATAATTGGGTCAAATTAGATCATCTATCGAACTAAAGGAAGTTAGGGTTGTGGCTAAACCAATCCATACGGGTAGTACCAACACTAAAGTATATTAATACTGATTGTACAGACACATGGTATACTGTCTCGAACCAATGTGTATTGCACACATCAGATTTCTAAAACCATGATCAATTTAGCATTGGTCCAATAAATGATTATAAGACGAAATTGAAACCTTATAAACTACCATGTCGAATGTTTGAAAATCTATCAATTAGTTTAAAATAAGATTAAAAGAAATTAGACTAGATCAAGCCTGTGTGTTAAACCAGATGAAGTTAGTCTCCTTGAAAATTCCTAGTTTTCAAATTTGGCCACAATTATCTCTGGAACCATGATTATAGGAGTTTTAATCAAAAGCAAATAAACATTAAGTTGAAAATAGGAGAAACATGCAACATAAGATGCCATAAGCATTAATATGAAAATAATACATAATTCCTCTCATCATATTCCGATGGAATCAAGGTACATGTTGAATAACCAATTTTTAATATTTAAACTCTTACCTTAAGCATGAAGTCTCTTATTTCCAGTACACTAGTAAAAATGTCAAAATTTCACATTTCATGGGTAATAATGTTTAGTAGAAAAAGAAAAATATGGGTTGATTTGGAAACAAGAAAAGAGAAAATAGGCTTCACTTCCTTGTCTATAAGTGTTGCTCGCTACAGGACTTCCTAAAAATAACACAAAAGTAGGAATATCAGGTATACCATATAATAGTGAGAAGTGATTTTTATAATGTTGTTTCCATTTTTTTGAGAATGCTTTCTAGTTCATGTAAAATTACAAATCCTTGTATGGATGCGCAGCCATATTTATGTTTTTATTGCTCACATTAAGTTTCCTATACATCTGAACTTTTACCTTCAAGTTCATACTGATTATAGTTTCTATTTGGCTTTGGTTCATGGGGCATGCATGCTTAAATCAACGATGAAATTGGTGAACAAGTAATATTAGTTAGAAACACCCTAAACTTCCTTAGGAGTGAGCAATATATCTCAAAATGTATATATCCTTGGTACTTGGTAGTTTGTCAAAAGCAGGTATATCATATTCAAAACTTCGTATGCAAAAATATATATATATCCAACGGTTGTAAACGATTTAAATAAATAAAGGACAAAGATTATACCAGTTATGACATTCACAGGCAATGAGGAGATACCAAGAGAAACTGATATTAGCACATCTAGAAATAGTCCTCCAATTAGAAGGGCAAATGCAACCCAAAGTGGGTTCAAGCATCCCTGTTCACAAAACAACAACATGAACACAAGCAAAAGAATGACAAGAGTAGCCAAACCTTAACCAGAAACTCCATGAACTTTCAATTCATGAATTTCAATCCCTTACCAAACTTATTATTTCTATTGTGATCGTTACTAAGATTTCCTATATGTATATATATGTATATGTATATACATACATGTACATACACATACATGTATGTATGTATATACACATTCACATACATATATATACACATACACATACATATATGTATGTATACATATATATACACACACATACATATATGTATATATATATGTATATATGTATATGTATATACATACATACATGTATGTATATATATATGTGTGTGTATACATGCATATATATATATATGTGTGTGTATACATGCATATATATATATATATATATATATATATATATATATATATATATATATATATATATATATGACTCCATAAAGATAACAGCATACCTAATTGTAAATAAGTCACTGTGACACAACTTAAAACATGATCACATACATACTCTTTCATTTACTTCTTGTATATATGTGTGTGTGGGTATATATATATATATATATGTATGTATATGACTCCATAAAGATAACAGCATACCTAATTGTAAATAAGTCACTGTGACACAACTTAAAACATGATCACATACATACTCTTTCATTTACTGGTTGCCCCATTCCTTGAGCTGAATTGACTCTCCAAACCCAGTAGTTCGTCTGATCAATAAAAAATGAATGAAATAGATCAATTACATGATATGTTTAGATATGCATGGCAATTTACCTGGAACAATGCAGAAAACATAAGCATTAACCTTCCTAAAAAACACTGGAGTACAAATATCTCGATGGATCTATTTATATACAGCAAACAATTTATAAAGATCAAGTCAACATATAGCGTTACCCAACAGATATGATATTGATTATGCATTTTATTTCACACACCTGATGTAGCATCTGACTAAATGTAGAAATTCTAACCAGAAAAAATTGACAAACATCAGTATAGCATAACATCAATCAGGTGTTAATGGTCATATCTATAAGCTTACACTTGGATGGGGCTCTGGAAAAGGTACATTTGAAGCCACCTGCCTGCAGAAAAGGTCTCAACATCAAACAGTAACACTAGCCCAAGTGAAAGGTTAAATATTTCCATATGTAGTAGACATACTGGCATATCTCGCATTTATTAGAACCCTTAGTACGGAACCAAATGTCTATGCAAGAACGGTGCACTTTTGCCAGCTCACCTCGGCATCTGCACCCAAGATCAATAAGAAGTTCTTCTGTTTGCTGCTGGCATACTCTGCTCAAGTAAAATAAAAAAATACATCTTGGCATTAGACAATATGAGAGAAGAAGAATATTAACATAAGAAACTGGTTAAATCTTAATGAATATTTACAAATATGAAAAGGTTGTTTTTAGTACATTAGATCTATTAATTCAATTGTTCATCCATTTTAAGCAGAACATTTGCAGTAGACAGCTTTGTTATAAAGAAGGTATACAATTTTTGAATGAATTATCTAGTCTTCTCTCACAAATTTCTTTATCCACTTCCATCTTCTCTTCTATTATATGCTAGTCTGGTATTAGAGCCCCATTTGTATTTTTGTTCCTCCTCATCACATTCTTCTTTCTTTTTTTCTCACTTCATTGTTCTAGTAACAAACCAATCATCTTATCTTCCTCAGTAAACATCACGATTATGTCTTCATATATGTTGGACTAAATAAAAGGTTATAATTATTCTTCATTGGTCTAAACTACAACCATTCATGGCCTTACATAAGCCTTTATAATGTGTACAAACCAAAACTGATCTGTGGAACTAAACTCCTATTCTTCTAACACTCACCAATAAACGGGGCATATATATCAATCATGCTGAGCATAGTACAAATTATAGAAAAATTATTCCCAGTCAAGGGTTTAATAAATACATCAATAAGTTGATCTTCAAAGATTTCGGAACTTACAATAAGTATCTTCAAGCTCAAGAATAATAAGTGGAAGCTACATCTTGTTCTATGCTTGCTGCCCCTACAATGACCAGTATGTTTAAACCTAGTTCATCTCAGCATTCAAGTTAAGCACCAATTTAACCCATCACAGTCAAGTCAAGTTCTTTGTGGAAAAAAAAAGATGTCAATTGGGTTAGAAGCAATCATGTGCTAGTTGGTAGTTAAGTCTTGTAACCATCAGGTCATGGGTAGTGGGTAGCTACGCATATGTATGGTAGTTTATTACTGTTTTGTGTTAGTGTTTAAAACCTATATATATGATAGTTTATTACAGGAAATGCTTCCATTTTTTTAATAAATTATTAAATTTTGTCACTTAAATTTCTCTATATCCCCATCTCCTCTTTCTGCTACACCAACAAGAAGTGATATTTTATTCAAGAAGGAGTTTCTATACTATGGCCACCTAAGTACATCCAAAACAATAGGTTTGCAGGTGAAAATGGTAAAAGGGTTCATTTGAAGAAATTCAACATTTTATCAATTGACTCGTTATCCTTTTCAACTCAAATCACCTCTCAGTTTAATAAAATTGTAATATTGCCACCAAAAGTGTCCTCACCCTATTAGCTCAATAAAATGTGCCTCAAAATTAATCACATCCAAGGTTCACATAACCAATTCATGATGGCAATTAGTATTAAAAAATGTTTATACGTATAAATCAATTTCGATAGAAACTAAAACACAAAAATTAACTATCAAGTTGTCAAGAAAATATTCACACATACAATTATGGTTGGTTCTAAAAGGACTGTGTCAATTAGGAACTTTATCACCATCGTAAGGACAATCTAGATCAAGGAATTAAAAACTGATCTATATTGCCTACATACCAGTCCGAGATGGTATCAGTACCTCTGTAGCATAGTGTTAGTACATTTGGTTTAGACCAGTTGAGTTCCTTCTACCTTGGAACTATTACTCCAGCAAGAGAAACCACCCTTCTTTTCTCTTTGCTTTGTAATCTTTAAAGGCATTATGAAGGTCTTATCTCCACTTCCACAACAACTAGCATCGTAACTAATGTGTAATACTAGGTTTATGTATATCAATGACGGAAGCAGATAGTGCGGTAACTTGTCGAAGTGTGTGCATCAATTGTCTCTTCATTCCCTAAGTGAGTCCACATTTTGAGTGTTTATGCATGTTCTATCTTCATAGTTTGTTGTAAGATTGTTGTTATATCATGGTTGTTTTTTCTTGTTTTTGTCATGTGCTCACCATCTGCAACTTGTTGTTCTATTGGCTTTCTTATACTGAATAAGCGGTCTTCTCTTCTCGCTTCTTTCATAACACTCAGTAGTTTAGCTTCATAAGTGTAGAAAACCTTCCCCACAAAATCACATGTATGCTTTCAAAAGTCAAACGCCATCCATAAATATAATAGAGTATGCTATGAATTATAAAGAGAAAAATGAGTATTGCAGGAATCTACTTATTTTATTCAAACCAAAGATATGAAGCTTTTTTGTCTAATCAAATTAAATATTTAATTCAAATTTTAGATCAATCTAAATGTCACACATGGAGATGGGAACTGGGTAGGGTAGTTACTTATGGTAATGGTGACATTGATGTTGTCTAATTATAGTAAGTATAAGAAGAAAGCTTATTGAAAACCCTACTTTCTCATGTATCACTTCTTTAGAAAGGGACAAATGATATTGCACTAAATGAGGCAAGAACAACTTGTGTGCTACTAAATAATTTAATGTAGATAGAAAAATATATGGCACTTGAAGCTCTCTAGAGAGTAGAAAGAAGAAGAGGTTCTATCTAGTCATGTATAGATACCATAAAGGGAAAGTGCACAAGTGCTTTTGCTTGATATTAGATCTTGTCGTGCTCTAAAGGGGCAACTTTAATCTAACTTCTCTCTTTGCATATATCCTTAGTAGGAAATGATTTTTTATTTCCGTCATGTTCTATGATGCATGTTCCCCAATTGTGTCATCTGACGACTTCATGTGAAGTGATTAGGTGTTTGAAGAAAGTGAAGAAGGTTAATAAATTTAAATAATTCTTGCGTTGATTTTTTAAGAAAGTTTTGTAGTTTTCCTAATTTCTCTTTCTGTTTGTTTCTGATTATGTTTTCAAGTTGTAATTTTACCAATTTGGTGGAGCCAGTGTTTCATATCTTGGTCAGTCAAATATTGATACTGCAAATAATGATCCAAATCTTTATGACAACCAATTGTGTCCAATGCACGTAATTGGTTCGTAAGGGCAAAATAGCAAGATAAAATATTTTTGGTATATTTCATAAATCAATTCTTTAAAAAAAATAAAAATGATAAAACTAACAATAAAATTGTTAGAAAGCAAATAATCAGAGATTGAGTTATGATTGTTTCTACCAGGAAATTTAGAGTCATACATATATTTGGGAGAATTTGGATGACATTATAGCACATTTTGATAGAGCTGACTTCACATTAAAGAGAGATTAAAAAGGTCAAGTTGATAAAAAAGTAAATAATTAAATTTTAGATCTATTCAGAAATTAACCAAATATAATAAAAAGTAGACGTTGGACTATTGCTGAAAGTTGTATTTCGAAATTAATCTACATGGGAACAAACCATAAGAAGCGAACTTGTTGGTAATTCTATTCACTTGATCTATACATATAAGTAAAATTAATAAGATAACTTAAGACTGTGTTATTTTGCAGTCACCTGCACTGATCATTGTAACTCTCACACCTCGGCAACAACACCTTTTTGGAGGCAACTGCTGCTAACACTGGAATGATTGGCTCCTCCCCTTGTGAGGCTCCATTTTTTGTGATGCTCACATCGGAGTTTGGAGTGTCCTCCGGTTGCGAGATCACTATACTGAGCGTTGGAAGTTGTACTTGTCCATCCATGGGCCTTGCCT
Organism: Costus lasius; assembly: GCA_027563935.2. Taxonomy (NCBI): domain Eukaryota; kingdom Viridiplantae; phylum Streptophyta; class Magnoliopsida; order Zingiberales; family Costaceae; genus Costus; species Costus lasius. The sequence goes on from CM050449.1 coordinate 74,580,942, forward strand.
GCGAAGGTAGCCCATGTTCCTTTCCCAGCACTCCACTTTGAGATGGAGAAACAGCTTCACCATTCAGCATTGATTCTTAGAAGACTACAGCTCGACAAGTAATTTCTTCTTCTAAAACGATCAGTCAGCTCCTCCCTCTTCTGGACACGTCAGGAACTGAAAAATCACAAAAGAAAAAAAAACAGATGGAATAAATTGCTACGAAATTTGTTTCCTCGGTCAAAGTGCGACTAGATAATCAGGAAAGAAGAAGGAAACCATTCGAGAAAGTGAGAAAAATGGGTAGGGCATAGAGATCAAAGAAATGCAGTGGATTAGTCCGTCACACTAAGTAGTCTAACACGGAAAATAGGATCAGCAGAAGCCGACCTCATCAAGAAGAAAGACTTGGAATGCACTACGGTTTCTCGATCCGAAATCCCCAAACGACGACCGGGAAGAAAGAAGCTCGAGCTTTCGACAACAAGGTCACCAGCAGTTGAAACGCTGCTGTCTTAAAAAGTAACGAGAATCCAAACTAATCTAACCAGAGTGTTGCTTCGCTCTAGCAGAAAGTCGATTTCGCACATAAAAGCAGAGGATTCGGTTCATTGCTGGCTCGGATCAGAAGAGCAGCGAAGAACACACAGGAGATGATAGAGTGAATGAAGAGCATAATCTACCTGGAACAAGTGACTTGTGTCCGGCGCTCGACATCCATCGACATCGCGGTCCGCTTCAGGGGCCAAGTGGTGGCGGGGGGGGGGGGGGGGGGCTTGAGGACGGACGGAGAAAGCAATTGCGACGCCGACAAGAGCGAGTGCGATGGTCGGAAGAGCGTCTGCCGCTTCACCGCCCCCAAAAAGTTTACATACATACATTACATTGCTAGGATCTCGTGAGTGGGACCCACGCGCAGTGGGGTTGGATGAGGCAACGCGAAACATCCTCCCACGCATGAATTTTGGATGTCAGTCATTTGGTAACAAGTAAATGCGCGTATCCGTTGAGACATCCATCCCCCCCTACCATCATAATTATATGATATAAAATTAATGATTAAATCCGTTGTTGGATTCATAATTATATGATATAAAAAATTATATATATATATTTTTTTGGTAAGATGTAAATCAAGGTATCTGTTTAGTAAAAATTAATGATTAAATCCGTTGTTGGATTCATAATTATATGATATAAAAAATTATAATTAGATAGAGACATTTGTAACGTGGATATGACTTGTGTAAAGGGAACATTCACACCGTGTGTCCCCTCATATGATATAATATGGACCCTTTTAATCTTTGAAAACAATACATTGATTTGACATTAAAATGAAGAGTCAAAATCATGAGAAAGGTGGGCAGGGTGAATTAATTTCTTTCATGTGAACGCCCATAAGATATGTTTCTTATGTCCTTTTAGATAATCTTTCTCTTCATCACTTATATACCTTTTTTTTTTAAGGAGGGTCGTTCAATTATGGCTGGCTGGCCTACCTAGGTGATGCTAACATTGTTCCCAACACTAGATTAGTTCATGACAAAGAAAATAACTTTTCCAATAAATCAGAATCAAAGATAATCCGTCATAGATGAACAAAAAATAAATTAATTAAAAAAGTTTAGAAATGGCAGTGACAACTTTTGGGCAATATCTTATTAGCAGCTCCTACGGTACAGATAATAGCACTAGTGATCGATTCAATTAGGGCATCGATAGTATGCGTGTTTTGGGTTGCCTGAGCTTCGGTTCTTACACGGATGTTACCATTGGATGGATGTGAATTGTGTGGACACTATTTAGATATGACCGCTATATATGTGGTACACATGGAAAGTGTCCTGGTTTATATAATGATATATATATTGTAACACCGGGAACATCTATATATGTGGTACACATGGAAAGTGTCCTGGTTTATTTAATGATATATATATTGTAACACCGGGAACATAAGGGATGCTTCCTCATTCTTATTTAGTGATGTTATACACAAGTGCATGATAATATTAAAGTAATAAAAATATTGATCCCACATAAGCAATGCTCAAGTACTAACTCTACTTAGAATTGTTAACTAAACAATTAAGAAAAAGAATATTTTTATCTTAACTAAATTGTAGAAATAGTGAAATAGACTTTGGTTTTAATCAAATTGATGAAAATTTAGGATTTCGGGTTCACCAGTACTAACTTATCTTAGAATCGTTAGCTAGATTATTCTGAAAAGGGTTTAATTTTTGTATAAGAGAGAATGAAAATACGAATGGGTTGCAATCAAATTATGGAAAATCAGGACTTCGGGTTCACCACACTATGTTTCATGATTTTTTATAATTAAAAATATCTTAAGAAGGATTTACTGTGCTGAAGGGGATTTATCAGCATGTACAGATTGCCCCCTCTCAGTAGTACAATCCTGTGTCTATCCGAATTAATCCCCTACTCTCGTGATTATTAACTCAAAATAGACTCAATGAGTTCTTGACAAATCAATAAAATCTATCAAGCCGATTCGAGCTACTCTTATGTTCGAATCAACTTGTCCAAAAACTGTAGATCTGACGTCGCAATTCAATTCTCAGTACTTCTTGCGATGTCTCTAACATGCAAATTATAGCCAGTAATCAACATGTAAATAAATGCAACAACAATTAAATCTAACACAAATAAGTTACTTCGTAAGAAGAAAATCAATGATCAAGTCATAATACAAAGAGAGCTACGCCCTAATCCTGAAGAAAAAGTTACGCTAGCATAGTGTTCATATTCACATTGTAAAAATTCATGTTTTGATTATAAAATTGACAAAATAAAAATATAATTGACTATAAAGATGAGAATCAAGGCTCCCTGATGAAGATCAGCTCTAGCCCGCCGAAAAAAATGAAGCTTTTCTGATGAGAAAGTGAAGATCGTCGCCGTTCGCTCTTGATTTTGCCCCCTTTATCTCATTTGCATTAAATCCTTTGCCAAAAAAACCCTAATAATTGCTCTTTAGTTTGCTTAAATAGTTTCGCATCACATAATTAGGGTTTTCCCAAAATTTGGCTCAAAACGAGCCAAATCGGGCAAGAAATGAAGTCAAACTCGAGTTTGGTGGACAAAATTACGGCTATGAAAATAATCACGGGTAGGCCATAACTCTTTCTGTGTATTATGAAAAAAGAACCTGGAAGAATTACAGCCATAATAAAAATCACGAGTAGAAATTACAGCCATGATAAAAATCATGGGCATGTCGTAATTCTTTTTGTGGATTCTGGAATTTTGTACCAAGGAAATTACGGCCGTGATAAAAATTACGGGCGGGGTGTAATTTTCAAACTAACTCTGATTCGCATGAAATTTGGTGGGTAGCTTCGTCTTGACATTTGGAATCCATTCGTGCACTCGGATCTTTCAAAATCTATCAAAATTTGATCGTTTTCCCATGAAATATGACAAAAACGAACAAGGGTGAAGATTCCAAACAAACAAAAGATTTTAAGCCAAAATGAGTAAAAATATGATAGAAAAGAGAGATATTTTACAGTAAAAGCATACTAAAAGTATTATATAAATGTATGTCATTAAATATCCCTAGACTTAAACTTTTGTTTGTCCTCAAGTAAATAAGTAAATCAAAGAATAATGCTGAGTATGGAAAAGATAACTCATTAATGAAAAATAAACTTCCAAAATATAATCACTTATTAAAGATTTCCAACTCATGTCACAAAAGATTTCTAAAGAAATAAATTGTCTTTAGAATTTAATCCTTAAGATTCACAATTCAAAACAAATAAAGTTTGCAAGTTGTATAATAATCTGAATTATCTCAATCTCATGTGTTCTCCTTGTATTCAGTTCAATACCATAATGTTTTTATTTACAGGAATAGGACCTCCAAAATCTTTTTCTATATTTATTTTTAGACATTCTCTAAATCGATTACTATCTTTTTTCTTGTGACGAATTTAGAGTACACCAACCACATAGCCGATGTAATAGAACTCATATCTTTAAGCTAGCGGAGTTGCGACTCATAGTCAAAGATAGCAGAGTTAATGTCAAATGACTTTTCTTTGGCATGTACTCACACAGATACATACTTTTATTTTTCTTTTTTTTTAAGACTTCAACTCATCTCTTCGGTACCATTGCCAATTTTTGGTAGTGCCGAGTAGAGGAGTCCTTTTTTTTTCTTTTTTTTCTTTTTTAATTTTTGGATTTTGGATTCTTTCTTCCTGACAAATAACATAATAGACCAAACATATACAAGGATAATCAATCAATATCAATTCAAGAAAGTTATACTCATCTACTTACCTTATTTGAAAAGGATGCTTCATTCTTGAATCTCACTCCTCAAACATTCTATTTACCAAAATCTTATGAACAATCGATGGAAAATCAAAATGAGGATATATATATATATATTGAAGAAATAAATTCAACACATGGAGCAATTAATCCATTCATAGGCATTGGTATATGATCATCCACAGCACAAATCATCAACAATATAGAACCACACATCATCATCAATAGAACCACATGCATCCAAAAGATATTAATATTCCTAATACAATGAGTAGAGCAAAATGAGTATAGCGTCCACATATGACGCTAATCAAAATACATCAAAACATCATAATGCGCCTAACACATGGCGTCAAACCACAAGTCAAACAGTAAAGTCCAAGTTATACAATAACCACCACGAAACAAATAAAGCATATCCTCCCCTACATAAAGAGTGCATCATCCTCGATGCAATTAAACAATAGTAAGAGAGTGGAAGCAAGGATACTCACAGAGCACTACTCGTCCACGTCATCATCTGAACCTCTCTCCTCCTTAGAGTTGGCTGCTTCCCGGTAAATGTATCACAAAGCTCCTACATAAAATATAGATAATGATCAAAAGGGGAAACCATTCTAAAAGCATCATATAAGATTCATAGCATAACTCCCAAAAGTAAATAACTAACCTATACTACCAAGAAGTAAAATAACACAAGAATAAAAATTGTGAATGGAAAAGAGAGATAGTGCTTGGGTTGCCTCCCAAAAAGCACTAAGTTTAAGGTCACTAGCTTGACCAAAAACTATCATCATGGTGTCGACGGTGAATCAGTGGCAAAGTATAGAGCATGTAATTTCTTACGTTTTTGCCGTTTTACAAGTTCGCCCACCAAAGTAAATATCCAAAGTAGTAGGTGAATCATTGTCATATCGAACAATCTATGTAAGCAAAAATAAAAGTTAATACCTACAATATCATCAAAAGAATACCCTATAGCCTTTCTGAACTTATCTATTATTGAACTTGTTTGTTTTTCATGTTCTTCTACATCATTAATTATAGAAAAAAGTAAAGTCTATGCCCAAAAATTTATACCTCGCATTGTTTGGAAGAGTTCTAAGTTCAATTTTTAGATTTTTTACTTACCTCAAGAGACGCATGGTATGAATTTTCTGGTTCTACCTTATATATGTCAATGGCAGGAATTGCATCAAGTGGTTGAGAGTAGGCTTTGACATTAGCTTCAGTCACCTTATCATCATCATCATCATCATCATCATCCATTATACAAATTTCCAAATGGCTTTCACTAGTTTGGATGATATTAGTTTCCTCAACCATTTTATCCAAGATGTCTACACTATTACATGACCCAAATTGCTCATCAAGTGTTACTTTTACCAACCTTTGGGGAAAAGGAATCGGTGGTTTATATGGTGGAGGTGGAATGTACACCGGTTCTTGTTCCGTATCTTGTGAAGATGAGTCACCTTCGATTCCCTAATGCTCAATAGGTTCATAATTTTGCACCTCTTGGTCTGGCGTTGCGTCGCTTGCCCATGGTTCCTCTAGTTGTTTCCCACTGCACATTGTAATAGCATTCAGTACTTGCGTGGGTTTGCCTCTGGTTGCCCGAGTAGCCTCCCTATCAATCTACTCGAAGAGCTGGTCTGTTGTGCTATCTGGATCTCTAGCATCTTTTGGTGGATTGTCATAGATTCCATCTTAGATACCAGAGTCTTTATAGTTTCACTTACTTGTCTGAACTCATTATTACGCTTTGTTTGTGCAGCTATGAAGTTCTCAATCAGCATCCAAGTGACACTTTTGAGGGGCCTGAGGCTAGCTACATTGTATTTGTTGGAAGCCAGGGGTTTGTTTGTGATGGGGGCAGAGACCACAGGCCAAGAAGGCACAAGTGGAGTCTACGAGTGCCATAGACGAAGGCTCGAAGGCTCACAAATAAGCTAGCATGGTCACTTTCAAAGCTAGCTCAATAAATAAGTATTTCAAGTTATGCTCAAGACACCTTCCAAATAAAAGTTGCTGCATACTCAAATCAATTCCACAATCATGACAAGCGTTCACGCCAAGCAATGGAGGAGAGAATCTCAGCTGCAAATCAGCCAATCAAGCACAACGCTTATCTCATCAAGCCAATGCTGCAAAGAAAGGAAAGCTCAACGTCTCCTTGCATCCACCTTCGCTCAGCCCACAAGGAAAGCTTCAACGTCTCCATGCTGCCCAAGAAAGGAAGTTGCAACGTTCACCAGCAACATCTCCAAGCTTCAACGTTCACAAATATCACCTATATGTAACTCTCGCTCGCACCATTGTAAAGCAGATTTTGTTGAAGGAAATAGTACTTCGTCCATGGCATCGGATGTCTCTTTTCTTCTCCTCTGAGGCGCTTGTGTCGCCTACCTTCGTCTCTCCTTCTTCTAGGGCTGAGCCCCTCCTTCTTCCTCTCTTCTCTAATTCTTCTTCCTCCCGAAACCAAATTCTCCAAATCACGAGTGTTCCCAGAATCTTCCAAAACTCTGTGAGCACGCCGCCGACGATCCGCTGGTCTGATCCTCACAAAACTTCGGGCATCATTCCTCCTCACCAAGACGAACATTCAGCCACTGGCATCCGCCCATCCCTTGTTCCGATCGCCGGAATCGAAACGCCGAATTCGATCCCCTATTTCCGCCCTGCTCGCGACCTAGTCCCGCCTTCCAGCACCGATCTCCTCTGCGAAGCCTCCATTCATCTCGAAACTTCGTACACCTCCTCACCATCATCATAAGAACTTCCAATCGTAGCAGGTTCACCATCCGTGTACCACCGGCCGTCCGGCGACGAATCCTGTTCCAGCGCGATGTCCCCTATTTCCGCCCAGCTTCCGCCCCAGCACGACTCTTCCACGTGATTCTCCTCCGACCTGCCACCGTCCACCTCCAAACTCCACCCACGATGTCACAACAACCTCAACGACCTCCAGTTATAGCAGTTTTGGGTTTGGTCCATCACCGGCCGAACGCCGACGACCCTTGCCCTCTTATGCAATTTCCCCTGTTTCCAGAATGTCTCGTGCCTTCTGTTTCGAGTCCTGGTAATTCTAATCTGACTAAGCTTCTTCTTGCAGGTATCTTATGCAAACGACGCAACAAAATTCCAGAACTCTGGCATGAATAGAAAGACCAAATCTTGTTATATCATATGGACCAGTTGGACTGAATCCAGATTCCTCATATCAACCAAGGATACTTAGCAACTTTTCATATTTGATTAACTCCTGCAATTGTTCTGAAAACTAATCTGATTAGCCTTGTTCTTGCAGGTATTCAACGTGTTTAGACTTGATAGAACCTCTTATCTCTGACATGAGCATGAAGAACATGTTTCACTCTACAGATCTGATAACTTGGTTCCACTAAAAGAATCACCAGATCAACTTGGGAAGCATTGCAAAAGTCAAGACTGATAAGATTCTGCACTGCTTTATATTGAATAATCTGACTTGCTATATTGTTGCAAACGTTAGAAATTGTTGACAACTCTTCATCATCTATTTTTCATGTCATTCAAAAGAACTAGTGTTGTTCTAGAACTTGGTTTAATTGGTTCAATTTTTGGATCACTGGATCCTCCTACAACATATAGTTACTTTTCTTAAATAATAATTTTCTGTAGCACTAAATTTTGGGTTGTTTGTGAAATTTGATATTTTCTAAAAATTCAAAAAAAAATAAATAATTGAGTTTTGCATCACTAGTTTTACTACATGCTTCCCCCCTACATCAGTTTGAAGTTGTCTTGAGGTGTTGGGTTCTGATTGTTCTTGTAAGAAAAATTTGGATGGTTCCGCCATCCTGAGTTGTAAGTGCTTGAGTATGGGTCATTTTGAGGTCTAGCATTATAGTTAACTTGATCAAAATTGCACTCGCTCTGTGTGGATATTCCCAACTGACATTCTTGCATATAATGTCTTGCATTACCACAAATCTCGCATGAAACAGAATTAATAGTAGGGATGATAAGAAAACCCATCCCTGCCCCACTCCGATTCGACCCGACCCGAAGTCAATGGGGAAAACCCGAGTTGACTGGGTCTTGGGTCGGGTTCGGGGAAAACCCGACGGGATAAAGTCGGGTCGAGGTCAGGTATGGGAATTCAGGTACCCACCCCGAACTCGCCCGGATCATTAAAATGATAAATTTACCCCTTCTAAGTTATAATTTAGGTACTAAATTTATAGTAATTTGATGTAAAAATGATTGTGTAGTTTATGTAAAATATTTTTTATTTATATATTATGAATATGGAATGAAAAATAATTTTAAAATATTATTTATAATATATACTTATTTTTTAGGTCGGTCGGGGTTAGGTGTGGGGTTAGGTTTTCTAAACCCATCGGGTTTGTGGTCGGGGATGGCTTTAGGGAAGTGGAGGTCCGGTCAAGGATGGTAAAACCTGACCCCGACCTGCCCCGTTGCCATCCCTAATTAACAGTGGCAAAATTAAAGTTCAAAGAATCAATTTTATTAGTAAAGAGAATCAACCTTGGTAGTCAATGAAGTAATAGCATCTAAATTATACATACCTGGCGTCGTAGAAGATGGCCCTCTCTTACTTATCCACTAATAGTGATTTAAAGTCATTTCCTCAAATAAGTTTATTGCATCCTTTACATTCTTATTCATTATTGTGCCACCGGCAGCGACATCAACTGTCATACGAGTGTTGTAATTAAGTGCATTATAAAAAGTATGAACAATTACCCATTTCTCAAGGCCATGATGAGGGCATATTCTCTGTAGCTCCTTAAATCTGTCCCATGCCTCATATAAAGATTCATCATCTCTTTGGGCAAAGCTCATTATTTGAATCCGAAGTTGCGTAGTCTTGCTTGGAGGAAAGTATTTTGATAAGAATACATTCAAAAGTTGCTCCCAAGTTGTTATAGAACTATGCGGAAGGGAGTGTAGCCAAGCGTGCGCTCTTTCCCTGAGAGAAAAAGGAAAGAGTCTAAGTTGAAGTGCGTCACTAGTAACCCTATTCATTTTAAGTATGTCACAGTATTCAAGAAAAATCGAGAGATGCATATAAGGGTCCTTAGAAGGCAACCCTCCAAATTGGTTCTGTTGAACCATGGAAAGCAAGGACGACTTCATTTCAAAATTGTTTGTCTCAATGGTGGGATGAGCAACACTATAGTGGACCCATTGCACATTCGGGATTGCGAAATCCCTCAATGATCTATGACCGTCCATCTTTGATGTTTGATAATGCTCAAATAATCCAATTCCTTTCTATTTTCATTGGAGCCGGAATATTCTTTTGATCTCTAGATCCTCTTTGAATAGCTTTCTATCCTGAGAACTCCTAGGCATAAACAAGCAATAGCAATTAGGAATAGATAGAAGGGTAAACAAAAATAAAAATAAGCAAAATGAAGTTAGAACTAGAGAAACTAAAAAGCAATAAAGAAGTAACTAAGAATTTTTTACAAAAACCAAATGAGATTAAAGCAGAGATAACACAAAATTTTTAATTTATACGAAAGAAATAAAAATCTAAAAATTTATAAAGTATTTACAAAAATTAAAATTATAAAAAAAAATCACAACAAAAATACAGTAAAATATCTAGTCTAGCAATCCTTCGATTGAGTCAATATTGGCGAAATTGGTCCTCGGCAACGGCGTTAAAAACTTGATTTTATCCGCAAGTGCACAAAAGTATTGAAGTAATAAAAATATCAATCTCAAAGGGACCAATGGCTAAGTACTAACTCTACTCAGGATTATTAACTAAATAATTAAGAAAAAGAGTATTTTTCTCTTAACTAAATTGAAGAAATAGTGAAACAGACTTTGATTGTAATCGAATTGATGGAAATTCAAGATTTCGGTTTCACCACACTATGCTTCATGACTTTTCTAATTAAGAATATCTTAAGAAGGATTTACTATGCTGAAGGGGATTTATCCGCATGTACAGATTGCCCGATCCCACAGTGACCAATGACCAAGTACTAACTTATCTTAGGATCGTTAGCTAGATGATTCGGAAAAGGGTTTAATTTTTGTATAAGAAAGAATGAAAAAATGAATGGGTTGCAATCAAATTATGAAAAATTAAGACTTCAGGTTCACCATACTATGTTTCATGACTTTTTATAATTAAAAATATCTTAAGAAGGATTTACTGTGCCGAATGGGATTTATCCACATGTATAGATTGTCGCCTCTCAATAGTACAATCCGGTGTCTATCCGAATTAATCCTCTACTCTCGGGGTTATTAATTCAAAATAGACCTAATGAGTTCTTGACAAATCAATAAAATCCCTCAAGCTGATTCGAACTACTCTCGTGTTCAAATCAACTTGTCCAAAAACTATAGATCAAACGTCGCAATTCACCTCTCAGTACTTCTTGCGACTTCTCTAACATGCAAATTATGGTCAGTAATCATTACATAAATAAACAAAACAATAATTGAATCTAACACAAGTAAATTACTTCGTAAAAAGGAAATCAATGATCAAGTCATAATACAAAGAGGGCTACACCCAAGTCATGAAGAAGTAGTTATGCTAGCATGGTGTTCATGTTCACGTTGTAAAAATCCATGTTTTGATTACAAAATTCGTAAAATAAAAATATAATTGACTAGAAAGATGAGAATCAAGGCTCCTTGATGAAGATCAACTCTAGCCGACTGAAAAAAATGAAGCTTTTCCGGTGAGAAAGTGAAAATCGTCGTCATTCACCCTTGATTTTGCTCCTTTATCGAATTTGCATTAAATCCTTGCCAAAAGCCCCTAATAATTGCTCCTTAGGAGTTCCCCATCACTTGATTAGGGTTTCCCCAAAATTTGGCTCAAAAACGAGCCAAATTGGGCAAGAAACGGAGTCAAACTCGAGTTTGGCAAACAAAATTACGGCCGTGAAAATAATCACCTACAGAAATTACGGCCACGATAAAAATCATGGGTAGGCTGTAATTCTTTCTGTGGATTTTGGAATTTTGTACCTAGGAAATTACAGCCGTGATAAAAATTACGGGCGGGGTGTAATTTTCAAACTAGCTTCGACTTGCATGAAATTTGGTGGGCACCTTCGTCTTGACTTCTGGAATCTATTCGTGCACTTGGATCTTTCAAAATCCATCAAAATTTGGTTGTTTTCCCCTGAAATATGACAAAGACAAACAAAGGTAAAGATTCCGAACAAACAAAATATTTTAAGCCAAAATGAGTAACAACATAATAGAAAAGAGAGATATTTTGTAGTAAAAGCATACTAAAAATATTATATAAATGCATGTCATCACTCAGTCATAAAGGTTATGATCAGGGGCACATATACACTCACTTGTGGTGAGGCCTAGAGTTGAAAGGCCTATCTAAAGGAGATAGGAACAAAAACACTAACATTTGTATAGGATGTGTATGCAAGTTGTCTACTAAAGAGCGGAAGGCCTCATACGCATTGGCACAGTGCATAGAGTGCGCTGAGGAAGCATTAAATATGTTGAAGACTGGGACACAAGTGAGACTCGAACTTGAGTTCTAGGCGCGTCCTAGAGACTTATCTGTGTTGGGAGACTGACCCAATATGCGAATGCAGCTATTTTCTATAGGAGTGGCGCACTTTGTGAACTTCCATGTCCATGAAGCTTAGCAGAGCGAGTCGAGGAGCTGATCAACCCTAGATCCATTACCCCAAGCACAAATACATGGTCGTGGGGGTGTTCTTCAAGATTGCCAAGAATAGAAAACAAAAAAAGAAAACTTGCGTGAGCTTTGGAGGGCAAGAATCATTCATGATATCTCATCTTCCACCTTTGGCGAGAGCTTTTGGCGTGAACGATATTGTGGACAAGAGTTCTTCACCATCTTCTCTTCTCCATCATCTTTGACGACACTTTTACCATTGGCGATGAGGTCTAGTGAGGGACGAGACTTTGAGACATTGGCTAGAGGGTAGCGGACATTGAGAAGACTAGGACTGGCTTAGCAAGGGCCTAAGTCTTCATCGACGAACATTATCTTCTCAGGCGACGATTAACTTCTCCAGCAAACTTAAAGTTCACATCTGAACTCTTAGGTACATTCTCTATATGTTGGGAAACCCCGAGAACTTTTAAAATTTTATTAATACATAGCGGAAGCAATTGCCAAAAACATGTCAGTCCCAAAAACCCAGTAGAATCGATCTGCGAGGGGATCGACACGATGAGATAGATTAAATACCTTAAGAGCGTGCTGAGATAAGTTGATGTAGAGGTGCCCTCTACAGTCTCACAGACAACTGACTCCTCAAGTTCTCTTCTTCCTTACTCGGTGCTAGCCTCGGGAAGAAGATTCTAATGCTGGACAAGATTTAGGGGTTTAAAGTTCAGTCCAAAAGGGTCCTAGATCACTTAAGTTAATAGCTCTTTGGGGTAAATAGGAAAACACAACAGGTTTATCACAACAAACATAGGGAGGAAGAGGGAAGATGTTACCCAAGGTCTCCTTTAGGGAAGGGGGCCAAAACCCCTTTCTTTGAATCCCCCTGCTCCTGAATCTTAGGATTGAGGTTCTAAGCAAGGGTGATTAAATGGCCTATAATCAAATCAAATAGCAGCTGGAGGTTGGAGAGATTACAAGTTCCAAACCTCCTAGACTAACAAGGGTCCTTAAGGGGTCTTGTTCAGTTCTTCAACCAATAGTCGTGGGCTTCAAGGGAGCTGCCAAGCTTCTGTCCTCCAATGGTCCTTCACGTCCAGTCTACAACAACCAATGCTCAAGCTCACTCACTTGAAGGTTGAAGAGAAGAAGGGGAAGTCTCGGCGGAGAAGAGGGGGGTTCTCGGCACCAAACACACACAACACACTCAAACGCAAGTGATTTCAATTTTTCATCAAAAGTTGTCCAATCTCAAAACCCAATACAAGGGCTTAAAACCCTTCCCTCTCAATGTTCCAAAATCCTCAACGGGAGATAAACATGCAGGCTGCTAAATAGGTGCATTGAAGGCTTTACTTCATTTGGGCAGGACAAGGAGGTGGAGTGTGGAGTTGTGGCTGATTTTGCCCTATTTGTTAGTCACGCATAAAGAGGTGTACATGTCTTTAATTGATGTTTCTTCTTTGGGTGTGGCAACAATGGTAGTGTGGGATTTTGTGAGTTGATTTGTTGTCCTAAAACTAGGTGGAGGTTGACTACACTGGTGGATGCGCATACAAGGGCTGTTTGCTAGCTGGGTACTTGTTGGTTGGCTGTGTTAGCAGCTTATTGGTTGGCTTGTCTAGATAGCTTGATGGTTGTTGCGATGCATGCGAATATAAGAGCTGGAGGTTGTCTTCCTTGCATGTTGACTTGTTGAATTGTCTTGATTGGCTTTGGTTGGATGGCTGACTTGAGGATTGCATTGAGGGGTCAAAGGTGTCTTGTATGATTACATGGACTCAAACCTAGGCTAATGCAATCTACTACATCATCTAGGAAAATAAACAACTTAAAAGAAAACAAACTCCTAGGCTATACCCCCTAAGGCTATACCCCTAGGCACATGAAGTGCTACAAAATGCTGAAATGAAACATAGATCATGTTTATAATATAAGATTGTCTAAAATGCCCTGCAAATCAATATGCAGGTATAATCAACATTGACATGGATTGAATCATCCTGGATCAAATGGCCATGCTCCTACATCAGCTCTCCCTGAAGGTGAAGAATTCTCGTCCGAAGAATTAAGATTGAAGCTCCTCTTTGGTTCAAGTGGCTGTCCCCTTGTATGAATATTGTCCTCTGCTTTCTAAGCTTAATACAAATATTTGAAAGTACTTGTTTGCTTATGTGCGTGGGAGGTTTGTATTTTGAAAACATGATAAGAAAACGTCAATCCAGACATGTAAGTTGCAAAAGAGAGAGTACTAAGGGACATGCAATCCTTAGATGGGTAATCTATTGGGAACGTACTTTCACTGATTAATTTTCATGAAATCATCCAATAATATGTGGTAAGCAAAGTAGGTCCAAAGATGAAATCATATCAGACTGCAAGCAAGGACTTGACTCAACTAAGAAATTTTGGGGAATGATTGAGTCATCAAGGTACATATCTTTGTAGAGCAATGGCATTTTTGGTGTATGGGATGAGTTAGTGAAAGTGGTGTCATGGGACCAACCAAAAAGGGAATATGGTGGCATAGAGTCACTTATAGAAGTGGTCTTGGACACTAGGAAGTGGACATCCTATGAAAAAATTTAAGGCCAAATGTAGGGATGAGTCAATATAGAATGTCATGCCCCTGGGTGGGTCAAGGAAACTATAAGATAAGACCTGTACAGGACATCCCTTACATATGGCTAAAAGGGTAGTGGGAGTTGGTTGAGTGGAATCTTGCATTGTAGGGGGCTCAATGACCTCAAGTGTTGGCCTTGGTGGGGGTAACCCTAAGGGGGGTATTTCCCTAGTTTCAGGTTCAAAGTTTAAGAGCGGTGGCAACAAAGATGGTTCTAGAGGTTTCTCACCTTGCCCAAGATTGGGAATTGTGACTAGATCTGTCACAAGTCTTTCACCCTTAATGTCCACTTGATGCTTAGGATTGGTGGCCATGGAATTAAAAGGGTCTAGAATAGGCATCTAAGAAAGTTTCCCATGTTCATACTCCTCATCCTTTAGGTCAAATTCATCTTCACTCATGTAGTCTGGGGCATATATCTCAACTTTGATATCTTTCTCAATGCCTTGTGTAGTGTTGGCTAAGGCTTGCTTAGGAACTGGAGTCATAATGGCTAAATTGAGTTTTTGATGGCGGTGGTGGGATTCTAGCCGACTCAAGCCCGTACTCAATTAATGGTGCTTGCTGGTAGGACTCTTCTAAGGTTTTAATAGTGTAAAGCATTACAACATCTCTTACATCCTTCCTAAGTCCCCTCTCAAACCGGTCAAGGGTTATCCATGGGTCTTTAGCTATACACATCTAAAGAGTAAGTCTTCAAGCCTATCCATGTATTCGGTTACAGAGTCATTCTCTTGGGCCAACCTAGACAATTGATCGTTGATGTAATTCCTATAATATGGGGGCTACATAACGCTCTCTCAACCACCAACTCATATCTTTCCATTGTGGGTTTTGAAGCCCATGGCGCGCTAGCTGAATTTCCACTGCTTGCCAATACCCCCTAGCTGAGCCATACAAAAGGAGTTGGACATGAGGGACTTTACTATCTTAAGTGTAGCACTTCTCTCAAAATATTGTTTAACAAGTTTTAGCCAATCGAGAAACTCATGGGAGTCTAGGTTTTCCCAAAAGAGAGGTGGGTTTCTAATGGATTTACCATTGACATCCCTAGGTGAAGGGGTAACTATATGATGCGTGTTTTGCCTTTCATAACCTAGGTCCCAATCTTGGTGTTGTGCATGTGATCTATACTGGGATTCATGCGGTTCAATCCTATAATGGTTGGGCTCCTTTGGTTCATATGTTCTCATAGGGGAATGATCCCAAGTATGAGCATAGTGGTGTTTATGATAATAGGAATCAGTGGATTGCCATGCCATATTAGTTTTAAAAGATTTTACTAAGTTTCAAAAATCAGTTTAAACAACAGCATTGGATATAACAAGCATTTTGAGTAAGCAGTGTAAGGCTGAGCTAGTTAAGATAATGTAACCAAAATTGGAGTTCAGCAATTGCAACAAGGTTCAGTAGTCTTATAGCAATGCATTTGCAGCAAGGTTCAGCAGTCCTATCGCAATATTCAGCAATGCAGATGGTAACAACAAGTGTGGAGATTAACTTTGTAGATTATCTAAACTCAAGCCTGTACACAGCTTTAGAAAATCAATTTCAGCTTTCAACACCTGGCAAGTTTCCAGCTGAAATTTTGATTGTGAATGCTGAATTCAGCAGCTGCACTTGGTTTAGCAGTGATGAATATTCAGTAGTGGTATCAGCCGGAAAACAGGAGCATGGGGCAAATTCCCATTGACAAACTCAGCAAGTGAACAAATCAAAATTCAAACAGAGGTTTCTCTTGACAAATTCTGGATTTGAGAAGGCTAAATTTCAGTAAGTGTGATTGGCTCACAAGTGCAGAGTTCAGCAAGGTCTAAGAAATCTGAAGGAAGTAGAGCACTAATAGATATGGTAGTCCACAGCAAGTAACAACTTCAGATCCAACAAAAAAAATAAGAGAGCATATTTAAATTCAACTGTAGACACAATCCCAGTCTCGGCTAAATTTCAGATTGTGTGAAGGGCCAATGTTCAGCAAGTGCAATGGATGTTACAAGTGCCCAATACAGCAGTAAACAACAAGAGTAAGGGCGTAGTAGAGCTACGACTTCAGCAGACGCTATGACTCAAGCAACTGCCAAGATCCACACTCAAAAATTTCAACTGGTGGTAAGCAACAGTGCTTACACCAATTTTAGCAAAAATCAAGCTTATTTTCAGATATCTGGACTGAGCCCTACCAAGTAGTTAAGGTGGGTTCTGATCCAACTTACTCTTGACTTTAACTTCTGATAGGCCCCGCAAGTGTATGGGTTCTATTGCAGTAGTAAAATATCATCCCAAGGGAGCAGGGTGTCAAGTACCGACTTCTAGTGTCATTGATAGTTAGACAATCCAAAATAAGAATGGAAAAAAAAAATCTAAACTAAGCTAGAAATATCGACTCAAGAAATCAACGACTAAGTGGAAATGTTATAGTTTTAGAAGTGTTTAGAACTTTAGTTTTTACCACGTTCAATGCATTATATGTAAATCAATGAATCAAAATGAATTAGAAAACGGAGCTCCTTCTCTCGAAGTGCAATCCGACAGTAAATAACTTAAGGCGATCACTCCTAGGGTACGGATTACCTTCTCTTGAAGCATCATCCGGTGTCTAACTTAAGCTAATCTCCTACTCTCGTAGCAAAACTAACTTAAGAGACCCATTGGGCTCTATGAAAGATCGTAAATCCTCGAGTGACGTTAAACGACTCTCATAATTCAAGTCACAAGTTTAAATGAGAATGTTCGAGTATTACGATTCACCTCTTGGTACTTCTCGTAACTCTTAACACATACAAAAGTTTGGCTAGAACAATCATACGCAATGAGCACAACTCAATTAAATAAGTTAATTTACTAAAAATAACACTGAGATTCATAATAATATTTTATACATGAAAATTTATTCAACGGGCTACGCCCAAGTCACGAACTAGGGTTTTACGCTAAGAAATATATCATTCAACAATGAAAACCCAAGAAAATATATTCGAAAGGAAGGGAATTTACAATACAAGGGTAGGAGACGATGAATCTTCAGTCTTCTCTCGAAAGCCCTAAAGAATCTGGTCAAATCAAGCCCTCGAACACACAAAATCACCCTTTTCACCCTAGTCGCGTTCCTCAAGGATTCGAACCTTGTAACCACCCAAAATCCAAACTTTTATATCTTAATCGAAGCCTTAGGCGGTTAGGAAGATTAATTGGGAGTTTTCCCCAATTTCTAGGCATATGGAGCGTCGGATTTGATGAAAAACGGATGAAAGGTCAGGATCTGGGGACACAAACACGGGCGTGACGGCGAACACGGGCAGGCCGTGTTCGATTTGGGGACCTGCAGAAAAGTAAACACGGCCGTGCGTCTGAACACGGGCAAGCCGTGTTTAGCATGCAAAAATTCTAGTAGTTGCCTCACGGCCATGCACACGCCTGTGATGAGTTCGGCTGGAATTTGAAATTTCTATCGAACACGGCCGTGACGGTACGCACGACTAGGCCGTGTTCTCCTCGTCAAGTGCGGACTTTGAAGCCGCGATGAACACGGCTGTGATCACAAGCACGGCTAGGCCGTGTTTAGCATAAATAACTCCAAAATCGCTGAAATTTGACCTGTGACCTCGCCAAATTTTAGTTACGGCTGTGTCGTAATTTCTAGAAAACTTTCTGTATGAAAATCACCCCAAAATACGACAGTGCTCCGATATTACGGTAATACTCAAAATTACGGTACCGTAATATGAATTACGGCACTGCCATAATTTGGTATATGGCTCCGATTTGCGTAAAATTTGTCATGTAACCTCTTCTTGATGATGAGAATTCTTCTATGTATCTGATTTTGCTTGAAAATGCCTTAAAACCGTGCCTTTTTACCTGAAAATCATCAAAAACCAAAATCGAAGTAGATTCTGCAATATTTGATAAAAAGGGCATGAAAATAAGCAAAGTAGTATAAATATGACATAAAAAGAGTAATGAAATGACACGAAATATACTATAAATTTTGGTGTCATCAAACACATAAGGCTCAAACTTTGCTTGTCCTCAATCAAATAAAAAGAATAAAGAACAATGCTATGGAAAATATGACGTTTTATGAAAAATAAATTTCTAAAATATAATCACTCATGAAATATTCCACCGACTTTTTGCACAAAATTTCAGATAAATACATTGTCCTCCGAATTTAATCTTTAAGATTCACAACTTTGATCAAATAAAACTTTGCAACTCGCATAATAAAAGGAATCTCAGTCTCATGATTTCACCTTTGTTCCAGTTTAAATCTATCATACCTTTGTTTATAGGAATAGGATATCCAAAATCTTTTTCCACATCAAAATCTTTCTTTTCTAAATTTTCTTTTATTGTATTTTTGATGGTATGTACCCACATAGATGCACACTTTTTATTTTAACTTCAACCATTGTCTTTGGTACCACTGTCAATTTTACACAGTGCCAAGTAGGGGAGTCATTTTCTTTTTCTCTTTCTTTTTTTACTTTTTTTTTATAGACTTCAACCCATATCTTGAGTACCACTGTCAATTTTACACAGTGCCAAGTAGGGGAGTCTCTCTCTCTTTTTGTGGATCTTGGATTCTTTCTTCCCAACAAATAATAAAATAGACTAAACATCAACTAGGTTAATCAATTGACATTAATTCAAAAATCACACTTATATGTTCATTTTATTCAAGAAAGATGTTTCACTCTTAGATTGCATTCATCAAACAACATACCTACCCAAAACCTTATGCATCAATTAATGAAGGATTTCAACAAGTAGATATATATTGAAGAAATAAATTCAGCATAATAGGTATATTTCTATTCATTGACATTGACATGCATAAACATTCATCATCATAGAAAAATCTACACACCTCTTATCACATGGATTCAAGTCATAAAAATTTTTAAACATCAAAAACATCCAAATCAATGCAAAAAGTGTGAAGCATGAAACTCATGTAATCAAAAGTGTAAAATGACAGATTCAAGCAATGACATCGAATAGAAATCTCAGTAAGTGATACATCCAAAGCAAATCAAAGATACAACCATATGAAATAGTCATGAATACAAGAGAGTACAAATGATACTCATAAAACTATATAGCAACCTCAATCATCGTCAGGCCAGATGCAGCTGGGTCCAAAGATGTGCCTTCTGAAAATTTTACCTACACAATTTAAGATACATAAGGTTCAGATCAAAAACAGTATCTTACTTTAAAAAAAATGATAGAAAATATTTTTCTCAAAGGAAAATCAGAGATGTCATCAGTGGTCCAAAGAAAGTGCCGATCGGAAGAGCTGATGTAGGCGGGAAGCAGAGGTGGATCAGACGCTAGCCAAAGAGCTGCTAGCAATGAAGATGATGGTGCCGACAGTAGGGTGATGATGAGTAGTCTTCAGTGGTCTGCTGGAGACTACAATCCTGGAAGTGAAGACGTCGGCCGGTGGGCATGAGATAATGCTGCATAAATAAAAAAATATCAGAGTCACTAAAGAAGATCCTAGTGCAAAAATAAATAAAATCAATGGAAACAGAGGCAGTAGAAGAAGTAAGAGGCTACTGATGGTAGAATCTAGTGTCGACGGCTGGAAACAGTGGTGTCGGAGGCAGCTGGAGTGGTGGCGGCTGGGCTGCAGTTTCTAGTGAAAGTCTGAAGACAAGGAGCTGCTAATGTCGATGGAAAGCAGTGCAGCCTATTGATTCAGTTACGAAAAGTAGCTATACCCAAGAATAAGATTTAATGATCCAAAAAGAAAATAGACAAAGCCAAAAGGTAGAATAAAACTTGTTCTTTCAGGACGTATGAAAATCAAAGGATCAAAATCTGTTAGGAATTTAGGGTATCAGCAGAAAGAAGGCTAATCAGATTACTAGAATCAAAAACTGCACAAAAGTTAATCAGATTCAAAAAGTTACCATGCTTCCTAGAATTGTAAGAAAATATTTTCATGAAAACAACAAATCCAAGAGATAGAATGAAACATGTACTTCCAATTTCAAGTGAAAGATCAGGGTTTCAATTCATCAAAGCATCTTAAAAATCTGCAGCAAAAATGCTAATCAGATCAGTCAAGAAAAACTGCTGCAAAAATTAATCAGTTACCAAGAGATGCTATGTGTTACAGGATGATCCATGGACTTTAAAATTCAATAAAAATATCCAAATAATAGAAAAAAGATAAGTACTTCATGTTCGTGCCAAAGATCAAAAATTTTTCCAAACCAATTTCTTAAAATCACAGCGAGAAAACACCAAATCAAATAAGCAGATTGCAGAAAAACATTACGTGCGTAAAATTCCCTATGGCAGTGCCATAATGTGCACAAAACTCTCGGGTCAGAAATATGATGGAATTACGACACCATACAAATGGTTACAGCACTGCCGTAAAAGTCACCAAACCCTCTGGTCAAAACGAACCAAAAATACGGTACCGTGAAAATGATTACAGTATCGCCGTAAAAGCCATAAAACTTTTAGATAAGAAAACACTCAAAATTACGGCACGTGAAATTGAAAACGGTCAGAAATTACGGTACCGTAAAATTGCTTACGGTGGTGCCGTAAAAATCAGTTAACTCAGAAAAAAATCAACCCAAATTACGGCCCATGAAAAAGATTATGGCAGTGTCGTATTTTGCCCAAAATTCGATTTTCCCTGTAAAAAGAAAAGAAAAATTAATTCTAAAAATAAACTTAAGTAAGAGTACTTGGGTTGCCTCCCAAGAAGCGCTAATTTTTAGGTCTATGGCTTGACCAAAACTCAAACATCATGGTGAAACAGGTGGATCAGTACCATAGTAAATAACATGTAATTTTCTGCATTTTCTTTGTCATAAAAGTTTAGCCACTAATCCAAACATCCAAAATCTCCTATAAATCACAATCAACATGGCTTTCTCAAATATGCAGAAATCAAAATTTTCAAATCTACACAAAGGATATTCAATAATCTTCCTAAATTTGTTAGTAAGCAAAATCATTAGTCCTTTCTTCAAATTTATATCTTCAATATCTTCAATTGCAATAGGACTTTTATCAAAAGATTCAAGTATTGGATCATCAAAATAATTTTCCTGTCTCACATTAGATTCTTCAACAAAGCACAAATTTTTAAATAAATCAGAAGATTCAACAATAGATATGGGCAAAACATCAGAGTGAGATTCATCAATGTTTGTAATATTCAAATTCTTTTCAAGTTCCTCAAGTTCACAATCAAATAATTTATCAATTTCAAAATTAAAATCAAATTTATAGTGAGACTTTTCAAAATCAATTTCCTCATGCTTTTCCACAAATACTTCATCATCAGAAGAATCAAAAGAATCAATCTCAGAATTACAAGAATCAGATTTAACCATAAATAACATATCATCAAAAGAATCAATTTCAAAACTATCACTAGAATCAAGAGGGGATTTTTCAAGATCAATTTCCTCAAACTTTTTCACAAATAAATTATCAAATGAATCAATTATACAATCATTAAAATCAGAGTGAGATTCATGAATATTCACATAAGGCTCAATCTCAAAACAATCATAATCAAAGGGGGAATTTTCTAAATCAATTTTTTCAGTTTCCAAATCAAACTCAAATAGATAAGCTTGTTGTGCTATCTGGGTTTCCAAAATTTTCTTTTGAGCTATTAAAGATTCTACTTGAGAAGCAAGCTGACTAATTATCCCTTTAAGATCCTCAATTTCTTTGTCTTGATTTTGCATGAATTGATTTTGATTTTTCATAAATTTTTCAAGCATGGATTGTAACCTAGAATTTTTTGTATCCTCAAAGTATGGTTCAGAAACATGATTTGGAGGAGTTAAAAATTGGCAATTAGAAGTATAATGATCAAAACATCTACAAATATCATATCTAATAGAAGAATAAGATGTCCTAGAAGGATGCATATAAGAGTGTAATTTCAATTTGTCTGCAATAGTGCACAATGAATCATCTTCATACTTACCTTGTGGCATGTATACCTCACCTCTTTCAGTTGCCGAGGAGTTGTGATTAAAATACATATCTTCAAATCTATCAAGAACAGAAAGATTATCCAACACTAATCAATCAAATTTTTTTTTTCAGAATATATATAAAAAATAGAAAATATAAAACACAAGCAAATAAAAAAAATTTCAGAAATCATAGTTTTGTTGCAACTTGTGAATATCCAAAACCTGCAAAAACAGAAAATAAAGTTAAATCTAAAACAAATAAAACTTAGTTTAGCAATACTAACAACTATTTTGATATTAACAAAACTAAGGTCCCCGGCAATGGCGCCAAAAACTTATTATAGTCCACAAGTGCACAGATACTCGAAGTAATAAAGAAAGATATCGAATCCACAGAGACCTACGTATTAAGTATCAAATAGTTGTATTCTTACTAGCTAAGCAACCGAATAATAGCAAAGCAATGATAGAAAGAACGTAGAGATAATCAGAGAGAAATTGTGACTAGGGTTTCATCCACCTTAATTACAATGACTAGATATGAATAAAAGGTCGTCAGTCTAATTTTATCATGATAAAGATATAATTTACTTCATAAAAGGATTATCTCACTTTTGTGCAGACAACCATGCAGGGATCGATCCTCACTTTCGTGCAAGATCTATCCCAAGCTGAAAATAAGTAAATCATCAATCAAAGAATTCAAGGATCACTTTCGTGCATCCGAATGCTAAGTTGATCATCTCAAGTGGAATCTCAAGGATCACTTTTGTGCATCCAAGTCTCAACACAGGTTCTACTTATGGTTTTCCAATGCTTCGATCCTCACTTTCATGCAAGATCTTCACGTTTAAAAAAATAACTCAATCCTAGATTCAAATTATCAAATATGGTAATTATTCTTCTAAAATCAAGAAATAAGAACTAACCTAATTTCTTACGGTGAGTTCCTAATGTTCAATTTTAGGGTTCCAAGTTCTCAAGCAAATCACCTTTCAGTCCATTGTGCGAAAACTCTAAAATCATGCATGATAATAAGAAAACTATGAAAAATTATAGGTAATCATCACTTAAGTATAATTATCATAACAAAACTATTCTGACAAAATAGAAGTTATCTAGTCAAAAAATTCAAGGGGATTACACCCCATGTCCCATATGATGTTTAAGCTAGCATGGAAGAAGAAATACAATAAACCATAGTTTAGATTGATCAGAAATCGAAAAGAAGGGAAAATCAACTTTACAGCACAGCTGTAATGAAAATTACAGCCGTAATTTGCTCCAAGAACCCGCGGTGAATAGTGCCGGTGTCCACTCTTGGGGATTACACCCCATGTCCCATATGATTTCTCCTTCGACCGAGATCTTTTCTCTCTGAAACTTTTGGGGTATCATCTCCTCCTCCAAGCGAAGCTTCCCCTCAAATTTCACGGCCTGAGATGCGTTGTACGCTTCCCAGCGGTGAAACCTAGGGCGGCAGTAAAAAACTCGATTTCTTTCTCGACAGTGGATGAAAATTAGGGCTTTCGCCCTCGGCGTGTTCTCCTTGTTGGAGGCTCTCTTTTTCCTTCTTACAGCTTTGAATTTAAGTGCCTGGATCATCTGCAATTGATCGCACAAAATCGGGCTTCAATTTGATCGTGAAAATCGTGTTCTAGGGTTAGAATTACGGCCGTGGAATCTATTATGGCACTGCCATATTTTCTTTAAGTTCTTCTGTACAGGATTCGCCCAAAATTATGGTACTATGGAAATGATTTCGGTAGTGCCGTAATTTCTAGAAATGTCTCGGGTCTGAAGTCGCTTCAAAATACAGCACCGTAATTTTAGTTACGGCAGTGCCGTAATTTCTGGAAAACTTTCTATATGAAAATCACCCCAAAATACAGCAGTGCTCCAATATTACGGTAGTACTCAAAATTACGGTACCGTAATATGAATTACGGCACTGTCGTAATTTGGTATGTGGCCCCGATTTGCGTGAAATTTGTCATGTAACCTCTTCTTGATGATGAGAATTCTTCTATGTATCTAATTTTGCGTGAAAATGCCTTAAAACCGTGCCTTTTTACCTGAAAATCATCAAAAACCAAAATCGAAGTAAATTCTGCAATATTTAATAAAAAGGGCATGAAAATAAGCAAAATAGTATAAATATGACACAAAAAGAGTAATGAAATGACACTAAATATAGTATAAATTTTGGTGTCATAAGTAAGCTACAGTACTCCAATGAGCCAGAAATCCCAGCAGAAGATTTTCAGACTCTGCAGTTGAGTGAGGAGGATATCTATCTCTTAGATGGCTCCTCAACTCCAGCAATTCCAGAGAGTCTCAAGTAGAGGATTCCCAGTTTATAATGCTAAACAGGTTTGACAGAAACTTAAGTAGAGGTGCGGGACAAAATGGGTGGAAGCCTCAGCAGAGTCAACGAAATGGGTGGAAGCCTCAGTAGAGTCAACGAATGATGCACACGCAGTGACTAAGATGCTTAAGAGGACTATATTCCCAAGATTTAGAGTGCTTCATGTGCTAATCATTGATCAGGGATCTCATTTTCTGAATCTGAAATTGGAAGCCATGCTCAGAAAATACAGGGTAAATCATAAAGTGGCAACACTATACCACTCCAGACTAGCGGTCAAGTTGAGGTTTCGAATAGGAAAATCAAAAGTATTTTATACAAGACTGTTTCAAACTCAAGGACCGACTGGGCCTTAAAATTGGATGATGTTTTTATGGGCCTACATGACAACATTTAAGACAACCTTAGGAATGTCTCCATTTCAACTTATATATGGAAAATCTTGTCATTTACCTGTTGAGATGGAACACAGAGCCTATTAGGCTATTAAGCTACTGAACTATGACTTGAAGAGCGCTGGACAGAGAAGAAAGCTGCAAATAAATGAACTGGATGAGATCCACACCTCCGCATATGAGAATGCCAAAATCTACAAAGAGCAGACAAAGAGATGGCATGACATGAATATTATCAAGAAGTACTTTTTTGGAAGCAAAACAAGTTCTTTTGTTCAATTCAAGATTAAAGTTCTTTCTAAGGAAACTCAGAACGAGATAGTCAGGACCTTTTGTGGTAAAAAAGGTATTTCTTTATGGTGCTATCGAAATTTGGAGCGAGAGAATTGGAAGCTTCAAAGTGAATGATCAGCATCTAAAGCAATATTTCGAGCATGATCCTATTGAAAGGGGTGTCACCATCACACTTTCTGACCCCAGCCTCAGTAGTGATACCTCGTCTTGGTCAAGCTAAGGACCTTAAATTAGCACTTCTTGCTAGGCAACCCAAGCTCTCATTTTATTTTAAGTTCTTTAGCATTTTAACATTTCTCTCTCTTTTTCGCTAGTTGTGTGCCATAACTATTTTTCTCGTATTTTATACCATGAAAATAATCTATTTGACTTTAGCTATCTTGTGTATTTTCAAGGGAATATTTTTGAAGAGCCAAGAAGAACATGGCCTACTCGTGTTCATATTCATGGCTGTGTTCGCTTTGTAGAAAAATTTTATTCTCTTCCCAAGACGATCACGGCTAGGGCGTGTATTCATGCACTGCCTTGATCGACAATAACTAGTTTTCACTGAGGTAGACATGGCCAGGCCATGTCTTCATTCACGCCCGTATTTGGTCCATCTGGGCGATCTGTTTATTTCGACGAGACGAACATGGGCAACCTGTGTTTTCTTGCACAGCCATGTTCATCTAGCTATATAAGGAAATTTCTCGCTGATACAAGCACAACCAACCCATGCTTGTCTTCACACCCGTGTTTTCAAATATTGCCTTGGTGATTTAAAGCCGAGGGTGGTGGAAACTAGGGTCGCCTGTGTTTCCTGCCGCCTCTACTTTGATCTTGCCTCTCCGATGCTCGCCCCTCTCCGAAAACTCTCTTCCGACGTTCTTCTTTGCTTCTCCACCAGCATCATTCCCTTCGGGAGCCTTGGGCAAACCTCTCTGTCAAGTTCAAGCGGCTTTTATCCAGCGACCCTTACTTGTGATTCAATCACAACTGAAATCTCTACTCGGCGGTAAATACTTCTTCACTTCTAATTTGATCAGATTTCTCCCCTGTGAGTCTTCTAGAAGATTTTCTATGACTCTTCCATATGTTTTTTCTCTACTGATTTCCTCTTGGCGCATGATTTTTTTTGCAAATTTCTATCAGAGCTTCTAGAACTCTGCACATTTTTCTTCCCTGTCCAAACAATGTCTATGCGCAAGAAGTCTATTGCGAAGCGTCGGGGTTCTTATTCTTCCTCGAACCCTCCGCTAGGTCCTCCACATAGAAACCCCTTTGGCATTATTTTTCGTGATGCTGAACAAGAGGGACGATATAACCATTTAGTGCAGCGTCAAGTAGTCAACACTCGATACCTCAATCGAGCAATTATTTCTACCTTGGGGATTTTTGATGACGTATTATGGTTGTTCCAACAAATTGGTTGGGGCCATTTTTTCAGCATGTCTCCACATACATATCTGCTGATCATGCTCGAGTTCCTATCCTCTTTGGACGTGGATGTCAATATCAATAGCGATGACAACGATGGCACTACCACTTTCCGTATGGCGAATACGGAACACTCGCTCACCCTTTCTCAAATTAATCAGATATTCAGATTTTCAGAAGACGATACTCGTATCACCAAGATGTAGTACAACGATCATGATTTCTAGGTCGAAATTACTGGAGACCCGGCCTTTTGCCTCTAGTGCTACTCGGGCAAGCACTTTAATCAACCCCTTCTTCTATTACATCCACCGGGTTTTAGCGCATACGATATTCGGTCATGGAGAGAGCGACAGATTAGCAGATGCTTCTAAACTACTTTTTATGTGGGCCATGTTACATTCATGCAAGTTGAATACTGCCTTCTTTTCTATTAAACAACTGCATAAAGTAGTGAGGGCCCAAAGGGCATAGTAGTTTCTGGGGGGTTGATCACCCCTATTGCCATCGCATTAGGGATTGATCCTTACGGCGTGGAGCAAACTATGGGTAGCTCCATAATTGATATCGAGTCCTGTTTGGCGATGAGGATGATAGCCCGCGAGGGTGATATTTTCTATTTGATTTTCAGGGGCAGCGACTTCGCCCTTCCTCTCCCGAACCAGCAGTGCACTACTATCTAAGATAAGAGTAACTAGTGGGTGCATTCTACTGCTGATGAGGATGTTCCCATTGACACCACCCCTCCCTCACCATCCTCCAGTCCTTTCAGATTTGGGGATCCCTTCGCTTCTGCCTCTACTGTTGCCTCTTACACCAACATCGAATTCTTGCTGAAATCAATACGAGAGGACTAACATGAAATGCGTTTAGAGTCCCTCACTCAAGCTCAAAGAATCAAGAAAATCTAGGAAGAACACGAGCGCCAAGGCTGCATGCAATCCACCATCTGGGATGCGGTCAGAGATATGCAACATAAATTGAATCCCAGACGATGATGACTTTTAGTGGCTTATTTGGGGATTAGGTTGGTGGCATCTCTATTTATGTTTAGTATGTTTCTCAACCCCTTCTTGACACATTTGAAACTTTGTACACTACATAAAAGACTATGCAGTTTTGCTGTGTGGGTAGGAGAGGTTTGTCCCTCCTTTATTTGACTTATTTCTTCTGCTATGTGCTATTGATACTTTGTTATGCTCTGTGCTATTAATACTTTGGTATATTGTGTGCTATTGAGACTTTGGTATTGACATTTCGTTGTTAAATTTAAGGTTATTAACAAACTTGATGTTATTGATGTGGTTCTATCAGGCTATTAGTTTGATTGAGACTCCATGATAGTACAAAAAGTTAAGTCTATGATGTTTTGTGTGCGACCTTCGGTTATTAAGCTGTTTAGAATTAATAATGCGTTGTGAAATTGGTTTGTTTTGTTAGTTAAAGTAGTTTTTCTTATGACTACCGTTATGCCTTTACTCGAGTTTTTAGATTATTATTGAGCATGATTACACTATCGCCTGGATGATTTTCGATAGGTAACACCTCTTAAGCACAAATTTCATGCCTCTGATTAGACATTGATTGTTCCATTCTTTTCTTTCAGCCATCTAATTCGGTGATACCTTGATGCTTTTTCAAAAAAAAAAAGTATAGTGGTACCGAAGTGATGATAATACCATAATCCATCCAACTTGGCATTGCTTATAAAAAAAAAGGATCATGAGAAAAGAAGAGGTTTGGTAAAAGTAAACAACTCTGCTTTATTCTAACTATGAGTTTGCATTTATACACCTTAAACTTGTTTTTCAATTAAAAGTTGATAGACAATTCAAGGAAAACAACTCCGCTAGTTAGAAGAAATGATTTTGTATGCATTATGTGGTGTACACACTCTGAATCTATTTCCAACTAAGTAACCAAGGGGTTATTCATCATAAATGTTTATCCTTCGTGTAGCAAGGTTAAAGATAAATTCGGGGAAGTAACTTGAGCTAACCGATAATAAATTTGTGACTCTATGCTTGTAATTTTAAAAGGCTCATTCTTGGCGAAACCTGGTTAGTTTGGCTGCCTATGGAATGAATTTATGAAAATGAATAGTTATTGCATGATATAAGTGATTAATTCTCTTTCAATTTAGATGTTTAACTGTCTTTAGATTTGATCATCTATTAATTTTGCTCTTAAACCGAAGGTTGAGTGTAATTATTTTCATATAAAATAATACTTAGACTTTAAAACATTCTTCTTTCATTACGATTTGCTTCTAGATAATTTAATTGTTTGAGGACAAATAAGATATTAAGTTTGAGCAGGCGATACCAGGCGACATCACTGGAAGAAGAAACGGCGGAATGCGCAGGTTGGCTATGTGAGTATAGGAGTGACAACTGCATGGCACAAGCAAAGGCGGCGGTGCTTCAACTTCCGAAGGCATGCATGGGCGTGCCATTGATGCAGGTCGACACTAGCAATGAGTGTTGGCTGGCAAAAAGGACAAGGTCGACTGCTACATTGGCTGGGGAAGAAACTGCCTCATGGCATGAGCTCAATGGGTAGTAGAGCCTCAGCTAGTGGAAGAGGTGGCAAGGCTTGGAGACCCGTATGCATGCCTGGCTAGCGATTGGGCAGTCAATAGAGACTGATGGCTCGACAATGCGTGGAAGCTCGGGACAGATCAGGCTGGCACATGCTGGTAGACACTGCGATGACAAGCTTGTCCAGCAAAGAAGACAGCATGTGTGAGGGTAGGCACGGTTGGTGAGGCGGATCAGCATGTATTGATTGGGCGGTATGCAGAGCTCGTTGACACGTGGATGCACATGAAGAGGTAGCTCCGATTGTGTCCCGAGTTCGGCGACGCAACTTGTAGAGATGTTCGAATGTGTGGGTTTACACGGCTGGGGAAGCGGGGTGGTGATGAACACGAGTTTGGCCACATGTTAG
Source organism: Costus lasius (assembly GCA_027563935.2). Taxonomy (NCBI): domain Eukaryota; kingdom Viridiplantae; phylum Streptophyta; class Magnoliopsida; order Zingiberales; family Costaceae; genus Costus; species Costus lasius. The sequence goes on from CM050449.1 coordinate 74,610,904, forward strand.
CTGTGTTGGGGATGGGGAGGCGAGGGGTCTGCTTAAACATGTTTGAGGATGGCTGCATGCTTCTTCTTCGACATTGCGCGTGAAACTCTCACACCTTCTCTCTCTCGATTTCACAATCGTCCCCGACGTTCTTGAAATAGCTTCCAGCGATCGTCACCGGTGATATCTACTTCGACGATCGGTGGTATGAGATGTCTAAAGAAGGAGCTAGTTGATGCAAGTCGATGCAAGCAGTGCAGTTTCATGTAGGCGCAGGTCGATGCTAGCAGTGCAGTTTCATGTAGGCACGGACTTGTGTTTAGTTGGATCCTATACAATAATAGATTTATTAGTGTAATAGATATATTAGTGTAATTGTGGGCGTGATACCATGTGTGAGGCCCAGGAGCTGGGCCCAAGCCCAGGCCCAGGCCCACTGCGTTACCCAAATCCCAAACCCTCTTAACGGGTTGGATTCCGGGTTATCGGGTCGGTGGACCCATCTGCACAGTGGAGCTCCGTTTGGAGTTCGCATGCGTGAGACAACTAGGGCTACAGTGCCCTCGTCCACGGCACGACGCGTTTGCGGAACGCAGTCGCGATGGCGGCGGTGGCCGTTCCTCCCCCTTGATCCTCCTCCCCAGCCGTCGAGCGGCTTCCGGTGGGTTCCGGCAGCGGCAACGGCCTCCGGCATCTTCCCCGTGGGTTGGGTGCGGTGGTGCGGGAAGCTTCGGAGCAAAGGGGCGGCGTTCCCTTTTCCCGTCCACCTTTGATCTCTTCGGCGTCGCCGGTGGTGGAGCCGGCGGACGGACGTCCGCCTAGGTATGGCTTCTTTCTCCTCCCGTTCCGGCTCCGTCCGGCGGGCGATTTTCCGTCGGCGAAGGGTTCGCCGATAGCTTCTTCTCCTCCGCCGCGTCTCTCCTGTTCCGGCGGGGCTGCGGACGTCCAGTGGGTCTGGGGCTTCGGCCCTTCCTTCCTGGCGACGTCTGGCCAATGGGGAGTGTTCGCCGGCGTCTCTGGCTACGGAAGCGTGGGCGACAGTTCTGCCCTTTTGCTTGGGCGGCGTCCGACGGACCTGGACAGGTTTGCTGGCGCCTCCTCTTGCTCCGGCGAGCCTCAGGCGGGTTTTCGGCGTGCTCTGGCTGTCGGTCCGCTGCCTCGGGTTGAGTGCATGTGCTTTGGTTGGCGTGCATGTGCTTCGTTTTCCCTGCGCGCGTCTCTATCAGGTTCCGGACGCGGTTCCTGTTCCCGGACGATCAGCTGCCCTCGGCCGGCGTCTCCTTCTCTCCGACTCCTTGAGCTTCGCACTCCCGGCCGGGTTCTCCTACTCAGTCGGCGACTCCTCGCCCCTCTCCGCGTTCCGGTCATGTGCGCTGGCCATGTGTGGTGTGCCCAGTGTTTGCCGGTTTGTATGTTCTGGACGTTTGTGGGACGTCCCGTTTAGGCGAGCGATGAGTTCGACCGCCTGCTTGCGGTCTGGTCGTAGTTAGGGCATGTGCCCGGCGTCCTACATGACGTCGTCTCTTGCGCAGGTGTGTGCTCCGCCTGCGTGCGGTTCTTGTCTCTTTTCCGGTGTACTAGACTCGTACGCGCACTGCGCCGGCATCGAGTCTTGGGTCTTGTATCTTGTTGCACGATGGAGCTGGTTCGTGCAGTGATCCTTAGGAGACACGTGGCGGTCTCCATCTCGTCGAGACGGGCAGACAGGTGGTCGTTTGGGATAGGCTGAGGAGTACGTCGAGGACGTGCTCCTGCCGGTCGCGCCTGGATCAACGGTTCAGCCATTTAGCCCCTGTGTGGGCGTGCTTGAGTGCGAGTCAAAGTGTTAACTCAGGTGTATTTTAATTAAAAAATTTATTACCCTAATTCTGGGCATGACAGACTGGTATCAGAGCCCAAGTTCTGCATGTTCCAACTTGTACACCGGTTTTGTACGTGTTGGTAGCTGTGATCAATACGATGATCACAAGTGTCCACAGCATTGAGTTGCTGGTGGTGACTGTCGGATATGGGGGAGCTTTGCTCTGAAGATATCGACAGGGTTGGCTGTGTCCAACTAGAGCCTCACAGATCAGTTTTCTTGTCTCCATAGCGGAGACATATCTCTTGGGGGTTGGGTAGCTGAAGCGCGTTACCACAGCTTCTATAGCACCGACCAAGGCCAGAGGTGGCCATAGGGACTGTCGTACGACGACGTGTCCCGAGGGCAGTCGAGTGTGCCTATGGAATAATTGTGTGACAATATATCCCGGACATCAATCGATGATGTCATAGGACAGTCGTGCGACGACTTGTCGTGGAGTGGTTGTTGCTGGTTGAGGGACAATCGTGCGACGATGTGTCACAGACACCAGCAGATATCTCCATAGGATTGTCGTACTACGACGTATCCTTGAGATCGGTCGATGGCGGACAAATAACTGTCGTGCGACGACACGTTCTAAGAACTAAGGGCATTGTGACCCGAGAGATATCGTACGACGATATTTGGAACACCGGCCAAGAGTGGCCATATAACCGCTGTGAGATGGCGTGTTCATGAGGTAGCACCCATTTCAGTGGTTTGCTACACTATGAAAGTTGAGGACTTTCAAAGGGGTATTGGAATTATATTTCCAAAATACCCAGGTTCCTGCTGAGGAGCAGGTAGATGCTTGTATCGCGTATCTCTTCGGAGAAGCGTAATTGTGGTGGCGGACTCGAGCCGCACACTACCCTTTTTGGGGTCTAAACCGACCCTTAAGTTCTAGTGAGGAGATCTCAAAAAGATGAGACTGTGGTATAGTTTCTACTTGGGAAACTTGTCGTGGGTTGCGCGAGGCACCCTAAAACGACTAAGGCATACTGGGCCTTGCGGGACTATGTCCAGCGGTATGCCCAGGTGATGCTGGAAACAAGGGGTTTCCATTGTCAACAACTCCCTAGCAGTAGGGTTTTGCCCTAGAGAGAGACAAGGGTTGACGATTCTCCTTGCGAAGGAGAGGTCCCTTCGAAGGTGAAGGTTTGGTTGGAAGAGTTATCCTCGGAGCTTCCTAAATACCTTCCCCAGAGGAGAGTGATCGATCACAAGTTGAGCTTGTGACAGGATCCACTCCTCCACTGAAGGCTTCATACCGTATTTCTCCAACGGAGTTGGTCAAGCTTCGTTAGCAATTGAGTGGATTGCTTGAAGCCATGTTCATTCGGCCGACGGTATCGCCTTATGGAGCGCTGATCCTCTTCTAAAAGAAGAAGGATTGGTCGCTAAGGTTCTGGTTGGACTATAGAACCTTGGATAAGATAACGGTGAGAGACTGTTATCTTATACTGCTTATCCCTGATCTGAGAGATCGACTAGGGAAAGCATTGGTTTTCTTATGGCTAGACCTGAGAGCAGGTTAATTGGCAAGTTTGTTTTGCCAAGGGCAACAAATAGGAAAACTATATGAGCAGCCCGATATGAGTCCTTAAGTTCAAAGTGATGCCCTTTGAACTTCTAAAGCCCCTTCTACGTTTTGTCATCTGAATAATAAGTGTTGACCCCTTTTCTTAGATGACTACGTAGTTTAATACTTGGACGATATCGTGGTATTTTCCTCAAGCGTTGAGGAACACCTAAGCTATCTAAGGCTGGTGTTGAGGGAAAAATGGAGTTGAGAAATTCTCATTTGTGGTGGATGAGATTTCTTTCTTTGGTCTTGGGATAGACCATGGACAAGCGCGCATGGACAAGGTAAAAGTCCAAGCCTTTGCGGAATGGTGCGCCCCCTCAAATCAAACCGAGTGTGGAGTTTTTTCGGTGTGGTGAACTTCTATCGAAGGTTCATCAAAGGCTATTCAAGGAAAGCCTTACCCTCAGTGATCTGCTGAAAGGGAACTCGAAATGGGAGTGGCTTGATCGGTATCAGTTGGCCTTCCGATAGTGAAGGTCCATATTGCCTTTGCACCGATCCTGAAGTTACCCAACTTCAGTATGCCTTTCGAGTTTCGCACCGAAGCTTCGGACCAAGCTATCGGTGGTATGCCTTTATAGGCTGGGCATCCTTTAGCTTATGGGAGTTGAAAGATAATAGGACTGAGCGACGGTATTTGGCCACGAGAAGGAAAAGGTGGTGGGAGTTCACTATCTCCGGACGCGGAGAACCTTCTTGAGGTTATGAAGTCCGACAACATTTCACCACATAAAGAAGTTGTCGGCAAAATAGACACGTTGGCCGGAATTCTATGGTGAATTCCAGTTCCATGGGGGAACATAAATCGGGTAAAGGCAACGTGTCTCCTCGCAGGCTCAGTAGACTAAATGCCCTTATGTGCTGTACCTTATCCCAAGTGGACGGGGATCTGCCAAGTAGAATAAAAGCAGCCTCAGCTTTTGATAGGGAGAATCAAAAGCTAAGTTCAGCAGATTATGTCGGGCATGATCCGACAATACTATCTGGGTCCAGATGATATATCGTGGCCAGAGGCGATAGGCCATTAGTCCCATCGATGGGCGGACTGCGCCGGGAGCTACTGAGGGAGCTCCACGGTAGAGTTTGGGCAAGACATCCAGGACAGAAGGGGAAAATTGTCCTGTCACCACGACTGTGCTATTGGCCCAACACGAGCGCAAACATGAGGATGTAGGTTCGCACTTACCAAAATTGCCAGGAAGGTAAGATCGATTAGAGATTAGGGGCAGGGTTGTTACAACCACTACCTGTTCCCGAGACATCCTGGACAAGGATGTCCAAAGACTTTATTGGTGGGGTCCTAAAGTTGACGGGATAAGCTCGGTGCCAGTGATCGTGGATTGAGTTTCCATGGGTGGATTCTTTATCCCAGCACTTGAGTAGTGTATAGCAAGGGTTGCTATAGATCTATTCTTCCAGAAAATGGTGAAACATTTTGGCATCCAAGTGGATATCGAGAGCGATATGGATGCCCATTTTTGGCTGGACACTTTTGAACCATGTTGTTCAATAAATATTTGTCCAAGGTAAGTTTCTCCATAGCCAATCATCCTCAGATGGATGGACAAATTAAGCTGGTGAATGCTCTTGTGGAAGAATTCCCCCGTCACTATGTGATCACTAGTTAGAGTGACTGGGTGAAGTGGATAGATATGGCATGGAATGCCTATGACCTGCGAAGGTCATCATCCACAGGTCCCACCTCATATGAGCTTAAGCTTGTTAGGGAGTCAGCCCCTAACCTCCATTGATGTGGTGCGAAGGGATTCCTAAGGGAAGTGCCCCGTGGCTCAACGGGAAGCTCGGGAATAAATCAATTCACTCCAAGAGGCTAGTACAAAGGATGCAAAGGTATGCATACCGTCGTTGTTGGAATGAAGAATTAGTCGTGGGCGACTTAAATCTTCTCTGACTTACCTCGCAGATCGGAAGGAAAATCTCGGTGAGGGAGGCTCCCCGGGGTATTATCCGAAGATACGACGGTCTGTGTGAGGTGCTGAGTTGAGTGGACTCAGTAGCATACCGTTTGAAACTCCAATAGAGAATGTAGATGCACCGTACATTCCATGTGAGCTTGAGAAAGTTTCACTGGGATCTGGACGATCCTTCTCGGTCATTATCTTATCAAGCCCCACCGATGGTTCGAACGGTGTTCGACCGAGGGATATATGATATTTTATATCATTGGGTGTTGGGGCAAAGTAAGTTAAACTAATGTACGGAGTTTCACATCTGAGGGGATGTATCCCTTATGGAGGAAGCAACCTGGCACAAGGCTTCCAAATTATACTTCTTCGATGATTCAGAAGAGGTTCGATCCAAGGATTATCGAGAATGGAGGTTATCGACTCTTGGGTCGTTGTTGGATGAGTAAACAGTGAGTGTTTCTCATTCATCGGGAGAGAGATAGGACTGAGGACAAAGCTCTTTGGTGAGAGGCTTCAGAGTTTGGTATACGAGGTTTAGTTGAGGAGCTACCTTGAGTCGTCGAGGATGGCGACCACCTCAGGTGGGGGAGAATGTGAGGCCCAGGCGCTGGGCCCAAGCCTAGGCCCAGGCCCACTGCGTTACTCAAATCCCAAACCCTCTTAATGGGTTGGATTTCGGGTTACCGGGTCGGTGTACCCATCTGCACAGCGGAGCTCCATTTGGAGTTCGCGTGTGTGAGACAACTAGGGCTACAGTGCCCTCGTCCACGGAACGACGCGTTCACGGAACGCAGTAGCGATGGCGGCGGTGGCCGTTCCTGTTAGGGAATGCCGGGTGTAATTTAAAATTTTGCAGTCCCAGGACGCAGCGGAAGAAGCATTACACCCGAAACACATTCCTTTCCCAAGGATCCATGCGAGAGAGAAGACACAAGGATGTGTTAGAGATGTACCTCTTTTGCTTGTCTAGACGTCGAAGCCATGTTGAAGGCGCCCAAGTGTTCGCCCTCTACAAGTATCCACGCGTCGACTCCTTGATCGTTGCTCCCTTCCACGCTTGGTGCTAGCCTCGGGAAGAGAATCAAGCCTTATGGTATCTTTACTCTCTTGCGCCACCTCCAAGATGAAAGCGCCAAGAGGAGATGAGGAGGAAGATGATGCTGCCAAGTTGCTTCCTTCTTCTTCTTTGCTTGCGCCACCTTCAAGCAAGGTGCGCCTATGGCCAAGGAAGGGAGAGAGCTTGTGGCAAGGAGATGCCACCAAGCACTAAGAGTCCTTGCGCCAAGAAGAGAGGGAGAGGAAGAAATTGCGGCTCCAAGGAAGAAGTTTGCGCCAAGCTTTGATGTTGTCGCCCTTTGCCCTTGCTTTCGCCCCTCTATGTGTATTCACGTCTCCAAGAATTCATCATCTAGAGAGGGCGACAATGGGTCCTATAAATAGGACTAGAGGCGGTTTGAGCAAGGGCTAGGATCATGCCAAGTGTATGGCTAGGATGAGGTGTCTTGAAGTAAGGAAATTCTCCAAGACTTTACCATAAACCTCATTCAACCTATCCATAAAAGTCTAAACACTATATCAGCCCAAGACATGCCTCAAATGCATTCTTACCATCAAAGGCTAAGTGGCTAGGCGCAACATGCATGAGGAGTTTCGGCTAGGGTAAGGGTTTTGGGAGAAACTAGGGTTTGAGGTAAGGTAAGTCTCCAAGACATTACCATATACCTCTTCCCTATGTCCATATGGGCCTAGGAACTTCCCATAAAAGTTCTAAAGCCATATCAGCCCCAAGGCTTACCTTAGAGGCAAGTATTCCATCCAAGGAAGAAGGGCTAGGCGCCCTTTACTTCCATAATGAAGCAAAGGCGCCTCCCTCACCCCATTATGCCCCTAGGCGCCAATGGGGTGAGATTTCTCCCCATTATACCCTTTTAAGCTAATTCTTCTTCATGAGAACTAATTATTGGGCCTCATTGGATAATGAGCTAGCCCAAACTTCATGGCATGGGTTGATTAAGCCATTGGATCTAATCCAATGCAACTCTAATCCAAATGTGACCAATCTAGGTCAATTTCGGGTCAACCTGCCAAAAATGAAGTTTGGCTCCAATAACTTTCTTCCAACTCATCAGGCCCATTGGCGCTGATGAAATCTTCCAAATGGATCCAAGTTATCCAATAACTTGATCATAAGGCTTCTGAATAAAGCAACGTCAAGAGTCTATTGCGTGTGACCCCGTAGGATCCATATGACGATGGCAATGATGTAAACATCATAAATAGTGAGGGGTATCTAGCAACACATCACTACTACCCATGTCATAGGACTTAAGTCATTATGGCAACAACTCCTAACAAGCAACGAGGATTCCTATTGCATTACAGATCCCTTTGCCTAAGCTGATATCCTGTCATTGGATTAGTCTTAAGTTTATTATCTAATGCATTGGTCATGACTCAACAAGTGTGGCCACACTTTCCTGTCATGCACCAATAAGGTGGGGCGCCCCGAGTGGATATCATGCTTCCAATAAGGAAGGGGCAAATCCTACTATTGGTCATTCATGTCTCTACATGACTTATGACATGCCCAATGACAGTCGTTTTGATCTCCCAGTTACGGAGAGACGTAAGACTGTATTAAAGCATACCCATCATCAAATCTAGACATGAATACCTCAAGTCTAAGGATCAATGCAAACCTCTTGCATATGAGATTGACTTGTTGACTAGACAAGTCAATCCTCATAGTGGATCACTCCAGTGCATCCAATGCACCTGTATGTCTGCGTTACTGTGCCCCGCACCTAACTAGCCCATACACCAGTCTCACATGTACCAAAGCTGTCCCATATCTGCTAAGGTACCTTGTCTGGGGATAGCTTATGAGAATGGATCCAATCTAAACTCCTGGGACATTATTTATGCAACTTAATACATCAACGCAGGTAGAGAAGTCTGCATAATAACGACCATGCCTATATAAAGAGTAATAGTTCTATTAAAGTACATTCAACCAATGCCTAACCATGTCCATACATTGGTCTTTAGGGCATATACACCAACAGTTCCTCCCCCTCGATCCTCCTCCCCAGCCGTCGAGCGGCTTCCGGTGGGTTCCGGCAGCAGTGATAGCCTCCGACGTCTTCCCCGTGGGTTGGGTGCGGCGGTGCGGGAAGCTTCGGAGCAAAGGGGCGGCGTTCCCTTTTCTCTTCCACCTCTGATCTCTTCGACGTCGCCGGTGGTGGAGCCGGCGGACGGACGTCCACCTAGGCATGGCTTCTTTCTCCTCCCATTCTGTTGTAATCCGCAAGTGCACGGATACTCGAAGTAATAATTAAGATATCGAACCACAGGGACTTCGTTGTTAAGTACCTACTAATTGAGTTTTCATTAGCTAAGCGAATCGAGAATTGTGTAAAAAGCAATCAAACTGTAATTGAAGTAAATCAGGATGAGAGAATCGGGACTAGGGGTTCCTTCAACTTGATATTCAGAACTAAACAGAATTAAAGAATCATCAATTTATCTCTGTCACGGTTAAGATATAATTCACTTGATAAACAAACTAACTCACTCTCGCACAATTAGTTTGCAAAGAACGATCCTCACTCTCGTGCAAGATCAATTCAATGCTAAATATAAGTGAATTTCGGTTAAGGAGATTAAGAATCACTCTCGTGCATTCCATCTCAATACCAAGATCTCAAGCAAAACTAAGCACTCTCGCGCCTTAGTTTCACAGGTTTTACTCAAGGCTTTCTAGCAATATAACGTCTATCTCTAGCACGTTATCATGTCTGTAACAACAACGAATCCTAGGTCATGTCAATAACAAGAAATAAACTTCTAAAATCTAAAGATAAGAGCACAACCAATCTCTTGCGTTGAGTTCTTACAATAAATCTTAGGGTTCCAAGTTCTATGATATCATCTTCTCAGTCCATAGCATAAAACTCCAAAACATGTTAAAGCATGATACCAAAAGCGATTGAAGGCAATAAATCACTTGAGTAAAATAACCATAGCAGAGATATATTGATGTGATAAAAGTTATCTAGTCATTGAAATATCAAGAGAATAACACCCCCTTGCCTCAAGAAGAATTTAAGCTAACATGATGGAAGAATCACAGCAAAACCTGATTTTTAGTATGATTGGAGATAGTAAGGAAGGAGTAAAAGTTACAAAATAGGGCTGCAAGTAAATCACAGCCCGTAATTTGTCTTTGACTTCGCGATGAACAATGTCGTGAGCACGTTTTTGATGATTCCTTCCTTGATTGATCTCTTTTCAAGCCGAAACTTCTGTGGTGTGTTCTTCTTCTTCAGGCGAAGCTTCTTCTCAAAAATCGTGGTCGGAGGTGGTCTATGCAGCGAACGGCGATGAACCCTAGCGCGGTGACGATTTCTTCGAATTCTCCCTCAATCGTGGATAAAAATTGGTCATTTTGCATCGCAACTCTTCTCCTTTTTATCCTGAATCTTTCCCTTTTTTCGGATCTTCAATTGGTGCCCTAAGTTTTGAGAAATCACGTTTTTAATTTTGTGGCAGAAAACTCGGAGTTCTGGGCTTCAAAATACGGTACCGTAATCTGATCACGGCAGTGCCGTATTTTGTTTTCTACAAGATCTGGGCAAACAATACGGTACCGTGACAATGTTGCCTGAATATACGGCAGTGCCGTATTCCTGCCGAAACCCACTGGTCAAAATTGTTGAGTAATACGGCACCGTGTAAGATCATACGGTAGTGCCGTATTTCGGCTGAAACCTTCTGATTGAAAACGTTGACAAATACGGCACTGTGAAGTTCTATACGGCAGTGCCGTATTTCGGCTGAAACCTTCTGGTTAAAAATGCCAAATAATACGGTGGCATACAGTTTCATACGGCAGTGCCGTATTTCACCCAAAACGTCCCCTGCGAAATATGGTACCGTGACGTTTTTGTTCCAAAATACGGCAGTGCCGTATTTTTGCTAGAAGAACCCTTTTGAGTTGAAATTTTATGGGTAGACTTCTCTTGATGGTTAGAACTCATTCATGCATTGAGATTGCTCAAAAACCGGTGATAATGATGCCTTTTTACCTGAAATTGATCAAAAATTAAAGACGGTGTAGATTCCGAAGTATATGATAAAAAAGGTATAAAAACAAAGCAAAAGAGTAAGATCATGGCTCAAAAGACTACTAAATAAGTATGAAAAACATTATGAAATTTAGAGTCATCACGTTCCGGCTCCGTCCGGCGGGCGGTTTTCCGTCGGCGAAGGGTTCACCGACATCTTCTTCTCCTCCGCCGCGTCCTCCGCCCCTCTCCTGTTCCGGTGGGGCTGCGGACGTCCGGCGGGTCTGGGGCTTCAGCCCTTCCTTCCTGGCGACGTCTGGCGGACGGGGAGTGTTCGCCGGCGTCTCTGGCTGCGGGAGCGTGGGCGGCGGTTCTGCCTTTTGCTTGGGCGGCGTCCAGCGGACCTGGACGGGTTTGCTGGCGCCTCCTCTTGCTCCGGCGTGGCCGGGCTCGGCCGGGCTCTGCCGGAGGGTGCTCCGGGCTCGGCCGGGCTCTGCCGGAGGGTGCTCCGGCCGTCGATCCACTGCCTCGGGTCGCGTGCATGTGCTTTAGTTGGCGCGCACGTGCTTCGTTTTCCCTGCGCGCGTCTCTATCGGGTTCCGGACGCGGTTCCCATTCCCGGCTGATCAACTGCCCTCGGCCGGCGTCTCCTTCTCTCTGGCTCCCTGAGCTTCACGCTCCCGGCTGGGTTCTCCTACTCGGTCGGTGACTCCTCGCCCCTCTCCGCGTTCCGGTCATGTGCGCCGGCCATGTGTGGTGTGCCCGGTGTTTGCCGGTTTGTATGTTCTGGACATCTGCGGGACGTCCCATTTAGGCGAGCGATGAGTTCTACCGCCTGCGTGCGGTCTGGTCGGAGTTAGGGCGTGTGCCCGACGTCCTGCGTGACGTCGTCTCTTGCGCGGGTGTGTGCTCCGCCTGCGTGCGGTTCTTGTCTCTTTTCCGGTGTACCGGACTCGTACGCGCGCTGCGCCGGCGTCGAGTCTCGGGTCTTGTATCTTGTTGCGCGATGGAGCTGGTTCGTGCAGCGATCCTCGGGAGAGGCGTGGCGGTGTCCATCTCGTCGAGATGAGCAGACAGGTGGTCGTTTGGGATAGGCTGAGGAGTACGTCGAGGACGTGCTACTGCCAGTCGCGCTTGGATCAACGGTTCAACCATTTAGCCTTGCGTGGGCGTGCTTGAGTGCGAGTCAAAGTGTTGACTCAGGATGTATTTTAATTAAAAAATTTATTATCCTAGTTCTGAGCGTGACATCATGCATATATGGTGCTCAATATAAATTTACTGATAATCTAATGTTTTTTAAACTTACATAATTCCGATTTATCCACCTAAAATTAAACAGCAGATTTATACTTGGGAAGCAGCAGAGCTTCATACTTTTTATCAGCGCATAACTTATTCGGAAAATATTGTCATATTAATGAAATTTAAATAGATGAATCAGAATCAATTTAAAAAGAGAAATAAAAAAGGCATATCCTTTTATGTCGTGATTATATTATAAATCTGGCAGATGTTCTTTTTTTGCAAATCAAATCCGATCAATTTGGACCTTTAAATTCTGAGCTGTAGACCTGGGAGATGTTTCTCCGTCTAACTTTGTTTATCAAACATATGAATGTACCAAAAGTGCGCAACTAAGATACTAATTTCTGAAAAAATAAAAAATAAAAACTTTTATTTCAAAGATACAGTTAACACATGATCATTGTCAAGTTTTTTTGTTACAACCATTCAATAATTGAAGTCTAAATCAATTTACCAAATCATTCGTCAAGCAAATTTCATCATGCTTCAGGAACAGAACAAAATGAAAATCATAGCAAGAGAGAACGTTGCCAATCAAACAGCACGTCAGTTCAGCAAACCCCAACGACATTACTCGTCTCCGACAAAAAGAAAGGAACGAGAAACCCATCAGTCATAAACTACAAAAAAGGGTACAAAATTTGCTAGATACAACATGGAGATCACACGAGAGCGAGAAAAAGTTGGGAATTAAGAGGGAATCGGAGCGCAAACTCAGTGGGAAGCTACGGGGCAGGGAAGCGGGCCCGCAGTGCGTGAGGCGGCGTCGGTGGGGAGGCAAGGGGGAGGCTCCGCAGGATGAGGAAGCGGACGCGTCGGGGAAAGGGAGCGCCATGGAGCAGCTGCTCCAGCAGACGCGCCACCAGAGCCGTATACTCCTCCAGCAGCTCGGCTACGATCACCACCAATATCATCTCTTCTCTTTTTCCTTCTCCTCCTCTTCTCCACCAGTAAATCCATAGTTTCTTCTCTTCTAAGACCTGGATTGCAATTTCGTCAGCGAAAAATATCAAAGTATCCATCCTATTGATCGTGATTGGTTGCAGAGAAAATATGAAAAGCTGCTGCCAACTTGGACGGAGATATTGACGAGTAAGACCTGGATTTATAGGAATCAGGATCGGGTAACTTGGAAGGAAACAAGAATTAAGGAAGCCATAAAGGGCGTTGCTGGAAAGTGAGGGGAGCAATTTAAAGAATAGTGAAATCATGGAGACGTGGTTTTATTTGGTCTTATCCACTTTCAAATTTTGGATGACGTCACAGCTTCTCACAGGTGGCGGAAACGTGCCTCGATTTGTTGAAAATTTTTTGGCGATTGCCCGGTGTCCCCACCCGTAACACACGAATTCAAAAATATATTTATCAAATCTTAAAGTTAAGTCAATTTCACGATCTTTATTCAATATTCATGAAAACTACATTGACTTACACGAAAACTAGTATCATTTCACGAAAAACTATTATTATTTCACGAAAAACTATTACCATTTTACGAAAACTGAATCCATTTTATGAAAAATTATTATTATTTCACGAAACTGAACTCATTTCACAAAAAACGGTTACGAAAACTGAACTCATTTCATAAAATCCCACCTATTTTTCGTGAAATTCTATCTATTTTTTGTGAAATCTCACCAGTTTCGTGAAATCCCGCCCAGATTTTGTGAAATCCTACCCAATTTTCGTGAAATCCGCTGAATTTTCATGAAATCCCTCATAATTTCAGGTAATAATATTAATTTTTATTTAATTTGCCTAGATGTTCATGTAAGTCAACGAAAAAATCATCAAAGTTGACTTCAACCAGAGTTAGAGTTGAGTTAAGATATCGTGAAATTTGACTGAATATCGTGAAAGTTGACTAGGCTTTGAGATTAGTGCTTATACTTTAAAAATTATGTCTTGCAGATGAGGGCACCCAACTGCAGATGTGCCAGTTGGGTACCCAGCTGCCAAAATTTTTTTCGATTTGTTCACTAACTACGTGGGCTGCTGCCGTTGAGTTATTTATTTAAATGGTAATTTATATATTTAACTAGATATAACCAATACTATTTTTGTCTAAAAAGCATAAAGCTTTATTAAATATTTTTTTACTGACACAGAAATATCAAGTAGACTTGAATGTTTTCCAAACATTACATATAAAGCTTTATTTTATATATATATATATATATATATATATATATATATATATATATATATTAAATGAATTTGCAGTGAATTGATGCGCATGTGGCTAAAACGTTCGTCCTAGTCTTGCACATATTATTGTGCAAATAGGTAGTCAAACTATTTTGCTTCTCAATATAAAAGAAATTCGAAAATTTTTAGAAAGGCTATATTACCTAGTATTTGCTCATTCATTGAACTACAACGATACTGATATAGCAAAAGAAGAAATTCTCACAGCAACCAATTGATCCGTTTATATGCCTTGGGGAGAGCAAACTATTAATTCGATCTTGTACCGGCAAGGGAGCGAGACTGCAAAATAAACATTAAAGAAATAAGAGATTACTAGTATTACCTAGTATTTTTTTTATTTTTTTTGTAAAAAAAGCAGAGACGATGGGCCAATTTAGAGTAGCTAGAGCTTATAGTGGACGCATATTTGACCAGAGTTAGTTTAAAAAATTTATAGTTACTTGAATAAAATAGCTTATAGTTTTTGCTGGTGTAGAAATTTAATTCTTTAAATAACATTTGATTTTATTAAGATAACAACACATCTAGAAGGCATCAAATTCTTAAATTGCAAATACATTATCATCAAATTTCTAGGAGGCTTCATCAAATTTCTAAATTAAGTGATTTAGAAATTAGACTAATCTTAATTAAATGAATGGATTAAGAGAGTCGATTGACCAAATTTAGGTCACAAAAGTGTTGGTTCAGCGTCCGTGTGCAGTGGCTAGAAATGACGCTGGGCAAGCGGCCGATTTTCGGCAGGTGAGCGGCATACGCGAGCAGCGTTGGCCGGCGAGCAAATCTGGAGATTAACGTGGAGGCGAAAATCGGCGAGCAAGCAACACAGCTTTGGCGACGTGTATCTGAGCATCGTTGAATTTGCCAGCGGAGCTGGAGATGCTTCGACGCTCATTGGTTGAATCTGGCAGGAAGACGACACCGAGAGGAAAGAAGGAACATCACTGTATCTGCTAGTAGAACAAGAGATGGCTTCGACGCTCGTTGGCTGAATTTGGGAGGAAGATTGATGCCGGGAGGAAAGAAGGAAAACGACGCCGGGAGGAAAACAGAGAACAACACCGGAGACCACAAATCTTGCACCAGGTAGTTGGCCAGAAGGAAAGACGCCAGGAGGAAGACGCCGAAGCGCCGGGAGGAGACGCTGGAGTGCATAGATCTAGAACACATGAGATCTGGGTCGAGAGGAGCTTGAAGGCAATGGGCACGGGATAAATCTTACATTCTCCCACTTAGCCCGATATTCCGATACTTAATTTAATAGTGAAAATATTAAGCACACATAAATTAAAATCAACATCATTAATATAATTTATCTTAACTTAATTAATTCACATAATGCAAGTTTTGACGGTCATACACTATAGCATCGTATACTTCTTTCCGTATACCACAATATTAGTAATTTAAGAAGTTATGTATCATAAGAGATATAGATGTCATAATGGTCCACATCAGTGTCTCATAAATATTTTATCTTTCTTGTTCAATATCAATTAGGTGTACACAACATAATGAACAAGAAAAATTAACAGTAAAAATCGAAAACATATTTTTGAGCTTAAGAGTGTTAAAACATCATTGTTACAACCACGACCCATTCTTTAAACATGTTCTTTAAATGTCTTTGGTTGTAATCCTTTCGTTAAATGATCTGCAATCATACTCTTTGTTTCTGAACTTTTCTTTCATAGCAAAATATTTCAACTTCATATGTTTTGCATCTCTAGAGTATTTATCATTCTTGAAGAAGAAAACTACTGCAAAATTATCACAATAAATTTTTAGTGGCATGGAAATAGTATCAACAACCCCAAGCCTTGAAATAAAATTTTGTAGTCATAATGCATGAATTGTATCCTCAAAGCAAGCTACAAACACTGCCTCCATAGTGGATGAAGCAATAACAAATTGTTTGGTACTTTTATATGAAATTGCTCCTTCCACTAGTAGGAACAAATTTTTAGTGGCATGGAAATAGTCTTTTGTTCCTTGAAGATATCTCGTCACATTCTTTGTAGCTTTCCAATGGTTAATACCAGGATTGCTTTGATATCTCGCAAGCATTCCAATTGCAAAGCTAATGTCGGGTCTTGTGCATGTTTGCAAATACATTAAACTGCCAACAACTGAAGAATATGGAATAGATTCCATTTCCTTTCATTCTACATCATTATTTGGGCATTACATAAGACTAAATTTGTCTCCCTTCTAAATTGAAACAATTCCTGGAGAACATTTATTCATATAAAATCTCTCAAGAATTTTCTTAATATAATCTTTCTAAGACAATCCTACCAATTATTGTGATCTATTTCGGAATATTGAAATTCTAATCACATAGAATGCCCACCCATATCTTTCAATTCAAAATTCTTAGAGAGAAAATCTATAGTCTCATACAATAATCCTAAATCTTAGCAGTAAGCAAAATATCATCGATATACATAACTAAAAATATAAATTTACTCCCACTGATCTTTATATATACATCGATTAGCAGTGTTTTCTTGAAAATTGAAAGATGTTATGGTATTATTAAACTTAGGGCCTATTTAGCCCTGGTTCTAAGTTGATTTTAAGCAACTTTTAAGCAAAAAGCAGTTAGAAAACTATTTGGTAATGAAAAACATATTAGTGTTTATGCCCTAGGACCTTTAGTATAGTCCAATGGGATATGTGTATCACATCTTGTTGATAGATGAGTTATCTTGGCATGGTCGTTGTTATGCAAATATGTACATCTACGCACATAGACATTTTACGATGTCTCTAAGAGATAGATATTTTATCTAGTCTCAGTTTTATCCCCGATCGAGAATCATAGCGGATATGAGATAGCTATAATTCATTTGAGATTGGTATATGCACTAGTTGAGCACGAGTTGCTAACACAGACATATAAGTATATCAAGGGAGATATACTGGATCGACTCGCTGTGAGGATTCATCATGGTGTCACAAGATGAATATCACAGTGATAGAGTTACAGTTGTCCTAGACTTGAGGGCATTAATATCTCTATATGGTGAATGAGGCACTTTGATACAACCTAATGCTTCACTTTAAAAGGGAAGTCATAATGGTTGTCATTGGATGCATCATAAGCCATATGAGAGATTCAATGTGTAAAGAGAGGATTTGCCCTTCCTTACGGGGAAGCTTGATGTCCATGGCTCCCTATGTGGATGACTGAAAGTGTATGACCATACCCAGGTGAGAACCTGATTTAGTCATGACCATTATATTAGGATTAACAAGTGTGACACGCTTGCCCAATCTGGACATCAGTCTGGCAAAAGGACAATTCTGTACTTATACTTTGTCGCAGTTTTAGAGGTTGTTGATGGTGACATTTATTCTGATGGCTTAGGTAGCAATGATGTACTGCTAGGTGCCACTCATTGCTTGTGATGTTATAGTCATCACTGCCAACGTCTGAAGAACCTATAGGGTCACACACCTAGACGCTAGAGACTTCATATTGATCGGATAGCCTCAGATCGAATCTATGGACGATTCAAATCTATTTGGGAGTTATATGCTTCGCGGATGATTGATATGAGTTAAGAGGAGACTTATAGATTTTGGAGATCGAGTTGACCCCGCTTGACCTCAGGTGAGCAGTTTTTGACTCTAGTTAACTAGGTCTTTGTTGATGAGTCAAAACTCGGGTTTGTGCTGAGATCTATGCGGTGGTTTGATCACATGCACCCACCAACTTGAGATATGTCTGAATATTATCTTTAGATATATATTTGAATTAAATATTAATTAATTCATAAGTGGTGGGGCTACAACTTAACTCATGAATATTTTTACGACTTAAGTTAGTGGGCCCACATATTAAATGTATAAATACAGGGGCTAGGGGTGCATGCATTAAGTCTGTCATCTGCTGCAAGCCCTAGCCGCCCAAGCTCTTTTCTCCTCTCCTCTTGGCCGCCGCCCCCTTCTCCTCCTTGGCGCCTTCATCCAAGTTGTCACCACCTTCATCAAAGGTGGGCAGCAACCTCCTCTTGGCACAAGGAGAACATTGAGGGTCTCTCCTTTCTTCCTTGACACTTTGGTGGCACATTTGGAAGAAGAGGACAGCATACAAGTTGGGGCAATCCTCATCACACAGGTGCGACTTGTAGTGGACAGCACTCCCTTGGTGCATCTTCAAGGAAGTTGGCGTAAGCAAGGTTGAATACTCCCTTGGCGTGGATCTCCTCTCCCGAAACTAGCACATGTTGGTGTTTATATCCTAAGACCTAGTTTTGGTCTATACTTTGTACTACTTAATATTGATATTTCTTATATATCATTCTGGCATTGTCATTATCATGCGTAGTTTACATCTGCGATTGTGTTCTTACATGATAATGTCCCTGGAGATAGACTGGATATGTTCTCAAACTCTTGTCCCCAGTCAAGTACCTGAGTGGATATGGGACAGCTTTGGTACATGTGAGATTGGTATATGGGCTGGTTAGGCATGATGTGCTAACACAGACATATGAGTATATCAATGGAGGATATACTAGACTGACTCGCTTTGAGGCAATGACTTAGTGTCATGAGTTATCCTCACAAGTGATAGGAGATGCATTGATCCCTTGACTTAAAATCAATATCAGGTTGCAAGCAAGGACTTGACTCAACTAAGAAATTTTGGGGAATGATTGAGCCATCAAGGTACATATCTTCGTAGAGCAATGGCATTTTTGGTGTATGGGATGATTTAGTGAAAGTGGTGTCATGGGACCAACCAAAAAGGGAATATGATGGCATAGAGTCACCTAGGCATGGAGGCGTCCTAAATAAGGTGTGGTCTTGGACACTCGGAAGTGGACATCCTACAAAAAAATTTAAGGCCAACTGTAGGGATGAGTCAATGTAGAGTATCAAGTCCCTGGGTGGGTTAAGGAAACTATAAGATAAGACCTCTATAGGCCGTCCCTTACATATGGCTAAAAGGGTAGTGGGAGTTGGTCGAGTGGAATCTTGCATTGTAGGGGGCTCAATGACCTCAAGTGTTGGCCTAGGTGGGGGTAACCCTAAGGGTGGTATTTCCCTAGTTTCAGGTTTAGAGTTTAAGAGCGGTGGCAACAAAGATGGTTCTAGAGGTTTCTCACCTTGCCCAAGATTGGGAATTGTGACTGGATCCATCACAAGTCTTTCACCCTTATTGACCACTCGATGCTTAGGATTGGTGGCCATGGCATTAAAGGTCTAGAATAGGCATCTGAGCAAGTTTCCCATGTTCATACTCCTCATCCTCTAGGTCAAATTCATCTTCACTCATGTAGTCTGGGGCATATATCTCAACTTTGATCTCTTTCTCAATGCCTTGTGTAGTGTTGGCTAAGGCTTGCTTAGGAACTGGAGAGTCATAAGGGCTAACTTGAGTTTTTGATGGCGGTGGTGGGGTTCTAGCTGACTCAAGCTCGTACTCAATTAATGGTGCTTGCTAGTAGGACTCTTCTAAGGTTTTAATAGGGTAAAGCATTACAACATGTCTTATATCCTTCCTAAGTCCCCTCTCAAACCAGTCAAGGGTTATCCATGGGTCTTCAGCTATATCGCATCTAAAGAGTAAGTCTTCAAGCCTATCCATGTATTCGATTACAGAGTCATTCTCTTGGGCCAACCTAGTGTTGGTGTTTATGCCCTTAGACCCATTGTTGGTCTAGTTTGTACAACTTGATATTGATATTTAATATATCATTCTGGCATTGTCGTTATTATGCTATGTTCACATCTGCGATTATATACATGCATGATAATGTCCTTGGATACAGATTATATCTATGCTCAAACGGTGTGTCCCCAGTCAAGTACCTGAGTGGATAAGGGACAGCTCTGGTACATGTGAGACTGGTATATGAGCTGGTTAGACGTGGGGGTGCTAACGCAGGAATATGGGTATATCAGTGGTGGATATACTGGACCGACCCGCTGTGAGGCTCTAACTTGGTGTCATGAGTTAAGCTCACAAGTGACAGGAGATGCATTAATCCCTTGACTTGAGATCATTGACTCTTCTATATGGTTAGAGATATGCTTTGATACAACCTAACACCTTGCCATAGCAGGGAGGTCATAACGGTTATCATTGGGTATGTCACAACCCATATGAGAAGATCAATGGACAGATATAAGATTTGCCCATTCCTGCGGGAAGCTTGATATCCACGGGGCCCCTATATAGTTGCATGAGTGAAAGTGTATAGCCATACCCAGATGAAAGCTTGATTTAGTCATGACCATGAGATTGGATGAAAACAAAGTGGTGACACACTTTGTCCAATCAGATATCAATTTGGCAAAGAGACTGTAATGCATCGGTATCTTGTTGCGATGATGGGGGTGTTGATGTTGATATCCATTCTAAGACTTGGGTAGCAGCGATGCACTGCTAGGTGCCACTCACTGCTTGTGATGACCTGAGTTCATCATTGCCAACGTCAAAGGAACCACAGGGTCGTACAACTTGAAACTCGGGTTCTCGTATTGATCGGGTAGCCTAATGCTCGAGTTATTGGATAACTCGGATCTTTTTGGGAGAATCCATCGATGCCATTGTGCCTGATGAGATGGAAGGGACTTATTGGAGCTAACTTCATTTTTGGGCCAAATGGGCCCAATAGGTCTAATGGGCCAAATAGGCCAAATAGGCCAATTGATGTGGGGTGGAGACACATGTTGTGTAAACCAGAAAATCGTATAAAGATCAATATTCATAACAGCCAGAAATCCAGGCAAGAAAATTAATCAATTACGATAAGTTGCTATGCCTTGTAGGAAAATCCATAAATTCAAAATAAGAACCAATTAAACCAAGATGTAGAACAAGATTAGTTCTTTTGAATCATGTAAGAATAATGGCGTGAAGAGCTGTCAGGCATTTATAATAATTGCAGCAATATAGCTATTCAGATCGGTAAATTAACATAGCACAGAAATGTTTCAGATTGCAAATTTTGCAATGCCTGCTAGATTGAACCGTTGGAGCTGTGCTTGTATCAACTAGTCCAAATCAAAGAGCAAGATGTATGCTTCATTATCTGACCAAAGTTTGAGATCTTTGTTTCACTGATTGCTTAAGGTACCTACATAAGAAAGGCTAATCAGATTAATTTTCTTAAACAAGTGCAGGAGTAAATTAGATATGAAAAGTTGTTATTGTTTTAGGTTGATCCATTGTGGCTTCAGTTCGATCAACTCATCCAACTAGTAGAGCAAGATGAGTTCTTCGTATTGGCATCAAAGTTCAAGGTTTTGGTTGCGCCGACTGCTTAAGATATCTGCAAGAAAAAGCCAAGTTAGATTAGAATTCACAGCAAACAGAAGCTTGAAACAGGAAAACTGGGAAATAGGGGAAGTTGCGCGGATGAGCAGGGTTCGTCGGCGGTCGTCCGGTGGTGCACGATCGCCGGACCTGTTACGACTGTAGGTCATTATGATGACAGAGAAGAGCTGGCAGGAGTTTGGAAGTTAAAGATGGCTGGACGGAGGAGATCGACGAAGAAAGGCAGAACTGGGGCGGAAGGCTGGCGAGAACAGGGGGATTCGAACGGATATTCGATTCTGATGATCGGACAGCAGGATTGGCGGATGCCAGCGGCTGAAGACTCATCCAGGAAAGGCGACGTGGTGACTGAAGTTCTGTGGGGATCCGACGGCTGGATCGCCGACGGGAAGTGCAAGAGGTTTCAGAATTCTGGGTGAAATTGCAGGCGAAGCAGAGGACGTGTTGGCGGAAGCTGGGCGTGACAGTGATTCTTCTGATTCCGGTGATCGGAGAGGTGGATGGCAGATGCCGGCGGCTGTGGCTTCGTCTCGGAGAGGAGGACTGATGTTCAAAATCTTGTGAGGATCAGACCGGCGGATCGTCGGTGGCGTGCTCACAAAGATTCAGAAATTCTGAAAGTTGGCTGAGTTGTGTGAAGTTTGTAGTGAGCAGGAAAGTTAGAAGAAGAAGAGGAGAAGAGGGGAAAGCTAGGTGACACAAGCACCTCAGAGTGGAAGAGGATAGGAAACATCCGATTCCATTGGAAGAAAAAAACTATTTCATTCAACTTCTCTGCTGATTACAAGGATACATGTGTGTAAGATATAGGGGAAGCGCTGAAGGTGAACGTTGTTCTTTCCATCTCTAGAAAAGAGACATTGTGGAGCTTTGTGTTGGGCGCAACTTCTCTGCTGATTACAAGGATACATGCGTCTAAGATATAGGGGAAGCGCTGAAGGTGAACGTTGTTCTTTCCATCTCCAGAAAAGAGACGTCGTGGAGCTTTGTGTTGGGCGCAGATGGCTGCAAGGAGACGTTGGAATTTCCATCTTTGCATTAAAGAAGATTGAGCGTTGGCTGCAAGGAGAATTTGGAAAGCTTCCATTGTTGGCTGCATACGTGTGTTGCAAAATTCAGTGTTGAAGATGGGTTTTGACTTAGGCCTTGATGATCCTTATTTGGGCCTAACAATATTGCGTGCCTCATAGGTGTGGATGTGGCTGAATTGGTTGGTGCATATGCAAGTCCTGGTTTGATGCGGCAACTCCTTTGAACATTGTGAACTTGAGCATCTTGACTTTATTGGGAGGCTGAAATAGTCCTTTTGTTATTGAGCTAGCTTTATTGATTGAGCTTGCTAGCTTAATCGCGAGCCTCCAAGCCTTTGTCTATGGCAATCGTAAACTCCACTTGTACCGTTGTGGTTTGTGGTCTCTGCCTGTTGGTGTATATGCCCTGCAGACCAATGTATGGACAGGGTCAGGCATTGTTTGAATGTACTTTGATAGAATTATTCTATATAGAGGCAAGGTCGTTATTATGCAGACTTCTCTACCTGCGTTGATGTATTGAGTTGCATATATAATGTCCCAGGAGTTTGGATTGGATCCATTCTCATAAGCTATCCCCAGACAAGGTACCATAGCAGATATGGGACAGCTTTGGTACATGTGAGACTGGTGTCTGGGTTGGTTAGGTGCGGGGCACAGTAACGCAGACATACAGGTGCATTGGATGCACTGGAGTGATCCACCGTGAGGATTGACTTGTCTAGTCAACAAGTCAATCTCACATGCAAGAGGTTTGCATTGATCCTTAGACTTGAGGTATTCATGTCTAGATTTGATGATGGGTATACTTTGATACAGTCTTATGTCTCTCCGTAATTGGGAGACAAAAACGACTGACATTGGGCATGTCATAAGTCATGTAGAGACATGGATGACCAATAGTAGGATTTGCCCCTTCCTTATTGGAAGCATGATATCCACTCGGGGGCGCCCCACCTTATTGGTGCATGACAGGAATGTGTGGCCACACTTGTTGAGTCATGACCAATGCATTGGATTGATAAACTTGAGACTAATCCAATGGCAGGATATCAGCTTAGGCAAAGGGATCTATAATGCAATGGGAATCCTCGTTTCTTGTTAGGAGTTGTTGCCATAATGACTTAAGTCCTATGACATGGGTAGTAGTGATGTGTTGCTAGATACCCCTCACTACTTATGATGTTTACATCATTGCCATCGTCATATGGATCCTACGGGGTCACACGCAATAGACTCTTGACGTTGCTTTAATCAGAAGCCTTATGATCAAGTTATTGGATAACTTGGATCAATTTGGAAGATTTCATCAGCACCAATGGGCCTGATGAGTTGGAAGAAAGTTATTGGAGCCAAACTTCATTTTTGGCAGGTTGACCCAAAATTGACCTAAATTGGTCACATTTGGATTAGGGTTGCATTGGATTGGATCCAATGGCTTAATCAACCCATGCAATGAAGTTTGGGCTAACTCATTATCCAATGAGGCCTAATAATAAGTTGTCATGAAGAGATTAGAGACAAAAAGGGTATAATGGGGAGGAGTTTCACCCCATTGGCGCCAAGGGCATAATGGGGTGAAGTGGGCGCATGTTGCTTCATAAGGAAGCATTAGGCGCCTCCCCTTTCATCCTTTAATGGTATCTTGCCTCTATGGCAAGTGTTGGGGCTGATATGGCTTGATGACTCTTTTGGAAAGAGCTTGGGCGCATATGGATAGTAGGGTAAGGTTTATGGTAAGATCTTGGAGACTTACCTTACCTCCAAACCCTAATTCCCCTCAAACCCTTGCTTAGCCGAATGACTCTTGCATGTTGCGCCTAGCCCTTCTCCTTGGATGGAAAGAATGCCTCTAAGGCATGTCTTGGGCTGATATGGCTATTAGGCAAATAAGGATAGGTTGAATGAGGTTTATGACAAAGTCTTGGAGACTTTCCTTACCACGAACCCCTCTCATCCTTGCCGCCCACTTGGCATGATCTTGGCCCTCCCTAAACCGCCTCTTGGCTTATAAAAGGGACCCTAGCTGCCCCCTCTCAATGGTTCGAATGCTTGGAGACGTGAACACACATAGAGGGGCGAGAGCAAGGGCAAAGGGCGACAACATCAAGGTGGCGCAACCCTTCTTCCTACTAGTGGCCGCAAGTCTTCTCCTTCCTCTCCTCTTGGCGTGACTTGGAGAAGGACATGGTGGCGCCACTTCCTCTTACTCTTCCTAAGGGCCGAAACTCTTCTTCTCCCTCTTCTCTTGGAGTGAAGAGGATAAGGAGTTGGCGGCATCCTCATTGCACTAGGCGCATGATCCTTGGAGGTGGCGCAAGAGAAGTGAAGGAACCCTAAGGCTTGATTCTCTTCCCGAGGCTAGCACCAAGCGTGGAAGGGAGCAACGATCAAGAAGTCAACGCGTGGATACTTGTGGAGGGCGAACAATTGGGCGCCTTCAATATGGCTTCGGCTACTAGACAAGCAAAAGAGGTACCTCTCTAACACATCCTTGTGTCTTCTCTCTCGCATGGATCCTTGGGACCGGAATATGTTTCGGGTGTAATGATTCTTCCACTGCGTCCTGGGACTACAAAATTTTAAATTACACCCGGTATTCCCTAACAGTGGTATCAGAGGTACTTGCGAGAAACACAAGGTGTACGTTTGCTTGTGTGAAAAATTTTTTGAAAATTTTTCTTCTATCCATGCGCGTTTCACATATAAAGCGTCTTTCATCCAGACTTCTTTTATCATTTTTATGGCCAAAATTTGGATTGTGTTTATGATGATTTTAAGACCAAAGGCACACGTAGTTTTGTCACGTAGGACGGGCATTGTGTCTTCGGACTGGCCGGGTCTCTTGATTTGACAAAATTGCTAGCCGATAGGGTCCATGAAATCATCATGAAACTTGATCCCAATTTTAGCATAAATTTTGAATCAGAGAGTGCTTTGGATGGAGTTGGCGCATAAGGGGATAAAATTTGATTATTCCGGTTTTTCAAATTTTGTATATGCGCCACTTGTCTCTTCTATGGGTTGATATGATCATAGCGAGTGCCCTCCTGTGTTGTGATATGGAAGCATGTTTCCACCTATGATGAATGCTTGTAAAATCTTTTTACCACCTGCGTGTGGTTCTCCCCCTTCTTGATGTAAAATTTTCATCTTTCCTTAGAGTAGATGTAGAATTGTTTACATAAGATAGGTTAAGGTTCATCAAAGAGAACAAGGTGTCTTCTTCAACCGATTTCAGAGTGGCGCCAGCTTTGGAAGCGTGGTGATGGATTTACGGTTGGAGGAAGGGATGCTTGCTTTCGGCTTCTGGCATGGGCTGATCTGCTAGAGGGACTCGCAACCCTTGGATGCAAAATAACATGTCACATGGCTCGTGACAAGTTATATGTAAGAAAAGGGCTATGACCATATCGACCAAACTAGCATGCCTGTGATGGTTTATTATTTTGTCCATAGCATGCCTGTGATGTTTTTCCTTTGCTGCCATAACCATAGGAAGACTGCATGCTAGAAAAGAATAAAACAAACATGCAAAAATTCTCAATACAATATCAAGTCGATAGCCTTCTAACGCGTAGCCCTCATCAAACTATCGATCGGTGGTGTTGTGAACTGTCTCCCACCCTCGTGGGACACACCCACTTATCTTTAGAAGGTGTGTGGTGACAATGATTTTCCCCAGTCCAGTTTTAACCTGGGCGTGCCTTCGCAAGGAAATTCGTTGGCCTTGGGCATAATGGTTAGGACCAGACTTGACTAGTTTTCATATGTCACTGACATGATGAATCACTAGAGGCAACTATTGAGAGGATAGGGTTCTGTGTTGTATCCAGCCCTCGCTGGACACAGGGCGCCTAGTTTGTCTTAACTAAGAGGAGTTGTGCACGGCATAATTGGCTGGCATGCCTACCTAAGGAAGCATGGGATTCTCTGTGCATCCCAACTCACCCTCCTGAGTCGCGGAGACCTCATGTGAAATTAGGATCCTACTCACTTATTTCCATGTTGAGTTTGAGAGTTCTCAACTTGTTTTGGAAATAGTGGGAGCATAGCATTTAAATTTAAAGTCCTTGTTAAATGCTTTATCATAGTACTTATCTTACTTATTTGCTTATTGTAGATGGCATCTCCTGATCTAAGATTGAAACTTTATAAAAATAAGTTGGATGGGACAAACTGGACAAATTGGTTCAAAATTTTATCCAAGATACTGGAACAAGAGAATAAGGTGCATCTTCTTGAAAGACCTCCATCCCAGCCCAGTGTGTATTTCACTAATGAGTGGGAGTGGAACGTCTATCTTGAACATTGTGAAGATAACGAACAGTACACTGCTCTTGTCTTTGAGTGCATGACCCCAGAGGTCAAGGTTGAATGTGATGAGATGGGGATTTATGATCTTATCATACATCTCAAAGGTCTCTTCACGCCATGCTCTATAGACAATGATTAGGAGAGTTCTGTTGGATCTTCAGAGTGTATGCCTAAATCTGAGAATGACCATGGTTCTGTATCTTCGAAGCTAATACTTCGGAAGACTGGGAATGCATGGGTATTTCGAAGAGGATTAATGGCCAAGAAGTGCATGGCAAAGAAGAAGGGATGTAATCCATCCGCTTCAGGTATTGTGTTACCGAGGTCTTTTGTCTACTTCTTATTCATGGGTACTGGGTACCGTATGTGAGGCTCACATATGTTTTACATGTGTAGGAGCTCAAAGGAAGTAGGACGATGAGGCTTGATGGGATCGACCCTCGGGTAAGGGACGGAGCATTGGATGCTACTGATATCATCTCACTGCCTTGAAGACTTAATCTAGAACTTTGCTATTATGTATCAGCTTATATATTAGAACATCATTCCTTTTGGAAAGGATTTCAGTTTGAAATAATAAATGATATTTTCTTTAAATCTGAGATGTTCTATTGAAGTGATACAGTTGATAATAGTTTGTGACTCTATATGTAACACAATATCAGATCCATTGATTTAATTAACATCCTCTTATAGCATTGTCTCTTGAACCATCGAACAATGGTCACATCCAAAGGTCAATGGACTATTGGGATCATTATCCTTTTAGGATTATGATAAATGTGAGTCTTGTTCAAAGGAACAAAGTGACAAATGCTGCCTTCACCATAAAGGGTGGAAGGACTATTGGCTTGTTGGATCTATTACACAGCAATTTGTGTGGACCCATATAAACAAGCACTAAGAGGTGTTATATGCTTCATCCGGTATGGGTATGCCTTATCCAACCTAAGAACTTTGGAGAAATCCAAGAAGTTCACACATGAAGTATTGAGTCAAATTGGAGGACCTATTATTGGATCAAGGTGATTAGTAGAGAATTTGATGACTGTCCTGAGAAGTATGGGGATTATCTCACAGCTTACTTGGAACACCACTGTGTGGTGAATTTCAAAAGAAAGAAAGAGGAACACATTGGATGTGGTTCCATCTTTGAATAGTCATGCAAATATACTACTATGATGTCATGCAAACAGATGTACTACCACTCCATAAGAAAGTGTCCAAGTTAGCTTTTGAGTTGCGAATTGCAAATATCCCATTTCTTCAATGGAATTGGGAATATAATGTACAGTGATTCAAAAGTATGTGTTTGTGGTGCACTGTAGAGTGCTAATATTATCCCAAAGAGAACAAAATATTTGTTGCTCAAACTGCTGACTCTCTTGAGAAAGTATTTCTTTTAAAAGAAGCTAGTGGGAGTAGATTTGATTGGGACAAGGTCCAGAATCAACCACAATATAATCAGACACAGATGGAGAGCAAAATCTCACATACAAGTTGAAAGTCAACCTAAGGTTCAAGTAACACAGGAACCACAAAAATTTGGATCGATTCGATATGCTGGGTATGACAAATTTTTCATCAAGGATGAACCTAAGACTTATGAGGAAATGGAAGCGGTTGGTGGACCAGATTCCAAGAAATGGCTGAGGGCCATGAGAACCATAATGGACTCCATGTCTGCTAATCAAGTCTGGGACTTGGATGAGCTGCCAAAGGGGTAATTCCCACAGGCTGTAAATAAATCTTCTAGGAAGATAGACATGGAAGGTAACATTGTTACCTTGAAAGGCAAGCTAGTGAACAGAAATTTCAGGCAAATCCACTAGGTGGATAATGATGAAATTTTTCACCAAAAGCTGATTTTTAAGTCCATTAGGATTCTGCTTGTTATGATTGCATGATCAATTATGGCGTGTTGTTATGAAAACTGTCTTTCTTGCATGGACGTCTGAAAAGATATCTATAAGGAAATAGCCAGAAGGTTTTCATATCAAGGCCATAAAGATATGCGTGAGCCTATGTTTACAAAAAGATCAGTGGGAGCACCTTAATAGTATTTCTTGTTCTAGATGATTGATGATATTCTCCTCACATGGAATGACATCTCAGCTCTTCACATGGTGAAGAAAAGGCTTGAGATGTATTTCGAGAAGAATAATATAGGGAATGATGCCTACATCCTAGGCATGAGGATCTATAGATAGAGATCCAAGAAAGTCATTGCCCTTTAGTCAATCTATGTTCATCCAAGAGTTTCTGGAGATGTTTATATTGGATGATTCCAAATATTGATACCTTCCAGAGAGATATGGTCTGACTCTTATGAGGATGCTGTGTCCTATGACACAGCTGGAGAGTAATGACATGGGTCTAAAATCCTGATACATGGTGTATAGGATGGATCATGTTTTGAGTAATATACACAAGACCATTTGTGGCAAATGCTTGGAGCATAGCCAGTAAGTTTCAATCATATCCTAGTGTTTGACACTGGATAGCTGTGAAAGCAATCCTTATATATACTTGGGAAGTATAAAGGGTTGAAGTCTAGTCAATGATAGACAGGAAGAATTTTGTGTACAAGGGTACACTGATACTTCGTTCCAGTCTTATGACCACAGCCAGGATTTGCGCTTTGCCTTGTTGTGGTGTTGTGTGCTGGAAGAGAATTATGCAAACCATAGTGGCAAAATTCTACAAATAAGGCTGAGTACATAGCAACTTCTTGTGGCAGCCAAGGAAGCAGCTTCATTCATTTGAACTTGATTTAGTTCCTGGTGCTTGATGGTCCAGTATAGTTCTTACTGGGGCCATAGCATAAGTGAAGGAACTTAGTGCTCAAGTATGTACTGTAGCATATCATCTGATCTTAGAGATCATAAATAAGGATGATGATGTTGGTGTATATGCCCTAAAGACCATTGTATGGACATGGTCAGGCATTGGTTGAATGTACTTTGATAGAACTATTACTCTTTATATAGGCATGGTCGTTATTATGCAGACTTCTCTACCTGCGTTGATGTATTGAGTTGCATAAATAATGTCCCAGGAGTTTGGATTGGATCCATTCTCATAAGCTATCCCCAGACAAGGTACCTTAGCAGATATGGGACTGCTTTGGTACATGTGAGACTGGTGTATGGGCTGGTTAGGTGCGGGGCACAGTAACGCAGACATACAGGTGCATTGGATGCACTGGAGTGATCCACCGTGAGGATTGACTTGTCTAGTCAACAAGTCAATCTCACATGCAAGAGGTTTGCATTGATCCTTAGACTTGAGGTATTCATGTCTAGATTTGATGATGGGTATGCTTTGATACAGTCTTACGTCTCTCCGTAATTGGGAGACAAAAACGACTGACATTGGGCATGTCATAAGTCATGTAGAGACATGGATGACCAATAGTAGGATTTGCCCCTTCCTTATTGGAAGCATGATATCCACTCGGGGGCGCCCCACCTTATTGGTGCATGACAGGAATGTGTGGCCACACTTGTTGAGTCATGACCAATGCATTGGATTGATAAACTTGAGACTAATCCAATGGCAGGATATCAGTTTAGGCAAAGGGATCTATAATGCAATGGGAATCCTCGTTCCTTGTTAGGAGTTGTTGAAGGAACCCCTAATCATAAGGGGGCAAAACCCTAAGCATGGCGCTAATGTAAAAAATGCAAGCGGAAGCAAGGGTTCAAGATCATTTGCATGCCATATGTTCAACTATAATCGATTGAATAGATTGAGATGAAAAATCATACCAACGCCATATGCTTGGAAGTCGGCTTGGATAAAGAGAACAAAGTAGATCTCCTCCACAAGTTCACACACAAGATGAAGATGCTTACTCCTTGCGGTCTCTTGTGCTAGCAAGACACCCAAGCCTTCAAGTGTCGAATGGAAGGGGATGATGAACCTCTTGGCCGAGCGCTCCTCTTGCTCAACCTCTCCTTCTCTTCGTCAATCACCACCCAACCAAAGTCGAATGCGTTGAAGAGAAGAGAGCAAACGCATATGCGTTTTTGGCATTGAAGTGAGTGAAACCGGCCCTTGATGACTTTCCATAAATGGAAGCTCATCAAGTCCATGCGCTCAATTCAACCCAAACGCATTTTAGGATTGAACCATGCGTTCACCATTGTGAACCGGTTCAAGCCAAAATGTCAAATCGGCTTTGGTTCAACAAACCAAACCGAAATAGCTCTAGCCACTTGGTCTAGACCAAATTGAACCCCCAAGGCTCATGATCTAACCATTCATCATCTGATGCCCTTGATCTCTCCGATCTAGCATCACCTCTCTCGATCGAAGCTTACCGATCTCAAGTCCTAATCAATCAAACATGATCAGACCAGATCTCACTTACAATCAGAGATTAAATCCCTTTAATCTGAACTCAAAGAATCCAGTCCATACGATCTGACTCAAGTAAGCCATATCACCAAATTGTGCGACCCTGAGGGTTTCCTCTAAATGTCGGTAACGATAACTTACGTTATCACGATCAGTGAGGGGTATCTAGCAACACATCACTGTCTCCCGATATAAAGGAAAGAGTCTTCCAAGACTACTCCCAAACCATAGCACAAGTGTGACTCAATTCACAAGGCATACATGTGTCCTTTGCCACTGGATGTTCTTATTGGACAAGCGGGTCAAGCTTGTAACTCCAATACGATGAGCATGATTAGATCAGATGCACATAGTCATCTGGGTATGGCCATACACTATCTCAATCATCTCATATAGGGGGGCCCTTAGAACACCACACTCCTTAAACAAGGAGACGGCAATCCTATGTCTATCACTAGTGTCCTAACCTGATTCAAGCTCACCATCCAAAATAGTCTATAATCATTATATTTCAAATGATATTGAACTACCTCAAGACAATGACAATCATCATTTAGAAACACAAGTGATCTCAAGTCAGAGGACATGTGCCACTTGCTGCTTACAAGGATCATTCACATTGTGACAAGCAATGGAATATCCCAGTAGGGTCTGTCCAGTACATCCAATGTACCCATGAGTCTACATCTTATTCCATGCTCGAAGCATCCTATAAGATTAGCACTTATATTAGTCTCAATCATATCAAGGCTGTCTCATGTTCACCAAGATATCTCGACTAAGGACATATAGCCTGTCAGCCTAGCTGAACAGCTTTGAGACATTATTCAGAAGTACACTTATTACAGCAGACAAGGTAACAACCTGAATAACAACCATGCCTTTTATAAACATAAGAGTTTATTACATGATACTTATACAATCCCAAGGCCTCAAACATTAGCCTTAAGGGCATACCCCAACAATCTCCCACTTGCACTTAATCTAATGGTTGAGAAATCTCAAACCCATATTATTACAGTGCTTCTCATGCTTCTGCTGCGCCAGAGGCTTGGTAAGCGGGTCTGCCAGATTGTCATCTGTATGAACCTTGCATATTTTGATCTCGCCACGATCAATGATCTCCCGGATCAAGTGAAACCGTCTCTGTATGTGCTTGGACTTCTGGTGCGACCGTGGTTCCTTTGCTTGTGCTATAGCTCCAGTGTTATCACAGAAGATAACCAAAGGATCTGCACTCGAAGGAACGACACCAAGTTCTCTCACGAACTTACGAATCCACACTGCCTCCTTAGATGCTTCCGAGGCTGCAACATACTCGGCTTCTGTTGTGGAATCAGCAACAGTTGACTGTTTGAAGCTCTTCCACACCACTGCTCCACCATTCAAGCTAAAAACATAGCCTGATTGCGATCGGAAATCATCCTGGTCCGACTGGAACGAAGCATCAGTATATCCCTCTATACTGAGTTCTTCCTGACCACCATATATCAAGAACATATCTTTGGTCCTCCGCAGATATTTCAAGATGTTCTTGACCGCAATCCAGTGCGCCAATCCTGGATTACTTTGGAATCGACTGGTCACGCTTAACCCGTAAGCGACGTCTGGGCGAGTACACAGCATCGCATACATAATGGACCCAATAGCCGAAGCATAAGGCGTATTGTCCATTTCATCTTTCTCAGTCTGTGTTTGTGGACACTGACTCTTTGAAAGATTCAGACCATGTCTGACTGGAAGATATCCACGTTTAGAATTCTCTAAATGGAATCTCTCCAGGACTTTATCGATGTAAGTACTCTGGCACAGCCCGAGAAGCCTCTTAGATCTATCCCGGTAGATCTTGACACCTAATACATAGGCTGCTTCTCCTAGATCTTTCATCTGGAAACATTTTCCTAACCATGCCTTAACAGCATGCAGTTCAGGAATATCATTTCCAATGATTAAGATATCATCGACGTAGAGGATTAGGAATGTAATCACGCTCCCACTAAACCTCTTATATACACACGGGTCATCTTCGTTCTTGATGAAACCAAACTCAGAGATTGATTCATCAAAACGAATATTCCAGCTTCTTGATGCTTGTTTAAGTCCATAAATGGACTTCTTTAACTTGCATATTTTATGACGATCTGCTGGATTAGTGAAACCTTCCGGTTGTGTCATATACACATCCTCATCCAGATTTCCATTAAGGAAAGCTGTCTTCACATCCATTTGCCAGATCTCATAGTCGTAATATGCTGCTATCGCGAAAAGAATCCGAATAGACTTAAACATGGCTACAGGAGAGAAAGTTTCATCATAATCTATCCCGTAGATTTGTTTGAAACCCTTCGCAACTAGCCTGCCTTTATAGGTAACCACGTTACCATCCATGTCAATCTTCTTCTTGAAGATCCATTTACAGCCTATAGGGATTACTCCCGGAGGCGGATCAACCAAATCCCAGACTTGGTTATCTGACATGGAGTCCATCTCGGCTCGCATAGCTTCAAGCCATCTAGCTGACTCCGGTCCACTGACCGCATCCGCATAAGTTAGGGGTTCATCATTATCAATGATGTAGACTCCGTCATAGCGCTCAGGCTGTCGACGGATCCTACCCGATCTTCGCGGTTCCCGTGATATCTGAGCCTCAGGTTGTTCAGTAACCTGATCTACCAGCTCAGGCACATCCAACTCTGCTTGACTACTTTGTCCTTCCTCTGAATTCTCATCCAGCTTTATTTCTCTCCCACTGGCCTCTTGCAGAAGAAACTCCTTCTCAAGAAATATGGCCGTCCGAGCAACAAAAACCTTGTTCTCTTTGGGATCGTAGAAATAATAACCCTTAGTTTCCTTAGGGTAACCGACAAAGATACATTTCTCAGATCTGCTCTCCAGTTTCCCAGAGGCGAGCTTTTTGACATAAGCCTCGCAACCCCAGATCCTGATAAATGTCAAGCTAGGCTGTTTTCCATACCATAACTCATATGGCGTCTTTAAAACTGCCTTGGATGGCACTCGGTTTAGTACCTTTGCAGCTGTTTCCAGTGCAAAACCCCAAAAGGAATATGGAAGAGTGGCCTGACTCATCATAGAACGAACCATGTCTAGTAACGTTCTATTTCTCCTCTCGGACACACCATTCCATTGCGGTGTTCCTGGCGGAGTGAGCTGTGAGATAATCCCACACTCCTTCAGATAGTCAGTAAATGGATGACTCAGGTATTCACCACCTCGATCAGAACGAAGTGCCTTGATATTTCGGCCTAGCTGATTTTGTACTTCATTTTTGAACTCTTTGAACTTGTCAAAAGATTCACTTTTATGTCTCATTAATTAGACATACCCATACCTACTGAAATCATCAGTAAAGGTAATGAAGTACTGATAGCCACCTCTGGCATGTTTACTAAAAGGCCCACACACATCACTGTGTATAAGGTCAAGTAAACCCGAAGCCCTTTGACCTTTGTGAAGAAAAGGAGACTTCGTCATTTTACCCATCAAACAAGCTTTGCATGTATCAATCTCCTCATAGGAGAATGATCCCAGCAGTCCATGTTCATGCAACCGCTTAATGCGCTTCTCGTTTATATGGCCTAAACGACTATGCCATAACAAGGTGCTGTCATCAGCATACTTGGCTTTCTTATTATCAATGTTTTGTATAGAATTTTCCATGTCCAACATGTATAACCCATTGTTAATTGAACCAGTTGCATACACAATATTATCATGAGATAAAACACACTTTGAAATATTGCATTCAAAGGCAAATCCTTTCCTGACAAGAGCAGGAATAGAGATAATATTCTTGGTAATACTCGGTACAAAATAACAATTGTTTAATTCTAATACAATGCCAGATGGTAAAGAAATGAAATAGTCTCCTACAGCAACAGCAGCAACCCGTGCCCCGTTTCCAACTCGTAGGTCTACCTCATGCTGTCCCACCTGCCTTCTTCTCTTGAGTTCCTGCACATTTGAACAAATGTGAACTCCACATGCAGTGTCCAACACCCATGATATAGTAGAAGAAGATAACATGACCTCAGTCACATATATACCTGAGCCAGAAGCGATGCTTCCCCTCTTATCTCCTTGGAGCGCTTTACAGTCCTTTTTCCAGTGACCCAGCTGGCCACAGTGGAAACACCTGTTGTCCTTCGACCGCTTCACCTTCTGTTTCAGGGCCTTGCTGTAATTCTTGACAGGGGCCTTGCCCTTCTTCCCCTTCTTCTTGTTCCTAGAAGGAACCATCAAGACAGAGGTTGAAGGCTTACCCTTCAGAGTTTCCTCAGTGGTCAAGAGCATATTCAGCAGCTCTGCCGGCGTACAATCGATCTTGTTCATATTAAAGTTAATAATGAACGCATCGAAAGAGGGCGGAAGAGACTGCAGAATAATGTCCACAGCAAGCTCCTGGTTGATGGTATGCCCCACAGCAAGCTCCTGCAGAATAATGTCCTCATCTGGTCCAACTCAGTGCCCTAGCGCCAAGAGCACCTCAGGTGCACCACCAGGTGAATGCCCCTCTTGGATGTGTGCCTTTGTTCTTGTCTAATCAAAGTACATTTGATCTATCTAGACAAGGTTGACTCGCAGGTCAACAACATATTATAAATTAAGTACAATGTGATTCGCAGATCACAAATTAATTTACAATTTTTTAAGTCCAGGCACGCAGGCCCCAGCACAGCACACAATTGGGCAACCCACACAAGACTAAATAAACAAGCATATGGTTCAATCAACATGTGATCCAATCATCTTGAAATTAATTTTGAAAAACCCTATGGCATCAATTTTAATTTCCTTATGAGCCCTACAACCTTACAATGGTCCATTGATGGGGATCCACTCATCCATCTAGTTAGATCCTTTGCCCTTGCATGCACCGAGTCCTAACTGACCCGAGTTGACCTAATGGTCAACCATGCATGCGCCAAGGGCTGAACTACCCCCATGAGTTTTGGCAAGCGGGTGTGACCCCGGGCCTAACTCAAGTGTGTTCAGTAGTGTCTCAACCAGACCTCGCTACACGCCCTAGATGCAGTCAACCTATACCCACCTTGTGCTTGCGCATAGGTGCTATCAGGTTAACCCATCTGAGCTGTCAGATGGTCTGATCAGACTTGGATCTAACCTAGTGGTGACTTCAACCCCATCAACCCATCTAAGGGTTTAATGTAGTGGCACCTTAGATCTAATCAAGCGCGCAAGATGTAAGTTTTAGAAAAACCTTAGAACATGCGCAATCATACAAACAAACAACATGCTTGCATATAACCCTTAGATCTAAGGGGGTCCCCTTCAAGGGGGGAGCGCAAACTTTAGGGGGTCCCCTTCAAGGGGGAGCGCAAACTTTAGGTAAGCAAAGCATGATACAAGCGCAACTTCATGTAAGCAAAGCATGATACAAGCGCAACTTCATGTAAGCAAAGCATGCCTCAAGTAAAAGTAAGCGCAACATGAGGATCACATCAGCAAACATAATAGCATGCATAGAGCCTAGCTCTGATACCAATTGAAGGAACCCCTAATCATAAGGGGGCAAAACCCTAAGCATGGCGCTAATGTAAAAAATGCAAGCGGAAGCAAGGGTTCAAGATCATTTGCATGCCATATGTTCAACTATAATCGATTGAATAGATTGAGATGAAAAATCATACCAACGCCATATGCTTGGAAGTCGGCTTGGATAAAGAGAACAAAGTAGATCTCCTCCACAAGTTCACACACAAGATGAAGATGCTTACTCCTTGCGGTCTCTTGTGCTAGCAAGACACCCAAGCCTTCAAGTGTCGAATGGAAGGGGATGATGAACCTCTTGGCCGAGCGCTCCTCTTGCTCAACCTCTCCTTCTCTTCGTCAATCACCACCCAACCAAAGTCGAATGCGTTGAAGAGAAGAGAGCAAACGCATATGCGTTTTTGGCATTGAAGTGAGTGAAACCGGCCCTTGATGACTTTCCATAAATGGAAGCTCATCAAGTCCATGCGCTCAATTCAACCCAAACGCATTTTAGGATTGAACCATGCGTTCACCATTGTGAACCGGTTCAAGCCAAAATGTCAAATCGGCTTTGGTTCAATAAACCAAACCGAAATAGCTCTAGCCACTTGGTCTAGACCAAATTGAACCCCCAAGGCTCATGATCTAACCATTCATCATCTGATGCCCTTGATCTCTCCGATCTAGCATCACCTCTCTCGATCGAAGCTTACCGATCTCAAGTCCTAATCAATCAAACATGATCAGACCAGATCTCACTTACAATCAGAGATTAAATCCCTTTAATCTGAACTCAAAGAATCCAGTCCATACGATCTGACTCAAGTAAGCCATATCACCAAATTGTGCGACCCTGAGGGTTTCCTCTAAATGTCGGTAACGATAACTTACGTTATCACGATCAGTGAGGGGTATCTAGCAACACATCACTGTCTCCCGATATAAAGGAAAGAGTCTTCCAAGACTACTCCCAAACCATAGCACAAGTGTGACTCAATTCACAAGGCATACATGTGTCCTTTGCCACTGGATGTTCTTATTGGACAAGCGGGTCAAGCTTGTAACTCCAATACGATGAGCATGATTAGATCAGATGCACATAGTCATCTGGGTATGGCCATACACTATCTCAATCATCTCATATAGGGGGGCCCTTAGAACACCACACTCCTTAAACAAGGAGACGGCAATCCTATGTCTATCACTAGTGTCCTAACCTGATTCAAGCTCACCATCCAAAATAGTCTATAATCATTATATTTCAAATGATATTGAACTACCTCAAGACAATGACAATCATCATTTAGAAACACAAGTGATCTCAAGTCAGAGGACATGTGCCACTTGCTGCTTACAAGGATCATTCACATTGTGACAAGCAATGGAATATCCCAGTAGGGTCTGTCCAGTACATCCAATGTACCCATGAGTCTACATCTTATTCCATGCTCGAAGCATCCTATAAGATTAGCACTTATATTAGTCTCAATCATATCAAGGCTGTCTCATGTTCACCAAGATATCTCGACTAAGGACATATAGCCTGTCAGCCTAGCTGAACAGCTTTGAGACATTATTCAGAAGTACACTTATTACAGCAGACAAGGTAACAACCTGAATAACAACCATGCCTTTTATAAACATAAGAGTTTATTACATGATACTTATACAATCCCAAGGCCTCAAACATTAGCCTTAAGGGCATACCCCAACAGTTGTTGCCATAATGACTTAAGTCCTATGACATGGATAGTAGTGATGTGTTGCTAGATACCCCTCACTACTTATGATGTTTACATCATTTCCATCGTCATATGGATCCTACGGGGTCACATGCAATAGACTCTTGACGTTGCTTTAATCAGAAGCCTTATGATCAAGTTATTGGATAACTTGGATCAATTTGGAAGATTTCATCAGCGCCAATGGGCCTGATGAGTCGGAAGAAAGTTATTGGAGCCAAACTTCATTTTTGGCAGGTTGACTCGAAATTGACCTAGATTGGTCACATTTGGATTAGGGTTGCATTGGATTAGATCCAATGGCTTAATCAACCCACGCCATGAAGTTTGGGCTAGCTCATTATCCAATGAGGCCCAATAATTAGTTGTCATGAAGAGAAATTGGCTTAAAAGGGTATAATGGGGAGAATTCTCACCCCATTGGCGCCTAGGGGCATAATGGGGTGAGGGAGGTGCCTTTGCTTCATTATGGAAGTAAAGGGCGCCTAGCCCTTCTTCCTTGGATGGAATACTTGCCTCTAAGGCAAGTCTTGGGGCTGATATGGCTTGAGGACTCTTTTGGAAAGAGCTTGGGCGCATATGAGAAGTAGGAAGATGTTTATGGTAAAGTCTTGGAGACTTTCCTTATGAACCCTACATGCACCCAAACCCATACCCTAGCCGAATTCTTCATGTTGCGCCTAGCCACTTAGCCTTTGATGGTAAGAATGCATTTGAGGCATGTCTTGGGCTGATATAGTGCTTGGACTTTTATGGATAGGTTGAATGAGGTTTATGGTAAAGTCTTGGAGACTTTCCTTACCTCAAGACACCTCATCCTAGCCATACACTTGGCATGATCCTAGCCCTTGCTCAAACCACCTCTAGTCCTATTTATAGGACCCATTGTCGCCCTCTCTAGATGATGAACGCTTGGAGACGTGAACAAACATAGAGGGGCGAAAGCAAGGGCAAAGGGCGACAACATCAGAGTGGCGCAACCCTTCTTCCAACAAGTGACCGCAAGTCTTCTCCTTCCTCTCCTCTTGGCGTGACTTGGAGAAGGACTTGGTGGCGCAATTAACCCCTAATCTTCCTCAAGGCCGAAACTCACTTCTCCATCTTCTCTTGGAGTAAAGAGGATAAGGAGTTGGCGGCATCTTCCTTGCACTTGGCGCATGAACCTTGGAGGTGGCGCAAGAAGAGTGAAGGAACCCTAAGGCTCGATTCTCTTCCCGAGGCTAGCACCGAGCGTGGAAGGGAGCAACGATCAAGGAGTCGACGTGTGGATACTTGTAGAGGGCGAACACTTGGGCGCCTTCAACATGGCTTCGACGTCTAGACAAGCAAAAGAGGTACATCTCTAACACATCCTTGTGTCTTCTCTCTCGCATGGATCCTTGGGAAAGGAATGTGTTTCGGGTGTAATGCTTCTTCCGCTGCGTCCTGGGACTACAAAATTTTAAATTACACCCGGCATTCCCTAACAGTGGTATCAAAGCTACTTGCGAGAAACACAAGGTGTACATTTGCTTGTGTGAAAAATTTTTGGAAAATTTTTCGTTCATCCATGCGCGTTTAACCTAGAAGGCACTTTCATCCAAACTTCTTTCATCAATTTTTATGGCCGAAATTTGGATTGTGTTTATGATGGATTTAAGACCAAAGGCACACGTAGTTTTGTCAAGTAGGACGGGCATTGTGTCTTCGGACTGGCCAAGTCTCTTGATCTGACAAAATTGCCAGCCGATAGGGTCCATGAAATCATCATGAAACTTGATCCCAATTTTAGCATAAATTTGATTAAGAGAGTGATTTGGATGGAGTTGGCGCATAAGGGGATAAAATTTGATTATTACGGTTTTTCAAATTTTATATATGCGCCACTTGTCTCTTCCATGGGTTGATATGGTCATAGCGAGTGCCCTCCTGTGTTGTGATGTCGAAGCATGTTTCCACCTGTGATGAATGCTTGTAAAATCTTTCTACCACCTGCGTGTGGTTCTCCCCCTTCTTGATGTAAAATTTTCATCTTTCCTTAGAATAGATGTAGAATTGTTTACATGAGATAGGTTAAGGTTCATCAAAGACAACAAGGTGTCTTCTTCAACCAATATCAGAGTGGCGCCAGCTTTGGAAGCATGGTGATGGACTTACGGCTGAAGGAAGGACACTTGCTTTCGGCTTCTGGCATGGGCTGATTTGCTTCAGGGACTCGCAACCCTTGGATGCACAATAACATGTCACATGGCTCGTGATAAGTTATGTGTATGAAAAGGGCTATGACCATATCAACCAAAAATAGCATGCCTGTGATGGTTTATTATTTTGTCCATAGCATGCCTGTGATGTTTTTCCTTTGCTGCCTAAACCATAGGAAAACTGCATGCTAGAAAAGAATAAAACAAACATGCAAAAACTCTCAATACAATATCAAGTCGATAGCCTTCTAACGCGTAGCCCTCATCAAACTATCGATCGGTGGTGTTGTGAACTGTTTCCCACCCTCGTGGGACACACCCACTTATCTTTAGAAGGTGTGTGGTGACAATGATTTCCCCAGTCTAGTTTTAACCTGGGCCTGCCTTCGCAAGGACATTTGTTGGCCCTGGGCATAACGGTTAGGACCAGACTTGACTGGTTTTTCATATGTCATTAACATGATGAATTACTAGAGACAGCTGTTGAGAGGATAGGGTTTTGTGTTGTATCCAGCCCTCGCTGGACACAGGGCGCCTAGTCTGTCTTAACTAAGAGGAATTGTGCATGGCACAATTGGCTGGCATGCCTACCTAAGGAAGCATGAGACTCTCTGTGCATCTCAACTCACCCTCGTGAGTCACGGAGACCTTATGTGAAATTAGGATCCCACTCACTTATTTCCATGTTGAGTTAGAGAGTTCTCAACTTGTATTGGAAATAGTGGGAGCATAGCATTTAATTTAAAGTCCTTACTAAATGCTTTATCATTGTACTTATTTTACTTATTTGCTTATTGTAGAAGGCATCTCCTGATCTAAGATTGAAACTTTATAAACATAAACTGGATGGGACAAATTGGACAAAATGGTTCAAGATTTTGTCCAAAATACTGGAACAAGAAAATAAGGTGCATCTTCTTGAAAGACCTTCATCCCAGCCCAGTGTGTATTTCACTAATGATTGGGAGTGGAATGTCTATCTTGAACATTGTGAAGATAACGAACAGTACACTGCTCTTGTCTTAGAGTGCATGACCCCAGAGGTCAAGGTTGAATGTGATGAGATGGGGATCTATGATCTAATCATACATCTCAAAGGTCTCTTCACACCATGCTCTATAGACAATGATCAGGAGAGTTCTGTTGGATCTTCAGAATGTGTGCCTGAATCTGAGAATGACCATGGTTCTGTATCTTCGAAGCTAATACTTCGGAAGACTGGGAATGCATGGGTATTTCGAAGAGGATTAATGGCCAAGAAGAGCATGGCAAAGAAGAAGGGATGTAATCCATCCGCTTCAGGTATTGTGTTACCGAGGTCTTTTGTCTACTTCTTATTCATGGGTACTGGGTACCGTATGTGAGGCTCACATATGTTTTACATGTGCAGGAGCTCAAAAGAAGTAGGACAAAGAGGCTTGATGGGATCGACTTTCGGGTCAGGGACAGAGCATTGGATGCTGCTGTTGATATCATCTCACTGCCTTGAAGACTTTATATAGAACTTTGCTATTATGTATCAGCTTATGTATTAGAACATCATTCCTTTTGGAAAGGACTTCAGTTTGAAATAATAGATAATATTTTTCTTTAATCTGAGATGTTCTATTGAAGTGATACAGTTGACAATAGTTTGTGGTTCTATATATGACACAAGATCAGATCTAATGATTCAATAAACATCCTCTTATGGCATTGTCTCTTGAACCATAGAACAATGGTCACATCCAAAGGTCCATGGACTATTGGGATCATTGTCCTTTCAGGATTATGATACATGTGAGCCTAGTTCAAAGGAACAATATGACAGATGCTGCCTTCACCGAAAAGGGTGGAAGGAGTAGTGACTTGTTGGATCTATTACACAGCAATGTAAGTAGACCCATGTAAACAAGCACTAAGAGGTTTTATATACTTCATTAGGTATGGGTATGCCTTACGCAACCCAAGAACTTTGGAAAAATCCAAGAAGTTCACAAATGAAGTATTGAGTCAAATTGAAGGATCTATTAAAGCACCTTGATTGGATCAAGATGATTAGTGGAGAATTTGATGACTGTCCTCAGAAGTGTGGAGTTATCTCACAGCTTACTTAGTACACCACTGTGTGGTGAATTTCAAAGAAAGAAAAAGGAACACATTGGATGTGGTTCCATCTTTGAATAGTCATGCAAATATACTACTATGATGCCATGCAAACAGATGTACTGCTGCTCCGTAAGAAAATGTCTAAATTAGCTTTTGAGTTGAGAACTGCAAATATCCCATTTCTTCAATGGAATTGGGAATGTAATGTGCAGTGATTCAAAAGTATGTGTTTGTGGTACACTGTAGAGTGTTAATTCTATCCCAAGGAGAACAAAATATTTGTTGCTCAAACTGCCTTCTCTCTTGAGAAAGTATTTCTTTTGAAAGAAGCTAGTGGGAGTAGATTTGATTTGGACAAGGTCCAGAATCAACCACAATATAATTAGACACAGATGGAGAGCAAAATCTCACATACAGGTTGAAAGTCAACCTGAGGTTCAAGTAACACAGGAACCACATAAGTCTGGATCGATTCGATATGCTGGGCATGACGAATTTTTCATCAAGCATGAACCTAAGACTTATGAGGAAATGGAAGCGGTAGGTGGACCAGATTCCAAGAAATGGCTAAAGGCCATGAAAACCATAATGGACTCCATGTCTGCTAATCAAGTCTAGGACTTGGATAAGCTGCCAAAGGGGTAATTCTCACAGGCTATAAATTAATCTTCTAGGAAGATAGACATGGAAGGTAACATTGTTACCTTAAAAGACAAGCTAGTGAACAATAATTTCAGGCAAATCCACTGGGTGGATAATGATGAAATTTTCACCAATAGCTGAGCTTTAAGTCCATTAGGGATCTGCTTGTTATAATTGCATGATCAATTATGGCATGTTGTTATGATAGCTGCTTTTCTTGCATGGACATCTGAAAATATATCTATAAGGAAATAGCCAGAAAAGGTTTTCATATCAAGGCCATAAAGATATGCATGGTGTTATGCAAGCATGTTTGAAATAGCCTGTGTTTACAAGAAGATCAGTGGGAGCACCTTAATAATATTTCTTGTCTAGATGATTGATGATATTCTCCTCACGTGGAATGATATCTCAACTCTTCACATGGTGAAGAAAAGGTTTGATATGTATTTCGAGAAGAAAGATCTAGGGAATGATGCCTGCATCCTAGGCATGAGGATCTATAGATAGAGATCCAAGAAAGTCATTGCCCTTTAGTCAATCTATGTTCATCCAAGAGTTTCTGGAGAGGTTTATATTGGATGATTCCAAATATTGATACCTTCCAGGAAGATATGGTCTGACACTCTCAAACATGTGTGGCCTGTGACATAGCTGGAGAGTATTAACATGGGTCCAAAGTCCTGATACATGGTATGTAGGATGGATCATGTTTTGAAGACCATTTGTGGCAAATGCTTGGAGCATAGCCAGCAAGTTTCAATCAGATCTTAGTGTTTAACACTAGATAGCTGTGAAAGCAATCCTTATACATATACTTGGGAAGTATAAAGGATTGGAGTCTAGTCTATGATAGACAGGAAAGAATTTTGTGTACAGGGGTACACTGACACTTCGTTCCAGTCTAGTGACTATTAATCACAGCCAGGATTTGCACTTTGCCTTGTTATGGTATTGTATGCTGAAAGAGCATTATGCAAACCAAAGTAGCAAGATTCTACAAATAAGGCTGAGTACATTGCAGCTCCTTATGGCAGCCAAGGATGCAGCTTCATTCATTTGAACTTGATCTAGTTCATAGTGCTTGATGGTCCAGTATAGTTCTTCCTGGGACCATAGCATGAGAGAAGGAACTTAATGCTCAAGTATGTACTGTAGCATATCATCTGATCTTAGAGATCATGGATAAGGATGATGATCAAATTTGTTAAAATAAACACAGATAGCAATCTGGAAAACCCATTGACCTAGCCTCTGGCGCAGCGGAAGCTAAATAAGGTCATACTAGAGACATTGGAACTGACTAAACACCAGTTGTCCTTGGTCTTAGT
The DNA here is from genome assembly GCA_027563935.2 of Costus lasius. Taxonomy (NCBI): domain Eukaryota; kingdom Viridiplantae; phylum Streptophyta; class Magnoliopsida; order Zingiberales; family Costaceae; genus Costus; species Costus lasius. The sequence continues at coordinate 74,655,331 of CM050449.1, forward strand.
GCAAGTGGGAGATTGTTGGTGTATATGCCCTAAAGACCATTGTATGGACATGGTCAGGCATTGGTTGAATGTACTTTGATAGAACTATTACTCTTTATATAGGCATGGTCGTTATTATGCAGACTTCTCTACCTGCGTTGATGTATTGAGTTGCATAAATAATGTCCCAGGAGTTTGGATTGGATCCATTCTCATAAGCTATCCCCAGACAAGGTACCTTAGCAGATATGGGACAGCTTTGGTACATGTGAGACTGGTGTATGGGCTGGTTAGGTGCGGGGCACAGTAACGCGGACATACAGGTGCATTGGATGCACTGGAGTGATCCACCGTGAGGATTGACTTGTCTAGTCAACAAGTCAATCTCACATGCAAGAGGTTTGTATTGATCCTTAGACTTGAGGTATTCATGTTTAGATTTGATGATGGGTGTGCTTTAATACAGTCTTAAGTCTCTCCGTAATTGGGAGATCAAAGCGACTGTCATTGGGCATGTCATAAGTCATGTTGAGACATGGATGACCAATAGTAGGATTTGCCCCTTCCTTATTGGAAGCATGATATCCACTCGGGGTGCCCCACCTTATTGGTGCATGACAGGAGAGTGTGGCCACACTTGTTGAGTCATGACCAATGCATTGGATAATAAACTTGAGACTAATCCAATGGCAGGATATCAGCTTAGGCAAAAGGATCTGTAATGCAAAAGGAATCCTCGTCGTTTGTTAGGAGTTGTTGCCATAATGACTTAAGTCCTATGACATGGGTAGTAGTGATGTGTTGCTAGATACCCCTCACTACTTATGATGTTTACATCATTGCCATCGTCATATGGATCCTATGGGGTCACACGCAATAGACTCTTGACGTTGCTTTATTCAGAAGCCTTATGATCAAGTTATTGGATAACTTGGATCAATTTGGAAGATTTCATCAGCGCCAATGGGCCTGATGAGTCGGAAGAAAGTTATTGGAGCCAAACTTCATTTTTGGCAGGTTGACTCGAAATTGACCTAGATTGGTCACATTTGGATTAGGGTTGCATTGGATTAGATCCAATGGCTTAATCAACCCACGCCATGAAGTTTGGGCTAGCTCATTATCCAATGAGGCCCAATAATTAGTTGTCATGAAGAGAAATTGGCTTAAAAGGGTATAATGGGGAGAATTCTCACCCCATTGGCGCCTAGGGGCATAATGGGGTGAGGGAGGTGCCTTTGCTTCATTATGGAAGTAAAGGGCGCCTAGCCCTTCTTCCTTGGATGGAATACTTGCCTCTAAGGCAAGTCTTGGGGCTGATATGGCTTGAGGACTCTTTTGGAAAGAGCTTGGGCGCATATGAGAAGTAGGAAGATGTTTATGGTAAAGTCTTGGAGACTTTCCTTATGAACCCTACATGCACCCAAACCCATACCCTAGCCGAATTCTTCATGTTGCGCCTAGCCACTTAGCCTTTGATGGTAAGAATGCATTTGAGGCATGTCTTGGGCTGATATAGTGCTTGGACTTTTATGGATAGGTTGAATGAGGTTTATGGTAAAGTCTTGGAGACTTTCCTTACCTCAAGACACCTCATCCTAGCCATACACTTGGCATGATCCTAGCCCTTGCTCAAACCGCCTCTAGTCCTATTTATAGGACCCATTGTCGCCCTCTCTAGATGATGAACGCTTGGAGACGTGAACAAACATAGAGGGGCGAAAGCAAGGGCAAAGGGCGACAACATCAGAGTGGCGCAACCCTTCTTCCAACAAGTGACCGCAAGTCTTCTCCTTCCTCTCCTCATGGCGTGACTTGGAGAAGGACTTGGTGGCGCAATTAACCCCTAATCTTCCTCAAGGCCGAAACTCACTTCTCCATCTTCTCTTGGAGTAAAGAGGATAAGGAGTTGGCGGCATCTTCCTTGCACTTGGCGCATGAACCTTGGAGGTGGCGCAAGAAGAGTAAAGGAACCCTAAGGCTCGATTCTCTTCCCGAGGCTAGCACCGAGCGTGGAAGGGAGCAACGATCAAGGAGTCGACGCATGGATACTTGTAGGGGGCGAACACTTGGGCGCCTTCAACATGGCTTCGACGTCTAGACAAGCAAAAGAGGTACATCTCTAACACATCCTTGTGTCTTCTCTCTCGCATGGATCCTTGGGAAAGGAATGTGTTTCGGGTGTAATGCTTCTTCCGCTGCGTCCTGGGACTGCAAAATTTTAAATTACACCCGGCATTCCCTAACAGATGATCAAATGTGTTAAAATAAACACAGATAGCAATCTGGAAAAACCCACTGACATAGCCTCTGGCGTAGCGGAAGCTAAATGGGTCATACTAGAGACATTGGAACTAGCTAAACATTAGTTGTCCTTGGTCTTAGTGCAAGTGAGAGATTGTTGGTGTATATGCCCTGCAGACCAATGTATGGACATGGTCAGGCATTGTTTGAATGTACTTTGATAGAATTATTCTATATAGAGGCATGGTCGTTATTATGCAGACTTCTCTACCTGCGTTGATGTATTGAGTTGCATATATAATGTCCCAGGAGTTTGGATTGGATCCATTCTCATAAGCTATCCCTAGACAAGGTACCATAGCAGATATGGGACAGCTTTGGTATATGTGAGACTGGTGTATGGGTTGGTTAGGTGCGGGGCACAGTAACGCAGACATACAGGTGCATTGGATGCACTGGAGTGATCCACCGTGAGGATTGACTTGTCTAGTCAACAAGTCAATCTCACATGCAAGAGGTTTGCATTGATCCTTAGACTTGAGGTATTCATGTCTAGATTTGATGATGGGTATGCTTTGATACAGTCTTACGTCTCTCCGTAATTGGGAGACAAAAACGACTGACATTGGGCATGTCATAAGTCATGTAGAGACATGGATGACCAATAGTAGGATCTGCCCCTTCCTTATTGGAAGCATGATATCCACTCGGGGGCGCCCCACCTTATTGGTGCATGACAGGAATGTGTGGCCACACTTGTTGAGTCATGACCAATGCATTGGATTGATAAACTTGAGACTAATCCAATGGCAGGATATCAGCTTAGGCAAAGGGATCTATAATGCAATGGGAATCCTCGTTTCTTGTTAGGAGTTGTTGCCATAATGACTTAAGTCCTATGACATGGGTAGTAGTGATGTGTTGCTAGATACCCCTCACTACTTATGATGTTTACATCATTGCCATCGTCATATGGATCCTACGGGGTCACACGCAATAGACTCTTGACGTTGCTTTAATCAGAAGCCTTATGATCAAGTTATTGGATAACTTGGATCAATTTGGAAGATTTCATCAGCACCAATGGGCCTGATGAGTTGGAAGAAAGTTATTGGAGCCAAACTTCATTTTTGGCAGGTTGACCCAAAATTGACCTAAATTGGTCACATTTGGATTAGGGTTGCATTGGATTGGATCCAATGGCTTAATCAACCCATGCAATGAAGTTTGGGCTAACTCATTATCCAATGAGGCCTAATAATAAGTTGTCATGAAGAGATTAGAGACAAAAAGGGTATAATGGGGAGGAGTTTCACCCCATTGGCGCCAAGGGCATAATGGGGTGAAGTGGGCGCATGTTGCTTCATAAGGAAGCATTAGGCGCCTCCCCTTTCATCCTTTAATGGTATCTTGCCTCTATGGCAAGTGTTGGGGCTGATATGGCTTGATGACTCTTTTGGAAAGAGCTTGGGCGCATATGGATAGTAGGGTAAGGTTTATGGTAAGATCTTGGAGACTTACCTTACCTCCAAACCCTAATTCCCCTCAAACCCTTGCTTAGCCGAATGACTCTTGCATGTTGCGCCTAGCCCTTCTCCTTGGATGGAAAGAATGCCTCTAAGGCATGTCTTGGGCTGATATGGCTATTAGGCAAATAAGGATAGGTTGAATGAGGTTTATGACAAAGTCTTGGAGACTTTCCTTACCACGAACCCCTCTCATCCTAGCCGCCCACTTGGCATGATCTTGGCCCTCCCTAAACCGCCTCTTGGCTTATAAAAGGGACCCTAGCTGCCCCCTCTCAATGGTTCGAATGCTTGGAGACGTGAACACACATAGAGGGGCGAGAGCAAGGGCAAAGGGCGACAACATCAAGGTGGCGCAACCCTTCTTCCTACTAGTGGCCACAAGTCTTCTCCTTCCTCTCCTCTTGGCGTGACTTGGAGAAGGACTTGGTGGTGCCACTTCCTCTTACTCTTCCTAAGGGCCGAAACTCTTCTTATCCCTCTTCTCTTGGAGTGAAGAGGATAAGGAGTTGGCGGCATCCTCATTGCACTAGGCGCATGATCCTTGGAGGTGGCGCAAGAGAAGTGAAGGAACCCTAAGGCTTGATTCTCTTCCCGGGGCTAGCACCAAGCGTGGAAGGGAGCAACGATCAAGAAGTCAACGCGTGGATACTTGTGGAGGGCGAACACTTGGGCGCCTTCAACATGGCTTCGGCTACTAGACAAGCAAAAGAGGTACATCTCTAACACATCCTTGTGTCTTCTCTCTCGCATGGATCCTTGGGACCGGAATATGTTTCGGGTGTAATGATTCTTCCGCTGCGTCCTGGGACTGCAAAATTTTTAATTACACCCGGTATTCCCTAACACTGCCCCCATCATTTCTCCCCGGGTGAAAATAATTCTTCCCCGAAGAATTGTTCTTGTGTAGGTGGAGAAGTTCTGGAGGGGTGAGAGTCAGTTGCTCCTCAAGGATCCGAAGCTTCCAAGTGTTGTTAGCATCACAGCACATTGTCTTGTGATTCCATATCCATAGTCCAAGCTGCGATTCAGGGACACCTGCATTGAATTCCCTTTCTCGGCCATTTTCATTAGTGCACTTGTAATAAGAAATTATAGCATCTAAGTGTACTAGAATAATGAAATCAATATGCTCAATTTGAAAAATATCCAAAGCAGTCTTGTTTAAAGGTTCAACTTGTGGGGGGTTCTAACGGCGTCTTAAATGTGAGACAAGACTCAAGGATCATAGGGTCTTTAAATTCTAAGTTATCTCCTAAGGGTTGAGGATGAGGGTCTAAGTTCAAAATATTGTTCAAGAGGACCTATGGGTGTGGATCCTAAAATTGAAGGTAATTGTGATGGTTCTATTTCACTCTTAAGTTGAGACAGGTCTACAATGGTCTCTTTGGGCAACTTAGGGGTAGTTTGACTCTCAGATAAGTCAAATATGGGCTCTTTAACTAGAATGCTAGACTCAAGTTGAGGACCTGTGGGTATGGACTCTAAAATTGATGGCACAGGTTTTGGCCCTAAAATTGGAGGTGAAGCAATTGGATCAACCTCAAGGTTTGGCTCTTCATGATTTGTCTCTTGAGTTTCACATGTCTCATCTAGACTTGTTTTGGTTTCTAAGGTAGGCTTTGAGGTTTGAAGAAGTTTTTGTTGGAGTGGTTGGCTTCGTGTTCTACTTTGGTCAAGTCTTTTCCTATTTGCCTTAAGAATTTGTTCTACCTTACTAGCTATTTGAAAAGCATCTTCTATTATGTATATGGGGTAGTAGGTGAGACCTCTCTTAATCTCAAAGATAAGACCATCTATAAACCGGTTAAGCAAAACCCTAGGAGTTTCTCTAGTTCTACTCCTATGGTAGAGGGCATTAAACTTCAATATATATTCAGCTATATTCATGTTCTCTTGTGTAAGAAATTTTGCTTTGAGAGATGAAGGATCATACATTTCTCTTATCATTTCATCCCATCTCTTGGTGGGTGGTCTGTTGCCTCTTAGGGGGTTGAGTTTAGTGGCCATGGGGAGTTTTGAAAACAGAATATAATATTTTGAAAATAGAGATCCCTAAGATGACAGAAATGATTTAGGCTAGTAAGAGAGACAAATCTATGGTAAAACACACTAGCATGCAAAAGCTATAAACAACTAAGCATGACGGCACATAATGATTTTATTTTTTATTTATTTTTTCAAATAAATAGCAAATTACATAAATAACATGCAAACTAAATACAAGAAACATGAAAGCATGTATATATTTTTTTTTTATTTAAATGCAAACAAGCTCCAACTAGCAAATAATATGCAAACAAAATATCAAGAACAACTAAGCATGAACAGCAAAAACTAAGAATGATTTATTTTTTATGCAACAATAAAGCAAAGGATCATGTGGGCAGACAAGAGTTGACTACAAACCTCCTCTGATACCAAACTGATGTGGGGTGGAGACACGTGTTGTGCAAACCAGAAAATCATATAAAGATCAATATTCATAACAACTAGAAATCCAGGCAAGAAAATTAATCAATTACAATAAGTTGCTATGCCTTGTAGGAAAATCCATAAATCCAAAATAAGAACCAATTAAACCAAAATGTAGAACAAGATTAGTTCTTTTGAATCGTGTAAGAATAATAGCGTGAAGAGCTGTCAGGCATTTATAATAATTGTAGCAATATAGCTATTCAGATCGGTAAATTAACAAAGCACAGATATGTTTCATATTGCAAATTTTGCAATGCCTGCTAGATTGAACCGTTGGAGCTGCGCTTGTATCAACTAGTCCAAATGAAAGAGCAAGATGTATGCTTCATTATCTGACCAAAGTTTGAAATCTTCGTTTCACCGATTGCTTAAGGTACCTACATAAGAAAGGCTAATCAGATTAGTTTTCTTAAACAAGTGCAGGAGTAAATCAGATATGAAAAGTTGTTATTGTTTCAGGTTGATCCATTGTGGCTTCAGTTCGATCAACTCATCCAACTAGTAGAGCAAGATGAGTTCTTCGTATTGGCATCAAAGTTCAAGGTTTTGGTTGCGCTGACTGCTTAAGATATCTGCAAGAAAAAGCCAAGTCAGATTAGAATTAACAGCAAACAGAAGCTTGAAACAGGAAAACTGGGAAACAAGGGAAGTCGCGCGGATGAGCAGGGTTTGTCAGCGGTCGTCCAGTGGTGCACGATCGCCGGACCTGTTACGATTGTAGGTCGTTATGATGACGGAGAAGAGCTGGCGGGAGTTTGGAAGTGAAAGATGGCCGAACGGAGGAGATTGACGAAGAAAGGTGGAACTGGGGCGGAAGGCTGGCGAGAACAGGGGTATTCGAACGGACATTCGATTCCGGTGATCGGACGGGAGGATTGGCGGATGCCAGCGGCTGAAGACTCATCCAGGAAAGGCGACATGGTGACTGAAGTTCTGTGGGGATCCGAAGGCTGGATCGCCAGCGGGAAGTGCAAGAGGTTTCAGAATTCTGGGTGAAATTGCAGGCAAAGCAGAGGACGTGTTGGCGGAAGTTGGGCGTGATGGTGATTCTTCCGATTCCGGCGATCGGAGAGGTGGAAGGGTGTTGGGGTATGCCCTTAAGGCTAATGTTTGAGGCCTTTGGGATTGTAACAGTATCATGTAATAAACTCTTATGTTTATAAAGGCATGGTTATTATTCAGGTTGTTACCTTGTCTGCAGTAATAAGTGTACTACTGAATAATGTCTCAAAGCTGTTCAGCTAGGCTGACATGCTATATGTCCTTAGTCGAGATATCTTGGTGAATATGAGACAGCCTTGATATGATTGAGACTAATATGTGTTATAATCTTATAGGATGCTTCGAGCATGGAATAAGATGTAGACTCATGGGTACATTGGATGTACTGGACAGACCCTACTAGGATATTCATATTGCTTGTCACAATGTGAATAATCCTTGAATGCACTAAGTGGCACATGTCCTCTGACTTGAGATCACTTGAGTGACTAAATGATGATTGTCATTGTTTTGAGGTAGTTCAATATCATTTGAAACATAATGATCATAGACTATCTTGGATAATGATCATGAGTCAGGTTAGGGCACTAGTGATAGATATAGGATTGCCGTCTCCTTGTTCAAGGAGTGTGATGTTCTAAAGGGGCCCCCCTATATGAGATGATTGAGAAAGTGTATGGCCATACCCAGATGACTATGCTCGTCTGATCTAATCATACTCATAGTATTGGAGTTACAAGCTTGACCCGCTTGTCCAATAAGAACATCCAGTGGCAAAGGACACATGCATGCCTTGTGAAGTTGATTCACACTTGTGCTGTGGTTTGGGAGTAGTCTTGGAAGACTCTTTCCTTTATATCGGGAGACAGTGATGTGTTGCTAGATACCCCTCACTGATCGTGATAACGAAAGTTATTGTTACCGACATTTAAAGGAAACCCTCAGGGTCGCACAAATTGATGATATGACTTACTTAAGTCAGATCGTGTGGACTGAATTAGTTGGGTTCAGTTTAAAGGGATTTAAACTCTGATTGTAAGTGAGATCTAGTCTGATCATGTTTGATTGATTAGGGCTTGAGATCGGTAAGCTTCGATCGAGAGAGGAGATGCTAGATCGGTGAGATCAAGAGCATCAGGAGATGGACGGTTAGACTTTGAGCCATTAGGTTCATAGAAGGTCTAGACCATGTATTGGCTTGGCTTGGTTTGATTTTGGTCTATGAGCCAAATCGAATTGAACCAAAGAATGAACCGGTTCACTATGTGAACGCATGGTTCATGAAGGAAGGCGTTTTGGCGTTGGAACATGGCTTCATGACTTTCTATTTTGGGAAGTCATGTAACGCCATTTTTGATGTATCGCCTAAACGCTTTTGCTCGCTTGTCATTGACGTTGCTTGCTTGCCATCTCGTGTGGAAGAAGGTGAACGACAAGGGAGAGCTCTCGGCCAAGGAAGCATCTCAACCTATCCCTTCCATTCGGCAAGGACTCTTGAAGATCTTTGCTAGCACAAAGATCAACAAGAAGAAGTCATCCCTCGTTTGTGTGCGTCACTTGTGGAGAAGATCTATCTTGCTCTTTGCTTCCAAGCCGCCTCCTTCCCATGGCCATGGTAACGAATCTTTCATTTGTTGTTTAAGTTGATCATATGAAAGTATAGCATGCGATCAAGTTTAAACCCTAATTCCGCTGCTAAAACAAAGAAGACCACTTGCGCTATCCATAGGGTTTCGCTCCCCCTTGAAGGGGACCCCTCTAAAACCCTTCAATTGGTATCAGAGCTGCGGATCTATACTTGTTCATATGATTGCTTGCGCATCTTATGAGTAGATCATCATGTTTGTTCCATGCATATGCTTATGAGTAGATCTAATGATGGTTGATCACATGCCGAAACCTACATGCTAGTTTAGAACTTAGATGTATGTTTCTTCATGATTTGCGCATGTTATATGTCTCTTCATGATTTGCGCATGTTGTTGTGTTGGCGCATGTTAAGTATGTTGAATGGTATTTCATCAAAACTTATACCTACTTGCGCGCAAACAATTAGATCTATATGCATCTACTATAAACCCTTAGACGGGTTGATGGGGTTGAAAGCATACTCTAGGTTAGATCCAATAGTCTGATCAGACCATCTGACAGCCTAGATGGGTTGACCAGATAGCACCTGTGCGAAAGCACGAGGTGGCTATAGGTTGACTGCATCACAGGCGTGTAGCGAGGTCTGGTTGAGACAGCAATGAACACACATGAGTTAGGCCCGGGGTCACACCCGCTTGCCAGATCTCATGAAGGTTGTTCAGCCCTTGGCGCATGCATGGTTGACCATCAGGTCAACTCGAGTCAGTTAGGACTTGGTGCATGCAAGGGCAAGGATCTAACTAGATTGATGAGTGGATCCCTATCAATGGACCGTTGTAAGGTTGTAGGGCACATAAGAGAATTAAAATTGATGCCAATGGGGTTTTCAAAATTTTATTTTCTATGTAATGGATCACATGATGATTGGTTGATGCCATGATGCCTGTTTATTTAATCTTATGTGGGTTGCCCTATTGTGTGCTGTGCTGGGGCCTGCGTGCCTGGTTAATTATAAATTAATCTTATTTTGTGATCTGCGAATCACATTGTTTTTAATTTATTGTATAATTGACCTGCGAGTCAAGCTTGTCTAGATAGATCAAAATGTATTCTGATTAGACAAGAGCACAAAAGCACACATCGCAGAGGCGCATTCAGCTGGTGGCGCACCTGAGGTGCTCTTGGCGCTAGGGCCCTGGGTTGGACCAGATGAGATGCAAAAGTCCCAAGAAGAGCAAGTGAAGACTTAAGTATCTTAAGGTCTTACTTAGGCTTTGGGCTTTTACCACATAAGATCAGCATGCTTTCTTTTTATTCGTTATATAATTAGAACTGCATGAGTTTATCTTCTGCTATAGCCATAGGATTTGCCTGATAGTAAGAAGATAAAAGGCCGTTAAAATCCAAACGCTAAAAATATCAAGCTCGTAAGCCTTCTGACGCGAAACCTCACTGTTCTGACTATCGTTGGAGCCGTGTTGTACCCACTCAGTGGGCACGTCCATCTATCTTCAGACGGTGCGGGATTTCACCTGCGTGTTACAGAGAAGGGATTTATCGCTTCTCGTTGCTCAGCATAGCACGTGGTGGTCCAGGGAGTAGGTCGGGTCAGCTTGACCATGTAGGCTACATATGTGGCGCATATGGTAGCGCATGGAGGCAGCCATCTGTGGGATCAGAGACTGTGTTGTACCAACTCAGTTGGCACAGTCTGCTGGATTGCCCAGTTGAAGGGGAATCGCACGGGTTGGCGATTGGCTGGGACAGCCTACCAGAAATTAGTGCCTGTCATCTCTGTGCATCTTATCTCGCCTGAGCGGGACGCGGAGACCAAGTATGAAATCTGGATCCCATCTCACTAAAAGAGTGTTACTCTTTCGGACTATTTACTGGATTTTTCAGTCAGACAAAATAGTGAGAAAAGAATCTTTCTTAAGTCCTGGATTGATTCTGAACATTGATACTGACCTTGCTGTTCTTGCATTGTTGTAGATTCCTGCAGCAACGAACACCATGAGCTTCAATGTGCGATCCCTACTAGAAAGGGAGAAGTTTGCTGGGCCGAACTTCTCTGACTGGTTCGGACACCTTAAGATCGTTCTTAAGGCAGAGAGGAAACTGTATGTCCTCGAGACGGCAGTGCCGCCTCAGCCCGCTGCGAACGCCGCAAGGGCGGTTCGTGAAGCCTATGAAAAGCACGTCAATGATAGCATTGATGTCGCTTGCCTGATGCTAGCGTCTATGACGCCACCGCTGCAGCGTCAGCATGAGGATATGTCGGCTATAGAGATTATAGCGAACCTCAAGATGCTGTATGCTGCACAGGCGAGGACAGAACGCTATAATCTGACGAAGCTCTTCTTTCAGAGCAAACTGGCTGAAGGGAGCCCAGTGGGAGCTCACGTGCTCAAGATGATTGGGCACAAGGAGGCTCTGGAGAAACTGGGGCATACCATTAACTAGGAGCTTGCTGTAGACATCATTCTGCAGTCTCTTCCGCCCTCTTTCGATGCGTTCATTATTAACTTTAATATGAACAAAATCGATTGTACTCTGGCAGAGCTGCTGAATATGCTCTTGACAACTGAGGAGACTCTGAAGGGAAAGCCTTCAACCTCTGTCTTAATGGTTCCTTACAGGAACAAGAAGAAGGGGAAGAAGGGCAAGGCCCCTGTCAAGAACTACAGCAAGGCTCTGAAGCAGAAGGTTAAGCGGTCTAAGGACAACAGGTGTTTCCACTGTGGCCAGCTGGGTCACTGGAAAAAGGACTGTAAAGCGCTCCAAGGAGATAAGAGGGGAAGCATCGCTTCTGGCTCAGGTATTTATGTGACTGAGGTCATGTTATCTTCTTCTTCTATTTCATGGGTGTTGGACACTGCATGTGGAGTTCACATTTGTTCAAATGTACAGGAACTCAAGAGAAGAAGGCAGGTGGGACAGCATGAGGTAGACCTACGCGTTGGAAACGGGGCACGGGTTGCTGCTGTTGCTGTAGGAGACTATTTCATCTCTTTACCATCTGGACTTGTATTGGAATTAAACAATTGTTATTTTGTACCGAGTATCACCAAAAATATTATCTCTATTCCTGCTCTTGTCAGGAAAGGATTTGCCTTTGAATGCAATATTTCAAAGTGTGTTTTATCTTATGATAATATTGTTTATGCTACTGGTTCAATTAACAATGGGTTATACATGTTGGACATGGAAAGTTCTATACATAACATTGATAATAAGAAAGCCAAGAATGCTGATGACAGCACCTTGCTATGGCATAGTCGTTTAGGCCATATAAACGAGAAACGCATTAAGCGGTTGCATGATCATGGACTGCTAGGATCATTCTCCTATGAGGAGATTGATACATGCAAAGCTTGTTTAATGGGTAAAATGACGAAGTCACCTTTTCTTAATAAAGGTCAAAGGGCTTCAGGTTTACTTGACCTCATACACAGTGATGTGTGTGGGCCATTTAGTAAACATGCTAGAGGTGGCTATCAGTACTTCATTACCTTTACTGATGATTTCAGTAGATATGGTTATGTCTATCTTATGAGACATAAGAGTGAATCTTTTGACAAGTTCAAAGAGTTCAAAAATGAAGTACAGAATCAGCTAGGCCGAAATATCAAGGCACTTCGTTCTGATCGAGGTGGAGAATACTTGAGTCATACATTTACTGACTATCTGAAGGAGTGTGGGATTATCTCACAGCTCACTCCGCCAGGAACACCGCAATGGAATGGTGTGTCCGAGAGGAGAAATAGAACGTTACTTGATATGGTTCGTTCTATGATGAGTCAGGCTACTCTTCCATACTCCTTTTGGGGTTTTGCACTGGAAACAGCTGCAAAGGTACTAAACCGAGTGCCATCCAAGGCCGTTTCAAAGACGCCATATGAGTTATGGTATGGGAAACAGCCAAGCTTGACATTTATCAGAATCTGGGGTTGCGAGGCTTATGTCAAAAAGCTCGCCTCTGGGAAACTAGAGAGCAGATCTGAGAAATGTATCTTTGTCGGTTACCCTAAGGAAGCTAAGGGTTATTATTTCTACGATCCCAAAGAGAACAAAGTATTTGTTGCTCGGACGGCCATCTTTCTTGAGAAGGAGTTTCTTCTGCAAGAGGCCAGTGGGAGAGAAATAAAGCTGGATGAGAATCCAGAGGAAGGACAAAGTAGTCAAGCACAGTTGGATGAGCCTGAGCCGGTAGATCAGGTTACTGAACAACCTGAGGCTCAAATATCACGGGAACCGCGAAGATCGGGAAGGATCCGTCGACAGCCTGAGCGCTATGACGGAGTCTACATCATTGATAATGATGAACCCCTCACTTATGCGGAAGCGGTCAGTGGACCGGAGTCAGCTAGATGGCTTGATGCTATGCGAGCCGAGATGGACTCCATGTCAGATAACCAAGTCTGGGATTTGGTTGATCCGCCTCCGGGAGTAATCCCTATAGGCTGTAAATGGATCTTCAAGAAGAAGATTGACATGGATGGTAACGTGGTTACCTATAAAGGCAGGCTAGTTGCGAAAGGATTCAAACAAATCTACGGGATAGATTATGATGAAACTTTCTCACCTGTAGCCATGTTTAAGTCTATTCGGATTCTTTTCGCGATAGCGGCATATTACGATTATGAGATCTGGCAGATGGATGTGAAGACAGCTTTCCTTAATGGAAATCTGGATGAGGATGTGTATATGACACAACCTGAGGGTTTCACTAATCCATCAGATCGTCATAAAATATGCAAGCTAAAGAAGTCCATTTATGGACTGAAACAAGCATCAAGGAGCTGGAATATTCGTTTTGATGAATCAATCTCTGAGTTTGGTTTCATCAAGAACGAGGACGACCCGTGTGTATATAAGAGGTTTAGTGGGAGCGTGATTACTTTCCTAGTCCTCTACGTCGATGATATCTTAATCATTGGAAATGATATTCCTGAACTGCATGCTGTTAAAGCATGGTTAGGAAAATGTTTCCAGATGAAAGATTTAGGAGAAGCAGCCTATGTATTAGGTGTGAAGATCTACCGGGATAGATCTAAGAGGCTTCTCGGGCTGTGCCAGAGTACTTACATCGATAAAGTCCTGGAGAGATTCCATTTAGAGAATTCTAAAAGAGGATATCTTCCAGTCAGACATGGTCTGAATCTTTCGAGGAGTCAGTGTCCGCAAACACAGACTGAGAAAGATGAAATGGACAATACGCCTTATGCTTCGGCTATTGGGTCCATTATGTATGCGATGTTGTGTACTCGCCCAGACGTCGCTTACGGGTTAAGCGTGACCAGTCGGTTCCAAAGTAATCCAGGTATGGCGCACTGGATTGCGGTCAAGAACATTTTAAAATATCTGCGGAGGACCAAAGATATGTTCTTGATATATGGTGGTCAGGAAGAACTCAGTATAGAAGGATATACTGATGCTTCGTTCCAGTCGGACGAGGATGATTTCCGATCGCAATCAGGCTATGTTTTTAGCTTGAATGGTGGAGCAGTGGTGTGGAAAAGTTTCAAACAATCAACTGTTGCTGATTCCACAACAGAAGCCGAGTATGTTGCAGCCTCGGAAGCATCCAAGGAGGCAGTATGGATTCGTAAGTTCGTGAGAGAACTTGGTGTCGTTCCTTCGAGTGCAGATCCTTTGGTTATCTTCTGTGATAACACTGGAGCAATCGCACAAGCAAAGGAACCACGGTCGCACCAGAAGTCCAAGCACATACAGAGACGGTTTCACTTGATCCGGGAGATCATAGATCGTGGCGAGATCAAAATATGCAAGGTTCATACAGACGACAATCTGGCAGACCCGCTTACCAAGCCTCTGGCGCAGCAGAAGCATGAGAAGCACTGTAATAATATGGGTTTGAGATTTCTCAACCATTAGATTAAGTGCAAGTGGGAGATTGTTGGGGTATGCCCTTAAGGCTAATGTTTGAGGCCTTTGGGATTGTAACAGTATCATGTAATAAACTCTTATGTTTATAAAGGCATGGTTATTATTCAGGTTGTTACCTTGTCTGCAGTAATAAGTGTACTACTGAATAATGTCTCAAAGCTGTTCAGCTAGGCTGACAGGCTATATGTCCTTAGTCGTGATATCTTGGTGAATATGAGACAGCCTTGATATGATTGAGACTAATATGTGTTCTAATCTTATAGGATGCTTCGAGCATGGAATAAGATGTAGACTCATGGGTACATTGGATGTACTGGACAGACCCTACTAGGATATTCATATTGCTTGTCACAATGTGAATAATCCTTGAATGCACTAAGTGGCACATGTCCTCTGACTTGAGATCACTTGAGTGACTAAATGATGATTGTCATTGTTTTGAGGTAGTTCAATATCATTTGAAACATAATGATCATAGACTATCTTGGATAATGATCATGAGTCAGGTTAGGGCACTAGTGATAGATATAGGATTGCCGTCTCCTTGTTCAAGGAGTGTGATGTTCTAAAGGGGCCCCCCTATATGAGATGATTGAGAAAGTGTATGGCCATACCCAGATGACTATGCTCGTCTGATCTAATCATACTCATAGTATTGGAGTTACAAGCTTGACCCGCTTGTCCAATAAGAACATCCAGTGGCAAAGGACACATGCATGCCTTGTGAAGTTGATTCACACTTGTGCTGTGGTTTGGGAGTAGTCTTGGAAGACTCTTTCCTTTATATCGGGAGACAGTGATGTGTTGCTAGATACCCCTCACTGATCGTGATAACGAAAGTTATTGTTACCGACATTTAAAGGAAACCCTCAGGGTCGCACAAATTGATGATATGACTTACTTAAGTCAGATCGTGTGGACTGAATTAGTTGGGTTCAGTTTAAAGGGATTTAAACTCTGATTGTAAGTGAGATCTAGTCTGATCATGTTTGATTGATTAGGGCTTGAGATCGGTAAGCTTCGATCGAGAGAGGAGATGCTAGATCGGTGAGATCAAGAGCATCAGGAGATGGACGGTTAGACTTTGAGCCATTAGGTTCATAGAAGGTCTAGACCATGTATTGGCTTGGCTTGGTTTGATTTTGGTCTATGAGCCAAATCGAATTGAACCAAAGAATGAACCGGTTCACTATGTGAACGCATGGTTCATGAAGGAAGGCGTTTTGGCGTTGGAACATGGCTTCATGACTTTCCATTTTGGGAAGTCATGTAACGCCATTTTTGATGTATCGCCTAAACGCTTTTGCTCGCTTGTCATTGACGTTGCTTGCTTGCCATCTCGTGTGGAAGAAGGTGAACGACAAGGGAGAGCTCTCGGCCAAGGAAGCATCTCAACCTATCCCTTCCATTCGGCAAGGACTCTTGAAGATCTTTGCTAGCACAAAGATCAACAAGAAGAAGTCATCCCTCGTTTGTGTGCGTCACTTGTGGAGAAGATCTATCTTGCTCTTTGCTTCCAAGCCGCCTCCTTCCCATGGCCATGGTAACGAATCTTTCATTTGTTGTTTAAGTTGATCATATGAAAGTATAGCATGCGATCAAGTTTAAACCCTAATTCCGCTGCTAAAACAAAGAAGACCACTTGCGCTATCCATAGGGTTTCGCTCCCCCTTGAAGGGGACCCCTCTAAAACCCTTCAATGGGTAGATGCCGGTGGTTGTGGCTTCGTCTCGGAGAGGAGGACTGATGTTCGAAATCTTGTGAGGATCAGACTGGCGGATCGTCGGTGGCGTGCTCACAAAGATTCAATAATTCTGAAAGTTGGTTGAGTTCTGTGAAGTTTGTAGCAAGCAGGAAAGTTAGAAGAAGAAGAGGAGAAGAGGGAAAAGCTACGTGACACAAGCACCTCAGAGTGGAAGAGGATAGGAAACATCCGATTCCATTGGAAGAAAAAACTATTTCATTCAACTTCTCTGCTGATTACAAGGACACATGCGTGTAAGATATTGGGGAAGCGCTGAAGGTGAACGTTGTTCTTTCCATCTCCAGAAAAGAGACGTTGTGGAGCTTTGTGTTGGGCGCAGATGGCTGCAAGGAGATGTTGGAATTTCCATCTTTGCATCAAAGAAGATTGAGCGTTGGCTGCAAGGAGACGTTGGAAAGCTTCCATTGTTGGCTGCATACGTGTGTTGCAAAATTCAGCGTTGAAGATGGGTTTTGACTTAGGCCTTGACGATCCTTATTTGGGCCTAACAATATTGCGTGCCTCATAGGTGTGGATGTGGCTGAATTGGTTGGTGCATATGCAAGTCCTGGTTTGATGCGGCAACTCCTTTGAACATTGTGAACTTGAGCGCGTCTTGACTTTATTGGGAGGTTGAAATAGTCCTTTTATTATTGAGCTAGCTTTATTGATTGAGCTTGCTAGCTTAATCGTGAGCCTCCAAGCCTTTGTCTATGACAATCGTAAACTCCACTTGTACCGTTGTGGTTTGTGGTCTCTGCCCCCATCACCAATTGGGTCAAATGGGCCAAATGAAGTCTAGCATGGAGTCATGCTATTAATGGCCATCTGTAATTAATTCTGAGTTTAATGATGAATTTAATTCTGGATTTAATTACGAATTTAATTCTGAATTTGAAGAGTCATGCTATTAATGGCTACTATGAAACTTTAATTCAAGGTTTTAATGGGTCATTATTAGACTTTAATTTAGTGTTTAATTCTATAATTAATTCTATATTTAATTCTATAATTAATGATGAATTAATTCAGAGATTAATTATGAATTTATTGTAGAATTCAAAGGGTCACCATGATTCCTATAAAAGAGGGGGTGGAGTGTCCTTGGCGCCTACTTGATCTCTTGGGAAAGATTTCTCTCCTTGGCGCCTACTCCATTCTTCCCTCTCTTCTGGGCGACTGCAAGGTTGGACCTTGGCAGATTCTTTCATTATTCCTTCTCATCTTGGCATCTCCTCCTTGTGGTTAGTGCAAACTTTTGAGGATTTCTCCCAGATGCATGGATCTTCTTCTTGAGGCTAGCACCGGGCGTGGAAGAAGAGAACTCGAGCGTCAGCTGTGTGCGAGACTGCAGAGAGCGAATAATTGGGCGCCTGCATCGCATCCTTTTCTTCGCTGTAAGGTATCATCTCCTACTCACCGTGTCGATTCCTTCGCATGACTCGATCTTCTGGGTTTTTGGGACTGGCCTGTTTTGGGGATTGCTTCCGCTGTACGTCTTTAAAATTTTAAAATTCCTAGGGTTTCCCAACAGTGGTATCAGAGCGACTTGCGAACTCGAACGGTATTTTATGCTTTGATTGTATGCTCACATGCCATCTGAAATTTTTTGAAATTTTGCATATGCGCATGGTTTTTTCTAAGTAGAAAAAACTGTAAGTTTTTCGTTCCTAACATCTATTCGATCTCTTTGGTTTTTCGCTTTCTTCACATGGTGGGATAGACCCATATGTGAGAGAATTAATTTCTCCCCACACATGTAGGATAGACCTACTGTGTGGGACTTGTCGAAGATTATAGGGCATGGTGATTGTCCTAATCTTGGCAGGTTAAGGATTGCAAGGGTAGGCGGCAAGCGTGCTTGGAGCATGCATGCGCCACTTGTAGACTCCCGAGTGAAACGAAAAATCTTAGATTTGTAAAGAGACATTGAGGTTGAAAGACATGTTTTCTAAGAAACTAAAATTGAGGTTTTATGTTTTCATGAGCATATAGCAAAACATGAGATGATTGTGCATCGTGTTGTGGTCATAGTCAAGCCTCTTGTATGCCTGTGATATATTTGTGTGAGGCCTGCATGTCGCTTTTTCTTTTTATTTTGTAAATGTACAAAAAAGATTAGGGGCGCATTGTTGTGTCCTCAAGTGTACGGATACTCGAAGTAATAAAGAAAGTATCGAATCCACAGGGACCTATGCTGCTGAGTACCAAATAATTGATTTTTCACTATCTAGGCAATCGAAAGATTGTAAACTAGCAAACGAAGACCAAAGCGCTAAAACAGAATTATCAGAGAGAGAAGCTGGGACGAGGGTTTCATTCACTTTAATTTTTATGACTAGACATGAATAGAGATTTCATCAGTTTAATTTCAACATGACAAAGATGCAATTTACTTGAATAAAAGGATTATCTCACTTTTGTGCAGACAACCATGCAGGGATAAATCTTCGCTCTCGCGCAAGAGTTGTCCCAATGCTAATGATAAGTAAATCATCAACTGAGAACTCAAGGATCACTTTCGTGCATCCGAGTTCTAAGTCGATAATCTCTAGTGGAATCTCAAGGATCACTTTCGTGTATCCAAATCTCAACACTAGTTTTACTGAAGGTTCTCTAACATTTCGATCTTTGCTTTCGCACAAGATCTCCACGTTTCAAAGCTTATACTCAATCCTAGATTTATATTATTATCATGACAGTTAGCTTACTAGAATCAAACAAACAAGAACTAACCTAAAAGGGGTTCCTATCATGCAATTCTAGGGTTCCAAATTCTCAAGCAATTACTTTTCAATCAATAGCGAAAATTCTAAAACACAAATAGTAATATAGATTTGAGGAGAGTCTAAGGACAAAACATCACATGAGTAAAATTATCATGCTAAGATTAAACAAGATGAAATAATAGAAAGATAGTTATCTAGTCATTAAAACTCAAGTGAATTACTCCCCCATGTCCCAAAAGAGGTTTAAGCTATCATAGAGGGAAGATTACAATGATTCATGATGAAGAAAATCAAAACAGAGGAGGAGTAAAAATTACGGTACGGCCATAATTTGGGCGAACAGCGGCGGCGCTCGGTTTTCTGGTGATTTCTCCTCCGTCTGATCTCTGATCACGTTGAAACTTCAGGGGTGTCTTCTTCTCCTCTATGCGTAGCTTCCATTCAAATTTCATGGCCGGAGATGCCCGGAATTGGTCGTGGCGGCGGAACCCTAGGCGGCGGCGTGAACTCTGATTTCTCTCTGGCCGGTGGATCAAAATTGGGGCTTTTGGTGTGCTTGGCTTCATCTCGTCGATGGCTCCCTTTCTCCTTCTTACAGATTTGAATATAAGGGCCTAGATCATCCGCAATCAACCGCGCAAAAATCAAGATTCGGAGTTGACCGGGAAAGTCGCGAGCAGCATCACTATTACGGCCGTAATGAATCTTACGGTGGTGCCGTAAACTGGACAGCGAGCTCTTGGGTGAAATTCTTCTGGAATTACGGTACCGTATTGTTCTTTACGGTAGTGCCGTAATGTGAACAATCTTTCGGGTGGAAAATCGACTCCAATTACGGTGGCGTAAAGATGATTACGGTAGCGCCGTAAGCGTCTCAAAGTTTCTGTCCAAAAATGCCTGTTCATTACGGCACCGTAAAGATATTTACGGTAGTGCCGTAACGTACATCGATTCTCTGCCCGATAAACCTCCAAATTACGGTACCGTAAAGGATATATTGGGGGTGCTGTAATTGTCTCTAAAGCTCCAAATCTTCTGAAAATTGACGTGTGATCTCCTTTTGATGTTGTGAATTCAATTATGCACTTGGATTACTCGAAATCAACTGAAAAACATGCCTTTTTGCCTGAAAATCATTAAAAATAGAAAAGAGTATAGATTCTGCAAATATTGATAAAAATGACATAAAAATAACCAAAGTCTATGAATATGACACAAAACCATCAACAAAATGGCATAGAAATTACGATAAATTTCAGTGTCATCAAACACATAAGGCTCAAACTTTGCTTGTCCTCAAGCAAAAACCAAGAAAATTCAAAAATTGATCATAGGCATAGACTTTCTCATGGAAAATAAATTTCTAACATACAATCACCAATGAAAATTCTTCATTAATTGCATCATAAAATTTTAAAGCAGATATATCATCTTCTAAATCTAATTCTCAAGATTCACAACTTAGTCAAATAAAACTTCACAACTTGCATAAAAGAAAGAATTTCAATCTCAAGACTTTATCCAATTTTTAGTTTAGGTTTATCATACTTTTGCTTACAGGAATAGGATATCGAAAATCTTTTTCCACTCATATTTTTCTTTTTCTTTTTTGTTTTTGGATGGTATGTACCTACATAGATACATACTTTTTGTTTCTTTTTGCATCAATCACATTCTCTAATTCGATTACCACCTTTCTTCTGGTGACGAAATCGGAGTACACTGACCACATAGTCAGTGTAATAGAACTCATGTCTTTTTAGTATTGGGAATCTTTACCAAAGATAGCGGAGTTATTGTGCTTAGATTCCTCTCATTTCTTTTTAGACTTCAACCCATGTCGTTCGGTACCACTGTCAATTTTACACAGTGCCAAGTAGGGGAGTCTCTCACTATTTTTGTGGATTTTGGATTCTTTTTCCCAACAAATAGTAAAATAAATAAAACCTCAATTAGACTAGTCAATCAATATCAATTCAAGTATTCATACTCATATGCTGATTTTATTCAAGAAGTAGTTTCACTTTTAAATCAAATTTTCAAACAACATATCTCCCTAAAATCTTACTCCTCAACCAATGAATAATTTCAAAAGTAGATATGTATAAGAGAAATAAATTTGACATGATAGGCCTTATTCTAGTCTCAATTTTGGATTCACTCATCAACATCAAACATCAATCAAGCCATATACAATAATCCCAAAGGTAGATCAAGGCCACAAATCAATCATCTAAATCAAAAGATTATCGTGTAGATGAAGTAGTGGTGGTAGACACAAAAACATGAGTCAATGATGAAATCCAAAAGGTGAACGGGAGAGGATACTTGCAAAATTTTATCAACCTTTTGTGCCGAGTTTTCTTTTTCTTCTCTTCTCCGTGCATCTTTTTCAGAAATAAAAATTAATTCTAAGGTAAAACTAAGAAAAAAGTAAATAAAAGGAAGTGAACTAAAGTTAGAAAGCTTGGGTTGCCTCCCAAGAAGCGTTAATTTAAAAGTCTTTAGTTTGACCCTTTAACACTCAGACTTGATCGTGGTTCATCTAAATAAAAACTCTCTTTATAATAGTGCTTAAGTCTTTGACCATTAACCTTGAATTCTCCTGTTTCTTCACTCCATACATCCACGGCTCCATAAGGATAAGCTTTCTTTACCTGAAAAGGACCAGACCATCGAGACTTAAGTTTTCCAGGAAAAAGTCTCAATCTAGAATTGAATAAAAGAATAAAGTCACCTGGTTGGAAATCTCTCCTGAAAATATGTCGATCATGCCATCTTTTTGTCCTCTCCTTGTAAATTTTTGCATTCTCATATGCAGAGAGTCTAATCTCATCTAGCTCATTCAATTGTAATTTCCATTTTTCCCCCGCACTCTTTAAATCGAAATTCAGCATCTTGATTGCCCAGTATGCTTTGTGTTCATGTTCCACAGGCAGGTGACATGATTTTCCATAAATCAATTGAAACGGAGACATACCTATTGGTGTTTTGAAAGCAGTCCGGTATGCCTACAAGACATCATCAAGTTTGAATGCTCAATCTTTCCTAGTGCTTGACACGGTCTTTTTTAAAATTCCCTTGATTTCTCTATTTGATATCTCCACTTGTCCACTTGTTTGAGGATGATAAGGTGTTGCCACTCTATGATTCACTCCATATTTTCTAAGTAAGGCTGAAAATTTGTGTTCTATGAAATGTGAGCCTCCATCACTGATTACTACCCGCGGGGTCCCATACCGTGGAAATATGATCTTTTTGAAAAATTTAGCAACAACTCTTGAATCATTGGTCGGTGAAGCAAGAGCTTCAACCCATTTTGAAACATAGTCAACTGCTACCAGAACGTACTTGTTACATCCTGAAGATGGGAAAGGTCTCATAAAGTCTATCCCCCAAACATCAAATATTTCAACTTCAAGAATGTTGGACAGTGGCATCTCATGTTTTCTACTAATGTTCCCCATTCTTTGACATCTATCATAAGATAACACAAAGTTTCTAGCATCTTTGAAAATGGTAGGCCAATAAAACCTGATTGTAACACTTTATAAGCAGTCTTTTCAGTACCGGCATGACCACCATAAGAGGATCCATGACATTGGCACAAAATATCTGTGATTTCTTCTTCAGGTACACATCTTATAAAAATACCATCTGTACATCTTCTAAACACATAAGGCTCATCCCAAAAATAGTTTTTTACCTCAGCCAAGAACTTCTTCCTTTTTTGGTAGTTCAAATCAGGAGGAAAAACATTAGCAACAAGGTAATTTACTATATCAGCATACTAGGGAGCTCTGATCTGTTCAATGGTTAAAAGCTGTTCTTCAGGGAAGGAATCATTGATCTCATTATTCTTTTTAGTGTCTACCATTATTCTTGAGAGATGATCAGCAACAAGGTTTTCTGATCCCTTTTTGTCTTTAATCTCCAAATCAAATTCTTGCAGAAGTAAAATCCATCTGAGTAATTGTGGTTTGCTGTCTTTTTTCTGCATTAAGTATTTCACAGCTGCATGGTCAGTGTACACTACCACTTTGGAGTTAATTAAGTATCACCTAAATTTATCAAAAGCAAATACTATGGCCAATAGTTCTTTCTCAGTGGGGGTGTAATTTTTCTGTGTCTCATCCAAAGTCTTGCTGGTATAGTGAATAACATGATGTTTCTTATCTTTTCTCTATCCCAAGACTGCTCCCACTGCATAATCACTAGCGTCGCACATGAGTTCAAAGGGCAAGTCTCAATCTGGGGGCTGAATGATGGGTGCTGAAACCAAAGCTTTCTTTAATTCCTGAAAAGCAAACAGACATTTCTCATCAAAGCAGAATTTGGCGTCTTTACAAAGTAAATCAGTTAAAGGTTTAGCAAGTTTAGAGAAGTCCCTAATGAATCTCCTGTAAAACCCTGCATGTCCCAAAAAGCTCCTGATTTCCTTAACAGTGGTGGGTGGTGCTAACTTCTCAATCACTTCTATCTTGGCCTTGTCCACTTCAATCCCTCTCTCTGAAACAAGATGGCCCAAAACTATCCCCTGTCTAACAATAAAGTGACACTTTTCCCAATTCAAGACAAGGTTAGTCTCTTCACATCTCTGTAAAACTCTAGAGAGATTAGCTAAGCAGTCATCAAAAAAGAAACCATAGACAGAGAAATCATCCATAAAAACATCCATGAAGTCTTCAATAAATTTAGAAAAAAATGCCATCATACACCTTTGAAAAGTGGCAGGTGCATTGCATAAACCAAAGGGCATTCTTCTATAAGCAAAAGTACCATAAGGACATGTAAAAGTGGTTTTATCCTGATCATCAGGATGAATAGGAATCTGAAAAAATCCGGTATACCCATCAAGAAAACAAAAGTGAGAGTGTTTGGCAAGTCTCTCCACCATTTGATCAATGAAAGGTAAGGGAAAATGATCTTTCCTAGTGGCAACATTTAATATTCTATAATCAATACACATACGCCAACTAGTGACATTTCTAACAGGTATCAATTCATTATCCTTATTTTTCATTACAGTGACACCTCCCTTCTTTGGAACATAGTGTACAGGACTCACCCACTTACTATCTAAGATAGGGTAGATAATACTTGCATCTAGCAATTTTAGTACTTCCTTCTTCACCACTTCCTTCATAGACGGGTTGAGCCTTCCCTGAAAATCTACATGCGGTTTGTGCTCATCCTCCATGTGAATCCTATGCATACAAAAAGAAGGATTAATCCATTTTAAGTCATCAATGGAATACCCAATTACCTTTCTATGAAATCTTAGCTCCTTCAAGAGTAGATCAGTTTCCCTGGCATCTAATTTAGCATCCACAATCACAGGGTAGGTGGAGTTAGGACCAAGAAATTCATATCTAAGATTATCAGGTAAAACTTTCAACTCAACTTTAGGGATCTTTTCACTTTCATTATTAAAAGTAGCACAATCTAAAATATCATGTTTTTCATCATCGAATTCATCAAAATCATTCTCAAAACCAGATTTTTTCACAAGAATTTTTCAAGGTATCAGAAAAAGAATCAGAAAAAGAAACATCAGCAGAAGAATCATCAAACAAACAACTAACATCATAAACTGTGTCATCAATGGCATGAATAGTGCAATAAGAACTAAAACCTTCTGGTTAATCCATGTAAACTTTTTCCTCTAGATCCCCATTTAAAAAGGTTGTTTTCACATTCATTTGATGTGACTCTAAATCAAATTAAGCTACAAGTATCATAATTATTCTTAATGAATCTTTCTTTGAGACAGGAGAAAATGTCTCTACATAATCTATGTTATTCTGTTGAGTATAACCTTTGATAACAAGTCTAGCTTTATATCGTTCTATATTGTCATTCGAGTCATGTTTGGTCTTAAAGACCCATTTATATCTAACTCATTTACAACCTTCTAGCAAATCAATAATATCCTAGACATTATTTTGTGCCATTAAATTTATCTCAGCTTTCATGGTATTAATCCATTTATCAGACTCTTTACTTTCTATGGCTCGTGAAAATGAAACAGGATCTTTATGAATGCCATAATCAAATTCTGACTCCTACAAATAAACCACATAGTCATCAGGAATAGCTAACCTTTTTACTCTTACAAGTTTACTTAAGGCTATCCCATATGGTTCATTTATGTCAATTGGATGTAATTTAGTTACTTTATGAGGTGCTGCTTCATTCAAATGTTGCTCAACATTATTTTGTTCCTACAATGTTAGGGCAACATTCAATGTGGGTATGACTATTGGAACATTTATGGGTAATGGAACATCAAACTTAATTTCATTAATATCCATAATTTGCCTTTCAACACTCCCACTAACTTCTCCATTTTCAATAAATTTGGCATTAGTTGTTTCAACAATTCTTAGACTATGGTTTGGACAATAAAACCTATACCCTTTAGATTTCTCTAGGTAAACAATAAAGTAATCATTAATAGTTCGAGAATCTAATTTTGTTTCATATGGATTATAAACTCGTGCTTCTGCTGGGTATTCCCAAACATGGAGGTGTCTTATACTAAGTTTCCTACCGATCCACAACTCAAAAGGAGTTTTAGGAACCATCTTGCTAAGAATCCTATTCAGCAAATACACAACAATTTTAAGTGCATGCATCTACAAGATTTTAGGTAATGAGGAATTACTCATCATAATCCTAACCATGTCCATTAATGTTCTATTATGCCTTTCTACAACACCATTTTTGTTGAGGTGTTCCTGGGATAGTATATTGTGTACATATGCCATGCTTTTCAAGAAGTTTAGCAATGGACTAGAACATTGTCCTGAGTCATCATATTTACCATAATACTCACCACCTCTATTACATAATGATTTTCACTTTCATATCAATTGCCTTTCAATCTCATTAATAAATACTTCAAGAGCATTTATAGCTTGAGATTTTTCATTAAGCAAATAGACATATCCATATTGTGAAAAAACATCTTTAAAAGAGATAAAGTATTTCTCTCCACTAAAGGATGGAGTATCAAAAGTCTACATATATTAATGTGAATAATTTCAAGTAGCTGAGTGCTTCTTGTGGCCTTTTTTTTTGTTATGTTTGGTTTGCTTTCCCTTAATGCAATCCACACACATATCAAGATCAGTAAAATATAAATTCGTAAGAATTTCATCTTTTACTAATCTTTCTAATCTTTCTTTGGATACATGACCAAAATGCTTATGCCACAAGTAAGCAGAATTTTCTTTCATCATTACTACGTTTACATCCAATAGAATGCTTAACATAAAATAGGGATTCGGAAAAATTAACATCCAGTTTCAATTTAATATAAACCATCAATAAAATTCCCAAGCCAATACAAGAATCATGTTTAAACAAATTGAAACAACCATGTCCAAACTTCAAATTAAACTCATATTCATCAAGTTTTGAAACTGAAATTAAGTTTCTAGAAATTGAAGGTACATAGAGAGTTTGTATTAGATCTAACTGATAGCCAGAATCTAACACCAATTTGTAATTCCTCATGCCTTCAATTGAGACATTCTTTCGATTTCACAAAAATAAGAAGTTCTCAGTTGAGTTTATGGTTTGGATTGTAAGGAATCCCTGCATCATATTGAAAATATAAGTTGTAGCACCAGAATCAAACCACCAAGTATTAGAAGAAACTTCAGTTATGTTTAGTTTAGAACATATAAAAAGGTTAGAAGTACCTTTTTTTTCCGAACCAATCTTTGCATTTCAGACAGTCTTTCTAATAATGTCCCTCCTTTTACAGAAGTGATATTTATCTGTTTTATGTTCCTTCTTATTTGCATTTGTAATGTGATATTTTAACATATGCTTTCTTTTTAAATTTCTTGGTCTTTGGCTTACTTGCTCCTTGACCCACAAGGTTAATTGAATAAACTCCTTGCTTCTTAAGTCTTGTTTCTTTTGAGTAAGCATACTGGCCAATTCATTGGCATTCTACTTATCCTTTATAGTGTTATAGTTAATTTGAAAAGGCCCATACTCAGAAGGTAATGAGTTCATAATGAATTGTACTAAGAAAGAGTCATCAGTTGTCATACCCATGGCCTTTAATATTACTATAATATTTGTCATCTCTAGGACATTTTGTTGCATACTATGCGACCCATCATACTTCATGATCATGAGTTCAGCTATTAATGTACCAACAAGAGATTTATCTGTAGAATGGAAACGTTCTTCCACATGCTTAAGATACTCTTTAGCACTTTCAGTTTATGGAATGGTGGTCTTAATGTTATTAGCAATCGTCATTCACATGAAGCTAAAATATAATCTGTTAGATCTTTCTCATGCTTTAGAGTTTGACTTTTCTTCGTCATTGCTTCTATTAGTACAGCAGTGGGCTTTTCTTCTAATAGTGCTAAGTCAAGATCCAAAATACTTAAGTGGATATTGACTTGTTCGCATCATTCAAAAAAGTTCAAACCATTGAACATGGTAACAGAAGAAGCGTGAGAATGAAGAGAAATAGCTGTAAAAACATAAATCCACAATCAATTATGAATTCAAATATTTAAAAATATAAAATATATTATATATTTCCTTTTGGGTAAACACAATAATATATTATCATAAATTAAATACTTTAAAACTTTTTAAATAATCACCTAAATATTGTTAAATATAATTAGTATCTTTGGATACATAACTATATTTAACAATAAATTTACTATCATTAAGTTTATTAGTCACATAATATTGATTTACCTTTGAGTAAAATCAAAATTCATACTAATAAACATAATTATGCAATAATGAGTTATTATTATATTAATAAATCAACATTATCATTTTAATAATAAATGATCACTTTTCGTGATCAACATTTATTATTAAAAGAGGTGAACATTAATATATAATAATAAATAATTACTTTGATGATTAATATTTATTATTAAAAGAATTTAATTTAATAGTTTGGCATTGGCCAAACTATTAACCTTAATATCCGTTCAGATGCGTGAACAAAAAATATAAATTTGTGACAAAGATCTATATACATAAGTAAATATTAATTGAACATAAGTTGTGAAAGTCATGCATATAGAATAATTTCCTTACATCTGATGCGTAATTTTACACACATAAGTAAAGTTATTATAAAATTTTACTTATACATAAGTATATTTTAACTTAATCATTACAGTAAAACAATAATTTAACTTTCTAAAGAAATATGGAGGAATGTTGCATGCGGCGGTAAAGGAGCTAAGTAAGCAATTGAGCACTTCTAGTATTTACATTGTCTTTCCTTTATTTACTAAATTGCCATAAATCATTAAGAAAAACAGTAACACATGAGATGTTGCAACATTAAAACTTTTCTTTATTTACTTGAATGAAACAAAACATTAAATCATTAAAATATTTCTTTCTTTTCACGACAAACATAAAATAGTAAATCCTTTAATCAAATTTGCATGCGATAAAAGTCATATGAAAACATTAAACCTTAATTAAAACATTTACAAACAGGATGCAAAAAAAAATTGCAACAACTCTTACGTAAATAATAAATTCAAAACATAAAACATAAATTTTGATTTGCGTGAATCATGTTCTAAAAACACAACTCAAAATTTCTTAATTATCATAATAACTATTATATGGATAGATTATTTAGTCTACAACTTTGGCTATGATATCACATGTTACTTCTTAAAATCAACATCATATAGAATATAAAAATTGTAGGGTTGACCAAAGGTTGTAATCAAAAGCACAACATGATAATTCATGTTAAATATTGAGAAAGACTATAGCGGAAGCGTACCTGAAGAATCCATAGCAAAATCTAAAGTTGAGAAAAGAAACTTGTCTTGGTCTTCCACAGACTTTGTGTTTTCCAGACTCAGAGTAAAATTATCATCAAAGTCTAACTAATGGGAGTCATATATATATATATATATATAGGGAAAAGAGAAAATACACATCTACTACGGAGCCACGACTAAATTTATTATTATTTCTATTTCTAACTCATCACAAAAATAGAAATAATTCCTAAGTCTCTACAAATAATAATGTTCCATACAATTGAGATAATTTAGCCGTAATAATTAATTTCTTAATCGATCACTTTAGTATGGCTAAAAATTTAAGATAGTCATATATAATTATTATTAATATATATGTGGTCCACATTAATTGATTTAACAATCTCCCACTTGGGTCACATATATATTACGATATAATTGTATACCTTAATGAGCTCTTTAATGCTATCTATTATCTGATACTATCTCTATCATTCTGGTTTATGAATATATTAACATAGGATCAAGATGACCTTCATCACAATAAGTAACATGATTAGCCCATACAATGGTCACGTATATCAATACAATCAACAACATAGATCATGTATGGATGTGTAGCATGAAAATTTCATATAATGTGATCATAACATGCCTATTTTCAACTAGTCCAACTTTATTTCTTATGAGATCAAACCAAAACTTATGTTTAGAGTGAAATTGAAAACTTTATTCTTTAATGTGTACACAATCTAATCCAAATACAAACTCCCACTAAACTGATATATCACTAAGTGATGTAACACCCATATAAGCAGTGTGCTCATGAAAGACCTTATGTGGTAAACCCTTAGTAAGTGGATCCACAATCATGGAGTTTGTACTAATGTGTTCCATAGATATCTGACCACTCTGAACTCTTTATTTTTAACAACTAGGAACTTAATGTCAATGTGCTAAGACTTTGACAAACTCCTGTTGTTGGAATATAATACTACAAATTTATTATCACAGAATAACTTTAGTAGTCTTTCAATATTATCCAGAATGCGTAGTCCTGCGATAAAATTTCGCAGTCATATCCCATGGTTAGATGCCTCATATCATACTACAAATTCAGCTGCTATAGTGGAAGAAGCTATAAGTGTTTGCTTAGCATTTTTCTATGAAATAGATCCTCCAGCCAGCAGGAAGAAGTAGCCCAAAGTAAATCTGCGACTATCTTGGCATCCAGCAAAATCAAAATCAGAATACCCAATAATCTCTAGCTGATCTAATTTTTTGTATATGAGCATATGATCTTTAGTTTTCTGTAAATACCGCAGAACTCTTTTTACTGCCATCTAATTCTTTATTTTTCGGTTGCTTAAATATCTACCAAGCATCCCAATAATGTACACAATATCTGAATGCGTACACACCTGAGCATACATCAGACTCCCAACAGCAGATGCATAAGGAATCTTCTATATTTCCTTAATTTCAAAAGTATTTTTGGGGCATTGTTTTAGACTAAATTTGTCTCCTGTAGCAATAGAAGTATCTCATGGTTTACAATCATGCATGCCATATCTTTTTAATACCCTTTCGATATAGCATTTTTGTGAAAATCCAACTATACCCCAAGAATGATTTTGGTGTATCTTTATTCCTAATACAAAAGAGGCATCCCCAAGATCTTTCTCTCAAATTTCTTTAATAGAAATATTTTGGTTTTGTGTAATAAGCCTATATCATTACTGGCAAGCAATATGTCATTAACATATAAAACAAGAAAAATACATTTATTCTCACTAAACTTGTGGTACATACAATCATTTACCACATTCATCTCAAAACCAAAGGAGATGACCACTTGATGATATTTACAATATCACTGACGAGAGGCCTGCTTAAGTCCATATATGGATTTTTTTAGTTTGTAAACCAGTTATTCTAAATCGTTTCTTCAATGTCTCCTTTGAGAAACACAATCTTTATATCCATCTGATGTAGCTCAAGATCAAAATAAGCCACTACTGCCATAATAATCCTAAAAGAGTCTTTCGATGATACTGGAGAGAAAGTCTCTTTGTAATCAATGTCTTCCTTTTTTGAGTAAAGCCTTTTAAAACAAGATGCACTTTATATCTCTCAACACTACCTTTTGAATCCCTCTTGGTTTTAAATATCCATTTACAACCAATGAGTTTCACACCTTCAATTAGTGATTCAAGATCCCAAACGTCATTGTCAAGGTAGACTTTAACTCCTCATTCATGGCATTAATCCACTTGTGAGAATTAGAACTTTTTGTAATCCGCAAGTGCACGGATACTCGAAGTAATAAAGAAAGATATCGAACCACAGAGACCTTATTGTTAAGTACCAAATAATTATTTTCTCACTAGCTAAGCGAACCGAATTTGATAGAAGTAACTATGCAGAGAATATGCTAAAGAGATAATCAGAGAGAAACATTAGGACTAGGGTTTCATCCTCCTTAATTCCAATGAATAGATTTAAATAAAAGGTCATCAGTCTAATTTCATCATGATAAATATGTAATTTACTTGATAAAGGTATTGTCTCACTTTCGTGCAGACAATCAAGCAGGGACCAATCCTCGCTTTCGCGCAAGATCTATCCCAATGCTGAAAATAAGTAAACCATCAACAAAGAACTCAAGGATCACTTTCATGCATCTGAATTCTAAGTTGATTATCTCAAGTGGAATCTCAAGGATCACTTTCGTGCATCCGAGTCTCAACACAAGTTCTACTTAAGGTTATCCGACGACTCGATCCTCACTTTCATGCAAGATCAAATCAAGTCTAACACAATAACTCATCCTAGATTCAATTTATCAACATGGAAATAAAACTACTAAAAATCAGAATTCAAAGAACAAACCTAATTTCTTACGATAAGTTCCAAACTCAATGATTTTTAGGGTTCCAAATTTCACAATTAACCTTTCAATCTATTTCGCAAAATTCTAAAACATGAAGATAATATGAAACTATGGAGAATTAAAGACAAGTCATCACAAAAGTAGAATCATCATGATAAAACTATCTTGGCAAAGTAAAAGTCATCTAGTCATATAAAATCAAGGGAAATTACTCCCCCATGTCCCAAAATATGTTTAAGCAGGCATGGAAGAGGAAATACAATAAACCATAGTTTTAAAGTATCAAAAATCAAAGAAAAAGGGAGAATTAACGTTACAATATGGCTGTAATAGAAATTACAGCCGTATATTGCTTATAAACCCGTGGTGAATAGTGCTGGCGACGCTCCTTTGTTGATTTCTCCTCCGTCTAAGATCCTTTGTCTTTGAAACTTCTGTGGTGTCCTCTCCTCCTCTAGGCAAAGCTTCAGTATAAAAATCACGGCCTGAGGTGAACTCCACGCCTCTCGGCATGAGGTCATGCCCTATGGACCTCTCTGTCGATTGATCCCTCGATTTTTCCTAAATATTAGGGATTTTGGTCCCTTTATCTTCTCCTCATCAAGACAAGTCCGCAGCTTCTTTCGGATCTCAATTTGGATGTCTGGATCTCAAGATATGGTCCGCGCAAGAATCGGGCCCAAAAAACTCGCGTGTCCAGGTTAAAATTATGACCGTAATTTTCTTCTGTGAACCCTGAGTCAAAATTATGGCCCGTGAAAAATAATACGGCAGTGCCATAATTTTCGTAAAACTTTTTGGTCAAAAATGTCTAGAAATTACGGCCCGTAAAATGGTTAAAGGCAGTGCCGTAATTTCAGTGAATATCTCTGTTTTGAAAGTGCTTCAGATTACGGCTCGTGTAAATTCTTACGGCAGTGCCGTAATTTTTGTAAAATCTTCTGATGAAAAATTAGCCAAAATACGGCAGTGCTCTGGTATTACGACAGCGTACAAAAATACTGTGCCGTAATATATATTACGGCCCTGCCATATTTTGGTTTGTGGCTCCATTTTGCTTGAAATTTGTCATGTATCCTCTTCTTGATGATGAAAACTCTTCTTGTTGGTGTATATGCCCTAAGGACCTAATTCTGGTCCGTTACTTGTACTACTTGACATTGATATTTATATCATACTGGCATTGTCGTTATCATTATTTGTTTACATCTGCGAACATGTACTTATATGATAATGTCCCTGGAGACAGATTAGATCTGTGCTCAAACTATTGTCCCTAGTCAATGTACCTTAGTGGATATGGGACAGTTATGGTACTTGTAAGACTGGTATATGGGCTAGTTAGGCATGAGGTGCTAACGCAGGCATATAGGTATATCAGTGGTAGATATACTAGACCGACCCGCTGTGAGGCAATGACTTGGTGTCACGAGTTATCCTCACAAGTGATAGGAGATGCATTGATCCCTTGACTTATGGTTCGGGATATGCTTTGATACAACCTAACGCCTTGCCGTAGTTGGGAGGTAATAACGGTTGTCATTGGGCATGTCACGACCCATATGAGAAGGTCAATGCATAGACATAGGATTTGCCCCTTCCTAAGGGAAGCATGATATCCATGGAGCTCCTCTATGGTTCTATGACTGAAAGTGTATGGCCATACCCAGGTTAGACCTGATTTAGTTATAGCCATGAGATTGGATAGAAACAAGTGGTGACACACTTGGCCAATCGGATATCAGTTTGGCAAAGAGACTATAATGCATCTGTACCTGGTTGCGATGATAGGGATGTCGATGTCGATATCCATTCCGATGACTTGGGTAGCAGCGATGTACTGCTAGGTGCCACTCACTGCTTGTGGTGATCTTAAGTCAGCACTGCCAACGTCAGAGGAACCTACAGGGTCGCACACCTTGATACTCGAGTTCTCGTATTGATCGGGAAGCCTTATGATCGAGTTATTGGATAACTCGGATCTATTTTGGAGATTTCATCAGCGCCGATGGGCCTGATGAGATGGAAGAGACTTATTGGAGCCAACTTCCATTTACGGCATTTTAACCATGGTTAGCCCAATTTGACCATGGGTTAAATTGGATTGGATCCAAGGGCTTGGTTAACATGAAAAATGGACCTTGGGCTGGGCCCATTGAAAAGGTTGAGCTTAATGGGCTTAAGGAGAAGAAAAGGGATGGCGCATGCTTAACCCTAGTTAGTATACCTCATGTGAATTTAATTGATCATGATAAAATAAGGGCTAATTAATTAATTAATTAGAGTCCTATTTTTGTGGGATTAAATGGGCTGATTTATTTGAATTAATTAGAGTCCTGATCGGATTAGGATTCAATTAATTAAATAAATAATTAGAGTCCTAATTGGATTAGGACTTGATTCAAAGCTTAATTTGAATCTTGATCAAACCGCCCCTTGAGTCCTAATTGAATCAGGACTTGATCAAGTCGCCCACTTAAGTCCTAATTGGATTAGGACTAGTCTTGATCAAACCGTCCATGTAAATTCTAATAGGATTAGGACATGATCAAGGCGCCCACATGAGGTGACCTCCACGCCTCTCGACGTGAGGTCGTGCCCTAAGGACCTCTCTGTTGATTGCTCCCTCGATTTTTCCTAAAATAAGGGCTTTTGGTCCTTTTATCTTCTCCTCATCGAGACGAGTCCGCGGCTTCTTTCGGATCTCAAGATATGGTCCGCGCAAGAATCGGGCCCGAAAAACTCACGTGTCCAGGTTAGAATTACGGCCGTAATTTAAATTACAGTAGTGCCGTAATATGGTTCTATGAACCCTGAGTCAAAATTACATCCTATGAAAAATATTACGGCAGTGCCGTAATTTCCGTATAACTTTCTGGTCGAAAACGTCTGGAAATTACAGCCCGTAAAATGGTTTACGGAAATGCCGTAATTTCAGTAAATATCTCTGGTTTGAAAGCGCTTCAGATTATATCCCGTGTAAATTTTTACGGCAGTGCCGTAATTTTTGTAAAATCTTCTGATGAAAAATTAGCCAAAATACGGCAGTGCTTTGATATTATGGCAGCGTACAAAAATACGGTACCGTAATATATATTACGGGCCTGCCGTATTTAGGCTCGTGGCTCCATTTTGCTTGAAATTTGTCATGTATCCTCTTCTTGTTAATGGTAACTCTTCCATGTATTTGATTTTGCTTGAAAACGCCTAAAAATAGTGTCTTTTTACCTGAAAATCATCAAAAACCAAAATAGAAGTAGATTTTACAATATTTGATAAATTTGGCACAAAAATATGCAAAAGAGCTTCAATTTAGGATAAAAAGATATATAAAATGATACAAAATATACTATATATTTTGGTGTCATCAAATATCATGTTCATAGAGAAATGCGCCATAAGCATCTGGAATCACACTTCTCCTTTCTCTAGTGGATCTCCTTAATGGCATTTCTTCTTGAGTATGATGAGTTTGTTCTTCTATAATGACTTCTTGATTTAAGTCAAGAGGTTGGGTGTTGTGCAAGTGCATTGCAATCCAAGTGTGTGAGGCAGCTTATTTAGACATGCACACGTCAAAGGGGATGGCAAATTATGTGTAGGTCTGTCCATTAATCGGTTCAACCTAATAAACCAAATTGAACCAAATTAGTCGGTTTGGTTTAATTTTATGATAAATCAGTTTAGGTCGGTTCAATTTGGGTGGGACTAAAATGAAATCGGTTCGGTTTTCCATTTTTCATTTTCAAAACCGATGCAAACCAAATTGAAATGATTAAAGAATTTAAAATTTAAAAATAGTAGAATAATAGATGGAACCGAACCGACTCCATCGCTGCCAATCGGCCCGTTGATTTTCCCTTTCATAGCTATCTCAAAAATCTAAAAAAAGTACTAATGATTCAAGTGAATCAAATCAAACAAATCTCAAATCTAAAAGATTGAAATCCCGTTCGACTCCCTCACCTCACGCCATGATGCCGACTCCCTCTACGGCTCTAGCCTCTGCTCGCGATTCACCAATTCGCCGACTTCGTCCTCACTCCTCTACCCTCTACCCTCTGCCCGTGACTCACAGTCGCCGACTACCTCTATGACACTCCTCTTCCTCATTTCCTGCTCTTACCAGTATTGAACCCTAAATTGTCCTAAGCCGCTTCATCGCCTAAGCTTGAGCTGCTTCATCGCCTAGCTGTGAGCAAGCTGCTTGTCTATGACTATGACCGCTGACTGCTACAAGCCTCAGCCTCTGACTAACGCAATATCAATATGGTATACTTTTCATCTTAGAGACTTAGACTCTCAGTAGATATAGTTACTTAGTTAGACGTTAGTTTTAATTTCCAAGTTCCAACTCTATTTTACATTGAATTATGATTTATGAATACAATTAGTCAATCATACATGCTAAATGCTAAATGCAATTAGCCAATTATACATGTTAAATACTAAACGCTAAATGCAATCATACATTTTTAAATTTTAATTTTCACTTTTTCTAGCTAAATGGTAAATGCTATTATGCAAACCTAATTTGTTAATTTCTGGACCTTCAACCTTCTAAGGATCCAGCAACTAATCATAACCAAACGATCCAAATAGAAGTTATAGAACCTTCTCAGCCAAGTAATCCAAGAAAAAGAAAAGTAAAACCACGAGCTGAAGTTTGGAATCATTATAAAAAAATTGAAAAGGATGGTATACTCAAAGCAATGTGTGTTTATTGTGAAAACATGTATCTTTGTTATAGTAAATCATGTGGTACCAGCATATTGAAAGGACACTTGACTAGGTGTATAAAGTATCAAAATTTATGTGGTCAAAGTAGTGTGAATGACAATAAAACACAAACTGAAATTTCATTCAAATAAAGCAATGAGGATGGTGGTAGTGGTGTAATGACAACATGGAAGCTTGATCAAACCCTGGTTAGGAAAGCAATTTCATTTATAGTAAAGGTTTTGAAGAATTTTGTAGTGTTGCTATAGCATGTTTTCACATTCCTTCACGGCAGACCATTTCTAGAGATTGTTATAATTTCATTGAAGAGAGATTAAAGGAAAAAAAATTACAAGTCAACTGGCAACGTATTTATCTCACTACGGACAAATAGACATCAATTCAACGAATAAATCATATGTGCATCACAGGCCATTTCATTGATAATAATTGGAAATTACATAGAATGGTTTTAAATGTTTTTTTCCAATTACTAGCCACAAAGGTGAATTAATTGGAAAAGCAATTGAGAAGAGCTTGCATGATTGGGGAGTCTCCAAAGTTATGACTATAATAGTAGACATTGCAAGTTGCAATGAGATTACAAATTTCATTTGTTAAGAAAATAATTAGCAACTAGGGAGATGGAAGCATACTTAGTGGAGAGTTTTTGCATGTGAGATGTGCTGCACACATTATAAACTTAGTTGTGCAAGATGGTCTAAAAATTGCTCAGTTGTCCATTGTTAAAGTTGTGAGGTTTTAAGATATGTGAGACAATCTTCAAAAAGGTTACAACTTTTCACC
Source organism: Costus lasius (assembly GCA_027563935.2). Lineage (NCBI taxonomy): Eukaryota > Viridiplantae > Streptophyta > Magnoliopsida > Zingiberales > Costaceae > Costus > Costus lasius. The sequence continues at coordinate 74,692,740 of CM050449.1, forward strand.
ACATGTGTTGAACAAGAAAAAATTTGAAAGCAAATCTCACTTATCTCTAGATTTGTGCACAAGGAGGAATTCAACTTACATCATGTTAAATGTAGCACAGAGATATGAAAGAGCTTTTGAAAGATTCAATGAAGAAGATCCATATTTTCAATTGGAACTCTTAGCTAGTGATGCAGCTGGGAGACCTTTAGAAAGTGATTGGAAAGTTGTTCGTGAGTTAGTTTCCATGTTATAGATTTTTTATCAATTCACTTTGAATGTATCCATGAGTTTGTCTACTACTTGTAATCTCTATGTGAATAAAATTAGTCAAGTAGCATCTACTTTGAATAAATGGGTAGGTGATATGAATTTGGTTCCCAAGTTTCATGAGATGACAGTAAAAATAAAACAAAAATGGGATAAATATTGGGGATGTGTAAACAAACTGAACATGATTTTGTTTATGGCTGTCATTCTTTATCCGAGACATAAAATGGACTATTTGAATTTTGCATTATCTAAAATATATGGAGAAGATAAAGTTTCACTTATCATAAGTAAGGTGGAAATGAATCTTCATCGGATATTCAACGAGTCCAAGAGCAAGATCGAGATGAGTATGAGTAGTGCTAGTGGTAGCTCTTCCACTTTTTCTAAAGTCACAAATGTAACAGTTGAGCATAACCTTACAAAAATTGAGTTGAAATACAAGAGATTTAAGGCACATGCTACCGGTCAAGAAAAAATAGAGCTGGAAAAATATTTGTGTGAAGAACTAGAAAATGCAAATAAAAGTTCTGAAATTTTAACTTGGTGGAAGATGAATACAATCATATTTCTTATTTTATCTTCCATAGTTCGAGATATCATGTCAATTCCAATCTCAACTGTGCCTTCAAAATCTGTTTTCAGTACAAGTGGTTGAGTACTTGATCCTTTTAAGAGTTCGTTATCTCTTGCAATGCTTGAAGCTCTAATTTGTTCTCAAGATTGGATTCGAGTAAATAAGCAACGTGAAGTAGAAGAAAATTTAGAAGATGTTGACATGCTAGACAAAAGTAAATTTTATAAAATTTCATATCTTATCTCATATTAATTTACATCTTCATGATTTTTTTTAAGTATGTTAAAAGCTTTAATTTTTTATTATTTGTGAATTTACAGTGATTTCTATCATTCATTCTGCACTGGGCCTTATTAACTTATAGATGTAGCTGTAAGTATTACTTTAATGATCATAATGAATAATTTTAAATTTTAATGTGTTATCAATTATCATATACTAATGTATTCTCCTGTTAGGGAAAATTGATTTTCTCAATTATCATATACTAGTGTCCCAAAAGTCATATCAATCTTTCTGTCATGCCCAGTAATATTTTTTTATACACACAGTGTTAGGCCCATGGCACCCCGGGCTGGGCAAAAGGGAAGTGGGTTGGGCGGTGGCCCAAGCCCATGCAGCGAAGTGAGATGTGAAGCCCAATTGGGTGAAACGGTGGGTCAAAATCGAGCTTTGACCCAGCTTCGGCAGCGACTCAATCCATTGCAGCGCCATCTTCATCCGCATGAGTCAGCGGAGCCATTGACGGCCTCAGCAGGAAAGGCGAAGGAGGAATCGGACGCAGGAGCTCGAGCTCGTCTCCTCGGTCAGGTCTTCAGCCGTCGGAAGAAGCGGACGTGGCTCGTATAGGTGACGTGGTAAACGGATGCTGAGGCACGAGGATTTCGGCGACCCCCTCAGACGCAGAAGACTCGGCGACTCTCTTCGGCAGCTTCTTTGCAGCGGGTGAACAAGAGGCTCAGTCAGCGAGTTCTGCATGGATGGGAGTGATCTTGCGGCACATGAGGTCTTCTAGCGGCTAACGCGGAATGGCGCCGTGAGATCTGGAAGGGGCGGGCAAGCCTCTTCCCTATGAAGCAATCTGACAAGCGGACGAAGGGGGATCATAGGGGATCCGGGAGAAGAGCTCCCAAGAGAAATTAGAGAGTGGTCTGGAGGAGGTCCGGCAAGCGAATCCAATGAGAGCCAAAGAGCTTGTAACGGCAGCAAGGGTCGCCGCCGATGAGTGAGAGAGACGAGTGAGAGGGAGGGGTTTTTGTACTCTGTTATTACGAGAATAAAGAGGAAATTTCCCCTACGATATCATCTTCTCCGTCGGTGGCGTCTCTCTGGTTTTCTGATCTTCTTCAGCGTCGCTGCTCTCAGCGCAGTAGCGGCGGCGTTTCTGAGTGGCTTTCAACAAGGGCTGAGGAGGAGGCGGTGATGACACCAAAATATATAGTATATTTTGTATCATTTTATGTATCTTTTCATGCTAAATTGAGGATCTTTTTGCTTATTTTTATGTTAAATTCATCGAATATTGCAAAGTCTACTTCTATTTTGGTTTTTCATGGTTTTCAGGTAAAAAGACACTATTTCAAGGCGTTTTCATGCAAAATCAAATACATAGAAGGATTCCCAACATCAAGAAGTCACACAAGAAATTTCATGCAAAACGAAGCAAATCAACCAAAATACGGCAGTACCGTAACCTATTTTACGGTACCGTATTTTCATACGCTATCGTAAAATCCGAGCCCTGCCGTAATTTGGGGAGTTTTCCAAACAGAGAGTTTTCACGATTTTACGGCACCGCCGTAAGAAATTGCACGGCCGTAATTTTGAGACGTTTCCGACCAGTGACTTTTGCTGATTTTACGACACTGCCGTAAGCCATTTTACGGTGCCGTATTTCCCAAGCGATTCAGATCAGAGAACTTAGCCAATTTTACGTGCACTTGCGTATTCTCTGCATAGTTTACTTTCATCATATTTGGCTTGCTTAGCTAGTGACAAAACACCTATTTGGTACTTAACAATAAGGTCTCTGTGCTTCGATATTTTTATTACTTCGATAATTCCGTGCACTTGCGAAATCCTATCAAGTTTTTGGCGCCATTGCCGGGGATTAGTCCAAAGTATACACGTGCCAAACTTGGCGTCGTTGTAGTATAGTGGTGAGTATACCCGCCTGTCACGCGGGTGACCCGGGTTCGTTCCCCAGCAACGGCGCCAAAAACTTGATATCCCATAAGGTAACACTACAAGTTTGGCACGCGTATACTTTGGACTAATCCCCGGCAATGGCACCAAAAACTTGATATCCCGTAAGGTACCACTACAAGTTTGGCACGCGTATACTTTGGACTAATCCCCGGCAATGGCGCCAAAAACTTGATAGGATTCCACAAGTGCACGGAATTATCGAAGTAATAAAAATATCGAACCACAGAGACCTTATTGTTAAGTACCAAATAGATGTTTTCTCACTAGCTAAGCATGCCAAATATGATGAAAGTAAACTATGCAGAGAATATGCTAAGGAGATAATCAGAGAGATAAACATGGGACTAGGGTTTCATCCACCTTACTTTCAATGATAAGATATAAATAAAGGTTCGTCAATCAAATCTTGCTACGATAAAGACCTAATTTACTTCGTAAAGGGATTATCTCACTTTCGTGCAGACAATCATGCAGGGACCAATCCTCGCTTTCGCGCAAGATCTGTCCCAATGATAAAGATAAGTAAATCATCAATCAAAGAACTCAAGATCACTTTCATGCATCCGAATTCTAGGTTGATAATCTCTAGTGGAATCTCAAGGATCACTTTCGTGCATCCGAGCCTCAACACTAGTTTTACTCATGGATCTCCAACGTTCCGATCCTCACTTTCATGCAAGATCTCCACGTTTGATAAATAGACTCGATCCATAGATTCATATTACTATCATGGCAATTAATCTACTAGAACAGATCAAATTAGATTTAACCTGAGGAAGGGATCCTAACATGCAATTCTAGGGTTCCAAGTTCTCAAGCACTTACCTTTCAGTCAATAGCGAAAACTCTAAAAACATGATTAATAACATAGATCTATAGAGAGTCTAAGAACAATCCATCACAAAAGTAAAATTATCATAGCAAAAATTATCATGACGAAAATAGAAGAGTTATCTAATCATTAAGAATCAAGGGGATTACACCCCATGTCCCAAAACAGTATTAAGCTTGCATGAAGGAGGAGATACAATAAATCATAGTCTTAGAATGATAAGAAAACAAAAAGAAAGAAGAAACAATGTTACAACATGGCTGTAAAATCCTTTACAGCCGTAATTTGCTTCAATGAACAGCGTTGTCACCGCTGTTTCATTGATTCCTCCGCCGATCGGACTCCAAATGCTCTGAAACTTCTGTGGTGTCTTCCTCTCCTCCAGGCAAATCTCTGCGTGAAAATCACAGCCTGAGGTGCCCTCTACGCCTCTCGGCGTGAGAACAAACCCTGACTGCCTCTCTGTTGATTGCTCCCTCAAATGTGGATAAAAATTGGGGCTTTTACTTTGTGCATCTTCCCCTCTTAAAGATGAGTCCGGAACATCTTTCAGATCTCAATTTGGAGTTATGGATCCAAAGTTATGGCCATCGCAAGTTTCGGAGCGGAAAAATCGTGTTTTTCACTGCAATTACGGTACTGTAAAATAAATTACGGTAGTGCCATAATTTCTTCACAAGTTTCTGAACAAAAATTGCCCAAAATACGGTACCCTAAAATAGTTTACAGCTGTGCCATAAAATTGGCTGAGTTCTCTGGTCTGAATCGCCTGGGAAATACGGCACCGTAAAATGGCTTGCGGTAGTGCCGTAAAATCAGCAAAAGTCTCTGGTCGGAAACGTCTCAAAATTATGGCCGTGTAATTTTTTATGGCAGTGCCGTAAAATCGTGAAAACTCTCTGTTTGGAAAACTCCCCAAATTACAGCAAGGCTTGGATTTTACGGTAGCGTATGAAAATACGGTACCGTAAATAGGTTACGGTACTGCCGTATTTTGGCTGATTTGCTCTGTTTTGCGTGAAATTTCTTGTGTGACTTCTTCTTGATGTTGGGAATCCTTCTATGTATTTGATTTTGCTTTAAAACGCCTTGAAATAGTGCCTTTTTACCTAAAAATCATGAAAAACCAAAATAGAAGTAGACTTTGCAATATTCGATGAATTTAGCATAAAAATAAGCAAAAAGATCCTCAATTTAGCATGAAAAGATACATAAAATGATACAAAATATACTATATATTTTGGTGTCATCAGGCGGCGGCAACTTTCCTCCTGCCATCACGCCTGAGCTCCGGTGACTTCCCCTTCCCGGTGACGATGACAAATGAAAACGAAGACGAATGCGTTTTGTGGCATTCGCTTCGAGAAAAGGTCAACGACAAATTTGAGTGCAGCGAAGATTTGGGGTGGCAGACGCAGCGGTGATGTTAGCAACCCGATTTCGTGAGCGGTGCAGTGCGGCAGGATTTGGTGTTTGCAGAGTTGACTTTGGTCAATTAGGGCTTGACCATGTCAAAGTCAGGTTAGGGTTTCCGATTTAGGGGTGATTTTATGCCCGAAAATTAGGGTTTCGGCGCAGTACGAACGTCCGCTGGAGAACCTTAAGGTCGGGGTGTGACAACTAATATCAGAGGCAAGTTTCAGCTAGGTTGTTGATGACAGGGTGACCGAAGATGGAGTAGATACATGTGCTCAACAGAGGAATTCCAGCGCGCTATGAAGTAGACGGGGGCAGGAGGGGTTGGGTAGAGTGTCGAGACTGGCATGTTATGATGTGAACCTAGTCGTGCCAAGTCAGGCTGAGTGCTAAAGATCTAGTGCGCTAGTACATGAACTCAGCTATTGCAGGTTGAGAGGAGCATCTGTGTGGATGATGCGTTACGGACGTAACCCTGATAGCACTGAGTTGGGCGGAGTACTATGGCACGTTATGACATGGGACAGAACACGAGATGAGCTAGGCGAAGTGTGGAGATAGGCACGTTATGACATGAGCCTCATTGTTCTGAGTGTTGGTGTATATGCCCTAGGACCTAGTTTTGGTCCATTATTTGTACTACTTAACATTGATATATATATCATTCTGGCATTGTCGTTATCATTATTTGTTTACATCTACGAACATGTACTTATATGATAATATCCCTGGAGATAGATTGGATCTGTGCTCAAATGATTGTCCCCAGTCGATGTACCTGAGTGGATATGGGACAACTCTGGTACTTGTGAGACTGGCATATGGGCTGGTTAGGCATGAGGTGCTAACGCAGACATATAGGTATATCAGTGGTGGATATATTGGACTGATCCGCTGTGAGGCAATGACTTGGTGTCACAAGTTATCCTCACAAGTGATAGGAGATGCATTGATCCATTGACTTGAGGTCATTGGTCATTCTATATGGTTAGGGACATGCTTTGATACAACCGAACACCTCACTGTAGTTGGGGGGTAATAACGGTTGTCATTGAGAATGTCACGACCCATATGAGAAGGTCAATAGACAGATATAGGATTTGCCCCTTCCTAAGGGAAGCTTGATATCCATGGAGCTCCTCTATGGATCTATGACTGAAAGTGTATGGCCATACCCAGGTTAGACCTGATTTAGTCATAGCCATAAGATTGGATGAAAAACAAGTGGTGACACACTTGTCCAATCGGATATTAGTACGGCAAAGAGACTGTAATGCATCGGTACCTACTTGCGATAATGGGGATCTCGATGTCGATATCCATTTCGATGACTTGTGTAGCACTGATGCACTGCTAGGTGCCACTCACTACTTGTGATGACCTTAGGTCAGCACTGCCAACGTCAGAGGAACCTACAGGGTCGCACACCTTGATACTCGAGTTCTCGTATTGATCGAGAAGCCTTATGATCGAGTTATCGGATAACTCGGATCTATTTTGGAGATTCCATCAGCGCCAATGGGCCTGATGAGATGGAAGAGATTTATTGGAGCCAACTTCCATTTACGGCATATTAACCATGGTTAGCCCAGTTTGACCTCGGGTTAAATTAGATTGGATCCAAGGGCTTGGTCAATATGCATAATGGACAATGGGCTGGGCCCATTGAAAAGTTGGGCTTAATGGGCTTAAGGAGAAGGATGTGTAGGCGCATGGTTAAACCTAGTTAGACTAGGGTTGGCGCCTACGGCACATATGGTTAATATAAGTTGATATTAATTATTTGTGTGTTATTTAATTAATTAATTTAAATAATTGTATGGAGTCCTATTTAATAGGGCTGATTATTTAAATTATTAATCAGAGTCCTAATTGGATTAGGACTTGATTATTTAAATGATTAATTAGAATCCTAATTGGATTAGGACTTAATTAAATCATTAAAATAATCCTATTCCTACTTCTTCTCCTAGCCACTACTCTAACCGCCCCTTGCTCTATATAATGAGCCCTAGCCGCCCCCTCTCATGAGACACAACTTATTGAAGGCGTGAGAACAAGAGGAGGGGCGAGAGCAAGAGGATCAAGAGGAGTTGGTGCATCTCTTCATCAACCAAGCCGCAAGCACTTCTTCTTCTTCATCCTTGGCGCTTCTATTGAAGGTGGTGCAAGTGTGACTTGTGCTTGGCGGCATCTCCCTCTTCCTTCTTCAACCTTGGCACATATACCTTGGAGGTGGCGCAAGTTGAGAAGAAGGTGACCTAAGGCTTGGATCTTCTTCCCGAGGCTAGCACCGGGCGTGGAAGAAGAGGACTCGAGGTGATCCGTGTGTGTGAGACTACAGAGGGCGCACGCTTGGGCGCCTACTACGACATCAGCCTCGCATCACTCATAAGGTAATTTCTATCTCATCGTGTCGATTCCCTCGTATGCGATCTTCACTGGGTTTTTGGGACTGGCCTGTTTCGGGGGTATTCTTCCGCTGCGCAATGTATTTGCATCTCTGAAATTTTGTAAAATATCCTCGGGGTTTCCCAACAGTGGTATCAGAGCGACTTGCGAGACTCGAACGATGTATTTTCATGCTTTTCCATGCTCACACGCCATATTTACAATTTTCGCAAATTGCAAATTCTTATAGCAAACGATTTTTCTAAAGTAGGAAAAATTAGGGTTTCTTGTTCCTATCATCTTTTCAATTTCTTTTGGATCTTTGGATTATTTTTCTAGCATGATTTAAGGATCAAAGGCGCACATGATTTTGTCAAGTAGGATGGGCATTGTGTCTTCGGACTGGCCGGGTCTCTTGATCTGACAAAATTACCAGCCGAGAGGATCTTTGAAATCATTATGAAAATTAATTGCAAATAACCAAGAAATTTGTGAAAAGAAGATGAGGAAAAGAGACTAGTTTTATGAAAAAGTAAAATTTCAAATTTTATGTTTTTCATGAGCATGTAGAACTGCATGTGTAGATACCTTGCTTGTGCATAATGTTGTGATCATGAGTCAAGCCCCTTTGCATGCCTGTGATGTATCTTTGTGAGGCCTGCGTGCCGCTTTTCTTTTCTTTTATTTTTGTAATAAGAAGAAGAAGATTAGGGGCGCAATCACATGGAACCCTAGCGCATGCATGCTTGATGGCGCATGGAGGAGAGGCGCAAGATGGCATGGCCGAACCCTAGGGTTTGAGAGCTAGCCATCTTGGCTCCTTGCATAGTGGCGCATCATCTATGGAGAAAGACCCATGGCATTGGCCGAACCCATGAGGGACACCTCTAGGGTTTGAGAGCTAAACCATGGTAAGAAGGACCTTGGAGCCAACCTTAAAGATCAAATTAGTGGTCGGCTAGGTTAGGTCTTGTCTTTGGGGCTTGAGTCCTAGGTCAAGAGTTGAACCTCCTTGTGGCATGGGTTGGTTCAATGTCTTGAATAGGCTATGATCACATCATTCATTTACTACTTTCCATATCTGCTAAAGCATGCCTATTTTATCATTATGTTATCACTATAAGATTGCATGCCTGTAATGTTAGACATAAGATAAAACTGATGAAACCCTCATAAATAAATATCAAGTCTAGTAGCCTTCTAACGCGTAGCCCTCACTAAGCTATCGATCAGTGGTGTTGTGAACTATTTCCCACCCTCGTGGGACACACCCACTTATCTTTAGAAAGTGCGTGGTGGCAATGGTTTCCCCAGTCCGTTTTAATCGGGCGCGCCTTCGCAAGGAAACTCATTGGCCCTGGGCATAACGGTTAGGACTGGACTTGACTAGAAGTTCATATGTGCTGGGCACATGATGAAAGTCTAGAGGCATCGTTGAAAGGTTAGGGTTTCATGCTGTATCCAGCCCTCGCCGGACATGAAATGCCTAGACTATTTCAATAAGGGGAATTGCTTAGAGCAATCGGCCGGCGTGCCCACCTTAGGAAGCATGAGTTACTTTGTGCATCTCATCCCACCCTCGTGGGACGCGAAGCCTCATGTGGAATAAGGATTCCATCTCACTAGGAATTCTTAAACTTCCCGATTGACTTTGTGGGTTGTCAATTCGAATAAAATAGTGGGAGCCATAATCATTTAAAACAAGTCCAGTTTAAATGATTTGAAGTAGAACTAATCTGCTATTTCTTGACTGTTGTAGAACAATGGCATCGAACAATAGCAGTTGGTCACTACGATCTATCCTTGAGAAGGACAAGTTGGTTGGATCCAACTTGATGGATTGGTATACGAACTTGAGAATTGTGCTCAAGCTCGAAAGGAAGCTCTATGTCCTTGAGCAGCCTATTCCTAAGCCACTTCCATGCTTGGCCTTAGCGGCTGAGAAGGATGCTTATGATAAGCATCAGGCTGATACTTTGTAGGTTGCACAATTGATGCTAACCAACATGTCGCCCGAGCTTCGAGGGCAATATGAATCTAAGAGTGCCTCTGAGATTATTTCTGATCTAAGGCAGCTCTTTGATGAATTGGTTAGGCTCAATCCTCCTAAAGTAGAAATTCAGAGTGTTGAGCCAAAAAGCTTAACCAAGGATCTGAAATTAAAAATGGAATGGATCAGGAACAATAAGTGCTATTCATGTGGAGGGCCACCTCACATGTTGAAGGACATGGTGCGACTTCAGAATGAGAAGAAGAGAGGCAAGGCCTCGTCTTCATACTCAGGTATTTATGTTACAAAAGTCAACCTTTCTACTTCTATGTCATGGGTATTGGATACCGCATGTGGAGCTCATATTTGTACAAATATGCAGGGGCTCAAGAAAAGTAAAACGGTGCGGGCTGGAGAGATTGACCTACGAGTTGGAAACGGGGCACAGGTTGCTGCTGTTGCTGTAGGAGTTTTGACTCTCTCCCTACCTTCTGGACTTCTATTAGAGTTAGATAATTGCTATTATGTACCTTCACTTACTAAGAACATTATATCCATTCCTTGCTTGGCAAAGAAGGGATTTAAGTTTGAAATAAATAAGAACTCTTGTTCTTTTTCATTTGCAAATATGTTCTATGGGAAGGGTACTTTGTGCAATGGTCTATATGTGTTAGACATGGATAACTCTATTTGTAACATAAATAATAAAAGGACCAAACTGAGTGGTTCAGTTGGTGCTTTCCTATGGCATTGTCGATTAGCCCATATAAACAAGAATCGCATTCAATAACTCCATGCAAATGGGTTGTTAGATTCAAGTTCCTTGGAGGAATTTGATACATGTGAGCCTTGTTTATTAGGGAAAATGACAAAGGCACCCTTCACCAAAATTGGTGAGAGGGCAGGAGGTTTGTTGGATCTCATACATAGTGATGTGTGTGGGCCATTCAATAAACAAGCCAGAGGAGGGCACAACTACTTCATTACCTTTACTGATGATTTCAGTAGGTATGGTTATGTCTACTTAATGAGACATAAATATGAATCCTTTGAGAAATTCAAAGAGTTCAAGAATGAAGTAGAAAACCAACTTGGTAGATCCATTAAGGCTCTTCGATCAGATCGTGGTGGAGAGTACCTGAGTGGTGAGTTTCTTGACTATCTGAGAGAGTGTGGGATTTTATCCCAACTCACTCCTCCTGGAACACCCCAATGGAATGGTGTGTCTGAAAGGAGAAATCGAACTTTGTTGGACATGGTTCGATGTATGATGAGTCATGCAACTCTACCTCCCTCATTCTGGGGACATGCACTAGAAACAGCTTCTCTAATACTGAATAACGTTCCATCTAAGAGTGTCTCAAAGATTCCATACGAGGTATGGAGTGGGAGACGCCCAAATCTCACTTTTATCAGGATCTGGGGATGTGAGGCTTATGTCAAACGTCAGTATTCTTGCAAGGTAGAACCTAGATCTGATAAATGTGTGTGTGTGTGTGTGGGGTACCCTAAGGAAACTAAGTGTTACTACTTTTATGTTCCCACCGAGAACAAAGTTTTTGTTGCTCGGGGTGCTGTCTTTCTAGAGAAAGAATTTCTCATGAAAGAAGTTAGTGGGAGGAAGTTTGACTTGGACGAGGTTCAAGTGCAACCACAAGACATAAAGATGGAACCTGAGCCACCTGTACCGGTTGCTAGGCAACCTGAGGCTCAGACACAGGCCCCACGTAGGTCTGGGAGGACTCGTCTTGCACCTGAGAGGTATGGGTCGCTGCCGACCCAACACGATGGGATATTCATCATTGAGGATGAACCCAGGACTTACGATGAGGCGGTCAGTGGACCGGACTCTGAGAGATGGTTTGATGTCATGCAATCCGAGATGGATTCCATGTCAGCTAACCAAGTCTGGGATTTAGTTGAGCTACCTGATGCGGTAAAACCCATAGGGTGTAAATGGGTCTTCAAATGGAAGACAGACATGGATGGCAACGTAGTTACCTATAAAGGTAGACTAGTGGCTAAGGGATTCAAACAAGTCCACGGGGTGGACTATGATGAAACCTTTTCGCCAGTTGTCATGTTCAAATCCATTCGGATTCTACTTGCTATAGCTACATATCATGATTATGAGATATGGCAGATGGATGTAAAGACAGCTTTCCTTAATGGGAAGCTGGCTGAGGATGTGTATATGACACAACCTGATGGCTTCATCCATCCTGCAGAGGCCAATAAGGTCTGTACACTAAAAAGATCCATCTATGGATTAAAGTAAGCATCTCGAAGTTGGAATCTTCGATTTGACGAAGCTGTGAGAGATTATGGCTTTATCAAATGCGAAGATGACGCTTGTGTTTACAGAAAATTCAGTGGGAGCTTGGTGACTTTTCTGGTCTTGTATGTCGATGACATACTGCTCATCGGAAACGACATCCCTAGTCTTCAAGCTGTGTAGACATGGTTAGGGAAGTGTTTTGAGATGAAGGACTTAGGGGAGGCCGCCTATATCCTAGGCGTGAGGATCTACCGGGATAGATCTAAGAAGCTCCTAGCCCTTAGTCAGAGTACCTACATTGATAAGGTCCTGGAGAGGTTCAACTTGGAGCAATCCAAGAAATGGTACCTTCCAGTGAGACATGGCCTTACTCTCTCAAAGAGCCAGTGTCCCACCACACAGGCTGAGAGGGATGACATGAGTCGAGTGCCTTATGCTTCGGCAGTAGGATCGATCATGTATGCAATGTTGTGTACTAGACCAGATGTGGCTTATGCTGTGAGCATAACCAGCCGATACCAATCCAATCCTAGTTTGCAGCACTGGGTGGCTGTAAAGAACATCCTAAAGTATCTGAGAAGAAACTAAGGATCTGTTCCTAGTCTATGGGGGACAAGAAGAGCTCAGTATGCAGGGCTACACTGATACGTCATTCCAGTCTGACCCTGATGACTTTAGATCGCAAGCCGGCTATGTGTTCAAAATAAATGGAGGCGCTGTATGCTGGAAGAGCTTCAAGCAATCCACCATCGCCGATTCTACAACCGAAGCTGAGTATATGGCCGCTTCTGAGGCAGCCAAAGAAGCTGTTTGGATAAGGAAGTTCATTTCTGAACTTCAGGTGGTTCCCAGTGCAATGGATCCCATTGAAATCTACTGTGATAACAATGGAGCAATTGCACAAGCCAAAGAACCACGGTCTCATCAAAGATCCAAACACATACTCAGGAGATTTCACCTGATCAGAGAGATCATAGATAGAGGTGATGTCAAGATTAGCAGAGTTGACATAGAGAACAATCTGGCAGACCCATTGACCAAGGCTTTGGCGCAGCAGAAGCATGATGGTCACGCTAGAGATATGGGGTTGAGGTTCCTCAACCTCTAGGTCTTAGTGCAAGTGGGAGATTGTTGGTGTATATGCCCTAGGACCTAGTTTTGGTCCTTTATCTGTACTACTTAACATTGATATATATATCATTCTGGCATTGTCGTTATCATTATTTGTTTACATCTGCGAACATGTACTTATATGATAATGTCCCTGGAGACAGATTGGATTTGTGCTCAAATGATTGTCCCCAGTCAATGTACCTGAGTGGATATGGGACAACTCTGGTACTTGTGAGACTGGCATATGGGCTGGTTAGGCACGAGGTGTTAACGCAGACATATAGGTATATCAGTGGTGGATATACTGGACCAACCGGCTGTGAGGCAATGACTTGGTGTCACAAGTTATCCTCACAAGTGATAGGAGATGCATTGATCCCTTGACTTGAGGTCATTGGCCATTCTATATGGTTAGGGACATGCTTTGATACAACCTAACACCTCACCGTAGTTGGGGGGTAATAACGGTTGTCTTTGAGCATGTCACGACCCATATGAGAAGGTCAATAGACAGGCATAGGATTTGCCCCTTCCTAAGGGAAGCTTGATATCCATGGAGCTCCTCTATGGATTTATGAGTGAAAGTGTATGGCCATACCCAGGTTAGACCTGATTTAGTCATAGCCATGAGATTGGATGAAAAACAAGTGGTGACACACTTGTCCAATCGGATATCAATACGGCAAAGAGACTGTAATGCATCGGTACCTACTTGCGATAACGGGGATCTCGATGTCGATATCCATTTCGATGACTTGGGTAGCAGCAATGCACTGCTAGGTGCCATTCACTGCTTGTGATGACCTTAGGTCAGCACTATCAACGTCAGAGGAACCTACAGGGTCGCACACCTTGATACTCGAGTTCTCATATTGATCGAGAAGCCTTATGATCGAGTTATTGGATAACTCGGATCTATTTTGGAGATTCCATCAGCGCCAATGGGCTTGATGAGATAGAAGAGATTTATTGGAGCCAACTTCCATTTACGGCATATTAACCATGGTTAGCCCAGTTTGACCTCGGGTTAAATTAGATTGGATCCAAGGGCTTGGTCAATATGCATAATGGACATTGGGCTGGGCCCATTGAAAAGTTGGGCTTAAGGGGCTTAAGGAGAAGGATGTGTAGGCGCATGGTTAAACCTAGTTAGACTAGGGTTGGCGCCTACGGCACATATGGTTAATATAAGTTGATATTAATTATTTATGTGTTATTTAATTAATTAATTTAAATAATTGTATGGAGTCCTATTTAACAGGGCTGATTATTTAAATTATTAATTAGAGTCCTAATTGGATTAGGACTTGATTATTTAAATGATTAATTAGAATCCTAATTGGATTAGGACTTAATTAAATCATTAAAATAATCCTATTCCTACTTCTTCTCCTAGCCACTACTCTAACCGCCCCTTGCTCTATATAATGAGCCCTAGCCGCCCCCTCTCATGAGACACAACTTATTGAAGGTGTGAGAACAAGAGGAGGGGAAAGAGCAAGAGGATCAAGAGGAGTTGGCGCATCTCTTCATCAACCAAGCCGCAAGCACTTCTTCTTCTTCATCCTTGGCGCTTCTTCTATAGAAGGTGGTGCAAGTGTGACTTGTGCTTGGCGGCATCTCCCTCTTCCTTCTTCAACCTTGGCACATATACCTTGGAGGTGGCGCAAGTTGAGAAGAAGGTGACCTAAGGCTTGGATCTTCTTCCCGAGGCTAGCACCGGGCGTGGAAGAAGAGGACTCGAGGTGATCCGTGTGTGTGAGACTACAGAGGGCGCACGCTTGGGCGCCTACTACGACATCAGCCTCGCATCACTCATAAGGTAATTTCTATCTCATCGTGTCGATTCCCTCGTATGCGATCTTCACTGGGTTTTTGGGACTGGCCTGTTTCGGGGGTATTCTTCTGCTGCGCAATGTATTTGCATCTCTGAAATTTTGTAAAATATCCCCGGGGTTTCCCAACACTGAGATGGGTGGAGTGCCAAGTCCATGCGAGATAGACGATGACGAGAGATCTACGAGATCCCTTTCTAGAGCAAGATGCTCTGATGCCATCACCAGGGGGTGATGAAGAGGGATCAGGCCCTTTCTAGAGCAGGAGGCTCTGATGCCGTTACTAGGAGGGTGATGAAGAGAGGTATGCAACCTCTTCTCAGAGCAGCGAGCTCCGATGCTAGCGCCAGGAGGGTGTTTGATGACGTCGAGGGCAATGTCTAAATTAGGTGGGGGAGAATTGTTAGGCCTATGGCACCCCGAGCCGGGCAAAAGGGAAGTGGGTTGGGCGGCGGCCCAAGTCCACGCGTCAAAGTGAGATGCGAAGCCCAATTGGGTGAAATGGTGGGGTCAAAATCAAGCTTTGACCTAGTTTCAGCAGCGACTCGATCCGTTGCAGCGCCGTCTTCATCCGCAGGAGTCGGTGGAGCCATCGACGGCCTCAGCAGGAAAGGCGGAGGAGGAATCGGACGAAGGAGCTTGAGCATGTCTCCTCGGTTAGGTCTTCAGCCATCGGAAGAAGCAGACGCGGCTCGTCGAGGCGACACAATAAACAGATGCTGAGGCGCGAGGATTTCGGTGACCCCCTCGGATGCAAATGACTCGGCGATTCTCTTCGGCGGCTTCTTCACAACGGGCAAACAAGAGGCACAGTCAGCAAGTTCTGTGCGAATGGGAGTGATCTAGCGGCACACGAGGTCTTCTAGCGGCTGATGCGGAATGGCGCCGCAAAATCTGGAAGAGGCGGGCGAGCCTCTTCCCTATAAAGCAGTCTGACAATCGAACGAAGGGGGGATCAGAGGGGATCTGAGAGAAGAGCTCCCGAGAGAAATCAGAGAGTGGTCTGGAGGAGGTCCGGCGAGCGGACCCAGTGAGAGACAGAGAGCTTGTAACGGCAGCAAGGGTCGTCGCCGACGAGTGCAAGAGACGACTGAGAGGGAGGGATTTTTGTACTCTGTTATTAAGAGAATAAAGAGGAAATTTCCCCTTCGATATCGTCTTCTCCGTCGGTGCCGTCTCTCTGGTTTTCTGATCTTCTTCGGCGTCGCTGCTCTCGGCAGCAGTAGTGGTGGTGTTTCCAAGCAGCTTTCAACATGGGCTGAGGAGGAGGCGGCGGCGACTTTCCTCCTGCCATCATGCCCGAGCTTTGGCAACTTTCCCTTCCCGGCGACGACGATGGCGGTGTCGAACGCAGGTGGTGTTCGACGCGCAACAAACGAAAATGAAGACGAACGTGTTTCATGGCGTTCGCTTCAAGAAAAGGTCAATGGCAAATTTGAGTGCGGCAAAGATTTGGGGTGGCTGATGCAGCGGTGATGTCATCAATCCGATTTCATGAGCAGCGTGGCGTGGCGGGATTTGGTGTTTCCAGAGTTGACTTTGGTCAATTAGGTCAATTAGGGTTTGACCAGGTCAAATCAGGTTAGGGTTTCCGATTTAGGGGTGATTTTATGCTCGAAAATTAGGGTTTCGGCACGGTACAAAGGTCTACTAGAGAACCTTAAGGCCAGGGCATGACAGACAGGATGCTCACTGGGCCGACAGCAGAAGTACTCGACTTCTCAGTGAGAACGCAACCCAAAGAGAATAGAATATGCGGAAGCAAAGGAATAGATGAACCACCAAAAATCAGACGATGAGTGTTGTATCCCAATAAGTAGGTAGACAAAAACTTATTTCTGGTGTCGCGGCCAAACTCGTTGTTTGGCGTACAGGGACTTTGTCACTCCCTGACACGGCTCCAAAAACTTGTTATGTCACCAAGCTTGTTGTTATTTCCGCAAGTGCACGGATACTCGAAGTAATAAAATAAATATCGAACCCACAGAGACCTTTTTGTTAAGTACCAAATATTTATTTTCTTACTAGCTATGCAAATCGAATATGATGCAAGTAAATAATAGAAAGAGTATAAAGATAAACTGGGACTAGTGTTTCATCCACTTTAATTTTAATGACTAGATATGAAGAAAAGGTCGTCAGACTAATTTTATCATGATGAAGACATATTTTACTTCATAAAAGGATCATCTCACTTTCGTGCAGACGATCATGCAGGGATCAATCCTCGCTTTCGCTTAAGATCCACCCCAACGCTGAAAATAAGTAAATCATCAATCAAAGAACTCAAGGATCACTTTTGTGCATCTGAATTCTAAGTTGATTATCTCAAGTGGAATCTCAAGGATCACTTTCGTGCATCCAAGTCTCAACACAAGTTCTAGTTATGGTTCTCCAACGTTCTGATCCTCACTTTCGTGCAAGATCTCCATGTTTGACACAATAACTCAATCCTAGATTTGAATTATCTAACATGGCAATTAAGCTACTAAAATCAAGAAATAAGAACTTAACCTAATTTCTTACGGTGAGTTCCTATTGTTCAATTTTAGGTTTCCAAGTTCTCAAGCAAATCACTTTTCAGTCCATATTGTGAAAACTCTATAATCATGCAAGATACTAAGAAAACTAAGGAGAATTAAAGACAAGTCATCACACAAGTAGAATTATCATAGCAAAATTATCTTGACGAAATAAAAGTTATCTAATCATATAAAATCAAAAGGATTACACCTCATGTCCCAAAATAAGATTAAGCCTGCATGGAAAATGAAATACAATAAACCATAGTACCAAAGTGTCAAAAATTAAAGAAAGAGGGAGAATTAACGTTACAATACGATTATAATAGAAATTACAGCCGTAAATTGCTTGTAAACCCGCGGTGAACAGTGCCGGTGATGCTCCTTTGTTGATTTCTCCTCCGTCTGAGATCCTTTGGCTTTGAAACTTCTGTGGTGTCCTCTCCTCCTCTAGGTGAAGCTTTAGTGTAAAACTCACGGCCTGAGGTGACCTCCATGTCTCTCGGCGCGAGGTCATGCCCTAAGGACCTCTCTGTTGATTTCTCCCTTGATCGCTCATAAAATTAGTGCTTTTGGTCCCTTTGTCTTCTCCTCGTCGAGACGAGTCCACAGCTTCTTTCGGATCTCAATTTGGATGTATGGATCTCAAGATATGGTCCACGCAAGAATCGGGCCCGAAAAACTCGCGTGTCCTGGTTAAAATTACGGCCGTAATTTAAATTACAGTAGGGCCATAATTTCGTTCTATGAACCCTGAGTCAAAATTTTGGCCCATGAAAAATATTATGGCAGTGCAATAATTTTCGTAAAACATTCTGGTCGAAAATGTCTGGAAATTACGGCCCGTAAAATGGTTTACGGCAGTGCCGTAATTTCAGTGAATATCTCTGGTTTGAAAGCGCTTCAGATTGCAGCCCATGTAAATTCTTACGGTAGTGCCGTAATTTTTGTAAAATCTTCTGATGAAAAATTAGCCAATAGGGTAGTGCTCTGATATTACGACAGCGTACGAAAATACGGTACCGTAATATATATTACGGCCCTGCCGTATTTTGGTTCGTGGCTCCATTTTGCTTGAAATTTGTCATGTATCCTCTTCTTGATGATGGTAACTCTTCCATTTATTTGATTTTGCTTAAAAACGCCTAAAAATAATGCCTTTTTACCTGAAAATCATCAAAAACCAAAATAGAAGTAGATTTTGCAATATTTGATAAATTTGGCACAAACATAAGCAAAAGAGCTTCAATTTAGCATGAAAAGATATATAAAATGATACACAATATACTATATATTTTGGTGTAATCAAAATATATAAGGCTCAAACTTTGCTTGTCCCCAAGCAAAAATCAAAAATTGATTAAAAGATAAACTTTTTCATGCTCTAAATTTCTAAAATACAATCATCAATGAAAAATTCCATCAATTGTTTCATAAAACTTCAAATAACCATATCATTCTTAGAACTCAACCCTCTAGATCTACATCTCAATCAAATATAACTCTGCAACTTGTATGATAAATAGAATTTTCAATCTCATGATTTCGCCCAATTTTCAGTTCAAATCTATCATAATTTTGTTTACAGGAATTAGGTTTCCAAGATCTTTTTTCACACATATTTATTTATTTATTTATTTTCTTTTTCATGTATTTTGTTGTTTTTGCACAGATGGCATGTACCCACTCAGATACACACTTTTTTATTTTGACTTCAACTCTAATCTTCGGTACCACTATCAATTTTGCATAGTGCCAAGTAGAGGAGTCTCTCATTATCTTTTGGACATAGACATGAACCCATGTCTTTGGTACCACTATCAATTTTACATAATGCCAAGTAGGGGAGTCTCTCTATTTTTATGGATCTTGGATTCTTCCTTCCCAACAAATAGCAAAATAGACTAAACATCTACTAGGTTGATCAATTGATATCAATTCAGTAATCATACTCATATGCTCATTTTATTTAAAGGAGTAGTTTCACCTTTAGATCTTATTCCTCAAATTACACATCTACCCAAAATTTTATGCATCAACCAATGTCAAATTTCAAAAGATAGATATGCATTGAAGAAATAAATCTAACATGATAGGTTTCTTTCTTATCATGAATAAAGGTTTATTCATCATCAAAGGAAGATATTTATCAATGAAAATCTTTTAAAAATAGAATCACACCACAAAATAGTAGAAAGTGGATCATGAACAATCATATCATCATACAACCATATCCAAGAAATATCAGTGAGTGATACATCTAAAGCAAATCAAAGATGCAACCATATGAAATAATCATGAATACAAGAGAGTGCAAACGATACTCACAAAGCAATATAGCAAGCTCTGACCAAAAATGCATAAGGCTCAGATCAAAAATAGTGTCGGGGTAGATGCTGCTAGGTCCATAGATGTGCCTTTTGAAAATTTTTTCTGCACAATTTAAGGTACATAAGGCTCAGTCTAAAAATAGTCTCTAAAAAAAATAATTTTCTCAAGGGAGAATCAGATATATCATCGATGGTCTAGAAGAGTCCTGGTGGAAAGAGCTGATGCAAGTGAGAAGCAGAGGTGGAACAGAGGCTGGCTGAAAAGCTGCTAGCAATGATGGTGATAGTGCCGGCAGTAGAGTGAGTAATCTCTAGTGGCCTGCTAGAGAATATAGTCCTAGAGGTGAGATCGTCGGCAGGTGGGTGCCAGAAATAATGCTGCATAGATAAAAAAAATCAGTCACTAATGAAGAGTCTGCTGCATAAATAAATTAAATAAATGGAAATAGAGGCAGTATAAGAAGTAAGAGTCTACTGATGGTATAATCCAGTGTCAACGGCTGGAAATAGTGATGTCAGAGGCAGATGCAGTGGTAGCTAGAGGTGGAAGACAATTGCTCTTGAAGATTTTTGGATCTGGAGGCAAAAGAAGCTATAACATGTAGAAAGCAAGTAGAGCAACCAGTGAATTTTTTTATGAAAAGTAGTCATACCCAAAAATAAGATTTAATGATCCAAAAAGAAAATGGATAGAACCATGTAATAGAATGAAACTTGTTCTTTCCGGGCGTATGAAAAATAAAGGATCAAAATCTTTCAGGAATTTAGGGTATCAACAGAAAGAAGGCTAATCAGATTACAAAACTAAAAACTACACAGAAGTTAATCAGAATCAAAAAGTTGCTATGTGTTTTAAAATTGTCAGAAAATATTTTCATGAAAACAACTAATCCTCAAGATAGAGTGAAACATGAACTTCATATTCTAGGCGAAAAATCAGGGTTTCAAGTCATTAAAGCATCTTAAAAACTTGCAGCAAAAACGCTAATCAGATTAGTCAAAAGAAAACTGCTGCAGAAATTAATCAGAATCTAAAAGATGCTATGTATTTTAGAACGATCTATGAACTTTAACATTCAGTAAAAATATCCAGATGATAGACAAAGATGAGTACTTTGTGATGGCGCCAAAGATCAAAATTTTTCCTAACCCAGTTTCTTAAAATCGCAGCGAGAAAACACCTAATCAGATAAGCAGACTGTAGAGTTGAAATTACAGGCGTAATATCCCTTACGGCAGTGCCGTAATGTTTGCAAAAGTCTCGGATCAAAAATACCCAAAAATACGGTACCGTAAAAAATAATATGGTACCGTTGTAAAATGCTAAAAACTCTTTGATGAAATCGGATCAAGATTACGGCACCGTAAAGAAGATTACGGCAGTGCCGTATTTTGCGCAAAATTTTATTTTCCTGCAAAAAGAAAAAGAAAAATTAATTCTAAAGATAAACTAAAATAAAAGAAACTAATCTAAGTGATAATGCTTGGGCTGCTTCCCAAGAAGCGCTAATTGAAGCAGGTGAATCAGTACCAAAGTAAATAGTATGCAATTTTTTCCTTTTCCGCTGTCAAAAAGTTTAGCCACCAATTCAAATATCCAAAATTTAAAATAAATCACAATCAATGTGGCTTTCTTAAATATGCGGAAATCAAAATCAATATTTTCAATTCCAATCAAAGGATATTCAATGATCTTCCTATATTTATCTAAAAGCAAAATCATAAGTCCTTTCTTCAAATTTAAATATTCAATTGCAATAGGACTTTCATTAAAAGATTCAAGTATTGGATCATCAAAATAAACTTTCTGTCTCAAATTAGATTCCTCAATAAAACATAAATTTTCAATGAAATCAGAAGATTGAACAATAGATATGGGCAAAGCATCAGATTGAGATTCAACAATGTTTGTAATTTTCAAATCATTTTCAAGTTCCTCATGCTCACAATCAAACAATTCATTGATTTCAAAGTTATCAACAAAATTAGAGTAAGATTTTTCTAGATTAGTCCCCTCATTTCCTTCATCAGAATTAACCACAAATAATATATCATCAAAAGAATTAATTTCATCAAAAGAGGGTTTTTCAATTTCAATTTCCTCAAACTTTTCCACAAATAAATTATCAAAAGAATCAATTTTACAATTATCAAAATCAGAGTGAGATTCATTAATGTTCACATAAGGCTCAATCTCAAAACAATCATAATCAAAGGGAGAATTTTCTAAATCAATTTCAGAATTAGCAGTTACAGATTTTACTTGAGAAGCAAGCTGACTAACTATCCCTTTAAGATCTTCAATATTCTTACTTTGATTCATCATGATTTGGCTTTGATTTGTCATGAATTTTTCAAACATGGATTCTAACCTAGATTCTTCAGTATCCTCAAAGTATGGTTTAGAAACATGATTTAAGCAATCCTCATGAAAAGAAGTTTGATTTTCCGATGTAGAATCATAATGATCATCTTGATACCATGATAAATTAGAATTTTGAGGCATTAAAATTTGGCAATCAGAAGTATAATGATCAAAACAACCACAAATATCACATCTAACAGCGTGCATACAAGAATTTAATTTATCTGCAAGAGTGCACAATGAATCATCTTCATACCTTTCTTGTGGCATGTATACCTCACCTCTTTCAGTTGCCCGCGAGTAGTGATTAAAAGACATAACTTCAATCTATCAAAAACAGAAAGATTATCCAACACCAATCAATCAAAAGAAAATTTTTTAAAATTTTTTTCAGAATATATAAAAAACACAAAACACAAGCAAATAAAAAATTTCAGAAATCACAGTTCTGTCACAACTTGTGAAATTCCAAAACCTGCAAAAACAGAAAACAAAGTTAACTCTAAAACAAATAAAACTTAGTCTAGCAATACTAACAACTATTTTGATATTAACAAAACTGAGGTCCCCGACAACGGTGCCAAAAACTTGTTGTATCCCAACAAGTAGGTAGACAAAAACTTATTTCTGGTGTCGCGGCCAAACTCGTTGTTTGGCATACAGGGACTTTGTCACTTCCTGACACGGCTCCAAAAACTTGTTATGTCACCAAGCTTGTTGTTGTTTCTGCAAGTGCACAGATACTCGAAGTAATAAAATATATATCGAACCCACAGGGACCTCATTGTTAAGTACCAAATTATTATTTTCTTACTAGCTAAGCAAATCGAATATGATACAAGTAAATAATAGAAAGAGTGTAAAGATAAATAGAGAGATAAACTGGGACTAAGGTTTCATCCACTTTAATTTTAATGACTGGATATGAAGAAAAGGTCGTCAGACTAATTTTATCATGATAAAGACATAATTTACTTCATAAAAGGATCATCTCACTTTCGTGCAGACGATCATGCAGGGACCAATCCTTGCTTTCGCGCAAGATCTATCCCAACGCTAAAAATAAATAAATCATCAATCAAAGAACTCAAGGATCACTTTCGTGTATCTGAATTCTAAGTTGATTATCTCAAGTGGAATCTCAAGGATCACTTTCGTGCATCTGAGTCTCAACACAAGTTCTACTTATGGTTCTCCAACGATCTGATCCTCACTTTCGTGCAAGATCTCCACGTTTGACATAATAACTCCATCCTAGATTCGAATTATCCAACATGGCAATTAAGCTACTAAAATAAAGAAATAAGAACTTAACCTAATTTCTTACGGTGAGTTCCTATTATTCAATTTTAGGGTTTCAAGTTCTCAAGCAAATCACTTTTCAGTCCATATTGCGAAAACTCTGTAATCATGCATGATACTAAGAAAACTAAGGAGAATTAAAGATAAGTCATCACACAAGTAGAATTATCATAGGAAAATTATCTTGACGAAACAAAAGTAATCTAATCATATAAAATCAAAGGGATTACACCCCATGTCCCAAAATAAGATTAAGCTTGCATGGAAAAAGAAATACAATAAACCATAGTATCAAAGTGTCAGAAATTAAAAAAAGAGGGAGAATTAACGTTACAATACGGCTGTAATAGAAATTACAGCAGTAAATTGCTTGTAAACCCGCTATGAACAGTGCCGGCGACGCTCCTTTGTTGATTTCTCCTCCGTCTGAGATCCTTTGGCTTTGAAACTTCTGTGGTATCCTCTCCTCCTCCAAGCGAAGCTTCAGTGTAAAAATCATGACCTGAAGTGACCACCACGCCTCTCGGCGCGAGGCCATGCCCTAAGGACCTCTCTGTCGATTGCTCCCTCCATCCCTCATTCAAATTAGGGTTTTTGGTCCCTTTATTTTCTCCTCATCGAGACGAGTCCACAGCTTCTTTCGGATCTCAATTTGGATGTATGGATCTCAAGATATGGTCCACGCAAGAATCGGGCCCGAAAAACTCGCATTTCCAGGTTAAAATTACGGCCGTAATTTAAATTACGGTAGTGCCGTAATTTGGTTCTGTGAACCTTAAGTCAAAATTTTGGCCCGCGAAAAATATTTCGGCAGTGCAGTAATTTTCGTAAAACTTTCTGGTCAAAAACGTCTAGAAATTACGGCCCGTAAAATGGTTTACGGCAGTGCCGTAATTTCAGTGAATATCTCTGGTTTGAAAGCGCTTCAGATTACGGTCCATGTAAATTCTTACGGCAGTGCCATAATTTTTGTAAAATCTTTTGATGAAAAATTAGCCAAAATAGGGCAGTGCTCTGATATTATGGCAGCGTACGAAAATATGGCACCGTAATATATATTACGGCCCTGCCGTATTTTGGTTCGTGGCTCCATTTTGCTTGAAATTTGTCATGTATCCTCTTCTTGATGATGGTAACTCTTCCATGTATTTGATTTTACTTGAAAACGCCTAAAAATAGTTCCTTTTTACTAGAAAATCATCAAAAACCAAAATAGAAGTAGATTTTGTAATATTTGATAAATTTAGCACAAACATAAGCAAAAGAGCTTCAATTTAGCATGAAAAGATATATAAAATGATACAAAATATACTATATATTTTGGTGTCATCAATGAGCTCGAAGCAAAATACCTTGATGGGAATTAACTGTGTCAATCAAAAATCTAGCCGCATCCAGCGAGAAGCGTCGACGATCAGAAATCCAGCCGCATCCCTAAATAGAGTCGCCATCTGCGCCAAGTGAACGTGGACGCGGAAGAGAACCCAGACTCGGCCAGAAATCCAGAGCAAGGAATCCAGCTGCGTCCTCCGAAATCTAGCAAGGTGAGAACTCCCGTCGTCCGCTAATGGCATCGCCGACCTCACACAATGATCTGGAACAGGAGTCAGCAACGAAGTAGAAGGGAACTAGAGGACCAAGATCCTGACGAGTTCCGTCCCCGTCGAAGACAAGAAGACCGGCAGACGATGAAGACCAAGGCGACGGAACTCCCAACAAGTGGCGCAGGGACGGAGGCCCTCGCCGGAGTTGGAGACACACTGACGCCTCTGCAGAAAATGGGCAAGAAGGAGTAAGAGCTCATTCCACCCTTGTCCAACCCACTAACGGTCACCGACCTATGACGGCCGCCGTTCAGACCCAGATCTATCTGATTTGAGCTCTCCTTCTCAGTGATGGGGAAGATGAGATCTCTCTCGTGTGTGGCCTTTTCTCAAATTTTCCTCCACGATTCAAAAATCCAACACCTCCCCTCCCTTAATCGCCCCTCCTACCGAGTCCCATCCCTCACCTGCTCTCCTCCTTTGTCAGAAGCATACATGCTTCTCTGCGAGAGCCGTTTGCTGCCAGCGAATGTTGGATTGACTTCCTCCAACCACGTGGAACCGATGTGGATGAGGACTATGAGCATATGAATGTGTGGGTCCGACTGAGTTAGCAATCTTGTGCCCCACGGCATGCATGCTGGCTCTGCAACTCTACTCCCGCCTCGTGAGCACCAACGCACGCCCCATGCAACGCTAACTATAAGTCAACCTGTCCTGATCCGTGTATGGCTACCGCGTGTACGTACGATACTGTGACGTTGTTACACATTGATAACAGGGTCAACACATTGCCCATGCGTCACCAGTCATATCGAACCATGTACCTCTACACGATCAATGAGACAGTGAACCTACATCCTGCGTGCGCTATGACGCACTTAGTAGAATAGTGCGCACTGCCGTATTGGGTCCCACAAGCCCACGGCGGCCTAACCTACATGGGCCCAGACAACTGTAAGCCCAGAGGGGACTCATAACCCAGCCAGCCCATCGGGATGCTGGGCACGCCCAACTCAGCACCAACTGAATGGGCTTCGGCCCAAGGCCATAAACGGACAAATAACACAATGCATCATAAAACATAATTATATTGTACTAATAATCTGTAATACAGGGTGGAAGTACGTAATCACATATTAGGGATCTAACACTTTCCATGATGGTTCTTGCGTAAGGGGAATATTATATTGTTATATTTTGCTAAAGTGTCCGTGTCTCAGATCAATCTATAATTCTATATGTTATTAATCTCTTGCTTGTTCTGTTGTTCAACAGCCGTACAGGAATAGTATCAGCGTATCACTACCACCTAGTCCACCTGGCCTGGCTGAAATTTTCCAGATTTGATGATAATATGATGTGGACTGTGACTGAAATTCTATATGTTATTAATCTGTTGCTTGTTTTATCCACCTCGCCTGGCTGAAATTTTCCAGATTTGATGATAATATGATGTGGACTATGACTGAAATTCTATATGTTATTAATCTGTTGCTTGTTCTATGGACCGTGGCTTCTGTACTATTGTGCGAAATTCATGTAATCCTATAAAATCAACAAAATACAAATTAAAAGAACCTGGAGGTGACTTATAGTCTGTCTTTAGGCAAATATTCCGTCCCTCATATGGGATGAAATCCGATCTTTCGCCCAAAGATTCAACCAGGAATCCACTTCTGCGGCGCGTCGGTGGAGCGGTTGTCGAAAAGATTCTTTCGGCATGTGAGAACAAAAGAGAGATATTTTTTTTGAGAAAACAGAGAGAATTTTTTTCCGTTGTCTTCTCTACTAAAGAGTTGCTCTTCTACTCGTAAGAAGATTCACTCTCGAGAGAAAACCATACCTATTTAGTTAGGCTCAATTAATGTCATCATTAATTGACATAACGGCTACTAATTAAGGATAAATAAAATAAATGGGCAAAATTAATAAATAAATAGGCTCTTTGGGTTTTCCACATAAAACATCAACAATCCTCCACAAAACTCAAAAAGTCCAAAGAATAATCATAAATAATGAAAATGCTCTCAAATGCCTATATCACGGGGTCAAGGAAAAGCTATGCTTAACACACTTAGTACATGGAACTCCATTGGAAGGGATATAGTGAACCAGGTCTTGAACTACACCCTTTTTACCCAATGTTGAATGGTGTACACATGATACAAAATCTCTATGACACAGTGTTGCACATTATTGGCTGTGTGTACAATCTTCTTATTCATGTGACTTTTACATAGCTAGAGGGGTCCACTCTCTAGTCCGCGGCAGTATACGGAAAAGGCACATATAGGAGAAACCCTATAAAGAAGTGTGTAGAGGCACTTCTCATAATATACCTTTTAAGTTCCTTTAGGAGTTATAAACTCAATCTTACATCTACATAGAAGTACTACAATCACCTTAGGAATGGGGTTTTAGAACCTTTAAAATAACTCCAATAAACACATAAGTGTTTTTATAATTTATTATTTGGCACTCCTTGGCCAATCAGTCAGCTTATTGTTACCTATTGAACCTCTTTCCAGGGTCTACATAGAAGTACTACAATCACCTTAGGAATGGGGTTTTAGAACCTTTAAAATAACTCCAATAAACACATAAGTGTTTTTATAATTTATTATTTGGCACTCCTTGGCCAATCAGTCAGCTTATTGTTACCTATTGAACCTCTTTCCAGGGTCTACCTATCATGGAGGTTGGGTTGCCACTATAGGAGGGCCCATTATGGATAAATCCTCAATCCTCTAGATGAGGTCACCACCTTGGTTTGATTCAAACCCTTAGTGAGGCAATCGGCAATGTTATCATCAGTTTTTACAAACGATAGAGAAATCACATTATGAGTTGAGAACTATCTAATAGTTTTTTTTTTCATATCTTAATATCTCTACTTAATTTATTATCACAATTTATTAAAATTAATTACTAGACAACTATATCTATTAGGGTCCAGGGAATGTGTTATGAACATAATATTAACCGTCTTAGGTTCAAATTATTTCTTTTGAGTTCTAGTATATTTACCTTAACTAAATGCCCCCACATTCGAAAGAATTTTAAGTTAGATTTGTAACATTTCTAAGTTTCATTGGGAGTTATAAGAATATTCTTATTTAAGTCAGATAATGTGTAAATGGAATAAAATTACAAACAATAAATAGTTCAAGCAATAAATATTTAATTATCAGAGAATAATTGTGCAATTAAATTAGATGGTGCAGCTCAGAAACAAAACTAGATTTATGTGCGCAAATGAGAGATACAAATCTAATTATGATTACAAAAATAATTAAGAAGATTAATAAAGATGTAGTTTTAATAGAAATTATGCAGATAATTAAACTAACATGAAACTAACCGAACAAATCTGATTACACAATTAAATTAGGTTAAGCAACAGGTAATAATAGAAGTGAGATTTAATTAAAATCAGATCAGATGGACTGATTAAGAGAGCTAATTAGAATTAATAAATTCAAGATAGCAATTAATAGATGCGGATAAATAAATGCAAGATTGGTTAGATCTTTTCGAGATCAAATTGATATGCGATTCAAAATATGATTACAATGAGCAATTTAAATTGTAATTAATAAAATTCAATGCAAATCATTCAATGTAAATCGGTACAAATTAATTGATGCGAGAGAACTAATTTAGGAATTAAGCCGATTAAGAGATAAACAAATAGTAAATAATAGATATGATTAATAATATGAAGACAATCAACAGATGAGAGTAATTAGCAATTAATAGATTTCATTAACAGGATTAACACACATGATCAGGATAAATTAACAAACAGATGCGATAGAAAATTGGTAAAATTAATTAATTACTTATTATAATAATTGTTAGATGCGAATGAGATGTAGATGTATAAATAGTAACAAAACACTTAGAATTATGATGGAAACAGTGCAAGTTTAAAAATTTTGCGAACCGTGCAGGCAGAGATTCAAATCCCCGTGTCAGAATTTTTTTTCGCAAATTTAGCAGAACCAAGTGTACAAAGGTTTTATCTCGCAGAGTTTAAAACAATAGCAGAACTAGTTAAATAAAATTAAAAAAGGGTTCGAATCAAAATTTATGTATCTGATTAGTTCCGATATACTAATTAAGAATTTACTTGACTCGCAGATAGAAATAATGTAACGGTAAGCTTGGATTATTAGCTAATATGTGAGCAAATTAAGGAATACTTAATAGCAAGAAAGCAAATTAAGAAATACTTAGACCATAGCAGGATTTCTTAACAGCATGCAAAATGCAATTTCGGTGAATTAAGTAAAATAATAGCAAATTACATTGATATGCGTGATGTGATCTCTTAACAGAAAATTACAATAACAGATATCTAATATGATTTCTGACAAGTAATATTATAGGCAGAATTAAAATTGATGATGCGTAATCATTAACAGTTATCAGATCTATTATGATTTCTCATCAATAATAGAAGAGACAAATAAAATTGATGATGCGCAATCACTTAACAGAAGGATTAGAATTCAGCAGAGCATGATATGCGTAAAATTGATGATGCGCAAATGTTAATTAGAATTTGAAGATGACGAGAGCAAATTACAGATTATGAACAGCAGATAAAATTTCACGATGATGTCGAGAACATAAAAAAAATGATTTCAAGATTACAAGCATAGATTAACAAGATATTTGTCTAAAAATTATTGCACAAAATTTGTGTAATTCTTTAAAATCAACAAAACACAAATTAAAAGAACATGTAGACGACTTATAGTCTGTCTTTAGGCAAATATTCAGTTCCTCATAGAATTCGATCTTTTGCCCGAAGATTCAATTAGGAATCTGCTTCTGCCGGGGCATCGGTGGAGCAGTTATTGAAGAGATTCTTTCGGCGTTTGAGAGCAAAAGAAAGATTTTTTTGAAAGAGAAAATAGGGAGAATTTTTTTCTATTGTCTTCTCTATTAAAGAG
Organism: Costus lasius; assembly: GCA_027563935.2. NCBI lineage: Eukaryota > Viridiplantae > Streptophyta > Magnoliopsida > Zingiberales > Costaceae > Costus > Costus lasius. Next base: position 74,722,656 of record CM050449.1, read on the forward strand.
TTGCTCTTCTACTCATAAGAAGATTCACTCTCAAGAAAACCATACCTATTTAGTTAGTCTCAATTATTGTCATCATTAATTGACATAACGGCTACTAAGTAAGATTATTTGTTAGCCTTAATTATAAATTAAATAGGTAAATAAAATAAGTGGATAAAATTAATAAATAGTAATTTTAAGGCCAAAAACACATAAATAAATAAATGGATTTTTTGAATTTTTCACGTAAAACATCAATATGTACTTGATATTTCAAGATTTCACAAACTTATGTAGGCCGAAACTTACGTATGATTTGATGATACTATGATGTATTGATGTCTCAACTCTCAAGAGATTTGTAAGATATTTTATATACTCTGTGCATGTGACTCTGCCGTATGAATATTTAAGTTTTAATGTTTATAGGATATTTCTCAAGATGTGTACTCTTCCTTTGTGAATTGTGAATTGTGATTCATAAAGCTTAAATGATATGTAGTCGCAGTCTTGCAGAGTTTTCTTCGTGATTCATGAGCAGGTTGTTATTCGTTTGAATCAGCTTAAATGATATGTAGTTGCAGAGTTGAGGCTGCCAATCCTTCCATAAGTAAAATGGAATTTGCTGAAAAATATGTAATGATGTTCGATTTTCATCATATCAAGAGGATACTGGGAGTTAAAAATTTATGTAATGATGTGTTAAATTTATTCCAATGGATATATTTATTTGAGTACATTTTTGAGTAAGCTACTAAGTTCTGTAAATTGTCAGCTTGTCACTAAGCATGATCTTATAATTGCTAAAATACTAAAATACATTTCTCAGTCCATTTTATATCTCAAACTTGCGATGCATTTGTCAGCCTATCATCCCTCCGCAGAATTTGTAATGCGGAATGCCTCGAACATGCAATACATTTTATATTTGCGTTCCGCGTGGCATAGGAATTTTTGGAATGCGGAATGCTGCAAAAAAATTTTGAGGAGGGGCTGTCTAAGAATGCTGAGCAGCGCCCCAAGGATTTGAGAATTGAATCTTATAATCTTTTATTTTTACAATTTTCAAAAAAATAAACAGTAACAAACAACTCAACAAATGTCTGTTATTTTTTTTATATCCATGATCATGGATATTAAAAAATCATGGATACAATCTTCATAATCATAGATATTTATTTATAATAGATATTTATTTGTAATGAATATTTATTTATAATATATTTTAAAAAAATCATAGAGATAGGCTACATTATCGTGGATGTAGCCTGCATTATCGTAGATACAGCTTACATTATCGTGAATACAGTCTACATTATCATGGATGTAGTCTGTATTATCATGGATGCAACCTGTATTATCATAGATACAGCCTGTATTATCATGGATGTAGCCTGCATTATGGTAAATACAGCCTATATTATCATGGATGCAGCCTGTATTATCGTGGATGCATTCTACATTATCATGGATATAGCCTATATTATCGTGGATGCAGCCTATATTATCGTGGATGCAACCTGCATAAATATTCACGATCATGGAGACTATATCCATGATTTTTTTAATATCCATGATCGTGGATATAAAAAAAATATAACGAATATTTGTTGAGTTGTTTATTTTCTTGAGATTCACGAAAGTGAAAAATTTTAAGATTCGATTCTCAAATCCTAGGGCACTGCCCAAGAATTCTTAAGTAGCGGGGCTGCCGAGGAATTTTTTTTTGGAATGCCTGGCCAAGCTTAATCTGCGTGGCACATTGGCATAGACACGTAGCTGATTAATTTGCGTTCGCGTGAGCATTTTTAATTCGGTTTATTTGGTTTGAACCGTTCAAATCAGTTTTCATAATTTTGATTCAGTTTTTGGATTGAAAAATTTTATCAAAAAATAAATTGATTCAATCCAATCGATCCGATTCAATTTGGGTTAAATTGATTGGACAGACCAATTACGTGATAGACGAGTTAGGCTATAAATTTTATGAATTTGGCATCACTTTTTTGGATTTTCTTTAAGTAGAATATCCACGTGCGACAGTAGTCTTGTTAATGCGTGGTTGATAGGATGATATAATATATCTTGAATTCTTATTTCTTTCTAATGAGACATAAATTTCATCTTATTTTATTTGTGTTCAAGGAAGGGCTCACATGTAAAGAGTGTATAATAAAACTTTCTAGCAGCTATTATATCTCGAAACATAATATTACTTCTGTTTTCAGTCTTTAATTATATTTTTTAAATTTAAAATAATTTTTATTTTCATATAATTATAATATAAATATTATAAATATTAGTTAAATGTAATTATTACAAATAATATGTATACATCTAGTCCACCATTCAAAAGATACATCCACATTCAGGAGATACATTCATACATCCACAATCTCCAACAGTACATTCCATCCTAAATTATTTTTTTAAAATTTTTTTTATAATGTTTAATCAGGTTTTAATTAATCTTATTATTTTTTAATTATATTTTTATAATATTATAGTTCACTAGGCTAATAAACTACAAATTTTCACCCATGTACATTAAAATGAATACTAGATCATATATTTTTTTCAATAGCAATAATACAAATATCATAAAAATATTATTATTAATTGAAAATTATATAGGAGCATTTCAAATTGGACTATTAATTGTTAATTGTTGATTGAAAATTATAGCAATAACACAAACAACAATGTTAAGTAGATAGACACATTATATATTTAGTGAAAAATAAAATCTAGTTATTCTTACTTTTAGGCTATAAAGATTTAATCGTGTGTAGAAATTTGATTGTGGGAGGTAGACGTGGCCAACGGGCCTTCTCGGGCTGGCCCAGCGCTTGGCGGGCCATGCCAAGCACGACCCGTTTACAATTGTGCCGTGTCGGGTCCGGCACGGTAGAAAAATCTCTAGACTTGGTACGGCCCGCGGCACGATTAGGCGTGTCGGCCTAGGCACGGCTCAAGCATTCACTCGGCCAGGATCCGGCATGCAAGCCCGGATCCGGCAAGCGTTCACTCGCCCTGGATCTGGCACGAGGGTTGAAATCGGCGCGCAGACTGGAGTCAGCACGCGAATTTAATTTGGCCCAATGGGTTAGGATTCGGCACGCGGGCCATGCCTAGCCCGACCCGAATTTGGCCTACAGGCCGACTTTGGCCCACGTGTCAAATATAAAAATAATATAAAATTTTAATTAAAATAAATTTTAAAAATAGGCAAATTATTAATTAATTAAAATATATAAAATAAGAAAAAATTAAAAAAAGAGAGAAAATGAGAATTATGTATGTTGCACAAATTTTAAAAATATATAATTTTAATTTTAATATATTTTATTAAATTAATATTTATTTATTTGTTAACAACACTAACAACACATGACTAAAATAAAAAACAACTCGATTAAATTTCATATTCATAAATTATACATTTAAGCTTAAATCAATTGCTGACGTAATGGGCATAAACAATTGACCAGTAGCCAGCGACGCAAGCAGCTACTATGGAAGATGTGCGAGCATTGTGTTAAGCATACTTGCTCTCCGTGCTCCATCTTCTCTATGCATATTGCTCACTCCATGTTTTTAGCTCTACCTCCTTCTTTAATAATAAAAAACTCAAGTGACTCTTGTATTTGGTTTATTTCGATATATTGCTCCAGCTCATCGCTGATATTATCACTATCCTCCTCACTATCATTTATTTCAAAGTCCTCAACCTCTATCTCAATCTCAACCCCAGAAGGGGAAGGAGAAGCCAAAAATTATTGTCTTGCATGATTAGATAAGTGGATAAAGTAGTCTTCAAACCTGAATATATTAATTCGTATGATTTGAACAACACGCTCGATAACACTTAAAATAGTGATTCTCCATTGTTCAGCATTGAAGAAATGTTTCCTTGGAAGGAAAACTAGAGAGAAAGGAAAGAAAAATAAGTTTTCCGCTGTTTCCTTGGGCGGAAGGAAAAATTCGAGTAGAAAAGTGGATGAAAAATTTTGTAACTTTTCCTCCGAAACTTTTCCGCCCAAATCGGTTCCGCCCAAATCGGAGAGAAAAGTTGAAGTAAACACAACACCACTTCGCCCAACCTTCGAAATTAATTTTCCTTCTTTTTTTCCTTCCTTCCAAGCAAACAGGATATGAATTTTTTTCTTTCCCTTGAATTTTCTTTCCTTATAGTTTTTCATTTCTTACAGTTTTTTTCCCTCCAAGAAAACAGAGGGTTAAGGTTGACGTAAGGAAGATCAACCATTAAGAATTTGGTAGAATGATAATTATCTTCACTCTTCTATTATCTACCATTTTTCTCTATGCCTCGTGCTCACCTACAAGAGTGCAAACACAATTAACAAAATAATTGAAACTCACGTGTTTAAAAGGAATGTAATAATAAAATAATTCAAACTAAATTTTTGTGTGTGAAAATGTAAGGAACTATCTAGAATTTATAGAGATGAAATGAATGTAAATTTATAAATTTATCTTGTATTTTATATTATTAAAAGAGAATAAAATAATAATTTTATAGCTAAAAGACAATTATACCTATAAATTTAAATTTTTTAGATACTTTAAGGGGTGTAAATGTAAAATAACATAGATAAAAATTTAACTTTTGGCACCAAATAATAAAAAAATGTTAATTACGCGTGTCATGCCTAGCCCGGCTCGTGTGTCGTGCCTAGCCCGGCCCAGCCCACGTGCCGTGCTCGGCCCGACCCTCGTGCCATGCCTGCCCCGGCCTGTGCGCTGTGTCGAGCACGGGTCCGTGCCATGCCGAGTCCAGCTCGCTTGCGGGCCGTGCCCGCCCAGTCCATGTGCCATGATCCTTCGGCCCAGCACGACCCAAGTCGGGCTGCAGGCCGCCCGTGGTATGCTGACTTGGTCAATGGATTACTTGCGGGTTGTGCCATGCCGTGCCGTACCCGGCCCGTTGGCCACCTCTAGTGGGAGGGGAACTAATCTTGTTGAGGGGTGTTTCTGGTAAAATAAAGATTTGCCACTATACCATCCGATATTCAAAATCCTACCAAGCGGGTCCATAGTCATATATGTTTAGGGTTTTGCAATTTGCTCGACCTTGTCCTGCTTTCCTCTTCGCCACAATCCAGCGGTCGTGGGTCCGTGAAAGATAGCACATGGATCCTTTCTCGCCTGCGCCGTCTAGCAACCCGTCCTCGGCCCCTTCTGCTGAGGTTCTCATGGACCAGCTTAAGAATCAGCTTGCTCAGGCCTACGCCGAAGAGTTCTTTGAGGTAATTCATGTATTCCCAAGCATCTAAATTCCCAGAGTTTCATTTGTTCAGACTGCTAATTCTTTGCTCTCTCTCTTTGATTTGTTTCTCCGTTTCGATTCTTGCATCCGGTGCATGATTTATTGTGGTTGCTTCCGACTTTTAACTTTTTGTGTTCATCTTCTATGATCATGTCGAGGAGCTTCTTTGCTAATGTCTAAGTATTTCGCATTCTGGTTTGGGCAATAAACTCTGTAACCTTTCAGCAACTATTAGAATATGTATCCACTGAAGTAGCAGCTTCAATTTAAGCTACATTAGATTTTTCTTATACGGGTTTATTTCTCTTCTATACTTGGATTTGCTAACGGATTCCATTTCTTGTAAGAAAATAGCTTCCATTACGACCATAACATGGCTGTAACATGGCCATTACAGCCATAACATGTTATGGCTGTAACGTGGTCATAACATGGCTATAACATGGCCATAATATTTGGTTACATCCGTATTGAAAAGGTGACCTTTCTGAAATAGATAATTATAAGGGGCATAATTGTATTTTTCATTACATTAGAAGAAATGAACTTTGTTCTTTCAGTTTAGTTGCGGCCATATCTTTTATTCCTTCTTCCACAGCGACAGATGAGCACCAGCTGCTAATTTGCTTCTAGATCTACTTTTTTACTTCCAAATCTTAGTTTTCACATGGTATCAGAGCGAAGAGGTTGACATTGAGAAGAAATAGAGAGATACTCTTATAGTTATTTTTTTGATTTTCTCTCTTGGAGTCGACCATGGAGCGGATATTTGGATCTTCTATGGCAGATCAAGGATCAAGGACAAGAAGCGATGGAGATTATCTTACCTTACAATCTTCAGATCATCCAGGTATGATTCTTGTCACCACGCCTTTGAACGGTGATAATTATCTTTCTTGGAGTAGATCAGTTAAGATTGCTTTAGGAGCGAAACTAAAGTTAGGTTTTATCGATGGAAGATACTTAAAACCTAACTCTGATTCTAAAGATTATGAACAGTGGGTTCGAGTTGATTGTATGGTTATCTCTTGGCTGTTAAATTCAATTTCCAAAGAAATTGTTGATGTTTTCCTTTACGCCGACACATCTAGAAATTTATGGTTAGATCTTGAACAAAGATTTGGTGAATGTAATGGACCTTTGTTATATCAGCTACTGAGGGAAATTGCTTCAATATCACAAGGAAATATGTCCATTGCTAAATACTATACTAGACTCAAATGACTATGGGACGAATTAGCATCTCTTATGCCAATTCCAAAATGTAATTGTGGATCTGGAAAGTAGATTTCTGATTTTACTGCTCTCAATCAACTTATGCAATTTTTTATGGGATTAAATGATAGTTATGATCATATCCGAAACCAGATACTTGTAATGGACCCTTTGCCAAGTGTGAATAAAGCATACTCTATGATCTTAAGTGTAGAAAAACAAAGAAAAGTTCATGATGAATTTATGGAAGGATCTGAGAACATTGCAATGAGTACTGTACATCAAGAAATGCGTAATAACAGCAGAATGATTTTTAAAAAAGGGGGTTATATGGACAAAAGAAAATTGAGATGCGAACATTGTAATAGAAAAAGTCATACCAAAGAATCATGTTTCAAAATACTTGGATATCCTGATTGGTATAAAGGAATAACGGGTGAGACAAGGAAAGGTTCAGAAGCTAAAAATTTTACAGCAAATGCCATTGAGTCTGAGAATGCTGTATAAATTAAAGAAACCATAGACAAGGCATCATTATCTGAGATACTCAGACATGAGCTGACAAAGTTAATGAAAGGCAAAACTCAAATTGATCCACTTATGGTCAATTGTACGCAATTCGAAGATTATGCAGGTATTGATACAAAAAGACATGCATATACTTGTCTTAATTTTGGTTTCATGAATTCAGATTCTTGGATTATAGATTCAGGAACTTCAAACCACATATGTACTAGTCTATCTTTGATGAAGAATTTTACTGAATTGGACAAAAATAACCCTGTTTATTTACCAGATAACTTTGCACATTTGGTGAAGTATGTTGGAAATGTTATCTTGAATCATAAACTTGCATTAACAAAAGTGTTATATGTACCAAAATTTAAATTCAATCTACTGTCAGTAAGCAAACTTGTAAATATTGAAAATATCAAATTTGAGTTCTATCCTTCACATTGTGTTATGCAAGACCTGAGGACTAAAACCACATTGGCAATAGGACATGCGATTGGGAGGTTATATGTTCTTAACAAATCATCTTTTAGATTTGATGTAATTCAAACATACACAAGTTTGATACAAAATTTCTCTAGTTCATCTCCATCATGTTTAGAACATAATATAGTTCAGAATGTTATAGGATGTGAAATATGGCATAAACGACTTGGACATCCTTCTATCAATGTATTGAAATACATTTTTCCAAATAAAAGAATATCTGTTTCTAGCATTCCTTGTCATATTTGTCCAATGGCTAAACAATTTGGATTACCTTTTTGGTCAAGTACTACTAAAACAAAAGGCATTTTTGAACTCATACATGTTGACATATGGGGACCATATAGACAAACATCAATTTCAGGTGGACAATATATTCTTACTGTGGTGGATGATTTTAGTAGAGCAACTTAGACATTTTTGATGAACCATAAAAGTCAAGCTGTCAAAATACTTGAGAATTACTTGAGAAGGGTTCAAAATCAGTTTGAGAAATCCATCAAAGCAGTTAAAACAGAACAAGGTACATATGTTAACCAAAGAAAATATATTTTGGACACTATACAAGATGTGGGTTTGATGGGAGCTAAACCCTTAGATGTTCCTTTTTCAAAGGGATTGAAATTACACTTAGAATGTACAAATATTTTAGAAGATCCAGAACCTTACCGTCGGTTAGTTGGAAGATTATTATATCTGAGTTTCACTAGACCAGACATCTCCTTTGCTGTTCAACAATTAAGCCAATATATTCAGACCCCTTGTAAACATCACCGGGAAGCTATTATGCATTTACTTAGATATCTTAAAGGCTGTCCTTCAAAAGGTCTTTTTTTTCCTGTAAATAATCAGTTTTGTATAAAGGCTTATTGTGATGCAGATTGGGCTTCTTGTATTCAATCTAGAAAGTCCATAATAGGTTATTGTATATTTTTTGGCTTTTCTTTATATCTTGGAAGATAAAGAAGCAATCAACGGTTTCAAGGTCTTCTTCTGAAGCTGAATATCGAAGTATGGCCACGACAGTATGTGAAATATTATAGATTTCTTATATTTTACTTGAACTACATATTGCAATTCTTACACCTATTCATCTCTATTGTGATAATCAAGCTGCATTACATATCACAGCTAATCCAGTTTTTCATGAACGTATAAAACACATTGACATAGATTGTCATGTGGTAATAGAGCAGTACAAACAAGGACTTATTCAACCAACTTTTGTGTCTTCAAAGCAACAAATAGCAGATATATTCACAAAGTCTTTAGCTGCTCATGTATTTTTTTATTTGTTATCCAAGATGGGTTTGATGGATGTTCATCAAACTCCATCTTGAAGGGGGATGTAAGAAAATAGCTTCCATTACGGCCATAACATGGCTGTAACGTGGCCATAACATGGCTGTAACATGGCCATAATATTTGGTTACGTCCGTATTGAAAAGGTGACCCTTCTGTAATAGATATTTACAGTCGTTTAATGTACTGACCCTATATAAGGGGCATAATTGTATTTTTCATTACATTAGAAGAAATGAATTTTGTTCTTTTAGTTTAGTTGCGGACATATCTTTTATTCCTTCTTCCATGATGATAGATGAGCACCCGCTGCTAATTTGCTTCTAGATCTGCTTTTTTACTTCCAGATTTTAGTTTTCACATTTCTAAATACGTTGCGGGTTATAAATCATTAGAATAAAGACGATATCGGAACTTGTTACAGGCGATGGAAGGCTTGCTCTTTGCTTTTTGGTGAATTTTCTTTTAAAATTTTGACAATGTTCAAAGTTCAAGTAGTTACCGCTAATCCCAAGTTCGTGGGCAACCAGAAAACCCTAAAAGAGAACTAGTTTTTTTTAATGATTTCACATTCAGTGTAGAAAATTTATGTAAGTTTTGGAAAATGTCATGGGAGGACATGCAGAATGGCCATATGCAGGCATTAGTTTTACTGGGAGTTCCATTTTCCCCAATGATTCAAGCTCCAACTAATCAAATGTTAGGTGTCATTTGAACCTAATGTGACCAAACCTAATGTGACCAAGCCATAGGATATACTGGTTGGTTTTCCTCGGAGTTATGTTAGTGGTGCAACTCAATTAGAGTGTCTCACTTAGTAGCAGCGTATCTACTAGTGGAAGTAGCACTGCTAGTTCTGATATATGCTACATAATGCATAGGGTGCAAATAAATGTTATCAAAGCGTTGCAGTATTGGCACTGCCAAGTTTGAGAGGCTTGCGTGGATACCAACTAGAGTGGCATAAGCTAATTGGGTAGGGTTTAGGAGATAATGCAATACTTTGTTTGTAAGTAAAACCTTCTTTTAACCCATGATTTTGTTAGAAATAAGATGCAAAAATGACTGAAGCACGATCAGATTTTCAAAAACAAATTCCATAACTTGTAACTCATGGACCACATTTTATATAAGACAATGAAAAATCACAATCCAATCACATAAGAACTTATCTAATGACAATTGTTTTGAATGTGTAACTCAGATTCACATTATCCATCCAATCATATTCATGTGCACTCAAAGCGACCACACTGCAATTTATGGAAGGTGTCACCTTGATCCTATGAATTGCATTATGTTTTCTAACCTACTAGAATCGGTTAATCAAGTTGTCACCAAGGAGGGCATCATATGCCTTATTCGATTTTTGTAGGACCGATTCAGTTCAAGTTCAAAACTTTATCTGCTACATAGTTAAAACCTTTCTAAACGATAGAAAATAATTCAAATGCTTGCAATTATTAGGATTATAAATTTATCAACGGCAGATAAAATATTAGTGCTCATTTCATGATTCTATTTTAAGGCATTTTATATAAAAACCTTTTTCTAATTTAGAAATTGAGTGCAAGGTTGTTTTGTCAAAAAGTTGAAGGTACTTTACATGTACACAATATAACATATGAAGTTGTTGCTTATGGGACCATAGATATCAAGTGCAAGGCTATTTAGTTAAACGTTGATTGAGTCCACATTCCATAGTCTAGGAATAATTTTATTTCAACTAGTTTGCTTGATTAACATTGGTAGAAGATCAATTTCCATTTTAGAATCATGTGGGTTTATCAAAGTGAGTGGACATGATGATTGACAACATGTCAAATGGCCAATGTGTTGCACTGAACTATTATTTGATGCATAGAAGTTGTCAAAGTTGAAAAGGTGGGAGCATGCAAATGTGCTCATGGTCAACTGAATTATTTTTGCTGGTGATCTTAGACTCATAGTGACATGGAATAGTTCGTGCCAAGGTGTGGTCAACAATGTTAGTTTTGGATCTTGATTGAAATCAATGTCACCAAAAGTAACTGGGTCCTTTAGGTTTGTGTGGAAAAGCAGACAATAAATAAAACAAATCAAGTAAAGTGTATTCATGTTTCTCATTAGGTTAGAGACTGTTGTGTGACTTAAACATGATTCAGTCAAGCCATCAAATAGTTGGTGCTTTTTCTTCATTATTGGGTAAGTTCTGTTAGTGCAGTTTGTAACATTTAGTGGGTGACTTAGTAAGTGCTCAATTAGACCTTAGTGGGATGTCTTTTGTTAGTAGAAGTTATGGTTCTAGTTATGATGATGGGCCGCACTATGAGTGGTATGTTTGCAGTGCCTATATAATAACATCATGGGTTGCAAAGTACAAATAGATGTTATTTCATGCCTTGTGATATATGTGCTTTTAATGTAAAGAGTAAGGTTATTAGGATTGAGACGCAAGCTAGAAATGATGGAGGTTTTGTTAGATCAAAATTTAGGATATGAACACTAGATAATAAGGTATGAGTCGTATGACGAAATAGCTTAAAATATATTAACAGAATTTTATTTGCATAAATTTCTAACATTAGTAGATTAAGTTTCTCTAAGCATTCATGCATAATGATTAAAAAAGGATGCCAAATTGGATAATTAAATATAAAACCAATAAGTCAAAGTATAAAGTATTACTCACTAACTATTATGCAGCACTGACTCAAACTCATAGAACTATCAAAGTACACATTCGAGTACCAAAATGCAAGCCAGCTGCAATCCTATTATTTGGAACTATTACAGTTGTCTTAATCTGGGCTTGAGGATTGGATGATTCTATGGCCCAGACTGTTTCTTTGACAACCTTGGTCTGAGAGGCTTGATTGTTAGCAAGTGGAAAGGAAACATAGGGTTGTATATGTGTTGACTGAGAGCGATGGTCTTAGTGGTATAAGGTTAGTTAAGAAGTAAGGTTCTAAAGCTTTTTATGATACTTTGTTTATAAGTAGTGCCTTTTATCTTCTCTTGGAAAAATACCAATTTTTAGCAAATCATGAATGCTTTTTTTATCTTTTATTTTGTTGAAGTTTCCATGCAGTGTTCTATTTTGGGTCTTGGGCTGGTAAAACTTCTCTTCAATTGCAACAATGAGATTGTTCAACTTATGTGCATTTTTTGTTCAACTTATGTGCATTTTTATTTCCTTTTCAAAAGATTTAAACAAATATTATTACTATGAGTAGAACATAGAATAGGAAAGAAATAAGACTGGATACAGTTTCCCAGCGAACATATTAAAGTACTAGTTTGGGCTTGAGAAATTTGTTGAGTTTATTCTCATTAGGAATGTAATGGTCAAGTTTTGGTTTATTGCTTGAATCAAACAGATTCTACAAACAGTTTTTTGCATGGGATACTGAATATGGTAAAATTGCTACTTACACTTTTTTGTTCCTAGTCTTGACCATGGTTTAAGGAAGTCGGACTGGTACGTATTGGCTGAACCGAGCGAAATTTAGGTGAAATCGAGCGGAGCAGCTCCTATCGCCGCCTGTGCCTGCCACTGCTGGAGGCCGCTTTGAACGAAGATTCCTTTGCTGGCGGCCGTTGGCTTGAAGCTTCCGCCCTCCGGCTTTTGCCGCCTCGCCTATGCTCCGGTGCTGCTCCCTCGCCGGACCAGTACAAACTGGAGGAACTGGCCGGTTCCTCAATCCATGGTCTTGACATCTCGATGGAACATCTACTAAGTTACTAGGTTAGTTATTTTAAGATGTATTTACAAACATTAACATGCCTCATGTTTTGTTGGACTATCATTAACAATGGAAATAAGTTGCTAAGTGTAGAATGTCAAACATGCACACAAAATCTGGACAATTTCTAATATATGGAACAGTAGCAACCTCTCAGATTCTGATATCTGATCCTTAATCATGAGGCATGATTTTCAGTCTTTGATAAATCTTCTCGACAAGCCTATAGGTATGAGTGTGGCAAATGAAACTAGGTTATATCACATATCTTGTATTATATCTTTCAAAAAAGGGCTACTCTTGCGTACATGAATGTCATAAATAGGATACCATATTGTGGAGTTGAATGGTTTCAGGACTCGACTGTTTATGCACTAATTAATGGAATAAATTAGCAACCACTACCTTATATATTATCCTTGTCGTAATCATATTTTTTTAGACATGAAAGTTCCACATATAAAGCTTGGAATTCAATGTTAATTTTCCTATGAAAATATCGTACGAATGGCTCAATGGATCTGCAGGGATAGTTCGGTTGTACTCCCTATTACAACTAGTTGAAGATTTACGTTTCACGTCTGGCGTGCTTCCTGATTTTAGAAGGTTTGGCTTAATTTATATTTTGTTTTTGCAAATGGACACAGCCAAATGTTTTTGTTTAAAAAATGTGTACGCGTTCTAAAGAACATTTTCTTTTCGGTTGGGGTGCGATTACTTTTTTTTTTCTCTTCACATTTGTTTTACAGTCTCGTAACTTACGCTTCGGTTTTCTAATGGTTTGTCTTTTACCGCATTTCTGCTTTTCTGTCTGTGCTGTCAGACTGTAAGGAGCAAATGCTTCGCTAAATGCATAACGAAACCTGGAACAAGCTTAAGCGGAAGTGAGAGCAGCTGCATCTCTCGTTGTGTGGAGCGCTACATTGAGGCAACTGGTATCATCAGCCGAGCGCTTTTCAGTTCCTCGCATTAACACCAAGCTAAATCCTTTTGATGGCAAGGGGAGTTAAAGAGTTGAGTGCGTGACAAAAATGGGCATCTTTCTATAATTTTGAAAATTCCATGCTAACGTGGTGATTTAGGTCTGGAACAGTTCATCATGCTGATGTGCAGGAAGTTGATTTTTGGATTTCATTCCATATACTATGCTGCATTTTCTGAGAAAATTTTACCAAGTGTAGCCATTTATTGCCTTTTACGCTATCTTGGATAGGATTGTTGATACTTCACATTCAAAGTTTTTATATTTTACGTTATTAGTGAAGTAAATTTGTTTATATATGAATCATCTTTCTATCTTGGGGTGTGCAAATGGTATGGCATCTTATTGTATACAAAGTTTGCTATTCGGTATTTTAGTAACGAGACTTCGGTACTTTAGTACTGATACTATTTTGTTTTTGGATTGGTATCGGTTTCCAAATATGAGGTTAGTAATTTTTGAACTCTAAAAGTATTGAAGCCTCCAAGAGATCCACTAGACTCGAAGAAGCCCCTTAAATATGTCTTTATATCCAAGATCCATCAATCAAAGGCTGATTGATTGGAACAATTAATGCCGCTAACTCGAAGCAAGGATTCAAATACGTACACACCACAAAAGGCAGAGCCAATGAATTCAAGCCTCTCTTCACAAAGCTTTTGGTCGCCCAAAGGAAATAAATCAGCACCAAGGAATATTCTCCAAGATCCATCAACCATTCTCAGCAAGATTAGGCAACAATTTGAAATTCAAATAGGTCGTCAGCTACAACAATGAAGGAAGAGTTCTTACACATTAATGCTGAATTTTTCCTCTCCATTCTTGTATTTGCGCCAAAAGGAAAATGTCCCCTTTGCCCCTTAAGCCACTTGCTTTATATATTGTAACCATTGCATTAATCAATTAGTTGTTAGCTTATTCAAGGTGCTTGTGTCGCTATAGTGCTTGCATCGCTATTTCTTCCCTTTATTCTTTAAGGGTTGGGCCCTTCTCTTATCTTCATTTTCTAAGGTGCAACCCTATTAGGTTTGGGGTTGGGATCGAGTATAATATTAGAGTGTCGGGATTGAGTATAATATTAGGTGAGCGTTTATTTAAAGCAATTTTAATCTTCTCAGTTTAGTTATGTTAGTTTTCTTATTATAAAACGTTAAAAAATTAGTTATTAAACCGGTTAGAGTTATCTCAATTTTTCATAACTACTCTCTTAAAAACTATTTTCAAAATGTGTTGTTTGAATGCTTTGTGTTGCCCACCTACATCATTTTGGTATCAGAGTCCATGGTTTTTGTATATTATAATTTTTAGCCCAAAACTCTATTTTCTAAATTCTAAGACAATTTTAGAATTAGGTTTGCTTGAAAGAAGAACTCCATAATTGACTACTATATCTATCACTTTAGGAATTCATATTTTAAAATTTTATAATTTTCAAGCACAACATGAATACAAGGTCTATAGCCTAACAAGAAACCAACACATCTATGGATGAATCAGCTCTAATGGAAATGATTGCCAACGTAAACCAACAACTAACCTTACTCAACTCCAAATTTACACAATTGGACAAGGTGCAAAACATAGACAAATATATTAGACAAGAAAGACCCCTTAGTCAGCCCTCTAGTGAGCTTTTACCTAGGGAACATTAATGAAGACCTACTTAGGAACCAACCGCCTTGGAATCAACCAAGAAGTTTTACTCCCCAAGAGCTAGAGTGGGATGGACCACAAGTCCAACCAACTCATCACCATAAACAAAGGGAGAATGATGTGCAACGAGCCATCAAACTCAACCATCTAACCTTTAGCAGCTCCTTAGACCCTAGGGATTATATATATTGGGTAACCAAACTCGAGCAATACTTTGACTAGAGTATGATGCCAGAGCACACTAAAGTTAGGTTTGCCTAATGCATTTTATAAGAACCTGCTAGACTCTATTGGACCAATATATTTATATATATAAATGTAAATTGGTTTGACCAGCCCCCATTGAAGATGGGGTGAGATGCACCACAAACCAAAGGAGAAGTATGTTCCCCCATTCTATAAAACCAAAATCCTTGACCAACTTAGCCACTTCACTGGAGGTAGCATGACTATAGTTGACTACATGCTTAGGTTTGATGAGCCCCTCCTTAGGAGTGAAATTAGGGAAGACCCAAGGTTTACTCTTAGCATATTTAAAAATGGTCTTAGGTATGAGATTAGAAGAGGCCTCACCTACTAACATATAGACACTATATAAGTAGTGTTTCAGGTAGAGCAAGACCTAAAACACACCAATAGGAGAGACTTTTTCACTTCTAAACCTATCCTAAGGACTTGAAAGGAGTCCCCAAAAAGGGGGGGCGAAACCCTGATAGGAGGCGCAACAAAAACTCTAGCGGAATCTAGGGTTTCTAAAAGGATCGCATAGCATGTAATATATTCAACTTTCAATGAGAAGCGATTCTTACCATTGCCATCGCTTAGATGGTGTCTTGGAAGGAAAGGCGCAAATGTTCCTTCTCCTAAGGTGACGCACACAATTGATGTCGCCTACTCTTCCTTAGTGCTCCTTGTGCTAGCAAGGCTCCAAGATTGTCTTGCCGAATGGAAAAGGGAGAGATCACCTTGCTTGGCCGAATACTTCCTCTTGTCGTCTACACTTCTCCACACGAGAATGCAAGCGCCGAATACTCAAGTTGGCGACAAAGGCGTGAAGAGGCAAGTTTCATGCGGCGTGGTCACGTAAGTGATCATGCTTTCTAAAAATAGAAAGCCACTTACTCACATGCGATCATGGGTTTACCCCAATCGCAAACTCCTCTTAGATTGAACCATGCGCTCAACCAATGAGCTGGTTCAAATCGATTTGGTTCAATAACCAAATAAACCAAGCAATCAGTCCAGACCACAATAAACCCTAAGGCTCTTGATCTGACCGTCGATCTCTTGATGCTCCTGATCACACCGATCCAGCATCCATTCTCTCAATCGAAGCTTACCGATCTCAAGCCCTAATCAATCAAACATGATCAGACCAGATCTCACTTACAATCAGAGATTAAATCCCTTTAAACTGAACCTGAATAATTCAGTCCACACGATCTGACTTAAGTAAGCCATATCATCAAATTGTGCGACCCTGAGGGTTTCCTTTAAATGTCGGTAACGATAACTCACGTTATCACGATCAGTGAGGGGTATCTAGCAACACATCACTGTCTCCCGATATAAAGAAAAGAGTCTTCCAAGACTACACCCAAACCACAACACAAGTGTGAATCAACTCACTAGGCATACATGATTCCTTTGCCACTGGATGTTCTTATTGGACAAGCGTGTCAAGCCTGTAGCTCCAATATGATGAGCATGATTAGATCAGATGAACATAGTCACCTGGGTATGGCCATACTCTTTTCTCAATCATCTCATCCAGGGGGCCCCTTTAGAACATCACACTCCTTAAACAAGGAGACGGCAATCCTATGTCTATCACTAGTGCCCTAACCTGACTCAAGCTCACCATCCAAGATAGTCTATAATCATTATGTTTCAAATGATATTGAACTACCTCAAAACAATGGCAATCATCATTTAGAAACACAAGTGATCTCAAGTCAGAGGAAATGTGCCACTTGTTGCAATCAAGGATTATTCACATTGTGACAAGCAATTGAATAACCTAGTAGGGTCTGTCCAGTACATCCAATGTACCCATGAGTCTACATCTTATTCCATGCTCGAAGCACCCTATAAGATTAGAACACATATTAGTCTCAATCATATCAAGGCTGTCTCATGTTCACCAAGATATATCGACTAAGGACTTTACTGCATGTCAGCCTAGCTGAACACCATTGAGACATTATTCAGAAGTACAATTATTGCAGCAGACAATGTAACTAACTGAATAACAACCATTGCCTTTATAAACATAAAAGTTTATACATGATACTGTTACAATCCCAAGGCCTCAAACATTAGCCTTAAGGGCATACCCCAACAATCTCCCACTTGCACTTAATCTAATGGTTGAGAAATCTCAAACCCATATTATTACAGTGCTTCACATGCTTCTGCTGCGCCAGAGGCTTAGTAAGCGGGTCAGCCAGATTGTCATCTGTATGAACCTTGCAGACTTTGATCTCGCCACGATCTATGATCTCCCTGATCAAATGAAACCGTCTCTGTATGTGCTTGGATTTCTGGTGCGACCGTGGTTCCTTTGCTTGTGCGATTGCTCCAGTGTTATCACAGAAGATAACCAAATGATCTGCACTCGAAGGAACAACACCAAGTTCCTGAACGAACTTACGAATCCACACTGCCTCCTTGGATGCTTCCGAGGCTGCAACATACTCGGCTTCTGTTATGGAATCAACAACAGTTGACTGTTTGAAACTCTTCCACACCACCGCTCCTCCATTCAAGCTAAAAACATAGCCTGATTGCGATCGGAAATCATCCTGGTCAGACTGGAACGAAGCGTCAGTATATCCTTCTATACTGAGTTCTTCCTGACCACCATGCACCAAGAACATATCTTTGGTCCTTCGCAGATATTTTAAAATGTTCTTGACTGCAATCCAGTGCGCCATACCTGGATTACTTTGGAACCGACTGGTCACGCTTAACCCGTAAGCGACGTCTGGGCGAGTACACAACATCGCATACATAATGGACCCAATAGCCGAAGCATAAGGCGTATTGTCCATTTCATCTTTCTCAGTTTGTGTTTGTGGACACTGACTCTTTGAAAGATTCAGACCATGTCTGACTGGAAGATATCCTCTTTTAGAATTCTCTAAATGAAATCTCTCCAGGACTTTATCGATGTAAGTACTCTGGCACAGCCCGAGAAGCCTCTTAGATCTATCCCTGTAGATCTTCACACCTAATACATAGGCTGCTTCTCCCAAATCTTTCATCTGAAAACATTTCCTTAACCATGCCTTAACCGCATGCATTTCAGGAATATCGTTTCCAATGATCAAGATATCATCGACGTAGAGGACTAGGAAAGTAATCACGCTCCCACTAAACCTCTTATATACACACGGGTCATCCTCGTTCTTGATGAAACCAAATTCACTGACTGATTCATCAAAACGAATATTCCAGCTTCTCGATGCTTGTTTAAGTCCATAAATAGACTTCTTTAACTTGCATATTTTATGACGATCTGATGGATTAGTGAAACCTTCTGGTTGTGTCATATACACATCCTCATCCAGATTTCCATTAAGGAAAGCTGTCTTCACATCCATTTGCCAGATCTCATAATCATAATATGCTGTTATCGCGAAAAGAATCCGAATAGACTTAAACATAGCTACAGGTGAGAAAGTTTCATCATAATCTATCCCGTAGATTTGTTTGAAACCTTTCGCAACTAGCCTGCCTTTATAGGTAACCACGTTACCATCCATGTCAATCTTCTTCTTGAAGATCCATTTACAGCCTATAGGGATTGCTCCCGGAGGCGGATCAACCAAATCCCAGACTTGGTTATCTGACATGGAGTCCATCTCGGCGCGCATAGCTTCAAGCCATCTCGCTGACTCCGGTCCACTGACCGCATCCGCATAAGTAAGGGGTTCATCATTATCAATGATGTAGACTCCGTCATAGCGCTCAGGCTGTCGACGGATCCTTCCCGATCTTCGCGGTTCCCGTGATATCTGAGCCTCAGGTTGTTCAATAACCTGTTCTACCGGCTCAGGCTCATCCAACTGCGCTTGACTACTTTGTCCTTCCTCTGAATTCTCATCCAGTTTTATTTCTCTCCCACTGGCCTCTTGCAGAAGAAACTCCTTCTCAAGAAATATGGCCGTCCGAGCAACAAATACTTTGTTCTCTTTGGGATCGTAGAAATAATAACCCTTAGTTTCCTTAGGGTAACCGACAAAGATACATTTCTCAGATCTGCTCTCTAGTTTCCCAGAGGCGAGCTTTTTGACATAAGCCTCGCAGCCCCAGATCCTGATAAATGTCAAGCTAGGCTGTTTCCCATACCATAATTCATATGGCGTCTTTGAAACTGCCTTGGATGGCACTCGGTTTAGTACCTTTGCAGCTGTCTCCAGTGCAAATCCCCAAAAGGAGTAAGGTAGAGTAGCCTGACTCATCATAGAACGAACCATATCAAGTAACGTTCTATTTCTCCTTTCGGACACACCATTCCATTGCGGTGTTCCTGGCGGAGTGAGCTGTGAGATAATCCCACACTCCTTCAGATAGTCAGTAAACTCTCGACTTAGGTATTCTCCACCTCGATCAGAACGAAGTGCCTTGATATTTCGGCCAAGCTGATTCTGTACTTCATTCTTGAACTCTTTGAACTTGTCAAAAGATTCACTTTTATGTCTCATAAGATAGACATACCCATATCTACTGAAATCATCAGTGAAGGTAATGAAGTACTGATAGCCACCTCTGGCATGTTTACTAAAAGGCCCACACACATCGCTGTGTATAAGGTCAAGTAAACCTGAAGTCCTTTGACCTTTATGAGGAAAAGGCGACTTCGTCATTTTGCCCATCAAACAAGCTTTGCATGTATCAATCTCCTCATAGGAGAATGATCCCAGCAGTCCATGATCATGCAACCGCTTAATGCGTTTCTTGTTAATATGACCTAAACGACTATGCCATAGCAAGGTGCTGTCATCAGCATATTTGGCTTTCTTATTATCAATATTATGTATAGAACATTCCATGTCCAACATGAATAACCCATTGTTAATTGAACCAGTAGCATAAACAATATTATCTAAAGATAAAATACACTTTGAAATATTGCATTCAAAGGAAAACCCCTTCCTGACAAGAGCAGGAATGGAGATAATATTTTTAGTAATGCTGGGAACAAAGTAACAATTGTCTAGTTCCAATACAAGTCCAGATGGCAAAGAGATGAAATAGTCTCCTACAGCAACAGCAGCAACCCGTGCCCCGTTTCCAACTCGTAGGTCCACCTCATGCTGTCCCACCTGTCTTCTTCTCTTGAGTTCCTATACATTTGAACAAATGTGAACTCCACATGCAGTGTCCAACACCCATGAAATAGAAGAAGATGAAACCATGACTTCCGTCACGTATATACCTGAGCCAGAAGCGATGCTTCCCTTCTTGTCTCCTTGGAGCGCTTTACAGTCCTTTTTCCAGTGACCCAGCTGGCCACAGTGGAAACATCTGTATTCCTTCGACCGCTTGACCTTCTGCTTCAGAGCCTTGCTGTAGCTCTTGACAGGGGTCTTGCCCTTCTTCCCCTTCTTCTTGTTCCTTGAAGGAACCATTAAGACAGAGGTCGAAGGCTTTCCCTTCAGAGTCTCCTCAGTGGTCAAGAGCATATTCAGCAGCTCTGCCGGAGTACAGTCGATTTTGTTCATATTAAAGTTAATGATGAACGCATCGAAAGAGGGCGGGAGAGACTGCAGAATAATGTCTACAGCAAGCTCCTGATTGATGGTATGCCCCAGTTTCTCTAGAGCCTCCTTGTGCCCAATCATCTTGAGCACGTGAGCTCCCACTGGGCTCCCTTCAGCCAGTTTGCTCTGAAAGAACAGCTTTGTCAGATTATAGCGTTCTGTCCTCGCCTGTGCAGCATACAGCATCTTGAGGTTCGCTATAATCTCTATAGCCGACATATCCTCATGCTGACGCTGCAGCGGTGGCGTCATAGACGCTAGCATCAGGCAAGTGACATCAATGCTATCACTGACATGCTTTTCATAGGCATCCCGAACCGCCCTTGCGGCGTTCGGAGCGGGCTGAGGCGGTATAGCCGTCTCGAGGACATACAGTTTCCTCTCTGCCTTAAGAACAATCTTAAGGTGTCCGTACCAGTCTGAGAAGTTCGGCCCAGCAAACTTCTCCCTTTCCAGTAGGGATCGCACATTGAAGCTCATGGTGTTCGTTGCTGCAGGAATCTACAACAATGCAAGAACAGCAAGGTCAGTATCAATGTTAAGAATCAATCAGGACTTAAGAATGATTCTTTTTCTCACTATTTTATCTGGCTGAAAAATCCAGCTAAAACAGCCCGAAAGAGTAGAACTCTTTTAGTGAGATGAGATCCAGATTTCATACTTGGTCTCCGCGTCCCGCTCAGGCGAGATAAGATACACAGAGAGTACAAGCACTAGTCTCTTGGTAGGCTGTCCCAGCCAATCGCCAACCCGTGCGATTCCCCTTCATCTGGGCAGTCCAGCAGACTGTGCCAACTGAGTTGGTACAACACAGTCTCTGACCCCACAGATGGCTGCCTCCATGTGCTACCATATGCGCCACATATGTAGCCTACATGGTCAAGCTGACCCGACCTACTCCCTGGACCACCACGTGCTATGCTGAGCAACGAGAAGCGATAAATCCCTTCTCTGTAACACGCAGGTGTAATCCCGCACCGTCTGAAGATAGATGGACGTGCCCACTGAGTGGGTACAACACGGCTCCAACGATAATCAGAACAGTGAGGTTTCGCGTCAGAAGGCTTACGAGCTTGATATTTTAGCGTTGGATTTTAACGGTTTTTTATCTTCTTGACTATCATGCAATTCCTATGGTGATAGCAGAAGATAAACTCATGCAATTCTAATTATAAAAGCAATAAATAGAAAGCATGCTGATCTTATGTGGTAAAAGCCCATTAAGCCAAAGTTAGACCTTAAATTAAACTTAAGTCTTCACTTGCTTTTCTTCATGGGTCTTTTGCTGCTCATCTGGCCGAACCCAGGGCCCAAGCGCCAACTGCAGCTCAGGTGCGCCTACTAGGGAAAATGCGCCTGGTGCCAGAGTCGAACCCTGGACCTCCCACCTGGTCAAGCCTCTGCTGCAAGCGCCTCTGCCAAGTGTGCTCTGTGCTCTTGTCTGATTAATTTACAAATTAATCTATCTAGACAAGATTGACTCGCAGGTCAATTACACTTTATAATTTAAATGAAAAGTGATGCGCAGATCACAATAAAAATATTTATTTACATTTAAATTCCAGGCACGCAGGCCCCAGCACAGCACACATTAAACATGGGCAGCCCACACAAGATTAAATAAACAAACATAGGCATCAATCAACATGTGATCCAATCATGAAAATTAAATTTTGAAAACCCCATAGGCATCAATTTTAATTTCCTTATTTGCCCTACAACCTTACAACGGTCTATTACTAGGGATCCACTCATCCAACCTAGTCAGATCCACTGCCCTTGCATGCACCAAGTCCTAACTGACTTGAATCGACCAAAAGGTCAACCATGCATGCGCCAGGGCCGAACAACCCTCATGAGATCTGGCTAGCGGGTGTGACCCCGGGCCTAACTCATGTGTGTTCGCTAGTCGTCTCAATCAGACATCGCTACACGCCTGTCTGCAGTCGACCTATAGCCACTAGGTGCTTATGCACAGGTGCTATCTGGTCAACCCATCAAGGCTGTCAGATGGTCTGATCAGACTGTCTAGATCTAACCTAGGGGATGACTTCAACCCTAATAACCCGTCTAAGGGTTTAAAGCAGGGCCTTAGATCTATAATGAGTCGCGCATGTAATATAAGTTTTTGAGAAAACATACAATATGCGCCAACAAGAAACATGCGCCAAGGAGAAAAACATCTCTAACAAGCATGTAAAATTCGCCAACCACAACTATCGCATGTAACTTATAGATCTAGACATAGGATCACAAAGAAAGCAAACATATTATCATGTAATAACCTCGCTCTGATACCAATTGAAAGGAGTCCCCAAAAAGGGGGGGGCGAAACCCTGATAGGAGGCGCAACAAAAACTCTAGCGGAATCTAGGGTTTCTAAAAGGATCGCATAGCATGTAATATATTCAACTTTCAATGAGAAGCGATTCTTACCATTGCCATCGCTTAGATGGTGTCTTGGAAGGAAAGGCGCAAATGCTCCTTCTCCTAAGGTGACGCACACAATTGATGTCGCCTACTCTTCCTTAGTGCTCCTTGTGCTAGCAAGGCTCCAAGATTGTCTTGCCGAATGGAAAAGGGAGAGATCACCTTGCTTGGCCGAATACTTCCTCTTGTCGTCTACACTTCTCCACACGAGAATGCAAGCGCCGAATACTCAAGTTGGCGACAAAGGCGTGAAGAGGCAAGTTTCATGCGGCGTGGTCACGTAAGTGATCATGCTTTCTAAAAATAGAAAGCCACTTACTCACATGCGATCATGGGTTTACCCCAATCGCAAACTCCTCTTAGATTGAACCATGCGCTCAACCAATGAGCTGGTTCAAATCGATTTGGTTCAATAACCAAATAAACCAAGCAATCAGTCCAGACCACAATAAACCCTAAGGCTCTTGATCTGACCGTCGATCTCTTGATGCTCCTGATCACACCGATCCAGCATCCATTCTCTCAATCGAAGCTTACCGATCTCAAGCCCTAATCAATCAAACATGATCAGACCAGATCTCACTTACAATCAGAGATTAAATCCCTTTAAACTGAACCTGAATAATTCAGTCCACACGATCTGACTTAAGTAAGCCATATCATCAAATTGTGCGACCCTGAGGGTTTCCTTTAAATGTCGGTAACGATAACTCACGTTATCACGATCAGTGAGGGGTATCTAGCAACACATCACTGTCTCCCGATATAAAGAAAAGAGTCTTCCAAGACTACACCCAAACCACAGCACAAGTGTGAATCAACTCACTAGGCATACATGATTCCTTTGCCACTGGATGTTCTTATTGGACAAGCGTGTCAAGCCTGTAGCTCCAATATGATGAGCATGATTAGATCAGATGAACATAGTCACCTGGGTATGGCCATACTCTTTTCTCAATCATCTCATCCAGGGGGCCCCTTTAGAACATCACACTCCTTAAACAAGGAGACGGCAATCCTATGTCTATCACTAGTGCCCTAACCTGACTCAAGCTCACCATCCAAGATAGTCTATAATCATTATGTTTCAAATGATATTGAACTACCTCAAAACAATGACAATCATCATTTAGAAACACAAGTGATCTCAAGTCAGAGGAAATGTGCCACTTGTTGCAATCAAGGATTATTCACATTGTGACAAGCAATTGAATAACCTAGTAGGGTCTGTCCAGTACATCCAATGTACCCATGAGTCTACATCTTATTCCATGCTCGAAGCACCCTATAAGATTAGAACACATATTAGTCTCAATCATATCAAGGCTGTCTCATGTTCACCAAGATATATCGACTAAGGACTTTACTGCATGTCAGCCTAGTTGAACACCATTGAGACATTATTCAGAAGTACAATTATTGCAGCAGACAATGTAACTAACTGAATAACAACCATTGCCTTTATAAACATAAAAGTTTATACATGATACTGTTACAATCCCAAGGCCTCAAACATTAGCCTTAAGGGCATACCCCAACAGGACTCCTACTATCAACTCCTCAAGCTCCACCCCTATTAGGACCAAGCTAGCTCAAATACAAGAACCAACTAAGGTTAACTGTTACACTTTGACACGCGCTATTTGCAACAATAGCACCAAATGCTTGACAACAGGGTCAAAATCTTGATTAGCTATTTGCAAGTGCATGGATATATCAAAGTAATAAAAATATTAGTTCCACAAAGACTCTAAAATTAAGTACCAATTTGATCATGTTTGTGCAATCTAGGCTAGTCAATTTGTGTGGAAGTAGTTGATTAATAGAAGTAAAAAGGAGATAATCAATTATTAGAGAAATTCGGGTATGAGGTTTCACCACAATAATTTTCCTAAAGTTATATCATGTTAACAAGATGTTAAATTATTTATAGTTGTTAAAAGGAAATCTACTCTAAAGTTATAGAATACCCTTTCAATATTGTATCATAATGTTTAATTAGTTTAATAATCGTCTGTCACTTTGATTATCAATCTTAATTAACTTAATTATGCACCATTATAGATTATTTTCTCTCAATATAACCTAGCTACTTTTGTAGTCTAACTGTTATAAGATTAATTGTAGGGTTCCAAAACTAGAAGTCATCTTTTAGTCCTTGTCATAGTTTCCAAAGCAGTTTAATTAAAAGCTCTAAATTATTATATGTAAATTAAGCTCCACTAATTAAAGTCCATAATCTAGCTACTTTCATAGTCTAGTCCTTAAAGGTTTAATTAATGAGTTCCAAGGCTAAAACTCACCTTTCAATCGTTGTCCTAAACCCCATAACATGCAATAATCTAAATTCAATTAATTAATAATAATAATGTATAATTAATTTTAACAAACTCAAATAAAATAACAATCATGCTGCATATGTATTTCAAAAGGAAGAATTGACGGGTTACTTTTCATAGCTTGAAAACAAGTTTAAGCTATAGTAAATATCATGTAATCGACCTCAAACTTAAATGTTTATGATCAGTTTGAAAAAGAGTAAAATATCAGATTTGACAACTCCCTAATGAAAATCACCGAGATCTAAAACTTTATCTCTCCTAGCCGTGATTACAATCATAGCCATGATTGTAACTATGATAGCTTCTCCTTCCCTATGCGCAGTGGATTTTGTTCTCACTCAATTATTTCGATCCTTAACGGATTTCGATGAGATTTGTGTTAGTGTTGATGCCCTAGGACCTATGTTTGGTCTAGTGTAATGTGTGTCACATCTATGTTTGATAGATGACATATCCTAGCATGGTTGTTATTATGCATCTTGTACATTTGCCGCATATGTACATTTACGTAGACAATGTCCCTAGAGATAGATTTTTATCTAGTCTCTATTTTTGTCCCTGGTCGAGTATCATAATAGATATGGGACAGCTATGATACATTTGAAACTAGTATATACGCTAGTTAAGCACGGGTTGCTAACGCAGGCATATTGATATATCAGGGAGATATATTGGACCGACTCGCCGCGAGGATTCATCTTGGTGTCACAAGATGAATATCATAGTGACAAAGTTATGCTTGTCTTTGACTTGAGGGCATTGATATCTTTCTATAGTAAATGATGCACTTTGATACAACCTAATGCTTTACCATAGTAGAGGAGTCATAACGGTTGTCATTGGGTGTATCATAAGTCATAGGAGAGATTCAATGAATCAATATAGGATTTGCTCATTCCTTACGATGAAGCTTGATGTCCATAAGCGCCCCTATACGGTCGCATGACTGAAAGTGTATGACCGTACCCAGGTGAGAACCTTATTTAGTTATGACCAATTGATAGAGATAAACAAGTGTGACACACTTGTCCATTCTAGACATCAGTCTGGCAAAAGGACAAATGCATATAAGTACTTTGTTGAATTTTTAGGGGATGTCGATGATAACTCTATTTTGATGACTTGGGTAGCAATGATGTACTAGGAGGTGCTGCCACGCATTGCTTGTGATGATTTGAGATTATCACTGCCAACGTCTGAAGAACCTACAGGGTTGCACACCTAGATACTTGAGTTCTCATATTGATTGGATAGCCTAGATCAAGTCATTTGGTTGATTTGGATTTGTTTGGGAGTCTGATGTAAGTGGCGAAACCTAGGTCATAGGCGCATATAAAATTTTCATAGGCAGCGGAAATTTTAGGTTTCATGATCGTATGGCTTAATCATATGATCAACATTAAAACTTGCTTAAAACAAGTGAAGATGTTACCATGGCCATGAGTGGCGGCTTGGAAGAAGATAGAGGGCGAGTGGCTCTCCTCCAAAGAAGTCGCACACAAGGTGATGGAACTTGCTTCCTTGCGCGTCCCTTGTGCTAGCAAAAACGCCAAGGTATCTTGATCGTGTATGAGGAGATGTGTTCACCCCTTTGGCTGGCGAAAACTTCTTCCCTTTCGTGGAGGCAAGACACGCACGAGAGGAAGGGGGCGCGAGAGAGAGCGTCTCAACGTTCGAAACCGTGGGGGGTTTCCAAAAGGAATCATGCCTTCCAAATATAGTAAGTGTTTTACTCTTACTTTAACTCCCACGTAACCATCGAAACTCATCTCTCAATCGAACCATACGTTCACCATGTGAACCGGTTCAATTCACTTTGGTTCAAAGACCAAATCGAACCAAGCCTTGGTCTAGATCTAATTGAACCAAATGGCTCAAGATCTAACCACACATCTCTTGATGCTCTTGATCTCATCGATCAAGCATCAATTCTCCCGATCGAAGCTTACCGATCTCAAGCCCTAATCAATCAAACATGATCAGACCAGATCTCACTTCCAATCAGAGTTTAAACTCCTTTAAACTGAACCAAAACCATTCAGTCCACACGATCTGACATAAGTAAGCCATATCATCAAATTGTGCGACCCTAAGGGTTTCCTTTAATGTCGGTAACGATAACTTACGTTATCACGATCAGAGAGGGGTATCTAGCAACACATCACTGTCTCCCGATATGAAGGAAAGAGTCTTCCAAGACTACACCCAAACCATAGCACAAGTGTGAATCCAATTCACTTGACATACATGTTTCCTTTGCCACTGGATGTTCTCATTGGACAAGCGTGTCAAGCCTGTAATTCCAATATGATGAAAATGATTAGATCAGATGAACATAGTCATCTGGGTATGGCCATACAATTTCTCAATCATCTCATCCAGGGGGCCCCATTAGAACATCACACTCCAACAAGGAGAGGCAATCCTATATCTATCACTAGTGTCCTAACATGACTCATGCTCATTATCCAAGATAATCTATAACCATTATATTTCAAATGATATTGAATTACCTCAAGACAATGCCAATCATCATTTAGAAACACAAGCGATCTCAAGTCAGAGGAAATATGTCACTTGCTTGCATATAAGGATTATTCACATTGTGATAAACAATTGAATATCCTAAGTAGGGTCTGTCCAGTACATCCAATGCACCTATGTGTCTACATCTTATTCCATGCTCGAAGCACCCTATAAGATTAGAACACATATTAGTCTCAATCATATCAAGGCTGTCTCATGTTTACCAAGATATCTCGACTAAGGACAATGCTAATGTCAGCCAAGCTGAACACCATTGAAACATTATTCAGAAGTATACATAATATCAGCAGATAATGTAACAACCTGAATAACAACCATTGCCTTTATAAACTTATACATAGTTTATACATGATACTGAAATCATCCCAAAGGCCTCAAACATTAGCCTTAAGGGCATACCCCAACATCTGATGCATCTGATGAAACTGAGATGATCATATAGAGATTGGTTACGTTTTGACCCCGGTTGACCTTCGAGTGACCTCGATAGACTAGGTCTAGTTGATGAGTCAAAGTCATATTTTAGCTCCAATATTTTTCGGAGGCTTTTATAACTTAATTAAAAGTAACTAGAGGGGCTTGCAATTTTAGCGCTAAAATGAATATTTATATTCATTTTATTCGTAGCTTAAGTCATGGGGGCCACTTGCAACTTAAATGATTAAAATGAATATTTATATTCGTAATTTAAGTTATGAGGGCCACCCGTAACTTAAGTGAATAATTTGAATATTTATATTCGTAACTTAAGTGACGGGACTCGTCTCAAATCTCTATATAAGGAGTGCATAGGCGCATGCAAGAGACACACAATTCAAAACCCTAGGCACATCTCTTGAAGCCCTAGCCTCTCCTCCTGTCTAGAATCCTAGCCTCCTCCTCTTGCTCTAGTCGCCACCCTTCTTTTATTAGTGTATATGCCCTAGGACCTAGTATTGGTCCATTATTGTACTACTTGACTTTGATATTTATATATCATTCTGGCATTGTCATTATCTATGTATGTCTACATCTGCGATTGTGTACTTACATGATAAAGTCCCTGGAGACAGATTGGATCTGTGCTCAAATGATTGTCCCTAGTCGATGTACCTGAGTGTATATGGAACAACTTTGGTACTTGTGAGACTGTTATATGGGCTGGTTAGGCACGAGGTGCTAACGCAGACATATGGGTATATCAGTAATAGATATACTGGATCGACCCGCTGTGAGGCAATGACTGGGTGTCATGAGTTAACCTCACAAGTAATAGGAGATGTATTGATCCCTTGACTTGAGGTCATTGGCCATTCTATATGGTTAGGGACATGCTTTGATATAACCTAACACCTCGCCGTAGTTGGGAGGTAATAACGGTTGTCATTGAGCATGTCATGACCCATATGAGAAGGTCAATGGACAGACAAAGGATTTGCCCCTTCCTGAGGGAAGCTTGATATCCATGGAGCTCCTCTATGGTTCTATGATTGAAAGTGTATGGCCATACCCAAGTGAGAACCTAATTTAGTCATAACCATGTGATTGGGTGAAAACAAGTGGTGACACACTTGTCCAATCAGATATCAGTTCGGCAAAGAGACTGTAATGCATCTGTAACCTAGTTACGATGATGGGGATGTCGATGTCAATATCCATTCCAATGACTTGGGTAGCGGTGATGCACTGCTAGGTGCCACTCACTGCTTGTGGTGACCTTAGTTCAGCACTGCCAATGTCAGAGGAACCTACAGGGTCGCACACCAAGATACCCGAGTTCTCGTATTGATCGGGAAGCCTTATGATCGAGTTATTGGATAGCTCAGATCGATTTGGGAGATTTCATCAGCGCCAATGGGCCTGATGAGATGGAAGATAGTTATTGGAGCCAAACTTCATTTTTGGCAAGTTGACCCGTATTTGACCATGGTTGGTCAAATTTGGATTAGGGTTGCATTGGATTGGATCCAATTGTTTAATCAACCCATGCAATGAAGTGTGGGCTTGCTCATTATCCAATGAGGCCCAATAACAAGTTGTCATGAAGCAACAATGGGCTAAAAGGGTATAATGGGGAGAAAAGCCAACCCCATTGGCGCCAAGGGCATAATGGGGTGAGCTTGGCGCAATTTGCTTCCTTTGGAAGGAATTGGTGCCTCCCCCTTCATGCTTGGATGGAAAGCTTGCCTCTAAGGAAAGGCTTGAGGCATCTAAGGCATGGTAGGCTTATATGGTAAGTCTTGGGTAATTGCAAGGAGTTTATGGAAAAGTCTTGGAGACATTCCAAAGCCATAAACCCTAATTGCCACCTCACCCTAACCCTAGCCGCCCCTCTTGCTTGGACTTGCGCCCACCCCTTATTCTCTTGGCCGCCCCTTGCTTCTATATATTGGAAGGATGCGTGAGCTCTTTCATGCAATATATTCAAGAGGCGTGAGCACATCAAAGGGTGACAGCAAGTTAAGGGGCGAGAGCAAGGACTTCATTGGCGCAAGCTCCTCTTCCATTGCCGCAAGCAAGCTTCCTCCCCTTCCTCTTGGCGCAAGGTAGACTTGTGCTTGGCGGCATCTCTTCTCCTTCTCTTTCTTCTTTGGCGCTTCATCCTTGGAGGTGGAGCAAGGCTTGAAGAAGGTGAACAAAGGCTTGGATCTTCTTCCCGAGGCTAGCACCGGGCATGGAAGAAGAGAACTTGAGGCATCCGTGTGTGTGAGACTGTAGAGGGCGCACGCTTTGGCGCCTACCTCGACATCGGCCTCGTCTTGCTTTAAGGTATTTTCTATCTCATTGTGTCGACTCCCTCGCTTGACGATCTTCACTGGGTTTTTGGGACTGGCCTATTTCGGGGATATTTTTCCGCTGTGCAATGTATATGTATTGTAATGACTCTGAAAAATTATAAAATATCCTCGCGGTTTCCCAACATCTTCCTCCTTGGTGTTGGCGCAAAGTGCAAAAAGAGGGCAGCAAGGTTGAAGAAGGCCTTGCGCAAGTTGTAGAGGCTTCACCTGTCCTTGGCGCATCCCCCTTTCTTCCTCATCAAGGCTTGGCGCAAGTGGGAGTGCTACCCACTCCTTGCGGCCAAGTTAGGGACAGCTTGTTGGTGATTGGCACAAGCATCAAGCAAGACTCCAAGGCGTGGATCTCACCTCCTGAGGTTAGTAGCAAGTGTGGAGGTTTGGGAGGACTCGAGGAGCCCTTGTGTGCGTGATTGCAGAGGATGTTCATGTGTGCATCTTCATCATCGGCTCTTGATCCTAAATTGCTAAAAGGTACACTCTTCACATTCATCGGTTTTCTCACTCGTAATGGATCCTGGCGCACTCTGAGAATTCTATTTCAGGCCTATGCTTCCGCTGTAATAAAATTTTAAATTGGCCTGGGGATTCCTAACAGTGATATTAGAGGGATCTTACGAGGTCCAATGGTGTATTTTCTACATGCGCCCACATGTCATAATTTTTTTTTTTGAAAATTTTATGCTATGATTTTTCTATTGAAAAATAATTCCTCTATTTTTGCCTCTCTCATCTTTTCTTGTTTTGTATTCTTCACATGTGGGATAGACCCTATGTGGAAGAATTAATCCCTCGTGCTTGTAAGATAGATCTACAGTGCAAGACCCATAGGAGATTATGCGGGCATGCAATCCTATTGTGAGTAGCATGAAAAATAAAACATCACAGGCATACTTTGCAAATATATGAGCAGAAAATAAACATGATATGAATATAGCCTGAACATGGGTAACAAGCCCCTAGACCTAGACTAATCTCCTAGCTACTCTAAGGCACAAGCCATGGGCCCATGCCACTAAGTCCTTGTGATGTAGGGACACCCCCAAGGAGATCTACAAGGCACAAGAAGACCGCAATTCGCTATGGGATGAATGCTTGACTCCTCCTATCATTTTGTGAACCTATTAAAACTTGTTAATTTGTTGCATTGTAATGTCTTACAAACTCTATGTTACTTTTGAAGTACTTGATATTATGTTGTAGCTAGGATTAGCCTAGGTTTATTTTGAAACCTTTATTTTATTTTGTAGTGGTTGTAATAGGTTGTTTTAGCCTAGGTTTATGCACACATGTATTGCACAAAACAGGCACCTAGCTCCCTCAACATCATGTGACCATGACATTCTTGTGTTGAAGATCAACCCCAGCCGGCTCAATACCAATCAGCATTGAAGATCAATCCAATATCAATCCGTGAGGGCTAAGTCAATACTATTTTGAGGATCCAGTTCAATAGCAGCCGATTGGAGGTCAAGCTACACTCGAGCTCAATTATACATCAGCTGGATCGCAAGTCAATACCACTAGCCCCACATGAACCGGCGGTGCACCAGCCCACTTACCATCAATATCATTAGCCCACTCGCCAGCAACACCCTTCCACCAAGCAACTACAACCCGAAGCCTTCACGTTAACAAGAATCAACCCACTCAAGCCCACATAAACATATCAAGACCACTTACCAGCAGCCATTCTCCAACGGCTACAAAATCTCATATCTGCATGCGCATGGAACAGGCTGACGTCAAGCCTTACTCACTCAGCCAACGAATGCTACAGCTAAGCTAAGGGAATGCCAAAGGTCAAAAGGTGTAATCGTTGAGGGATGGGTTTTAAGCTTGTGTTGTTTCACTTTCATTTTTCAGTCTGAAAATTTCTGAATCTAAATCTTGTGTTAGCGTTTGTGTTGAGAGTTGAGCTTGCTCCTGACAAAGTGTATGAACATGATCTATATAGTTTTGTGAGTATCACTTGCACTCTCTTATTAATGACTATTTCTTATAGTGCATCTTTGACTTTATCATATTTATACTACTTATCGGTTTTCTCTTGAAAATGATTTTATGGATATATGGAACTCATTGTTTTGATGATGATATTATTCAAATTTGTTATTAAAATTGATAAAAGCATATGATCCACTTTCTACTATATGATGACATGATTTATTGATAAAATTTCTATTGATAAAATGTCTTCCTTGATGATGTGAGTATTTATACTTGTGATTAGAGAAAAACCCTATTATGTTAGATTTATTTCTTTAATGCATATCTATTTTTGAAATTTGACATTGGTTGATGCATGCAATTTTGGGTAGATGTGTTATTTGAAGAATAAGATTTAAAGGTGAAACTACTCCTTTAAATAAAATGAGCATATGAGTATGATTTGTGAATTGATATCAATTGATCAACCTAGTAGATGTTTAGTCTATTTTTCTATTTGTTGGGAAAGAACAATCCAAGATCCATAAAAATAGTGAGAGACTCCCCTACTTGGCACTATGTAAAATTGATAGTGGTACCTAAGACATGGGTTGAGGTCTATGCATGAAAAATAATGAGAGATAAAAAGAATAAGACTCCTCTACACGATACTATGCAAAATTGATAGTGGTAGCGAAGATAAGAGTTAAAGTCAAAAATAAAAAGTGTGTATTTAAGTGGGTACATGCCATCTTTACAAAAACAAACAAAATGCACAAAAAACAAAAAAAAAATTGTGTGGAAAAAGATCTTGGAAACCTAATTCCTGTAAACAAAAGCATGATAGATTTGAACTGAAAACTGGGTGAAATCATGAGATTGAAAATTCTCTTTATTATACAAGTTGCAAAGTTTTATTTGATTGAGTTGTCGATCTAGAGGGTTGAGTTCTAAGAATGATATGTTTGCTTGAAGTTTTATGAAACAATTGATAGAATTTTTCATTGATGATTGTATTTTAGAAATTTATTGAGCATGAAAAGGTTTATCTTTTAATCAACTTTTGATTTTTGCTTGAGGACAAGCAAAGTTTGAGCCTTATGTATGTGGGGTCAAAAAGTGTTACATGTTAAAATGTAATATGACCTTTATTAAATTCACCTCAGATTAATAAGGCTTTTTGTTTAAATGGGTTCTGGCTTCCAATGAGCGCAAGTGCTCATTGTTAATTACCCCTAAAATTAGGGAACCTTTGATAAAGAGATCTATACTATGAAATAAAATGCAAGGCCAAACAATATTATTCATAAACATGAAAATAACATGATTTAACATGATATACAATCGATGAAGGAAAGAGTCTTCATCAGTTTGGACAAGTTGTATTCGTCAAAGGTTTGGTCTTGCGACGGCTTATGAGGTAATATCCGGCCTAAACATCACAATGTCATATTGAGGAGCTACGCCCCAATGATAAACATCGACGTACGCATCTCCCAAACAATATTTCATCGTAATGCATTTAAGGCATGCTGGATATTAATTTTGGAATATCATCCGGCCTTGACGGCATGTTGGATAATTTGATTTTGGAAATATCCGGTCTTGCGACTTGTTGGATATTTGAATTTGGAAGATTGTCCGGCCTTGCGGCATGTTGGACAATTTAATTTGGAAAATTACCCGGCCTTGCGGCATGTTGAATAATTTGATTTTGGAAATATCCGGTCTTGCGACTTATTGGATATTTAAATTTGAGAAAATTATCCGGTCTTACGACTTGTTGGATAATTTAAATTTGAAAATTACTCGGCCTTACGGTGTATTGGATAATTTGAATTTTTTGAAAATTACCCGGCCTTGCGGCGTGTTGGATAATTTGATTTTGGAAATATCCGGTCTTGTGACTTGTTGGATATTTGAATTTTTTTTATTTTATAATACTTCAACCTTAACGAGCGCAATGTCATATTGAGGAGTTACGCCCCGACGATAAACATCAACGTACGCACCTCCCAAACAACATTTCATTGCGATGCGTCAAGGCTTTCGGTATTATGTTCAAATGAGAATTTTTCTTCGGAGTCAACATTCAGTACCAAATGTCACTTATGCTGAACTGGAACAAGCGTAGTTCATGTTTGATGAGCGTATGAATTTTATCATTAGTTTAATTTTAGACTAAATCTGGGCTCAAAATTTGGTCAACATGGGTTGACACTAGCTAAAACATGATTGTGACGAAATTGACTACGACAAAGACCTGACTTGTTATTCTGATTTTATTACTCTTGGCCAAAGAGTAAAGTTTCTCGCTCAGTTGACGGACGAAGCGTAGACAATTTTCTGGGCGGCGACCGCTGGCATCTCTGGAGGCGCGGACGAGAGAGAAAATAACGTCGGCAGTCTATGGGATTGGGTTCGTCGTTGCTGCAAAAGAAGACTGTGGTGACGGAGATGCTACTGGTGGCGGCAATTGTGGAGGAGATGTTGCTGGGTCGGTTGAGGCATCGAGCGGCGACGACTCAATGTTTGTCGAGGAGCTCGTCTGAGACCGATTTACTGGCGCGAGAGAGATGGCGGCGCTAGGGCTGGCAGAGGAGATGGCGTAGGAGGTTCGCTGGGACACTGATTTGGAGGATCTTTGAGAAAACAGATGGGGGGCAGCAGGTAGATGGCTGCGTGGAAGCAATGACAGGGGAGATGATTGCGGTTCGCATGGAGTTAGGGTGGAGTTCGTGGAAACAGGGGAGGCAGTCAGTGTTGCTGCTTGTTCCAAGCAATGGCAACCTTTGGCAGTGGCGGAATGCGAGTGGAGTCATGGCCAAAAGAAGCATCGGGATTGATAAAGGTCTTAGGGAAGAAGGTGATGGAGTCACCGAGCTTTTTAATGAAGGCGATTATGGACCAATCTTTCAGCGATCGTTGTATGGGCTCGAGTAGTAGCAAAAGGCTGCAGATTAAGTCTTTATTTCTATCGATTGAAGATGGATGAGGATCAAGACGGTGTGATTTTAAGGAGGACAGATTTCTTCCGCCTCTCTTAACGTCATTGGAAGTGGTTGTGGCTGTATCTGTGCATATGAAAAAAATTGCCGATGTCCTTGCATTGCAAGCTAATAATACTGCTGGTATTGCAATTGTGATTGCTGATACCATTGTTGAGGCGTTGAAGGCTACTATGTGGGTCTTCAGCCGAAAGTCCACAGAGAGGTTGATTTGAGATGGGTTCAATGGTGTTGTTCATCTACAACAAAATGGTGGAGCAGTGACTGGTCTGAATCCTGTATCGGCAATTCTTCCATGGGCGGCGAGAAAAGAACGGCATTGAGGGCTGCTGGGAGACTAATTAGGAATCATGTCTTAATTTGGCAATACTATCAAAGACCCAGTACTCCGAATATGAACAATTTTAATTGTTCTTTCCTTTCAAGTCTGAGATCAGTTAAGGTAAATTATTACTTATGTATGTCCGAGTCCATATATTTTTATAAATTCTTGACAATCTGAATCCATCAGGCTCAGGATTCTTTCTTCAGTGAGTAATTTCTTTCGGTGGAGTTTGACATAACTCTTTCGCCGATTTCTTCTCACAGCATCACAGCAAGACAAGGATTTCTTCAAGAATTCAGCATTGCAAAAATTCCACTGCTTACTTCTCTGCATCTTCAATCCAGCAGTAATTTTTTGCTTCGCATCTGATTTTCTCTGTTTCTCTCTTTTTTCTTTTTTACGTTTCTTTGACAACTCTTTTGCTACTTCTTTTCACAGCAAGGATCTCCTTCAAGAATTTAGTATTTCAAAAGTTTTGCTGCTTCAAGTTTCCTCTTGCAGAGTTGCTTGACGAGACACTTTTTAGTGATACAGCAGCAGCGCTGAAGTACAGCGGTGGTGGAACCAAAGCGGTGGCCAGGAAGGATTTTCCAGGCAATAATTTCTCCGTTCCTTCATTTCTTTCGCTCTCTTTTTTTTTTTTTTTAAATTCTCTATACTATCGACTGCTTCATTTTCTTGGCATATCAGAAGTTTCTCTTTTTTTTCACTCGCGCTCCGTTTCTTTTTTTTTATTAAAATTTCTGTAGCAAATTTCTGGCCTCTTAGCCTCTCAGTACCGTTCTCTTCTTCTCTATTTCTCAGTCCCTTTTATTTCTTTGTTTTCAACGTGATGCCATAGGATGTTTATGTTGGGGTATGCCCTTAAGGCTAATGTTTGAGGCTTTGGGATTGTATCAGTATTATGTAATAAACTCTTGTGTTTATAAAGGCATGGTTATTATTCAGGTTGTTACCTTGTCTGCTGTAATAAGTGTACTACTGAATAATGTCTCAATGCTGTTCAGCTAGGCTGACATGCTATAAAGTCCTTAGTCGAGATATCTTGGTGAACATGAGACAGCCTTGATATGATTGAGACTAATATGTGTTCTAATCTTATAGGATGCTTCGAGCATGGAATAAGATGTAGACTCATGGGTACATTGGATGTACTGGACAAACCCTACTAGGATATTCAATTGCTTGTCACAATGTGAATAATCCTTGATTGCAACAAGTGGCACATGTCCTCTAACTTGAGATCACTTATGTTTCTAAATGATGATTGTCATTGTTTTGAGATAGTTCAATATCATTTGAAACATAATGGTTATAGACTATCTTGGATAATGATCATGAGTCAGGTTAGGACACTAGTGATAGATATAGGATTGCCGTCTCCTTGTTTAAGGAGTGTGA
The DNA here is from genome assembly GCA_027563935.2 of Costus lasius. Classification (NCBI taxonomy): domain Eukaryota; kingdom Viridiplantae; phylum Streptophyta; class Magnoliopsida; order Zingiberales; family Costaceae; genus Costus; species Costus lasius. The sequence goes on from CM050449.1 coordinate 74,760,325, forward strand.
TGTTCTAAAAGGGCCCCCCTAGATGAGATGATTGAGAAAGTGTATGGCCATACCCAGGTGACTATGTTCATCTGATCTAATCATGCTCAAGGTATTGGAGTCACAGGCTTGACACGCTTGTCCAATAAGAACATCCAGTGGCAAAGGATACATGTATGCCTTGTGAAGTGGATTCACACTTGTGCTATGGTTTGGGTGTAGTCTTGGAAGACTCTTTCCTTTATATCGGGAGACAGTGATGTGTTGCTAGATACCCCTCACTGATCGTGATAATGTAAGTTATTGTTACCGACATTTAAAGGAAACCCTTAGGGTCGCACAATTTGATGATATGGCTTACTTAAGTCAGATCGTGTGGACTGGATTGTTTTGATTCAGTTTAAAGGAGTTTAAACTCTGATTGTAAGTGAGATCCAGTCTAATCATGTTTGATTGATTAGGGCTTGCGATCGGTAAGCTTCGATCGAGAGGATTGATGCTAGATCGGTGAGATCAAGAGCATCATGAGATGAACGGTTAGATTGGAAACCTTAGGGTTTAGTTGATCTAGACCGATTGGCTTGGGCTGGCTTGGTTTGGCCTTTGGACCGAACACATTTACTTTGAACCGGTTCAAGAGCTTGAACGTATGGTTCATTGTTTTGGCGTTTTGATCGATTTAGTGATCATGAACGCATGGCTTAATGGATTTTCCAATTTTGGAAAGTCATTTAGCGCATGTTCCCTTGAACGCCAAATGACTTGAACGCTCCATTCAACTCTCATCTCCTTGCTCTTGCTTGACGAGACTTTGGCGTGGAGAAGGCGAGGTCTTGGTGGAGGTTCGGCAAGCCTAGACATCATCTCTCATTTCCTTACCATACGAGAGGGACCCTTGAAGGACATCATCTTGTGTGCGTCAACTAGGGAGAAGATCCCTTTCGATCTTTCTCTTCCAAGTCGCCATCTTCCTCATGGCTTTGGTATGGATATAAACTTCATCAAGTTGATCATATTATCTTGCTAAGATCCATGAAAAACCCTTGCTTCCGCTTGCAATTTTTATGCGCCACCCTTAAGGGTTTTTCGCCCCCCCTTCTTGAAAGGGGTTTCATCTGCTTGCGCTCCCCCTTGAAGGGGACTCTTCAGTTTAACGCATCTTAGGCTTAACATATGGTGCCACAGGATGCCTAGTGCATCTTAGGCCTAACAAAGAAATTATGGTGCCTCATAATGCTTAGTGCATTTTAGGTCTAATAAAATTATGGTGCCTCAGGATGCTTAATATATCTTAGGCCTAAAAAAAATTGCAGTGCCTCAGGATGCTTAGTGCATCTTAGGCCTATCAAAGAAATCGTGATGCCTCAGGATGCTTAATGCATCTTAGGCCTAAAGCAATTGCGATACTCCCTTTTTTACCTTTGTGCGTTTCTTCATTTTTGTTTTCTCCGTATACTGCTGTTTCTCCTGCCTGAAGATTCAGCCTCTCAATGCCTTGTTGTCTCTTGTCCCTTTTGATCGCCTAACCCTCCTTATATAAGCTACAGCGCCGCGCCCTTTTTTTGAATTATTTCCTTGTGCTCGCTTTAATTGCCCCGCAATCCTTTTCATATGATTTCCTTTTGTCGATTTCTGCTCCTATTTCTTTCCCCTTCTAGCTGTGATTTTTTTCTTTATTTGTTGGCTGTCATCAATTGCCAGCCACTTTGATCGCTCCTTTTTTGAAATGTTTTCTCTTATTTCATTTCTTCACCTTACGAGGCACTAGCGACCATATTTCCCCTTGATTTGATTTCTGCGTTGCTTTCCTTTAATTTCATTAATAGCTATGAATGTGCTTGCCTTAAATCGCTTTCTTTCTTTTTAGCTGCGATTGTTCTCCTTATTTGTTGGATGTCGTCAATTTCAGCCACCTGCGATTACCTTTTTTTATTTCGTGATTCCTTGAGCTGCTATGGATGTTTGCCTTATCAGCTTCGATTTTGTTCCTTGCCAACCATTGTTTCCTTTTCCACTTATTCTTCTCCTTTTTATTTCTTTTCTTTTCTTTGGGGCGTTTGGGAATTTTCCACACTGGTGCACACTAGACTTTCTTTTCCTTTTTCTTTCCTTTTTTAGCTTCTTCTTGTTGATTTGGGATTTTATTTATAGTCAAAATAAATTTTAACTATCCCTCGTTATGAATTTCATGGTTCAACAAAATGATGGTCATTTTCAGAACTCATGCAGGAAAACTGTCATTGGTTGCCTTGCAAAGGGCGGTTTGCCTTCATTATATGCTGGATGGACAGCAGTTCTTTGTAGAAACGCTCTTCACCCCATTATCAAGGTGAATTCCTTCATCCAAGCAACGAAAAGTTGAAGCAGCTCTTTGTAAAGCGTGGAGGAGGCCTTAGCACATTGCAAACTATGAGTTTTATCTCATTCCTTCTCTAGAATCATATGATTGTTTATGAAGTTACCCTCTGACTCTACTACTAAGAATTGTCATAATTTCTACAGCTATTATCTGGGGGAATTGCCAGCTATTCCGCTGCTTTTTAACGCCATTTGATGTGGTGAAGACAAAATTAGAGACGCAAGTGAGTTTCCCATGATATTGACGTTGACCTTGCTCATGATGTGAATGCGTATGTACATTTTTATGCTCATTACCTTACGGGCTCCTGAGTCAACCATGAGTCAACCAAGAAATACAATGGTGTTCTGCACGCATTTCAAGAAATCTATAGTGTGCTTGTTTATCCACTAATCAACTGAGAAATAGTCCAGCTTACTTTTCATCTGGTTATTGTTTCTGCTGACATTCTTAGGGGATTGACTCCAAGGCTGGTTATGTCTCTCATGGAGCTACCTTCTTTGCGTCATATAAGTCTCTTAAAGCATTATTTGCAATGAATGTTCCGCACAACAAATAAAATAGCTGATGATTCCTTAATCATCTGGCAAATGTGGATTCTTTTCACAGTTTGTTATTCAACACAAGATAACTCAATCTCTTCAAGCTTGCAACAGCCTCCGGAATGTGAGCGAATATTTTATTTTCCTCTCATGTAAAATAGCATGTAACGAGAATAATCGACTAGTAGTGTGAGCATACTATTGAAGATTTCCTGTGTTGCGTAATGGAAGTTCCTCAAATACTTAATAAAATGTTAAAATAATTGTTTGCAACTTTTCTTTATATCATTCACCATCACAAGGATGCCTTGCGCACTTAACTATACACGAGTTATTCCACTTTAATAATTAGGCAATCCCAAAAAAAGTGATCTAATCAGGCAACAATACTGTCAGCTAGTGCATATCATAAGGGGAGCGATCCTACTGCCTCACCTCCACCAAGCCTCATTGACAAAAATTGAATCATGAAGATAGTTTCAAGCACGTGAGTTTTACCAGTAATTTGTATCAATAAACAGTTATTAGAGCATGAGAGTATTTTTCCACTTCCTTGTATATATTTTGGGTAAGAATACACGGTTCAACAATGTATTTGATCACACCAAAATATATAATATATTTTGAATCATTTTCTATACCTTTTCATGCTAAATTGAAGATCTTTTGCTTATTTTCATGCTGAATTTATCAAATATTGCAAAGTCTACTTCTATTTTAGTTTTTCAAGATTTTCAAGTAAAAAGACACTATTTTGAGGCATTTCCAAGCAAAATCAAATACATGAAAGAGTTACCATCATCAAGAGGAGATCACCCGATAAATTTTACGCAAAACAGAGTAACTCACCAAAATACAGTAGTGCCGTAATCTATTTTACGGTACCATATTTTCGTACGCTACCGTAAAATCAAGAGCACTGCCGTAATTTGGTGGATTTTCGGAATAGAAGATTTTGTGATTTTACGGCACTGCCGTAATGAATTACACGGGCCATATTTTCCGGACACTTTAGACCAGAGAACGCAAGCGATTTTACGGCACTGCCGTGAAATATTACACTACCGTATTTTGGAGCGCATTCAGAACAAAATACATTGCTAAAATTACGGCACGGCCGTAAACTATTTTATGGTACCATATTTTGAGAAATTTTTGACCAGAAAGTTGCCCAGAAAATACGGCACTACCGTAATATATTTTACGATACCGTAATTACACTCAAAAACGCGATTTTTACGGGTCCGATTCTTGCGCGGGCCATAACTTTTGATCTAGAGCTCCAAATTGAGATCCAAAAGTTGCTGAGGACTCGTCTTTAAGAGGAGAAGACACACACACCAAAAGGAAGAATTGTTATCCAGTATCGAGGGAGCAATCGACAAAGAAGCATCTAGGGTTTGGCCTCACGCCGAGAGGCGTAGAGGGCACCTCAGGCCTTGATTTTCATGCAAAAGATTCACCTAGAGGAGAGAAAGACACCATAGAAGTTTCAAATCAAAAGGAGTTCGGGTGGAGGAGAAAACAATGAAACAGCGGTGACAGCACTGTTCATCATAGAAAATACGGCTGTAATTTATATTATATTACAGCCGTGTTGTGAAGTTGTTTTCTTCTTCTTCTTCAATTTCTTCCACTTTGAAACTATGGTTGATTGTATTTCTTTTTCTATGCTAGCTTAGTACTCTTTTGGGATATGGGGAAGTAGTTCTCCTTGATTTTTAATGATTAGATAATCTTCTTTTTCGTTATGATAATTTTGCTCATGTGATATTTGTGCTTAGACTCTCTATAGATCCACGTTACTAATCATGTTTTTAGAATTTTCGCTATTGACTGAAAGGTAATCTCTTGAGAATTCAAAACCCTAGAATTGTATGTTAGGAACCCTTCCTTAGGTTAGATCCAATTTGTTCAGTTCTAGTAGATTAATTGTCATGATAATAACATGAATCTATAGATCGAGTCTAATTGTCAAACGTGGAGATCTTGCACGAAAGTGAGGATCAAACGTTGGAGATCCATGAGTAAAACTAGTATTGAGGCTCGGATGCACGAAAGTGATCCTTGAGATTCCACTAGAGACAATCAACTTAGAACTCGGATGTGCGAAAGTGATCTTTGAGTTCTTTGATTGATGATTTACTTATCTTTAGCGTTGGGATAGATCTTGCGCGAAAGCGAAGATTGATCTCTGCATGATTGTCTGCACGAAAGTGAGATGATCCCTTTATGAAGTAAATTAAGTCTTTATCATGATAAAATTAGTTTGACGACCTTTTATTTATGTCTAGTCATTGAAATTAAGGTGGATGAAACCCTAGTCCCAGTTTTCTCTCTGTGATTATCTCTTTAGCATATTCTTTGCATAGTTATTTCTATCATATTCGGCTTGCTTAGCTAGTGAGAAAATATCTATTTAGTACTTAACAATAAGGTCTCTGTGGCTCGATATCTTTCTTTATTACTTCGAGTATCTGTGCACTTGCGGATCACAACAAGTTTTTGGCGTCGTTGCCGGGGACCTTAGTTTTGTTAATATCAAAATAGTTGTTAGTATTGCTAGACTAAGTTTTATTTGTTTTAGATTTAACTTTGTTCTTTTGCAGGTTTTGGATTTTCACAGTTGTGACAGAACTGCAATTTCTAAAATTTGTGAATTTGCTTGTTTTTTTTATATATTCTAAATAAAAAATAAAAAAATTTTGATTGATTGGTATTGGATAATCTTTCTGTTCTTGATAGATTTGGTAAATATGTCAAACAAAAACACACTATATTATTTTACTTATTTATTTACTTATTATTATAGTTTTGTTATTACCATTTATTATTATAGTTTTGTTATTACCATTTATAGTTTCTGTTCAAGGACATACAGCTTCTTCTCGAGCTTGAGGACTATTCTCAAATTCCGATGCCAGTCCATAAAGTTAGTTCCAACTAACTTATCCTTATCAAGGAGTGATCGCAGTGATAATCCGCCAGTGTTCGTAGCCATTGTTCTACAACACCCAAGAAGAACAGATTAGTACTACTTCGAATCATTTAAACTGGACTTGTTTTAAATGACCATGGCTCCCACTATTTTAAATTCGAATTGACAACCCACAAAGTCAATCGGGAAGTTTAAAACTTCCTAGTGAGATGGGATCCTTATTTCACATGAGGCTTCGCGTCCCACGAGGGTGGGATGAGATGCACAAAGTAACCCATGTTTCCTAAGGTGGGCACGCTGGCCGGTTGCTCCAAGCAACTCCCCTTGTCGAGACAGTCTGGGCATTTCATGTCCAGCGAGGGTTGGATACAACATGAAACCTTTACCTCTCAACGATGCCTCTAGACTTTCACCATGTGCCCAGCACATGTGAACTTCTAGTCAAGTCCATTCCTAACCGTTATGCCCAGGGCCAACGAGTTTCCTTGCGAAGGCACGCCCAGGTTAAAACTGGACTGGGGAAACCATTGCCACCACGCATTTTCTAAAGATAAGTGGGTGTGTCCCACGAGGGTGGAAAACAATTCACAACTCCACTGATCGATAGCTTAGTGAGGGCTACACGTTAGAAGGCTACCAGACTTGATATTTTAATTGAGGGTTTTTGTTTAAGGTCTCATCATCTCAGTTTTATCTTATGTCTGTCATTACAGGCATGCAATCCTATAGTGATAACATAACGGTAAAACATTTCAGGCATGCTTCTGCAGATAATAATAAAAGCAGTAAAGGATGATGTGATCATATCCTATACAAGACATTGAACCAATCCATGCCATGAAATAGGTTCAACTCTTGTCCTAGAACTCAAGCCCCAAAAACTAGACCTAGCCTAGCCGACCTCTAGCTTGAACTTCAAGGTTGGCTCCAAGGTCCTTCTCTCATGGTTTAGCTCTCAAACCGTAGAGGAATACTTTCGAAGTTCCCCATAGGTTCGGCCAATGCCATGGTCTTCCTCCAAGGAAGGTGCGCCACCATGCAAGGGGCCAAGACCTTTTGCGCCACCAAGCAACCAAGCACCAGCTTGCATGCGCCACCTTGCATGCTTGCGCCATCAAGCAAGATGCGAGCATCAAGGTCCAAGAAGGATGCGCCTAGCCCTTAATCTTCCTCTTAATTTTTTACAAAAATAATGAAAAAGATGGCACGCAGGCCGCACAAGGATACATCGCAGGCATGCAAGAGGGGGGGCTTGACTAATGATCACAACACCATGCACAATCAAGGTATTTACTCATGCAATTCTACATGATCATGAAAAACATAAAATCTGAAATTTTACTTTTTCATAAAACCAGTTTCTTTTTCTCATCTTCTTCTCACAAGTCTTTTGGTTTATTGCGATTTATTTTTCATGATGATTTCAGAGATCTTTTCGGCTGGCAATTTTGTTAGATTAAGAGACTTGGCCAGTCCGAAGACACAATGCCCGTCCTACTTGACAAAATCACATGCGCCTTTGATCTTTAAATCAAACAAGAAAAATAGTCCAAAAATTCCAAAAGAGATTGAGAGGATGATAGAAACAAGAAACCATAATTTTTCTACTTTTAGAAAAATCGATTGCCATGCATCATGCTATTTACGAAAATAGAGATATAGCATGTGAGCATGGAAGAAAAGCATAAAACATCGTTCGAGTCTTGCAAGTCGCTCTGATACCACTGTTGGGAAACCCCGGGGACATTTTACAATTTTCAGAGTTATAGACATACATTTTTCGCAGCGGAAGAATGTCCCCGAAACAGGCCAGTCCCAAAAAACAGTGAAGATCGCAAGCAAGGGAGTCGACACGATGAGTTAGGAAATACCTTAAGAGCAATGTAGAGCGATGTCGATGAAGGCGCCCAAGTGTTCGCCCTCTGCAGTCTCGCACACACGGATCTCTTGAGTTCTCTTCTTCCACGCCCGGTGCTAGCCTCGGGAAGAAGATCCAAGCCTTAGGGAGATACTCTACTTCACTTGCGCCACCAAGAGAGATGAGGCGCCAAGAGAAGAAAGAAAATCGCCCAAGCCGCCAAGCCCTAGATCTCCTTGCGCCAAGAGGAAAGGAGGAAGAGGCTTGCGGTTATGGAAGATGCGCCCTTTGCTCCAAGCACTCGCCCCTCTCCTTGTGTTCACGCCTTCAAGGATTGATTACCCACAAGAGGGGGCGACTAGGGTCATATTTATAGGGCAAGAGGCGGTTAGGGTAATGGCTAGGATCATGACAAGTGTAGGGCTAGGATGAGGAGGTTTGAGATAAGGAAAGTCTCCAAGACATTTCCATAATTCTCATTCAACCTTACCTTTTGTTCCCACGCCTTTCCTTGTGCGCCAAGGCCTTGCCTTGCGCCTCAAGCAATGCCATAGAGGCATGCATTCCATCCTAGGAAGAGAGGGGGAGGCGCCCTTTACTTCCATAATGAAGCAAAGGCGCCAACATGACCCCATTATGCCCCTAGGCGCCTAATGGTTCATGTTTCTCCCCATTATACCCTTTTAGCCTCTCATCTCTTCATGAGAACTTGTTATTGGGCCTCATTGGATAATGAGCTAGCCCAAACATCATTGCATAGGTTGATTAAGCACTTGGATCCAATCCAATGCAACCCTAATCCAAATGTGACCAACCATGGTCAAATACGGGTCAACCTGCCAAAAATGAAGTTTGGCTCCAATAACATTCTTCCATCTCATCAGGCCCATTGGCACTGATGAAATCTCCCAATTAGATCCGAGTTATCCAATAACTCGATCATAAGGCTTCCCGATCAATACGAGAACTCAAGTATCAAGGTGTGCGACCCTGTAGGTTCTTCTGACGCTGGCAGTGCTGACCAGAGGTCATCACAAGCAGTGAGTGGCAACTAGCAGTGCATCGCTACTACCCAGGTCATTGGAATGGATATCGACATCGACATCCCCATCATCGCAACTAGGTACAGATGCATTACAGTCTCTTTGCCGAACTGATATCCGATTGGACAAGTGTGTCACCACTTGTTTTCATCCAATCACATGGCTATGACTAAAACAGGTTCTCACCTGGGTATGGCCATACACTCTCAGTCATAGAACCATAAAGGAGCTCTATGGATATCATACTTCCTTAGGGAAGGGGCAAATCCTATGTCTGTTCATTGATCTTCTCATATGGGTCGTGACATACTCAATAACAACCGTTATGACCTCCCAGCTACGGCAAGGTGTTAGGTTGTATCAAAGCAAGTCCCTAATCATATAGAATGATTAATGACCTCAAGTCAAGGGATCAATGCATCTCCTGTCACTTATGAGGATAACTCATGACACCAAGTCATAGCCTCATAGCGGGTCTATCCAGTATATCCCCAATGATATACCCATGCGTCTGCGTTAGCATCACGTGCCTAACCAGCCCACATACCAGTCTCACAAGTACAATAGCTGTCCCATATCCACTAAGGTACATTGACTGGGGATTATAATTCGAGCACAGATCCAATCTGTCTCCAGGGACATTATCATGTAAGTACACAATCGCAGGTGTAGTCAAACAATGATAACGACAATGCCAGAATGATATATAAATATCAGTGTCAAGTAGTACATAAGTTGACCAAAACTAGGTCCTAGGGCATATACACCAACAGAGGGACGTTGCGTCCAACATCTAGGACCCCGGTTAGTCTAATGACTTCCCGTCATGTGACCTCTAGCTAGCACCTCTATAGCCGATCCATACTCGGCACTATAGAGTCCACAATGGTATCATAAGATCGATCAATGCCACGACATCAGACAATCACCAACAGTACTAAACTATCATCTCAAGTGTATTAACAAAGTAACCAATGCAATTGTCAAACCATGTCATATCTATCACAATGATCAATAAACAAATGATATTGAGTTCAACAGTAAAGAAACAATAATCAAAGGAAGCGAACTATGAAATACCACAAATTTTAAATAAATCAAAATACTATAATGAAAGGAGAGGGATTAGATTCCTACCTCAATGATTGATTTTCCTTGCCAACTATTTACCAATTCACACGGTCCTTGAATCACTTTAATTTCCAGCCTTGACTTTCTAACTTATCAAACCTTAGCTATCTTCTTTTCTAGTCATTTCGAAGGGAAAGAGTTACTGTGGGCACATAATTAAAAATTACTTTATTAATTCATTTAAGACAAAGTTATGCATGCATTCAATTGTTCCTTAATAACCTAGATCTTAATGTTGTTTCACAAAATTCATTCTGATCATATTCTAGTTATTTGTTTATTAATTGTTGTCAAGCTCTAATTACAACAATTCTATTTGTGTCCAATCACAAGTCCATTTGGTTATATAAATATGCATTTGATAATTTTTATCATTAATGAATGAATCCAAATTCTTTCCCGATAATTCCAACTCACAGCACCAAATGTAAAGAATAAAAAGAGTTAAAATTGAGAAACTGTAATGAATTTATTACTTTGAACAAAGCATATTTCTTTTATTAATCAAATACTATCAGCATAAAAGATATTAGAAATTTCATTCCTATCAAAATCAGTTTGCACCCAAATTTTGATAAAGTATACTTGTGTACATATGACATTTGTTAATAGTGCAATCCAACAATACCTAAATCAATTTCTAAAACTTATGAGTGTTGCAGGAATTTGATTGTCTACTACCCTATCCATTTTGGTAACATTTATTGGCTATATATGATAAAAAGATTTGAAAGAATGAGACTAATTAGATTCAAAAAATATGGAATTTATTTACGTTTTCAATTGCTTTACAAATTCAAGAGGTAAGAGCATAGGAATCGAATCCAAACAAGATTAATTTTGCAGCCTAGTAGAATCATAAAATTTTAGTGGCTATACAAATTTACATTGAGTGATCCACGTAAGTTTTCCTCTTTTACAAGATCAGGAATAACAATCATGTATAACCTGGTTGAAACTGAATTTTTTTCTGATAATATAATGCATGCTATTTATCTTTTTATCAAATCTGGCACTCAGGTTTAGGTAAGAAAAAAAAATCAATATCCATTCTGTAGCAACTATCCAAACAGGAGATTTGTATTAACGAGTGTAGTTTGTCCACATTCATAAAGAAAGGCCATCAACATTTCGAAAAGAGTGATTACAAGCCCAGAATATAGATGGAGAATTAGAGATTGATATTATCAAAATATGCTAGTACCTTTTGGCTTTTATCACAATACGATCCTTGCAACATGAGAGTGTATCTTGTAAGGTAAACTTTGAATTTCTTATGATCGTACTAAAATTAGCTTAATCAAATACCATGTCATGTTGTATGAATTGAACAAATCTAGCGTGAACATTAATACGGTAGTGGAAAATCTCAATAAGTAGTAACAAGAATTATAGTTCACTTTCCATAAAAAGAACATTAAAATAAAACAAAAAGAAGGAAGCAACAGTAGGAGTTAAGAAGCTGGCCACAGAGGTACAAGCAGCTACGTTGAAATTTCAGAAACCAAATATTTGAAACAACTTGTAAATCTACGTCTCCTAGTAAAACATACACATAATGAAATTTCAGAAACCAAATATTTGAAACAACTTGTAAATCTACGTCTCCTAGTAAAACATACACAGAATGATGAAATTAATCTATGCTTTTAGCTACTCTGTTAATTCAAAAGATAAGGGTATATGTATTAAATTCAAACAAAACCAATTTGCACCACCTGAAGCAATGAAATCCTAGTAGTTAGACTAATTGTTTTAAGTGTTCAACAACCAAATTCACTTGATAAACGCACATAACAATGTCAAATTAATCAGGTAAGTCTTCCACTAAATTTACATATAAAAATTCATCCTACCTGCTAATCTTCTATAGCACATAATCCAGATGTGATCAAAGGTTTAAGTTAAAGTATCACAGACACATATTAGAATAGTTCTCCAAATTAAAAATCTAGATTCATTCTCCATATTGTAGTAGCATTTACATATTATAATAACATTTCTTATATTGTTTTCAATCTCCAGGTTCAGTCTCCTTTGGATTCTCTACTTAAATTAATCATACCTCTGACGCACATCACAGAATAATTCCTCATCAAGTTTCGATGAATATTGTTCAAATAAATCAAATAGTAGTGAGATATTAAAGAATCCTAATATATTCAGCGGCAAAGCTATATTTATTAAGAACGCCGAAACAAAATCCGGAAACAACAGGAGATAGAAGAAAGAAATCTGACACAGATTAAATAAAAGAAGAATACCTAAAGGATTTTACCAAATTCTAAATTCAAGAAAAGAGAAGAGAGAAATCAACCGAGAGGTTGGGCGGAAGGTTTACCTTGATGTAGGGAAGAGAAGAGAAATAGGATAGAAGAAGAAATAGATAGCACGCCTAAGCTTAACAGGAGATGATCTTCTCCCTTCTGCCACCAGAGAATACCTCTCATTGCCCCACCGAAGAAAATGGAGAAGGGACGCTGAGGTTTTTGGTTGTCGCACAAGAAGAGGATGAGGATTCGCTGCCGCCTCTGCTCACGAAAGGAAAAGCATAAAACAAAAAGGGAGAAAGAAATCTTCGGCAACGGAGAAAAGAGGGTTTAAAAAAAAAACAATTTGCAACTAGTCCCATAAAGTTTTAAGAAATACAGATAGATCCTGCAAGAATTAAAATACAAAGTTAGTTTTTTTTAAAAAAAAATTATAACAATATCTGGTAGGTTGTTGATAGCTTTCCGCAAGTGCACGGAATTATCGAATTAATAAAAAGATATCATTCCCAACGAAGATTACGTAGTTAAATACTGACTCTTTGACTTGTTTAAATTTAGGCAAAACAAATAAGTGGTTATGATGAACTTCTAAGCACGAATAATTCAAAAGCAGCTTTTAGACTATTATGAATCTCATAAAGATAACTCAATCAATATAAAATATCTATTATGAAAGGAACTTTTCCTAATGTACATATCACCTCCTCTCGGAGCGTAATACGGTATTTAATTAAGTTAACTCCATACTCTCGTGACAGTTAATCTAACTAAACCCATTAAGTTCTATGAAAAGTTGTTTAGATCTTTCAGACGAATCCAACCTACTCTCGTAATTGGATTCGAAGATTCAATTGAAATAGATCGGACGTTGCGATTCACCTCTCCGTCCTTCTCGCAACGTCTAATGCGCAATTATACGTGGCCAAGGTAAATTACTAATTGAACACAACTTCAATCAAATCATGATGATAAATGCGTAAAAAAAGAATATGAATAAAGATTGATTCATAAAAGTCAACAGGCTAAGCCCTAAATCCTGAAACAAGGATCTACTCACTCATGTTCTTAAGGAAATACATGTTTATGTGATGAATAAGCATAGATCTAGTAAAAATCACAAAGAATTCACTAAGTCAACAATAAAATCGTCTTCTCCTTGATCTGTAGATGAGAAGGAGTCGATCAATCGTTGCTTTTGCGTGGAATCTCGCCAGAATATGCTCTGAAACTTGAATTTCGATTTTGTTGCCGCCGCTGCCGCCGCTTGTCTTCATCCGAAAAAGCTCCCTTAACCCTCAAAAAATCTGATTTTTATAGTTAGACCGGTCTGGAACCCACCAAGGAACGGTTCTGTAAAATTTGGTTCAAATCTGATTTGAATCGGTGGAGAATCGAGTGAAAAACTCGTCGTGCGGACGTTTTCACGGTCCATAACAAGTTTACGGCTAAGGTCGTAAATGTCTCTATGTGTACACCTTTTGTACACAGAAAGTTTCACGGGCCATGATGGATTCACGGCTTCACCCGTGAAAGTTTCTGTGCATTCCAACACTTAGCTGTTTTTCGCCTTTCGCACGACATCGAAATTACGGCTGAACCATAATCACGGCCAAGACCGTGAATGTTGATTTCTTCACCATTTTCGCTCCAAATTTGACGTGTAAGCTCGTGATCTCTTCGAGAATCATGCTTTAGCTTCAAAACTCGTGAAATCCATCATTTTTATAATGTTTTACCTATATTTTCAATAAAATCGAGAAAAGTAAAGATTCCGTGCAAAGTGAAGCAAAAGCACCATAATAAGCACAAATTCATGCAAATAAGCCCAAAATATGATATAAAATATAGATAAAAATATGGTGTAAATATAACGCATCAGTTGTGCATTAATGCATATATGTATCTTCAAAAATTATGTAAACTCATGCATTCATGAAGGTTAATGCATTCTTGCATTTACATATTTATAGGCAGCTCCACTAAAACTCATGCATTCATGAAGGTTAGTGCACTCTTGCATTTACATATTTATTGGCAGCTCCACTAAAGACCAAGCTCAGCTAGCTAGCTCACTGACTCCACTAAGCTAGCCCTAGAAAAAGAATGAAGGCCCCAAAAAAGAAAAGGAAAGAAGGCTTTAAACTCAGTACAACTCAAGTTTCAATTCAAGACTTTAAAGCTCGACAGTTTCACAATTAATACTCACCATTCAAGGAAGAAATCAGCCCATTAATCACTCCAACTAAGATAGGCACCACCTCAAAAAATAAAGCATTAAACACCAATCAAGGAGATTGATTGGGGGGGGGGGGGGGAGGGATCCCTTCCTCTGACCGCCCAAGGCCTTGTTGGAAACTTTTCAAATTCAAAGTTTTCTCATCAAATTCGTTCACCACTCCGCAAGGAATCGTCATCCACAAAGCTGGCCAAAATTCAAACCCCTTCCACAAAAATTTCGACCAAAGCAAGAAGAAATCCATCTCATCAATGTGTTCACACCAACAATTGGGAGCTTTCTTCAATCACCTTTTATTTCAGAATTTTCTTATATATTTCTGGCTAGCGCAAGGCTGAAATTATCCCCTTGCCCACCACTATGTGCTGCCTATAAATGCTATAATCATTTCATGCATAAAAAGTTGATTAGTTGATAGCAATTGGGTGTTACGGTGATTGTGTCGCCTAGTGTTTCCTCTTCCCTTTGAGTGCCGAACACTCTCTCCTCCATCTAGGTCTTTTCGTGTCTACAGCAAGAGTGATTTTCAAGGTGGTAGAAGGACTCAACTAGTTGGGGGTATGAAAAATAAGATTAATCAATATATTCACAGGGATGATGACACCAAAATATATAGTATATTTTGTATCATTTTCGATATCTTTTCATGCTAAATTGAAGATCTTTTACTTGTTTTCATGATAAATTCATTGAATATTGCAAAGTCTACTTCTATTTTCGTTTTTCATAGTTTTCAGGTAAAAAGACACTATTTTAGATGTTTTCAAGCAAAATCAAATACATAGAAGGATTACCATCAGCAAGAGGAGATCACCCAAGAAATTTCACGTAAAACGGAGCAAGTTAGCAAATTACGGTAGTGCCGTAATCCATTTTACGGTACCGTAATTCCAGATAGTACCGTAAAATCCGAGCCCTGCCGTATTTTGAGAAATTTCTGAATAGAAAGATTTTTGGATTTTACGGCACCTGCCGTAAGCAATAGTACGGTACCGTATTTCGGAGAGATTCAGAACAGAAACTTCACCCGATTTTACGGCACTACCGTAAGAAACTACACGGGCCATAATTTCCAGACATTCGCGAACAGAGAGTTCAGCCGATTTTACGGCACTACCGTAAACCAGATTACGGTGCCGTAATTACCCGACAACATCGGAACAGAAGACTCGAGCGATTTTACGGCAGTGATGTAAATAATTCCACTGCCGTAATTCCTGTTCTGAACGCGACGCCCAGGTCAACTTCAATGCCTGATTTTTGCGGAGAGGATTGCGGGCGATCCAGAACACTAAATTGGATACCGTAAGAAGCAAAAGGAGAGCTTTTTACGAGGGGATTACGGAGAGACCAAAAGCCCCAAATTTCGTGCACTGTCGAGGGAGAAATCGCGATCGACGCCGCCGCCTAGGGTTTCGCCACCGCTCTCGATCCAAACGTTCTCCGACCATAATTTTCATACTGAAGCTTCGTCTGAAGGAGGAGACAACGTGCCAGAAGTTTCAGACCGAAAGGAGATCGATTGAAAGAGAAATCGAAGAATAAGGAGTCGCTGGCACTGTTCATCGACGGTTCTTATAAATTACGGCTGTGAAATACTTCACAGTCGTGCTGTATTTTCTAAATTTCTCTTTTACTTCGATTTTCGATCCTCTGAAACCATGATCTATTGTAATTCCTTCATGATGATAGCTTAAACTACTTTTAGGACATGAGGGAGTAATTCACTTGATTTTCAATGACTAGATGACTATTTTTACTATTTCGTTGAGTTTAATATTACCATGATGATTTTGCTCATGTGATAATTGTACTTAGACTCTCTATAAGTTCATGTTACTAATTATGTTTTTAGAATTTTCGCTTGAGACCGAAAGGTAATTGCTTGAGAATTTGGAACCCTAGAATTGCATGTTAGGATCTCTTCCTTAGGTTAGATCTAATTTGATCTGTTCTAGTAGCTTAATTGCCATAATTATAACATGAACCTATAGATCGAGTCTATTTATCAAACGTAGAAATCTTGTGTGAAAGCAAAGATCGGAACGTTAGAGATCCATGAGTAAAACTAGTGTTGAGACTCGGATGCACGAAAGTGATCCTTGAATCTCCACTAGAGATTATCAACATTGAATTCGGATGCACGAAAGTGATCATTGAATTCATTGTTTGATGATTTACTTATCTTCAACATTGGGAAAAATCTTACGCGAAAGCAAGGATAAATTCTTGTGCGGTTGTTTGCACGAAAGTGAAACAACCCTTTTATTTAGTAAATTACATCTTCATCATGATAAATTTAAACTGACGAAATCCTTATTCATATCTAGCTCATAAAAGTTAAAGTGAACGAAACCCTAGTCCTAGCTTTTCTCTCTGATAATTCCGTTTTTAGTTTTCAATTTCTATTCTCACTACTTCGATTAGCCTAGATAGTAAGAAATCAACTATTTAGTATTCGACAACGTAGGTCCCTGTGGATTTGATACTTTCTTTATTACTTCGAGTATCCGTGCACTTACGAATCACGACAAGAATACTCAACTCTCCACCTTGTGATGGTCTAAATCTTATATCTCTTTTGGAATATGACAATGAAGGAGTTGATGGTGTGTCATCATCTCTTTATAAACTTCTAACCTAAGGCCATTCTCAAATCTGGCTAGGGGCTAGAGTATTTCTGCATCACAATGAATCATGAACACATGAAAATGACTAGCGTGTAGTGAACAAACAAAATAGATTATATACTCATATAAGACAATAAAAACGAGAAAGGAAAACGAATGCGGTGGGAGAAAGATATACATTGGTTTTCAACACAGCAGAAAATGGCAACTAAAAATTACTTATGACACATAATAGGGTTATTCCAGACAAATAAGCTTTTAGTCTTGGGATATAAATACAAATTGGATGAGTAGGCTAAAATGCCACCCCTAAGTCTGTTATACATCAGTGTGGTGCTAATTAGCATTATGGGAAAGAGAAGCTTGCATATAATCAGGAGACATGGAAACCATCTGCAGGAGGCTCGAGTTCGAAAAAGTCACCTCCAGCGCAGGTTCAATCCTGCTACTGCTGCCTATATTATCTCTCGATATACATATCAAGTCCCTCACAACATCAACCATACATGGCCCGCCATTCTCCTTGCTTGATAAGCACTGAACAACAAGATTTACCACCTGTTCCACCTGTTGACATTGTAGGGGAAGCAGTTCATCAAATCGTAAATATGGATCCACAAATTCATGAAATTTCCTGTCCTTCATCTCAGGCAATATTATTTCAGATAGATTTTCAGGTTTTGAGCCCATAACAAGTTCCAATAGTATAAGACCAAAGTTATAGACAACATCTATATCGCGAGAGACCACATATGGACAAGAGCCATTGACAAGTCCAGACTTCAGGAACTTAAAACCAGCAATTTTTGCAGAGTAGTAAAGGTCCAAAAGTATGTCACCAGTCTTGAGATCTTCAATGTAGCTAGGAGTTGATATCTCATACTGCAGGTACGCAAGACCGCTTGCAACTTGGCATGCAATATTGATCCTGAGATACCAACTCAGACCATTGCCTCTTTCATGACATAAATGTTGTTCCAGCGTCCCATTAGAAAAATTCTCATGTACTATAAGCAGCATATTATCTGACTCAAAACAAAATCCAATAATCCTGGCAATGTTTCTATGTGAACAACGAGAAAGAAGCTCTGCTCTGTGCAAGATTTTTTTGAGGTTTTTCTGGTCCCGGCATTTCAATTTTTGAACAGCCACGAGAGTGCCATCACCCAGCTTGCCTGAACGAACTGTACCGTCAACAATATCAACAAGAAACTTCTGATCATCTTCAAACCCATCTATGGCTTCATTCAGCTCTTTGTATGTAAATTGCCGTGTGTCGCATGCCTTCCCAATAATCTTGGGAAGGCATGATGGATCAAGATCTGACATATTCTCCTTCACAGGTTTTCTCAAGAAAAAACATAAAATGACTGTTCCAAGCAGAGTCAAAACAGAAACAAGTATTCCTGTTGCAAAAAAATTCATGAAACCGTTGCAATTAACAATGAAAAACAAGGATATCCATGCTGTAGTTTCCAGAGGTTGCATAAAAGTAGCGTCTGCTATTATTCTCAAAAGGAAAATGTAGTGAGATAAGCATGATGTCCTAGTTTCATGTGAAACTGAAATTATCAAGACAATATCTGCGTTAAATTTGAATAACAAGTTTTATACACCCCAATCACAAAATTACATTCAAGATAAAGCCATTAGTAGAATTTGAAATTGAATAATTGATATCCCAAGGATATAATATTTTAAATTCTGTCCATGATCTATTTGAATTTTGGAATAAATCTTCAAAGTATGAATCTAATAGAACAGCAACACAAGATCGGGTGTGTTGAATAATGGGCTATTCCTTGTTTTTCCTAAAACTAAACCATTATTATAATATTATGAAGGATCAAACAGTTCGATGGTGTGGCAGATTGAATCCTTTATACAATGAAAAATATCAACACCCATTACATAAGTTGTACAGTCAGGTACAATTTTGAAATATATATATATATATCTTTTTCCATAATGAGCCAATTATATTAATGAACATCAGAGAATTGAAATAAATGGCACTTCTTTAAAATAAATAATCAATGAGAGTCATGTAAGATGCAACAAATTGGACTAATCTATATCATTTATCCTCTAGGAATGAAGTTTCAAGTTTTATTTGTTTATTACATTTCATGGTGTAACTGTAAACTTCTAACTGTAAATGTCAAACCTCAAGCTCATTTATGACCTCTGCTGAGATACAGACTCCACCAACCAATTAGTACTCATTGATTACTATTGTTGCAAGTGAAAGCAAAGTGGTTCATAATTTACACTAGTTTAACCTAAGCGTAACTTGTTTTTATTTTTTTAGAAGCGATTGATAAATATTTCACAAAGAATACAATGAACTGTAAATTGCTGAATCATATTAATCTACTTAATAAGACAGAGAAGAGAATCATACTTGAAAAAAAAAAGATAGTATGAACTTTCATAAAACATTTCCTCTCAACACTGTATGCTGACAAGTTAACGCCATTAGCAACTTATTTAGCATTTTTTTTTTCTGTTTTTTATGTATGTTGCTCTCAAAGAATCAGATGTAATTGTAGAAATCAGTGTCCGGACTAGGTAATGAGGCCAAGAAAATCTGCTTTTTGTAAGTAAGAATTTGATTAGTTTTTGACGGAGGAAATATGAAAGATTCAAACTGTGGTAGAAAAATGTTTGATGGCAAACAGAAACACAGAAGCAACAACTCAATATAAAAAATGTAGAGTTACATATAGAATGGAACAACGAAACAAGACAGATGGAGATGTACCAGTAATGACAACCACCCTTTTCTTGCATAAACTTCCCTTGCAGCAGGCTCCATAATTCTCTAGATGATCATCATTGTTACAAGCTGTAAAATATGTTTCCAAATATGTAACTTGTATGTCCTTACTAATTATCTCCTAAAAATAAGGTATAACTAGAATTTCAGAGGATGGAGTGAAGTGAATGAAAAGAAGTTGCACATTTTTAAACTGTAAGTGACTTAGTTTTTCCTTGAAGAATTAAAAGTAATATGGATCTGAGTTAAAAAGGATGCCTCACAATTGACAACTATGAAAAAAGATTAATAGTTGATGCAACATTCAATGTGGAAAAGAACTGAACTGATAATTTACTGATAGAACATATTTTTTCTGAAAAATTAAAGAATATAGTTGTTATAACTTCTCAAAGGAATAAAAGATGAAAAATTGTAAATTTAAGAACATTTCATATTTCATAGTTTAGCTAAAGGTTTGATTAGATGATATTAATGCTAAATGAAAAAAACTGTAAACAATGGTGCACACAAATTGTTAAGTAGGAAAAAAAACGTGGCAAAGTAGATTTTAGCCACAAGACATGCCATGCTTTGGTACATAAACAAAATATGATTGGGCATGCCACAAGGCATTTCTTCTGAAAACTTAAACTAAGGCTCAATTACAAACTTAAATTCTGACTGCCTTTCACTTGAAGTGGAAAGCCAAATATCCATTTATAATCTGAGATATGCCGTACCTGTGCAAGAGGGCATGCGCAAAACAAAGGCCCAATTTGTTTGACCGAAGAGGCCCACAATGTGCAATTAAACAAATGTAATCAACATGAGATTAGAACTAATTACTCTAATCCTATGCAATTATTTATTGGAAATTGCCTTTATTTATTACTCTAGCCAATATTCGTTAAACAATTTCATACAACAAAATTAGTCTGATATAATATACTGAAATAAATTTCTTATTAGCAAGCACATTAGCAGAAACTAAAAAAACATAAAGATCTTTTTTATGTGGATTAGCCAAACAGTCAAATTTTATATTTAAGAATTGCAGAAATTGTTTTTTTTTTCAAGTCAAGCTGTCACCTTTTTGGCATCCTGTTCCTCCGGCAAAGCCATCTCCAACAAAGCCCGGTGCGCAAGCGCATCTCATTCCACCCCTCACCGCCGTGGCGTTAACGACGACTGCACCCGCTGCACATTCCGTCCCATTGCCGTACTTGCTCGGTACCGCCCATTCGACCTCGATTCCCCTCTGGGAAGTCACCGTCCCATTCCCGGACGCTGATCGCACAACTGCCCAGCTCGAGAAGCCTCGGCACCCGAAGTCACCGAACACCGAGAATCCGCTTCCAGCCTTCCACACGCTCCCGTCAGACAGCGGGTAGCAGCAGCCGAAGTCGGTGCGATTGCCCTCGCAACCGGAGGCAGCTGAAGAAGCGCCGGTCTGAGTGCAACCGTCGCGGCAGATGGAGGAGTCTTCGCAGTCATAGAGGCGGAGAAGGTTGTCGGCTGTGACTGCGAAGAAGAGGCTGTTATCAAGGCCGAAGGAATGGTTGACATCAGCATACCAGCGATCGCAGGAGGAGAGAGAGGAGTAATCGAGGAGGAGAGTGCCGGAGGGGAGGAAAGCAAGTAGGCGAAGGTCGGAAGGGGGCAGGAGGGAGAGGCGGAGAGCGGAGTCAGTCGCAGAGCAGGAGAGGCGGAAAGCGGGGACGGAGGGGCCGCAGGAAGCGTTGAGGTAGAAGGGGAAGGGGATAGTGAGGTTACCACAGCGCTCGCCGCATCGGTTGAGGAAGGGGGGCTGGGCGGCGTAGTGGTGGGGGAAGAGGAGGAAAAGGAGGAAGGGAAACATTGGGGAGGGAGGTGAGCCATTAGAGGAGGAAGAGGAGTTTTGTAGGCGAGAAGGGGAAGGGAGAGAGGAGAGAAAGGAAAGGGGGGGAGAGAACGAGGCTTCTGGGTGTGCGAGAGCGAGGCGGGGAGATGTGCCGTGTCGAAAGTCGAGTTCAATTGCGATTTAAGAAGAGGCGATGCGAACTCTTGAATTGGGAGGGGAGCGCGGGGAGTGGTTATGGGAGTGGAGTCCAATCCCTAACAGAGTACAGGGAGAACCGCTACCAACCATCTTCCAGTCGTCTCGTCAAAAACGAAAAATTAATGAATACGATGGATGTAGGCTGTTTTGGCCAAGCAGCGGATGAACACAAGAGTCGGAGAGAGGTACTGCGTGCACGTGGCGCGCGATCGCCGAGCCCGCTCGTGATTCCCACATGAATTTGTTAATTAATAAATACGCGGGCACATGATACGAATTGAGCATTTGTGTCCTTGTGATTTACATGAGTGTGTGCTGCATATAAATACATGAGCGAGACAAGAGGCTCTCGCCTCCACGACAATGGCAAAAAGCAAAAGGACGAGTGGAGCAAAGGAAGCTGCAGTGCATATAACTTCTTTTTTTCCTTTGTTTTTTTCTTTTTTTGGGTTCTGTTTTGGGTGTGGCACTGAGCTCTTCTGGCCGTCGAGATATGCTTCCAGTCCTGTCTCTAGAGAGAGAGAGAGAGAGTATCGATTTGTTGATTTGTGTGAATCCGCATTTTTTATGGCTAGTTTGGAGTGCTGCACAGATATCGGACTCCTTGTGCTCCGCCCTTCTTGAGCTTGCGGTGATAAAAGACTAGCTATCACGTGCATCAGACATCCGGAAGCATTGCTTTGTGTTACTAAATTGAGTTCGATTTTTTTTTTTTAATCGAAAAGGGCATGCTACACTCAAAAAAGATTACACTTTGCATCATATAATCATCTATTCTCTAGTAGATTATGAGGACTTTGTTTGAATCCAGACACTATGCTAAATAGGTTCGATGGAGCTTATTTGATTACCCATGCTCAAAAATGTTAATCAACATTAACAATTCAAATTACTGTATACACAACTATCTTCACTCATCACATAGTTAAGTCATATCTTCTCTATGTCTACATTATTTTTTTTTTAACTTAGACAATTTACTTTGATGCACTTTCCCAACTACTCAATGTTTGCGCTGCATTCAAGCTCTTATTTATGTGTACTATAGTAACTTATGAGGCTGAATTTCTATGATTCAAGCATTAATGATACTTTTGATAGTCACTTAGCATAAATTACTTTACTAAATGTTGCATACTTTTCTATTTCATCAGCTTTGATCATTCTAGAAGACCAATCATGAAACCCTTTGTCATCATCCCCTTACCCACACTGCATTAGGTGTCGACCCCCTCGCAAGACGATCTTCACTGGGTTTTTGGGACTCGCCTATTTCGGGGATATTCTTCCGCTGTGCAATGTATTCTGTAATGTCTATGCCAAAAATAAATTTATAAAATATCCCCAGGGGTTCTCAACAGTGGTATCAGAGCGACTTGCGAGGCTCGAATGATGTTTATATCCTTGTCTCTATGCTCACATGCCATATTTCTATTTTCGTAAATTGCATATGTATATGGCGCATGTTTTTCTAAGTAAGAAAAATTATAGGTCTTTGCTTCCTATCTTCTATTCAATTTCTTTTGGATTGTTGAGTGATTAATTTTCTTGATTGATTTAAGATCAAAGGTGCACATAGTTTTGTTAAGTAGGATGGGCATTGTGTCTTCGGACTGGCCGGCTCTCTCGCGTTGACAAAATTGCCAGCTAACTAGATCTATAAAATCATCATGAAATATAATCTCAAATAATCAAAAGATCTGTGATAAGATGATGAGGAAGAGAGACTTATTTTATGAGAAATAAAATTTCAGATTTTAGGTTTTTCATGAGCATATAGAATTGCATGTGTAAGTACTTGATTGTGCATGATGTTGTGATCATTAGTCAAGCCCCTTTGCATGCCTATGATGTATCCTTGTGCGGCCTGCATGCCATCCTTTCTCTTTTGATTTGTAATTGCTCAAGATGAAGATTAGGGGATGCATCTTTGGTGTACTTGGCGCATGCATGTTTCAACCTTGCGCAACATGCATGCTTGGTGGCGCATCTTCACAAGTTGCCAAGTAGGGCTTGGCCGAGCCTCATGGCATGTGTACTATCCCTCTTAGCTCTTGTGTGGTGGCGCATCTTCCTTGGAGGAAGTCCATGGCATTGGCCGAACCCATGGGTGTGCTTCTAGGGTCTTCCCTAAAGACACCTCTAGGGTTTGAGAGCTAAACCATGATGTGGAGGACCTTGGAGCCAACCTTGAAGATCAAGCTAGAGGTCGGCTGATGACTCTAAATTTCATAGTGTTTTTCATACTTATTTAGTAATATTTTGAACCATAATCTCACTCTCTTGCCTTGTTTTTATACCTTTTTACCAAATACTTCGGAATCTACACAATCTTTGGTTTTTGATCAATTTCAGGTAAAAAAGGCATCATTATCACTGGTTTTTGAGCAATATCAATGCATGAACGAATTCTAAACATCAAGAGGAGTTTACACAACAAATTTCGAGTCAAAATGGACCTTCTAGCAAAAATACGGCACTACCGTATTTTTGGACGTAAATCACACGGTACCGTATTTTGCATCAGAAACCAACCAAAAGACTTGGGTGAAATACGGCGCTACCGTATGGAACTACACGGTACCGTATTATTCAGTGTTTTTGACTAGAAAGATTTGACAAGAATACGACACTACCATATGAAGCTACACGGTACCGTATTTTCCATCAAATTTCAACCCGAGGACTTATACAACATACGGTACTACCGTATGAAGGTACACAGTACCGTATTTTATTGAAATTCTGACCAAAAGACTTCAGCAAGAATACGACATTGCCGTATAATTGGGCGACATTGACACGATACCGTATTTACTGCCCAGAACTTATAAAAGGAAAATACGGCACTGCCGTAATCCGGATACGGAACCGTATTTTAAAACCCAAAATTCTGAGTTTTCCGCCGCAAAATTGAAAACACGATTTCTCAAAACTTAGGGC
This sequence comes from Costus lasius, assembly GCA_027563935.2. NCBI lineage: Eukaryota > Viridiplantae > Streptophyta > Magnoliopsida > Zingiberales > Costaceae > Costus > Costus lasius. The sequence continues at coordinate 74,785,056 of CM050449.1, forward strand.
ACCAATTGAAGATCCGAAAAAAAGGGGAAGATTCAGAATAAGATGGCGGAGAGTGGCAAAGCAAAAGGAACAATTTTCATCTACGATTTAGAGAGAATTTGAAGAAATCACCGCCGCGCTAGGGTTCGTCGCCGTTCGCTGCACAGACCATCTCTAGCCACAATTTTTTAAAGGAAGCCCCGCTTGAGGGAGAGGAACGCACCACAGAAGTTTCAGAGTGAGAGGAGACTGATTGAAGGAGAAACGAAGCGAAAACACGCTCGCGACACTGTTCATCGCGACTGTGAAGGCAATTTCGGGTTGCAATTCTGTTGCAACCCTATTTTGTAATTCTTACTCCTTCTTTACTGTCTCTAATCATTCAAAAACTATGTTTTGCTGCGAATCTTCCATCATGCTAGCTTAATTTCCTCTTGAGACATGGGGGTGTAATTCTCTTGATATTTCAATGACTAGATAACTTTTCTACATCAATATATCTATGCTATAGTTATTTTGCTTAAGTGATTCATGCCTTTAATCGTTTTTAGTATCATGCATTAACATGTTTTGGAGTTTTATGCTATAGACTGAGAAGATGATATCATAGAACTTGGACCCCTAGAATTTATAATAAGAACTCATCGCAAGAGATTGATTGTGTTCTTATCTTTAGGTTTTAGAAGTTAATTTCTTGTTAATGTTATGACCTGGAAATTATTATTGTTTCAGACATGAAAACATGCTAGAGATAGATGTTAGATTGTTAGAAAACCTTAAGCAAAACCTATGAAACTAAGGTGCGAGAGTGCTTAGTTTCGCTTGAGATCTTGGTATTGAGATGGAATGCACGAGAGTGATTCTTAATCTCTTTAACCAAAATTCACTTATACTTAGCATCGAATTGATCTTGCATGAGAGTGAGGATTGTTTTTTGTAAATTAACTGCACGAGAGTGAGTTAGTTTGTTTATCAAGTGAATTATATCTTAACCATGAAAAAAATAGATTGATGAATCTTTAATCATGTCTAGTCATAAATATCAAGATGAATGAACCCCTAGTCCCGATTCTCTCATTTTGATTTTCTTCAATACTCGTTCGATTGCTATTTTCACGATTCTCGATTCGCTTAGCTAGTGAAAACTCAATTAGTTAATATTTAATAACAAGGTCTCTGTGGTTCGATATCTTAAATATTACTTTGAGTATTCGTGCACTTGCGGACAACAACATCGGCTAGGTTAGGTCTTGTTTTAGAGGCTTGTGTCCTAAGTCAAGAGTTGAACCCCTTTTGGCATAGGTTGGTTCAATGTCTTGAATGGGCTTTGATCACATCATCCTTTACCACTTTCTTTATCTACTAAAGCATACCTGTGATGTTTTATCTTCATGTTATCACTATAGGATTGCATGCTTGTAATGTTAGACATAAAGATACAACTAAGAGGATGAAACCTCAAAAACCCTCAATCAAATTATATCAAGTCTAGCAGCCTTCTAACACGTATCTCTCACCAAGCTATCGATTAGTAGTGTTGTGCACTGTTTCCCATCCTCGTGGGACACACCCACTTATCTTTAGAAGGTGTGTAGTGACAATGGTTTCCCCAGTCCAGTTTTAACCTGGACGTGCCTTCGCAAGGAAACTCGTTGGCCCTGGGCATAACGGTTAGGAATAGACTTGACTAGATTTCCACATGTGCTGGGCATATGATGGAACTCTAGAGGCATCGTTGAGAGGTTAGGATTTGATGCTATATCCAGCCCTCGCTGGACATGGAATGCCTATACTATCTCAATAAGGGGAGTTGTCAAGTGCAATCGGCCAGCGTGCCCACCTTAAGAAGCATGGGTCACTTTGTGCATCTCATCCCACCCTCGTGGGACGCGAAGCCCCATGTGAAATAAGGATCTCATCTCACTAAGAAATCTTAAATTTCCTGATTGACTTTGTGGGTTGTCAATTCGATTAAAATAGTGGGAGTCATGGTCATTTAATACAAGTCTAGATTAAATGATCTGAAAGTAGTACTAATCTGCTGTTTCTTGGTTGTTGTAGAATAATGGCTATGAACATTAGCGGATTGACATTGCGATCCCTTCTTGATAAGGATAAGTTGGTTGAATCCAACTTCATGGACTGGCATCGGAACTTGAGGATAGCCCTCAAGCTCGAAAAGAAGCTATACATCCTTGAGCAGCCTCTTCCTACGACTCCTGTGCCTAATGCCCGTGCGTAGAAAGGGATGCTTTTAGAAAACATCTGGATGACTCTTTGGAAGTAGCATGTCTCATGCTAGCCACTATGGCACCTGAGCTTCAGGTGCAATATGAGGAACAGGACACTTTTCAAATGATTACTCATTTGAAATAGATGTTCAAAGCTCAGGCTAGAACTGAGAGATATGACACTGCTAAAGTAGTCTTTTAGTGCAAGTTATCTGAAGGTGCACTAGTGAGACCCCACGTACTCAAGCTAATTGGGAACGTAGATCATCTCAGGAGACTAGGACACAACATAGATAACGAACTGGTTGTGGATCTTATTCTGCAGTCCCTACCCCCTAGCTACAATCTGTTTATTATAAATTTCAACATGAACCAGATTGAATGCACAAGGAAGGAACTACTGAATATGCTCCAAACAGCCGAGTGTGAAATGGGTAAGTGATGGGGGGCAGAGACCACAAGCCAAGAAAGTATAAATGGAGCCTAAGATTGCTGTAGACAAAGACTCGGAAGCTCTTAAATAAGCTAGCAAGCTCATCCTTAAAGCTAGCTCAATAATTGGAAGAGCACTACTTCAACCACTCAATAAACTAAAGACGCTCAAGCTCGAGAAGCTGCCACATATTTTCAAGCTATTCAACAAAGAAATATGACCTCATCCACGCTAACCTATGAAGCTGCATGTTAGGCCCAAATATCTTCAAGGTCAAGTCAAAGCCCATCTTCAACGCTGGTCCTTGCAACGCACATTGGGAGCCAAAAAGGAAACTCTCCAACGCCTCTTTGCACAATGCTCATCTTCAACGATGGAACGTTACGATGCTCAACAATGGAAACTTCTCCAACGTCTCTCTGCTGCCGAAGATGGAAACTCCAACGTTCGCCTGCAACGTCTGCCAAAGCTTCCCCTTTATGTATCTCTCGCTTGCATGCTTGTAATGGCAGAATTTTTGAATCAAATGAAATAGCTTCTGTGTCTCCATGACATCGGTGGATGTCTTCTCCTTTCTTCTCTTAGGTGCTTGTGTCACCTAGCTTTCCCTTCTTCCTCCTTCCCTAAGTCTCTTCTTCCTCCCACAATCAAACCAGTTAGTGACGAGTGTTCCCAGGATTTCCACAATTTTGAGAGTTTACTGCCGGCGATCATCGGATCTCTATGAAACTTCAGTCATCACTCCACCTCGCCACAAAGAAGCTCCAGCCACCGGCATCCATCCATTCGCCTCTCGGATTGGCGGAGTAGAAACTTCTGTTTGACTCCCCTATTCTTGCTAGCCTTCCGCCCTAGTTCTGCCTTTCATCGTTGCCCTCCTCTGACCGGCCACCACTCGACCCAAAATTCTAGAAACCTCTTCGCCATCACCACAGCAACACCCAACTGTAACAGGTTCGGCGTCCGTGCAGCACTGGCCATCCGGTGAGGAGCCCTGCATCTCGCCCACCTTCCCTTGTTATGACCAAATAGCCACCTCCACTTTGCCACTCCCCTGTTCCAATTGAAGTTCCATTGCTCCACCCCCGCCGGTGCTCCGACGCCACCCTCACCTTCTCCATCACCTCCCGTTGTCAGAATTGCCGATGAACACTCCAGTTCCAACATCTTCGATCGGCCCCGCTTGCCTGTTTCAAGACTCTGTTTCCTGCTTCTTTGTCTTCTGTTTAGAAATGATCTAACTAAGCTTATTGTTGCAAGTTTTTAACATTCACGGATAGGCCTCTACTTCTCATCTTCGGATCTATTAGAAAGATTAGATCTTCCTCTACAAGCTGGACAAGTTGATCCAACTGAAACGACAATGGATCAACCTGAAAAACATAAGAACTTTTTGTATATGATTATCTCCTGCACTTGTTTTATGATCTAATCTAGTTAGTGTTTTTGTTGCAGGTACTTTAAGAATTCAGGCAAACAAAACTCTTCATCTCATTCTCGAATAGAAAAACCAAATATTGTTCTATCATCCAGACCAGTTGGGTCGAATCCGGATAAAGCAGATCAACCTCCAAGGCCTAGCAACTTTAAAACTTTGATAACATTTCTGCACTGATTTATTGTCTAATCTGACTAGCCATATTGTTGCATATGCCCTACATGTCTGACAGTTCTTCACACTCTGAATTTTATATGGTTAAAAAGAACTGGTTTCGTTCTACATTGTGGTTTAATCAGTTTGAATGTTGGATCATTGGTTCCTTCTGCAATGCATAGCTACATTTCATAATTGATTATCCTCTGTAGTGATGTTTTCCTGGTTGTTTCATGAAATTTTGATGTTTTTGACAACACGTTAGTTCTTGCATGCTGATAGCCCGAAAGGGAACACAACAAATCTGGCACGCATGTACCTTGAACTAATCCTTGGTAACAGCACCAAAAATTTGTTGTTAAACCGCAAGTGCACGGGTATACGAAGTAATAAAAAAGTATCGAATCCACAGGGACCTACGTTGTCGAATACTAAATAGTTGATTTCTTACTATCTAGGCAAGTCGAGATCGTGAGAATAGCAATCGGTAACTAAAAGCGGGATTATCAGAGAGAAAAGCTAGGACTAGGGTTTCGTTCACTTAAACTTTTATGACTAGATATGAATAAGGATTTCGTTGATTCAATTTTATCATGAAGAAGATATTGAACTCAAGGATCACTTTCGTGCATCCGAGTTCTAGGAATCTCTAGTGGAGTCTCAAGGATCACTTTCGTACATCCGAGTCTCGCAACTAGTTTTGCTCGAGGATCTCCAACGTTCCGATCCTTGCTTTCGCACAAGATCTCCACGTTTGACAAATAGACTCGATCTATAGATTCATATTATAATATAATCATATTATATTCTATAGACTCGATCTATAGAAAAGATCAAGATGAATCTAACCTAAGGAAGGGATCCTAACATGCAATTCTAGGGTTCCAAATTCTCAAGCAATTACCTTTCGGTCTCAAGCGAAAATTCTAAGAACAAAATTTATAACATGAATTTAAAGAGAGTCTACGCACAAATATCACATGAGCAAAATCATCATGTTAAGATCAAACTCAACGAAATATTGAAAAAGAGTTATCTAGTCATTGGAAGTTAAGTAAATTACTTCCCCATGTCCCAAAAATAGTTTAAGCTATCATCATGAGGGAATTACAACAAATCATGGTTTCAGAGGATCGAAAATTGAAAGACAAGAGGAGTTTTAGAAAATACAGCATGGCTGTGAAGTATTTTTACAGCCGTAATTTGCAAATAGCTTCGATGACCAGTGTCGGCGATGCTTTGCTCTTCGATTCCTCCTCCAATCGATCTCTTTACGGCCTGAAACTTTTGGTGTGTTGTCTCCTCCCTCTGACGAAGCTTCAGTATGAAAATCGCGGCTGGAGATCGTCTGGATCGAGCGCGGTGGCGAAACCCTCAGCGACAGCGTGGATCAAGATTTCTCCCTCGGCAGTCGATCAAAATTGGGGCTTTTGGTCTCTCCGTAATCCTCTCGTCAAAAGCTCCTCTTTTGCTTCTTACGGAACCCCACAAAAACCTCTGGATCATTCGCAATCATCTCCGCAAGAATCGGGCGTGGACATTAACCTAGGCGTAGCGTTCAAAACCTGTTTTACGGCAGTGTAATTGTTTACGGCCGGTGCCGTAAAATGTCTTGAGTCTTCTGTGCCGATGTCGTCTCGGAAAATACGGCCCGTAAAGTAGTTTATGGCCAGTACCGTAATTTCAGGTCAACTTTCTATTCTGAAACGGCTGGAAAATATGGCAGTGAAATCCCTTACGGCAGGCACCATAAAATCGGATGAAGTTTCTGTTCTGACGCGCTCCGAAATACGGTACCGTAATATTGCTTACGGCCGGTACCGTAAAATTGGGAAATCTTTCTGTTCAGAAATCTTCACAAATTATGGTAGTGTTTGGATTTTACGGCACCATATGGAATTATGGTACCATAAAATAGATTACGGCACTACTGTAATTTGCTGTCTTGCCTTGATTTGCATGAAATTTCTTGGGTGATCTCCTCTTGATGATGGTAATCCTTCTATGTATTTGATTCTACTTAAAAACTCCTTAAAATAATGTCTTTTTACCTAAAAACCATGAAAAACCAAAACAGAAGTAGATTTTGCAATATTCAATGAATTTAGCATGGAAACAAGTAAAAGATCCTCAATTTTAGCATGAAAAGATATCAAAAAATGATGCAAAATATACTACATATTTTGGTGTCATCAAACACATAAGGCTCAAACTTTACTTGTCCTCAAGCAAAAATCAAAATTTGAAATCAAAATTTGATCAAAAGAATAACCTTTTCATGCTCAATAAATTTTTAAAATACAACTTATCAATGAAAAATTCTATCAATTGATTTACAAAATTTCAAGTAAACATATCATCCTCATAACTCAATTTTCTAGATTCACAACTCAATCAAATAAAACTTTGCAACCGTATGATAAATAGAATTTTCAATCTCATGATTTCACCCGGTATCAATTTAAATCTATCAATGCTTTTGTTTACAGGAATTAGGTCTCCAAGATCTTTTTCCACACAAATTTTTTTTTATGCATTTTGTTTGTTCTTGTATAGATGACATGTATCCACAAAGACACATACTTTTTATTTTCGACTTCAACTCTTTCTTCGGTACCACTGTCAATTTTACACAGTGCCAAGTAGAGGAGTCTTATTCTTTTTCTCCCTCATTATTTTTCATGTTTAGATTTCAACCAATGTCTTAGGTACCACTATCAATTTTATATAGTGCCAAGTAGGGGAATCTCTCACTATTTTTTTTTATGGATCTTGGATTCTTATTTCCCAACAAATAGCAAAAATAGACTAAACCTCAACTAGGTTGATCAATTGATCTAAATTCACAAATCATACTAATATACTCATTTTATTCAAAAGAGAAGTTTCACCTTTAAATTTTATTCCTCAAATAATATATCTATCTAAAATTTTATGCATCAATCAATGTCATGTCTCAATAGACAAATAAGTATTGAAGAAATAAATTTAACATGACAGGGCTATATCTTCAAAAAAAAAAACAATAGGATCATACCACAAGATGGTACAGAATGGATCGTATGCATCCAATTCTTTTTCAAAAGATCGATGAAAATAGAATGCAAAGTAGTATGGAAAGTGATGCTCACAAAATTCAATTTTTCACCACCGTTGGATTCAACTTTCTTCATAACTCCCTCTTTATTCCATTCTCCTAAAAAAAAGGAAATTTTAATTCTAAAAACAACTAAAATAGAAGTGATTAAACTAAGCAAGAGTGCTTGGGTTGCCTCCCAAGAAGCGCTAGTTTAAAAGGTCATTAGCTTGACCGTTCGACACTCAGATTTGATCGTGGCTCATCAATGTAAAAACTTTCCTTTTCCCCAATCTGCTCTTCTTGATAATAATGCTTCAATCTTTGACCATTAACTTTGAATTCTCCCGTTTCTTTGCTCCATACGTCTATAGCTCCGTAGGGATAGACTTTCTTTACCTAAAAAGGACCAGACCATCGAGACTTAAGCTTTCCTGGAAAAAGTCTCAATCTAGAATTGAATAATAGAACAAAGTCACCTGGTTCGAAGTCTTTTCTGAAAATCTGTTGATCATGCCATCTCTTAGTCCTCTCTTTGTAGATTCTTGCATTCTCATATGCAGAGACTCTGATCTCATCTAGCTCATTTAATTGCAACCTCCGTTTCACACCCGCATTTTTCAAGTCAAAATTCAGCTTCTTGATCGCCCAATACGCCTTATGTTCGAGCTCTACAGGTAGGTGACATGACTTTCCATAAATTAATTGAAATGGGGACATACCTATTGGTGTTTTGAAAGCAGTTCGGTAAGCCCACAAAGCATCGTCGAGTTTGGACGCCCAATCTTTTCTAGTGCGCAACACTGTCTTTTCTAAAATTCCCTTGATCTCTTTGTTTGATATTTCAACTTGTCCACTTGTTTGGGGGTGATATGACATTGAAACTCTATGATTTACCCCATATTTTCTGAGTAGGGCTGAAAACTTATGTTCTATGAAATGCGAGCCTCCATCACTGATCACTACTCGGGGTGTCCCATATCGTGGAAAAATAATCTTCTTAAACAGTTTAATAACAACTCTCGAATCATTGGTTGGTGAAGCAATAGCTTCAACCTATTTTGAGACATAATCAACTGCTACAAGAATGTACTTGTTACCTCCAGAAGATGGGAAAGGTCCCATGAAGTCAATCCCCCAAACATCAAATATCTCAACTTCAAGAATATTGGACAGTGGCATCTCATGTCTTCTATTAATGTTCTCAGTCTTTTGACATCTATCACAGGATGATACAAAGTATCTAGCATCTTTAAAAATTGTGGGCCAAAAAAAACCTGATTGTAGCACCTTAAAAGCAATTTTTTCAGTACCGGCATGACCACCATAGGAGGATCCATGGTATTGAAGAAAAATATCTGCAATTTCTTCTTCAAGTACACATCTTCTAAAAATGCCATCAGCATATCTTCTAAACACATAAGGCTCATCCCAAAAATAGTGTTTCACCTCAGCCAAAAATCTTTTCCTTTTTTGGTAGCTCAAATCAGGAGGAAAAATATTGGCTACAAGATAATTCACTATGTCAGCATACCAGGGTGCTTTGAGTTGTTCAATGGTTAAGAGCTGTTCTTCAGGGAAAGAATAATTGATTTCATCATTCTTTTCAGTGTCTGCCATTATTCTTGAGAGATGATCTGCAACAAGGTTTTCTGATCCTTTTTTGTCTTTAATCTCTAAATCAAATTCTTGCAGAAGTAAAATCCATCTGAGTAATCATGGTTTGCTGTCTTTTTTCTGCATTAAGTATTTCACAGCTGCATGGTCAGTGTACACTACCACTTTGGAGTTAATCAAGTAAGACCTAAATTTATCAAAAGCAAATACTATGGCCAATAATTCCTTCTCAGTGGTGGTGTAATTTCTTTGAGCCTCATCCAAAGTTTTGCTGGCATAGTGAATAACATGAGGTTTCTTATCTTTTCTTTGTCCCAAGACTGCTCCTACTGCATAATCGCTGGCATCACACATGAGCTCAAAGGGTAAGTCCCAATCTGGGGGTTGCATGATCGGTGCTGATATCAAGGCCTTCTTTAGTTCCTAAAAAGCACACAGACATTTCTCATCAGAGCAGAATTTGGCATCTTTACAAAGTAAATTAGTTAAAGGTTTAGCAAGTTTAGAGAAGTCCCTAATGAATTTCCTCTAAAACCCTGCATGTCCTAGGAAGCTTCTGATTTCTTTAACAGTTGGGTGGTGCCAACTTCTCAATCACTTCTATTTTGGCCTTGTCCACTTCAATCCCTCTCTCTGAAACTAGATGGCCCAAAACTATCCCCTGTCTAACCATAAAGTGGCATTTTTCCCAATTCAAGACAAGGTTAGTCTCTTCACATCTCTGTAAAACTCTAGAGAGATTAGCCAAGCAATCATCAAAAGAAGAACCATAAACCGAAAAATCATCCATAAAGACATCCATGAAGTCTTCAATAAATTCAGAAAAAATTGTCATCATACACCTCTGAAAAGTAGCAGGTGCATTGCATAAACCAAAGGGCATTCTTCTATAAGCAAAGGTACCATATGGGCATGTAAAAGTGGTCTTATCTTGATCATCAGGATGAATAGGAATCTGAAAAAATCCGGAATACCCATCGAGGAAACAAAAGTGTGAGTGTTTAGCTAGTCTCTCAACCATTTGATCAATAAAGGGTAAGGGAAAATGATCCTTCATAGTGGCAGTATTTAATTTTCTATAATCGATACACATACGCCAACTAGTGACAGTTCTAACAGGTATTAATTCATTGTCCTTATTTTTCATTACAGTGACACCCCCCTTCTTTGGAACACAGTGTACAGGACTCACCCACTTACTATCTGAGATAGGGTAGATAATACCTGCATCTAGCAATTTTAGTACTTCCTTCTTCACCACTTCCTTCATAGATGGGTTGAGCCTTCTCTGAAAATCTATATATGGCTTGTGCTCATCCTCCATGTGAATCTTATGCATACAAAAAGAAGGGTTAATCCCTTTTAAGTCATCAATTGAATACCCAATTACCTTTCTATGAATTCTTAGCTCCTTCAAGAGTAAATCAGTTTCCCTGGCATCTAATTTAGCATCCACAATCATAGGGTAGGTAGAGTTAGGACCAAGAAATTCATATCTAAGGTTATCAGGTAAAACTTTCAACTCAACTTTAGGGATCTTTTAACTTTCATTATCAAAAGTAGCACAATCTAAGATATCGTGTTTCTCATCATCAAAATCATTCTCAAAACCAGGACTATCAATTTTTTCACAAGAATTTTCTAAGGAATTAGAAAAAGAAACATCAGCAGAAGAATCATCAAACAAACAACTAGCATCATAAACTGTGTCATCAATGGACTGAATAGTACACCAGGAACTAGTATAAGCAGGTTTTTTCAATGAATTATTCAAATCAAACTCAATCTTATCATTGCCAATTCTTAGAGCAAGTTTGCCATTCCTTACATCAATAAGGGCTCCAGCAGTGGCTAAGAATGGCCTACCCAGAATAATAGGAATCTTGGCGTCCTCTTTCATTTCAAGTACCACAAAATCAGCAGGTATGAAGTACTTACCAACTTGTATAGGAACATCCTCTAGAATACCTACTGGATATTTTACTGATTGATCGGCGAGCTGCAAAGAAATTGTAGTCAGCTTAGGAGCTACCATGTCCAATTTCCTGCACACAGACAAAGGCATAAGACTTACACTAGCCCCTAGATCACATAAGGCTCGGTCGAAAGCCATATTTCCAATAAAACATGGGATAGAGAAACTACCTGGATCATTCAATTTTGGTGGTAACCTATTTTGAATAACAGCACTACATTCTTCGGTTAAAGAAACAGTACCATAGTTTTCTATCTTTCTTTTGTTAGACAAGATTTCCTTCAAAAATTTAGCATATATGGGCATTTGAGATAAAGCTTCAGTAAATGGTATATTAATGTAAAGCTTTTTCAGAACATCAAGAAATCTCCCAAATTGCTTATCTAACTTTTCTTGTTCTAACCTTTGGGAAAAAGGTACCAGTGGTCTAAAGGATGGAGGTAGATTAGTCTTAGATCCGTCTTCTTTACATGGAACATCCCCTTTCTGATTACTACCCTTTTGAGGTGTTGAACTATGTAGGGTTTGTTCATGTTCAGAAGGCTTTTCTAATTCTAATTCTTCATCCTGATCATTAATAGACTCTTTTTCCTTAAGTTCTCCTAGTTGTCTCCCACTTCTAGTGATAATGGCATTGCAATGTTCCCCAATGTTTAATCTAGATATTTGTCCTTCTAAAATTTTATTGCAAGTAACTAAGGATTCTACTTGAGAAGCAAGATGACTAACAGTTTCTTCAAGATCTTCGAATTTTTTTGTGTTTTGAATTTGCAATGAATAGATTTGGCTAGTTAAAAATTTTTCTAGCATGTGCTCACTAACCTCTTTAGTCAGGGTTTGCTGATTCTCATTCTCATTCTTACCATGTTGATGACAATATGAAATTCCTTCATCTGGAGCCCATTGGCTCTGATTCAAGGACATCTCCTCAAACAACTTGAAGGCATCATCAATTGTTCTACTCATCAAGGCTCCCCCTGCAGAAGCATCAACAATGAGGTGAGTGTGATTAATTAAACCATAATAAAAAGTTTCAATTAAGACTCGTCGCTCCAAGCCATGGTGAGGACATTTCCTTTGCAATTCATTGTATCGTTCCCATGCTTCGCTAAGAGATTCTCCGTCTTTCTGTTGGAAGTTCATGATTTGATTTCTCAATTGGAAAGTCTTGCTTGGTGGGAAATATCTCATTAGAAAAGCTTTTGATAATTGATCCCATGTTGTGAAAGTATTGGGTTGACGAGAATGCAACCAAGTTTGTGCTTGATCCCTGAGAGAAAAAGGGAATAATATCAATTTTAGTGCATCATCAGAAATTCCGTGAATTTTTAATGTATCACAATATTCAAGAAAAGTATATAAATGTGAATAAGGATCTTCGATTGATGATCCTCTAAACTGGTTCTGCTGGATCATGGAGATAAAAGCGGGGTTAATTTCAAAGTTGGGGGTCCCAATTGTAGGTCTAGCAATGCTGAAGTGTATCCCCTGAGGATTAGGGGCAGCATAGTCCCTTAGTGATCTTTGATCAGCCATTAGAAATGAATGTCCTGTGCACACTAGAGCAAACTGATCAAATGATGTAAGTAAACAGAAAAGAATAAAAAGATAAAACATAAATGAAACCTAGTCTAGCAGTACTCTCAATGTCTTTAATATCGATAAAAACTAAGGTACCCGTAACAGTGCCAAAAACTTGATAGCCCGAAAGGGAACACAACAAATCTGGCACGCGTGTACCTTGGACTAATCCTTGGTAACGGCACCAAAAACTTGTTGTTAAACCGCAAGTGCACGGGTATACAAAGTAATAAAAAAGTATCGAATCCACAGGGACCTACGTTGTCGAATACTAAATAGTTGATTTCTTACTATCTAGGCAAGTCGAGATCGTGAGAATAGCAATCGGTAACTAAAACGGGATTATCAAAGAGAAAAGCTGGGACTAGGGTTTCGTTCACTTAAACTTTTATGACTAGATATGAATAAGGATTTCGTTGATTCAATTTTATCATGAAGAAGATATTGAACTCAAGGATCACTTTCATGCATCCGAGTTCTAGGAATCTCTAGTGGAGTCTCAAGGATCACTTTCGTGCATCCGAGTCTCGCAACTAGTTTTTCTCGAGGATCTCCAACGTTCCGATCCTTGCTTTCACACAAGATCTCCACGTTTGACAAATAGACTCGATCTATAGATTCATATTATAATCATGACAATTATTTTACTAGAAAAGATCAAGATGAATCTAACCTAAGGAAGGGATCCTAACATGCAATTCTAGGGTTCCAAATTCTCAAGCAATTACCTTTCGGTCTCAAGCGAAAATTCTAAGAACAAAATTTATAACATGAATTTAAAGAGAGTCTAAGCACAAATATCACATGAGCAAAATCATCATGTTAAAATCAAACTCAACGAAATATTGAAAAAGAGTTGTCTAGTCATTGGAAGTTAAGTAAATTACTTCCCCATGTCCCAAAAATAGTTTAAGCTATCATCATGAGGGAATTACAACAAATCATGGTTTCAGAGGATCGAAAATTGAAAGACAAGAGGAGTTTTAGAAAATACAGCACGACTGTGAAGTATTTTCACAGCCGTAATTTGCAAATAGCTTCGGTGAACAGTGTTGGCGATGCTTTGCTCTTCGATTCCTCCTCCAATCGATCTCTTTACGGTCTGAAACTTTTGGTGTGTTGTCTCCTCCCTCTGACGAAGCTTCAGTATGAAAATCGCGGCTGGAGATCGTCTGGATCGAGCACGGCGGCGAAACCCTCGGCGACGGCGTGGATCAAGATTTCTCCCTCAACGGTTAATCAAAATTGGGGCTTTTGGTCTCTTCGTAATCCTCTCATCAAAAGGTCCTCTTTTTCTTCTTACGGAACCCCAGAAAAACCTCTGGATCGTTCGCAATCATCTCCGTAAGAATCGGGCGTGGACATTGACCTGGGCGTCGCGTTCAAAACCTGTTTTTCGGTAGTGTAATTGTTTACGGCCGGTGCCGTAAAATATCTTGAGTCTTCTGTGCCGATGTCGTCTCGGAAAATACGGCCCGTAAAGTAGTTTATAGCCAGTACCGTAATTTCAGGGCAACTTTCTGTTCTAAAACGGTTGGAAAATACGGCAGTGAAATCCCTTACGGCAGGCACCGTAAAATCGGGTGAAGTTTCTGTTCTAACGCGCTCCGAAATACGGTACCGTAATATTGCTTACGGCCGGTACCATAAAATCTGGAAATCTTCACAAATTACGGCAGTGTTCGGATTTTACGGCACCATATGGAATTACGGTACCGTAAAATAGATTATGGCACTACCGTAATTTGCTGTCTTGCTCCGATTTGCATGAAATTTCTTGGGTGATCTCCTCTTGATGATGGTAATCCTTCTATGTATTTGATTCTGCTTAAAAACTCCTTAAAATAATGCTTTTTTACCTGAAAACCATGAAAAACCAAAATAGAAGTAGATTTTGCAATATTCAATGAATTTAGCATGGAAACAAGTAAAAGATCCTCAATTTTAGCATGAAAAGATATCAAAAAATGATGCAAAATATACTACATATTTTGGTGTCATCACATGCTAGTTTGTTTTATCTCAGATTTATCTTTTCATGCTTGCCCAAATTATGTGTCTCCGTCCCACATCAGTAAGACCAAACCCAATTCTATTCTTCTGATCCCTACGGCCAAGAATATGAAGAAGAAGGGTAAGGCACGTGCCAAGGGTAGTGCCAAAGGTCCAACCAAAGCACTAAAGAAAAAGGCAAAGATGTCAAAGGAACAGAGGTGCTTCCACTGTGGCGAGCAGGGCCACTGGAGGAGGGACTGCAAGCAACTTCAGAATGAGGAGAAGAAAGGCAAGGCCTTGTCTTCAAGCTCAGGTATTTATGTTACTGAAGTCAATCTTTCTACTTCTATGTCATGGGTATTGGATACTGCATGCGGATCTCATATTTGTACAAATATCTAGGGGCTCAAGAAAAGTAGATCGGTGCGGCCTGGAGAGATTGACCAACGAGTTAGAAACGGGGCACAAGTTGCTACTGTTGTTGTAGGAGTTTTGATTCTCTCTCTGCCTTCTAGAATTCAGTTAGAGCTAGACAATTGATATTATGTACCTTCACTTACTAAGAACATTGTATCCATTCCTTGCTTGGCAAAGAAAACATTTAAATTTGAAATAAATAAGAACTTCTGTTCTTTTTCATTTGCAAATGTGTTCTATAGGAAGGGTACTTTATGCAATGGTTTGTATGTCTTGGACATGGATAGCTCTATATGCAACATAAAAAGTAAGAGGACTAAACTGAGTGGTTCAATTGGTAATTTCCTATGGCATTGTCGATTAGCCCATATAAATAAGAATCTCATTCAACAACTCCATGCAAATGGGTTGTTAGATTCAAGTTCCTTGGAGGAATTTGATACTTGTGAGCCTTGTTTATTAGGGAAGATGACAAAAGCACACTTCACCAAGACTGGTGAGAGAGCAGGAGGTTTATTGGATCTTATACACAGTGATGTGTGTGGGCCATTCAGTAAGCAAGCTAGAGGAGGGTACAACTACTTCATCACATTTACTGATGACTTCAGTAGATATAGATATGTCTATCTAATGAGACATAAATCTGAATCTTTTGAGAAATTTAAGGAGTTCAGACATGAAGTAGAGAACCAACTTGGTAGATCCATTAAAACTCTTCGATCAGATCGTGGTGGAGAGTACCTAAGCGGTGAATTCTTTGACTATCTTTGGGAGTGTAGGATCCTATCCCAATTCACTTCTCCTGGAACACCTCAATTGAATGGTGTGTCTGAGAGGAGAAATCGAATTTTGTTGGACATGGTTCTATCCATGATGAGTCATGCAAATCTACCACCCTCATTATGGGGTTTTGCACTTCAGACAACTTCTCTAATACTGAATAATATTTCATCTAAGAGTGATGGAGGAAGTAGCCCTGCTCTGAGGAGATCTACTCGGGCTTGCAGGAAACCTCTTCGATATGGGTTCTCTTAGAGTCCCCTCTCTTGCATTGCATTTAGGGTAATTTATTTTTCAATAAAGCCATGCATCATGTAGTCATTTATGGCAAGTCCAATTGTAGTAGGTTGTGTATTGTAAGTCATGAAACTTTATGAACTTTTGCATCATAGTAGGGTAGTGCATACATGCATTAGGACACATATTTGGCAGGTATTCAAGTTAGGAATTAGCTCAAGCATCACCCAAGGTCAGCTCAAGTTCTACTCAACTCAAGCTCAGCTGATGCAGGAGCATCTTCGGGGTTTAATTATGCATGTTTTTTACTTTCATGTTCTTGCCTTAGAATAGGGGTAGCGTAGGATTTTATTTTCTTTTAAGTGTTTTTAATTTCCTAGATGATGTAGTAGGTTGTCTATAGCCTAGGGTTTATTGCACCTGTAATTCACTACAAGGCACCAACTCCTCCCCAAGACTCAATATCAGCCCTCCATCTAGCTCCTCAATGATCCAATCAAGATCCACGATCCAACAAGTGCAACAATCAACCCAAGATCAGTCCTTCATCCATCTCTGCAAAATCAAGCAAGATCCACCATTCATCAAGGCAATAATTCATCTCGTTGACACATGGGTGCCACCACACTTCAAGGTTTCATCCTAATGGGCACCACCTCAATCCACCTCATCATGATGACATGGATTGGCACCCAAACCAGCCACAAAACACCAAAGGTGCCACCTCCAAATTCAAAGCTCAAATCAGCCTCCATTCTCCACCAATGAGGATCAAAGCACCCTTTCATCCACCAATAGGAAGCCATGCGCCAACCAGCCCCTCCATGCATTAATTGGGCACTTGCATGCACCCTAGCATGCAACCAATGCATGCCAAGCTCCACCAGCAACTAGAGGTGCCAAGGAAGAAAACAATCATCACCATCCATTCAAAACTAGTATCATTCTAAGCCATTAGTTTGAAATTCCCAAGAGGGCTATTTTGTAACTTCCCCTATGTGAACGTTGAGGGAAGGAGAGGGTTTTAAAGCCTTGTATTTTCACATGCACCTTAGTCTATTGTTCAAGAAAGAAAACATTATGTGTGATGCGTGAGCATTGTCAAGGTTTGGTGGACTCCAAACGATACCTTCTCTTCCCCCTTCTCTTCCTCTAGTGTAACCGAGAGTGCTCTCTTCCTCTTCTCTTCTTCTTCTCCACCAAAGCTGCCTTTCTCTCCTTGAAGTTCTGTGTGACGCCATCAACATGCTCATCCTTCATCATCTTCAACGCCAAGTCAAAGAGGAGAAGATGAAGACTTGAACAAGACCCCCCTAAGGATCATCTTTGTCATAGTTTAAGGGGAGTTTGGGGACACTTGTATTTCGTTCTCCCCTTGTTCATTTGATTTGAATGTAGGCCGTTTAATAACCCTATTATAAGCCTCATCGCCAAGATCCGGGAGCAAAGACAA
Organism: Costus lasius; assembly: GCA_027563935.2. Lineage (NCBI taxonomy): Eukaryota > Viridiplantae > Streptophyta > Magnoliopsida > Zingiberales > Costaceae > Costus > Costus lasius. Next base: position 74,802,424 of record CM050449.1, read on the forward strand.
AGAAAGGGTTAAAGGCCCCTTTCCCTAAAAGGGGCCACAAGGTGATTTCCACCCTTTTCTCTTCTTCTTATTTACTTGTTTATCTATCTTGCTAGAATCACATGCCCTAGTTCTTTGATGTTTTGAGCTCCACACCAAGAGACGATCTTAGGTTTTTAACCCATATAATCATCCCCTACTTCATCAGCCCAAGAAGGAAAGAAGACTTCAAATCCAAGTTCAACCCAAGCGTTGATGAGTTCACTTGACAGCTCAACTTCTTCATTTGCTTGGGTGCCTCTTCCTTGGGATAATCAGCCACCTCAGCCTCTATCCATTCAAGATATGCGCCAAACCCAAGCAAGCAAGGATTCGGTCAGCAATCAAGATCCACAATCAAAGGAAGCAATTAGTTCAAGTTTCCATCATTATCTTGCCACCCAAACTCTTATGGAAGCTTTTCAAAATTCAAAGGATTGCTTGATGCGCAAGCAAGAAGCAAAGAAACCAGCCTTTCACCCACATCAAGAGCGCCAACAAAGATAGTTCAATGCCATCCCAATGCCATTAAAACATTGCCAATTGGGGACCATCAAAGAAGGAAGTCATTCAAGACAATTTGTGCCAGCCCCTTGTCTTTCAATTTTTGAATTTCTCTCTATTTTTGTAAGGAGCACAAGGGAGCATTTGACCATCCTGCCCTAGCTCTTCCCCTCGCCTATAAGTGTAGCCACTCTCGCATGTATTCTCAGCTTTTGATGAAATAATATTGTCTATTAGTTTCCTAGGTTAATTACTTGTGTTAGTAGTAGAATTCTCCCTTGCCGAGTCCCTACCCCTTCTTCCAACTCCTCCACCGAAACCCTAAGAAGCTCTCCTCCCTTTCATGTGCACAACTACAAGGATATCCCTCTTTGATCCTCGGTTTGGAGCAAGAAGAAGAGAATCATTTCCTCTTGGCATCATGGAGATTTCACCCTACTCGGCTAAGTTTCTTCCCTTAATCTTTTCACTTGGTTTTGAGAACTCTTCTCTACACTAATCCTTGGTTTTATAACTTGTAGCTTGCGCTTGGTGTGGATCTAGGAGGGGTGCACCCCTCCTCCTCTCCTCCCCCCTTTCTCCCTAGATAGCTTAGGATTAACAAGGGAATTTGTGAGGCTTAACCTCACCCCTTGATCTTTCTTCTATATTAAAATCCGTGATCCGTACGGATCTTTCTGTGATTGCTTGTAAGCTCCACCCTACACCTTCCATCAGAGTTGGACCAGTGAAGATCGGGAAGTACAATCCTTCTATTCTCAAGGACTGCTCTGTAAGTTTAATTTCCAGTACTTTATTTTCAGCATTTACCATTTTCAATAGTTTAATTCTCGGATTTTCTCTTTACCATATAAAATACAAAAAAATTAGTTTTTAAATCTTGTTAGTCAAAATCGGGTTTTTCCTTATTATCTACATATTATCAAAACCGATTTCAAAATTCATTGTTTGAATGCTTTAGACCCCTCTATCCTACATCAGCTTGGTATCAGAGCCTAGGCTCTTAGACTAGATTTTTAAGCCTCAAAACTTATTTTTCTACTTCTAGGTGGTCTTTGGAACTAGGTGTTTGAAAGAACTTGACTACGTATCTATCTATCACTTGCTCTATTTTCAAAACTTGTATTTTTTTTTCAAAATACCCATGCAAACCCGGTCTAAAACTCAACAACAGGAACAAAATCCCACAATGGACAGTGCTACCGTGAATGAGAAATTTGACTTATTGACTGAACAAATAGGAACCCTTACTCGAGGCCTTAAACAACTTACCACTGAGTTCCATGACTTTAGGGAAAGGTCTTGTAACCATGCTAGTGAACCACCACCTAGCCCTCATCATGTGGAAACCCAACAACCTTGGAATGGGCATCAAAACCCAACCTCTATATGACCCCAACAACCACCTGCATGGAATGGGCATCAAACCCCAACCCATGCAGGAACCCAACCTATGTGGAATGGATATCCCAATCCAAACCATGTAGGAACCCATCCTCATCCAACATGGAATGGATATCCCAATCCGAACCATGTAGGAACCCCTCAACCAACTATGTGGAATGGACCTCCTACTCAAACCCCACCTCAACCCTGATTTAGGGAGGATGAGGTGCACCGCGCCATCAAACTCAATCCCCCAACCTTCAATGGCTCCTTAGAACCCCGAGACTTCTTGGATTGGACAACCAAGCTCAAACAATATTTCGAGTGGAGCATGATTCTGAGCACAGAAAAGTCCGACTTGCAAAGTGCCTTCTTGAGGGAAATGCTAGGTTGCACTGGACCAATGTAGAAAACAACTTAGAGAGATCCAACCCACCTCCCATAGACACCTGGATAGAAATGCGCCAACAACTTAAACTGAAATATGTCCCCTCATATTTTCAGAGTAAGCTGTTTGACCAGGCATCTAGCTTAACCCAAGGATCCATGACTATTGACCAATACACTACTAGTTTTGAGGAATTCCTCCTCAGGGGAAACCCCGGAGAAAATCCCCTATTCACCCTTAGCAAGTATAAAAACGGTCTCTGATCTGAGATTAGAAAGGGCCTTACCTAATACCAAATAGACTCCATAGAGGTTGCCCATCTTAGAGCCAAGGAGATAGAGCAAGAACTTAAGGCTGCCTTTAGGAAAGAGTTTAGTGCCTCTAGACCAAGTCCTAGACCTACCCAACCCCAAATCTCTAACACTCCTAAACCTAAGCCCTCTAGTTACTTAGAACCATCTAGGGTCAAATGCCAGGGTTGCCAACAATTTGGACACTACATGAAAGACTGTCCTAAAAGGGTCTTATACTTAGGTGAGAAAACCAAACCCTTAGACTTGAAGACATTAATGACCCTGATTCTGGTAGCCAAGTCCTAGAAGACAATGAATATGATAGTAGTGAGGAGCCTACCCATAACACCTTAGGAGTTGTTTGGTGTACCTTGATCAAACCCTCACCCACTGATGATTGGCGAAGAACTAGTATCTTCCATACTTACACAAAATGCAATGGAAACATGTGCAAAGTAGTGATAGATGGGGGTAGTAGTCTCAACGCTACCCCCATCTATCCCAATGGAAACAGTATCTCCCACTCTACTATTACCAAGTTCAAACTTAAGATAGAAACTCACCCAACCCCTTATAGCATCTCTTGGGTCAACCAGTCTAGTGTACCGGTACCTATGAAGGGCAAATTTGGTGTGATGTCATCACTATGGACGTCGCTCAAGTCCTTCTAGGCAGGCCATGGCTATATGACATGGATGTAGTCCACTACGGTTGGACTAACACCTGTCTTTAGTCATTCAGGTCAAAAGATCAAGCTGAAACCTTCTATGCCTAGAGAGCTTAAGGTCTCAACCAATAAAGGAAAAATAGAAGATACCAAACCCATTCAATCAACCCTTCAGCTCATGAGGCCTAAGGATTATAAACCTGATCAACCTTTGTTTACCTTAGTCCTCAAGGAAGTCAACCAAGAAGAATAAACTAAGCCACCCCCTGAAGTAGAAGCCCTCTTAGAACAATATAGTGAGCTTACCCCTGAAGAACTACCCAAAGGACTTCCACCCCTTAGGGACATCCAACATGTAATAGATATTGTCCCAGGTTCAACCCTACCCAATCTGCCCCACTATAGGATGAACCCCACTGAGCATCAAGAACTTAAGAGGCAAGTAGATGGCCTATTAGAAAAAGGACACATAAGAGAAAGCCTTAGCCCATGCGCCATGCCTGCTTTGCTCACCCCTAAAAAGGATGGCAGTTGGCGCATGTGCATAGTGTTAGGAAATGCCGGGTGTAATTTAAAATTTTGCAGTCCCAGGACGCAGCGGAAGAAGCATTACACCCGAAACACATTCCTTTCCCAAGGATCCATGCGAGTGAGTATACACAAGGATGTGATAGAGATGTACCTCTTTTGCTTGTCTAGATGTCGAAGCCATGTTGAAGGCGCCCATGTGTTCGCCCTCTACAAGTATCCACGCGTCGACTCCTTGATCGTTGCTCCCTTCCACGCTTGGTGCTAGCCTCGGGAAGAGAATCAAGCCTTATGGTATCTTTACTTCTCTTGCGCCACCTCCAAGATGAAAGCGCCAAGAGGAGATGAGGAGGAAGATGATGCCACCAAGTTGCTTCCTTTCTTCTTCTTTGCTTGCGCCACCTTCAAGCAAGGTGCGCCTATGGCCAAGGAAGGGAGAGAGCTTGTGGCAAGGAGATGCCACCAAGCACTAAGAGTCCTTGCGCCAAGAAGAGAGGGGAGGAAGAACTTGCGGCTCCAAGGAAGAAGTTTGCGCCAAGCCTTATTTACTTTCGCCCCTTGCACTCCAAGTCTCTCCAAGAGATATGTCACCCCTCCTTGATATTGTCCACACGAATCAATCACTTAGTGGGGCGACAAGGGTCCTATTAATAGGACAAGGGGCGGTTATTGCAATGGCTAGGATTATGCCAAGTGGGCGGCTAGGATAAAGGAGTCTTGAGCTAAGGAAAGTCTCCAAGACTTTACCATAAACCTCATTCAACTTATCCTAATTTGCCCAATGGCCATATCAGCCCAAGACATGCCTTAGGGGCATGTATTCCATCTAAGGAGAAGGGCTAGGCGCAACAAGCATGAGGAATTCGACTAGGGTGGTGTCTTGGGAGAAATTAGGGTTTGAGGTAAGGTAAGTCTCCAAGACATTACCATATACCTTTCCCTACTATCCATATGCGCCCAAGCTCTTTCCAAAAGAGCCATCAAGCCATATCAGCCCCAAGACTTGCCTTAGAGGCAAGATACCATCAAAGGATGAAGGGGGAGGCGCCACTTCCTTCCAAAGGAAGCAATTTATGCCACCCATACCCCATTATGCCCCTAGGCGCCAATGGGGTTGGGTTTCTCCCCATTATACCCTTTAAGCCAATTCCTTCTTCATGACAACTTATTATTGGGCCTCATTGGATAATGAGCTAGCCCAAACTTCATGATATGGGTTGATTAAGCCATTGGATCCAATCCAATGCAACCCTAATCCAAATGTGACCAATCTAGGTCAATTTCGGGTCAACCTGCCAAAAATGAAGTTTGGCTCCAATAACTTTCTTCCAACTCATCAGGCCCATTGGCGCTGATGAAATCTTCCAAATTGATCCAAGTTATCCAATAACTTGATCATAAGGCTTCTGATTAAAGCAACGTCAAGAGTCTATTGCGTGTGACCCCGTAGGATCCATATGACGATGGCAATGATGTAAACATCATAAGTAGTGAGGGGTATCTAGCAACACATCACTACTACCCATGTCATAGGACTTAAGTCATTATGGCAACAACTCCTAACAAGCAACGAGGATTCCCATTGCATTACAGATCCCTTTGCCTAAGTTGATATCCTGCCATTGGATTAGTCTCAAGTTTATTATCCAATGCATTGGTCATGACTCAACAAGTGTGGCCACACTTTCCTGTCATGCACCAATAAGGTGGGGCGCCCCAAGGTGGATATCATGCTTCCTCGAAAGGAAGGGGCAAATCCTACTATTAGTCATCCATGTCTCTACGTGACTTATGACATGCCCAATGACAGTCGTTTTGGTCTCCCAGTTACGGAGAGACGTAAGACTGTATTAAAGCATACCCATCATCAAATCTAGACATGAATACCTCAAGTCTAAGGATCAATGCAAAACCTCTTGCATGTGAGATTGACTTGTTGACTAGACAAGTCAATCCTCACGGTGGATCACTCCAGTGCATCCAATGCACCTGTATGTCTGCGTTACTGTGCCCCGCACCTAACCAGCCCATACACCAGTCTCACATGTACCAAAGCTGTCCCATATCTGCTAAGGTACCTTGTCTGGGGATAGCTTATGAGAATGGATCCAATCCAAACTCCTGGGACATTATTTATGCAACTCAATACATCAACGCAGGTAGAGAAGTCTGCATAATAACGACCATGCCTATATAAAGAGTAATAGTTCTATCAAAGTACATTCAAACAATGCCTGACCATGTCCATACATTGGTCTTTAGGGCATATACACCAACACATAGACTGTAGAGCCATAAATAAAGTCACAGTCAAGTATAGGTTTCCTATCCCTAGGCTTGATGATATGCTAGACATGCTAGTTGGCTCTAAATGGTTTAGCAAGCTTGACTTAAGAAGTGGATACTGTTGGGGTATGCCCTTAAGGCTAATGTTTGAGGCCTCGGGATTGTATCAATATCATGTATAAACTCTAATGTTTATAAAGGCAATGGTTGTTATTCAGGTTGTTACATCATCTGCTGTCATATGTATACTTCTGAATAATGTCTCAATGCTGTTCAGCTTGGCTGACATGCAGTTAAGTCCTTAGTCGAGATATCTTGGTGAACATGAGACAGCCTAGATATGATTGAGACTAATATGTGTTCTAATCTTATAGGATGCTTCGAGCATGGAATAAGATGTAGACTCATAGGTACATTGGATGTACTGGACAGACCCTACTAGGATATTCAATTGCTTGTCACAATGTGAATAATCCTTGTATGCAAACAAGTGGCATATGTCCTCTGACTTGAGATCACTTGTGTTTCTAAATGATGATTGTCATTGTTTTGAGGTAGTTCAATATCATTTGAAACATAATGGTTATAGACTATCTTGGATAATGATCATGAGTCAGGTTAGGACACTAGTGATAGATATAGGATTGCCGTCTCCTTAATAGGAGTGTGATGTTCTAAAGGGGCCCCCCTGGATGAGATGATTGAGAAAGTGTATGGCCATACCCAGATGACTGTGTTCATCTGATCTAATCATTCTCATCATATTGGAGTCACAGGCTTGACACGCTTGTCCAATAAGAACATCCAGTGGCAAAGGAAACATGTATGCCTAGTGAAGTAGATTCACACTTGTGCTGTGGTTTGGGTGTAGTCTTGGAAGACTCTTTCCTTTGTATCGGGAGACAGTGATGTGTTGCTAGATACCCCTCACTGATCGTGATAACGTAAGTTATCATTACCGACATTTAAAGGAAACCCTTAGGGTCGCACAATTTGATGATATGGCTTACTTAAGTCAGATCGTGTGGACTGAATTGTTTTGGTTCATTTTAAAGGGATTTAAACTCTGATTGTAAGTGAGATCTGGTCTGATCATGTTTGATTGATTAGGGCTTGAGATCGGTAAGCTTCGATCGAGAGAAGTGATGCTGGATTGGTGAGATCAAGAGCATCGAGAGATCAACGGTTAGATCTTGAACCTTTGGGTTTAATGAGATCTAGATCAAAGGCTTGGCTTAATTGGTCATTGAACCAAATGTCATTGAACCGGCTCATGTGTGAGCGCTTGGTTCAAATGAAAAAGAGGAGCGTTCGGTTCACTTGGGTGAACGTATGAACGCATGAGCATTGAGGGCTTTCTATATTTGGAAATTCGGTTTTCCAATTTGAAAGTAACGCCCCACGTTTGTGTGGAACGCATCTTGCTCTCGTTCTCTTCTCCTTTCGACGACACTCTCGTGAAAAAGAGGAGGTTAACGCCTTGGAGAAAATTCAGCCAAGCAAGAGTTCATCTCTCAATTCCCTTCAAGCGATCAAGGATACTTTGAAGAACTTTGCTAGCACAAAGGACTCAAAGGAGCAAGTCATCTCTCTTCTTGTGTGCGGTACCTTTGGAGAAGACCCCTTTCGATCTTTGCTTCCAAGGCACCATCCAAGCGATGGCAATGGTATGATCTTTCTTCTAGATCTATCTACATTGCAAGGTATTGAAAGTTGATCATATGACATATAAATCGATCTAGGAAACCCTTGCTTCCGCTCGAAAATTTTTATATGCGCCTACTGTTAGGGTTTCGCCCCTTGTTTTAGGGGACTTTCAGATACCACCAAGTCAGGATAAGGCTAGGTGACGAATGGAAGACAGCTTTCAAGACCAAGGATGGTCTCTATGAATGGTTAGTCATGCCTTTTGGCTTAACTAATGCTCCTTCCACATTCATGAGACTTATGACCCAAGTCTTAAAGCCTTTCATTGGAAGATTCCTTGTAGTCTACTTTGATGATATACTCATCTATAGTAAGACTAGAGGAACACCTAGAGCACCTTAGGAAGACCCTTGACCTTCTTAAGGAAGAGAAACTCTACATCAATCACAAGAAGTGTTCCTTTTTGTCCCATAGTGTGATCTTCTTAGGATTCATAGTGTCTGAACATGGCCTTCAGGCAGACCCCTCTAAGATCCAAGCCATTATAGACTGGCCTGAACCTAAGACGATCACTAAAGTCAGAAGCTTCCATGGCCTAGCTACCTTCTATTGGAGATTCATAAGGAACTTTAGCTCTATAGTGGCACCTATCACTAGTTGCCTAAAACAAGGTGAGTTCTCCTAGACTAAATTTGCTAGCAAAGCCTTCCAAGAACTTAAGGATAAGATGACCACTGCCCCGGTCCTTAGACTTCCTGACTTCAATAAAGTCTTTGAGGTAGATTGTGATGCCTCTGGAGTTGGCATAGGGGGAATCCTAAGCTAGGAAGGCCATCCCATAGCCTTCTTTAGTGAAAAACTCAATGAGGCAAAGCAAAAATACTCTACCTATGACAAAGAATTTTATGCTGTTGTCCAGGCTCTAAGGTATTGGAGACATTACCTCATCCATAGGGAGTTTACTCTTAATAGTGACCACCAGGCCCTCTCCTATCTAAGTGCTCAGAAGAAGTTAAACTCAAGGCATGCTGGTGTGGGGCGGAGACACGAAATATGATACTAGCTAAAAGTTTGATTATTATTATTATTTTCAAAATAAAGATCAAAACTCAGAAAACAGCTAGAAACATAGTGTTGCAGAAATATGTCATTTAAGAAAAGCTGCTATGCCTTGGACAAAAATCCGTAGATCCAAAATAAAAACTGATTAAACCAAGATATCAAACAAAACTAGTTCTTTGAATGACATAAAGATTAGGCGGTGGCGATCTGTCAGCAATTTATAATATATGCAAGAAGTGAGCTAATCAAAATATACCATCAAACAGTTGCAGGATTTGCATCATTCTTCAAAAGTTGGCAAGTCTCCTATGTTGATATGATGAGTTTGGAGTCAACTCTACTAGTCCAAGTGGTAGAACAACATTCGTACTTTATTTCTTTGCCAAGCGTCAAGATTGTTGTTGCGTCAAATTCTTATAATACCAGCACAAAATAGCCTAGTCAGATTACTAGATTGAAAGAACTGCGGAAGTTATTCAGATAGTAAAAGATGCTATGTGTTTCTAGTTGATCCATTGTCGCTTCAGTTGGATTGACTTATCCTTCTAGTAGATTAAGATGTGTTCTTCTTATTGACGCCAAATTTGAAGATTTTTATTCCACTGAATGCTTAAGATACCTGCGGAAAGAAGCTTAGTCAGATTAATAGAGTAGGAAAACTTAGCATCAGAAAAATAGTGCTCTGGAAATAGGGGATGTGTGGGAGAGAAGCAGAGTTCGTCGGCGTTCGTCCGGTGGTGCACGGACATCGAAACTGCTACTACTAGGGGTTGTTGAGGTGATGATGATGACGTGGCCAGAGTTTTGGGTCGAGCGGTGGCCGGTCGGAGGAGGGCGACGAAGAAAGGCGGAACTAGGGTGGAAGCAGGCTAGAACAGGGAGGGGCGCGAGTGGAGCAGAGGGCGTCGCCAGACGTCCGGTGATTCACCAAATGGAAACCTGCTATAACTGGAAGATGCTATGGTAGAGGAGAAGACGTGGCCAGAGTTTGGCGGTGAAAGATGGCCGGACGGAGGAGATCGATGATGAAAGGCGGGTCTGAGGCGGGATTAGGGCGGAAACAGGGGAGTAGTTCAGTGTTTCGATTCCGGCGATCGGGGTGGCAGATGGATGGATGCTGGCGGCTGGAGCTTCATCTTGGGGAGGAGGAGTGATGCCCGAAGTTTTGTGAGGATTAGACCGGCGGATCATCGGCGGTGTGCTCACAAAATTTTGAAAATCTGGAAGATGGCTGAAACGTGCAGATGATTGCAGCGGAGCAGAGAGTTATGGGAAGAAGGAGAAGAGGGGAAAACTAGGTGACACAAGCACCTCAGAGAAGACAAGGGAAAGAGACATCCGATGCCATTGGAAGGCGAACTATTTCTTTCATTAAAAAATTCACTATCGATTACAAAGTTCATACGTGATACATATAGAGATGATGAGAAAGACGTTGGGGTGAACGTTGTTCCTTCTATCTTTGGTTGCATGAGAAACATTGAGGGAAAACGTAGGAGAAGCTTCCTTTCTTGGAAGATGAACGTTGCATGATCACAGCGTTGAAGATGATTGATGCGCAAAGAGACGTTGGAGAAATTTCCTTTGTTGCAATGTTGAAGATGAGCGCTGACTGGTCTTGGATTGAAAATGAATGTTGACTGGCCTTTAATAAGTTGATCTGGAGCTGGCCAAACATCATCGCAATGCTTGTCTCTCTTTTGTAATTGGGCTTTGAGAATATGTGATAGCTTCATGGGATTGAATGCCTTGAGCCACACTTAAATGGGTTGAAATAATTCTTCTATTATTGAGCTAGCTTTAAGAGTGAGCTTGCTAGCTTATTCGTGAGCTTCCGATCCTTTGCCTACGGTAGTCGTAGACTCCATTTGTACTTTCTTCGCTTGTGATCTCTACCCCCATCACATGCTAAGTGGGTCGAATATCTACAACAATATATTTTTGTGCTTAGACATAAATCAGGATCTGAAAATAAAGTAGCAGATGCCCTTAGTAGAGTAACTTTACTTTTGAACAAACTGCATGTTGAAGTTACTTGCTTTGATTCCATGAAAGATGCTTATTTTGAATGTCCTGATTTTTCTACTTTATATTCTGACCTTAGTCTAGACCCATTGAGTCACCCTCTCTACTCCCTCAGGGATGGGTATCTTTTTCTTGGACCCACACTCTGTGTGCCCAAAACTTCCATCCGAGAGTTCCTTATCTAGGAATTACACGGAGGTGGTTCTGCCGCGCACCAAGGATGAGATAAGACCCAAGCCCATGTAGAGGAATGGTTCTACTGGCCAAACCTTTACCGGGATGTAGCTAAGGTCGTGAGACATTGTAGGACTTGTCAGCTCACCAAAGTCCATAAACACCGCTGACGGAGTCATAGACGCCACTGGGGAAGACCACCCCCCTTTGGAAGACGCTTGGGAAGACTACCTAGGATCTGAGGAAGACACCCACCAAATTTCAGCTTAGAAACCCTTCTACCGCCCTAAACACGGCCAGGCCGTGATGGTCGACATGGCCGTGACACGATCGAGAAGAAACGTGAACGCCAACACGGCCTAGGACACGCCCGTGCCGCCAGCCGTGCCCGCCTCTGTGCAGATTCCAGATGATGAACATGGCCGTGATGAAGAACACAGCTAGACCGTGCCCACCTCTGTTGGTTTTGCTATCAGAGGAGGTTGAAGCTAACTCTTGTCTACCTTCGCCGATCTCCCGTTGCATCTCATTCGGCTTTTCGGGTTTTCATTTCAGCATTCATTCGCATTTCCTGCATCATGACAACTAGATCAGGAGCCCCTTATCAGCAACCCCCTACCCAGGTGCCCGCTACGACCGAAGAAAGTACTCTGCCTAGGGTAGAGTCAGTTGAGTCACTATCCACGCGTATAGAAGCGATGGAAGCTATGTTTCAGCACCTTGTGGCGTCGGTCCATCACTTGACGGACCAGGTCATGGAACTCCGTGCTAAACCCATTGAGGGACAGCCCTCACTTAGTGCCCCACCTCCGTTGGCCCCGCTGCGTATGCGTGCCAATGAGTCACCCCGCTTTGACCCCTTCGCCGATGAGTCCGCATGAGCCGAGGACGCTCCTCATCCACGTCGAGCTGCCCCACGTAGTCGGGAGGACGACGAGGTCCGCCGACTCACGGGCGTTGACCCCCCGATTTTCAATGGTAGTCTTGACCCTCATGTCTTCCTCGATTGGGCTGCCGCTGTCGATAACTACTTTGAGTGGAGTGCCATGTCCAAACACCTTAAAGTTAGCTACGTCTGTCTTTTGCTAACTGGCCCTGCTCGGTTGTATTGGACGAACGTAGAGCGCCAATTAGTAGACCAACACCTTCCCCCCATTACACGATGGGAGGAAATGTGCTACCGGCTTAAGGAGAAGTACGTGCCCCCTACCTATAGGCAGCGCCTCCTCGACTCATACTCCGTCATCTCCTACGGGTCCGACACCGTCGATGCATACCACACTCGTTTCGACGAGCTCGGTATTCGCTGCAACCTTAAGGAGGATCCCGCTTTTACCCTTTCTCAGTTCTGCAACGGTCTCCGCGAGGAGATTCGGCGCGCTTTACCCACATACGGCCTTGACACGATCCTCCTTGTCCTCCACCATGCTCTCGAGATTGAGCAGGACCACCGTTTGCGCGCCCCATGCGCGGAGCCTCTTTCAGCTCGCCATCCTGTTTATACGCCTCCGGCGCCTGCCCCTCCTCCTCGCTTCGAGGCACCACCATGTCCTAACCATACCGGTCCTCGTCGCCCCCCTCAGGATGCGCCCCGAGAGGCGCCCCCACCTCATTTTACTTGGGAGGACAGGGGTAAGGCACCTGCTGCCGTCGTTCCCCCGGGTCCTTATCGCCACTACAACCAGACCGGTCACTTCAACCGGGACTGTCCCCACCGCTCTTTGCATATCGTGCCTGAGCGACATGACCCACGACCCCCCGCTCCTTGCGGCCCACTTACGGCCCAAGAGGTCGGCCCCCAGTGTTACACCGATGACGAGTCTAGCCCACGCCACACTATGGCGGACGTTCGCTACACCCTTGTCCACAGCCCTCCTCCGCCGGAGGATTGGAAGCGTACGAGCATCTTTTACACTTACATTAAGTGTAACGGCCACTCGTGCAAGATCGTGATTGATGGCGGTAGCAGCCTTAACGTCATCTCTCAGATGGCCGTCACCCGTTTCGGTCTCCCCCATGAGCCACACCCTCGACCTTACTCGATTGCGTGGGTTGACACTTCTAGCCTACCTATCACCCACCGATGTCAGGTCCCCATTTAATTTCGTGACTACTCGGAGAAGGTGTGGTGCGACGCTGCTTCCATGGACGTCGCCCATGTCCTGTTAGGTCGGCCTTGGCTCTACGACCGCGACATGATCCACTACACCCGTTCCAACACTTACGTCTTCCACCATGGGGGACGTAAGATTTGCTTGACCCCGGCACCACCTAAGGAATTGCGAGCCTCCACGTCCAAGGGCGTCATCACACCCTTGCCTCCCGCCCCACCTGCGCCTAAGCCAGTCGCCTTGGTTTGCCCTACCTCCCTTGTCCAAGAGGCCCAGGAGACCAACGTGGTCTATGCCCTCATGGTCCGCGAGGTCTCCCCTACTCTCCCGCCGCCGGCCCCTCTGCCGGCGGAGGTCACTGCCATGTTAGAGGAGTTCGCCGACATCTCCCCCGTGGATCTCCCCATCGGTTTGCCCCCGAATCGTGACATCCAGCATGTCATTGACCTCGTCCTCGGTGCGTTGTTGCCTAACCTGCCCCACCACCGTCTTAACCCGACCGAGCACATAGAGCTCAAACGACAGGTGGATGACCTTCTGTCCAAAGGCTTCATTCGTGAGAGCCTCAGTCCTTGCGCCGTTCCTACGCTTCTTACACCCAAGAAGGATAGCTCTTGGTGGATGTGTATTGATTGCCGTGCGATCAATCGCATTACCGTCAAGTACCGCTTTCCCATTCCGCGCTTGGATGACATGTTACACCTCATCTCCGGTGCTTGCTGGTTTAGCAAGCTGGACCTTCGGAGTGGCTACCATCAAGTCCGCATGCGTGAAGGCGACGAGTGGAAGATGGCCTTTAAGACAAAGGACAGCCTCTACGAGTGGCTGGTTATGCCCTTCGGGCTTACCAACACACCTTCCACGTTCATGCTCCTCATGAGCCAGGTCCTCCGCCCATACATGGGCAAGTTCCTTGTCGTCTACTTTGATGACATTCTCATCTATAGCCGCACCCACGCTGACCATCTTGAGCACTTGCGCCTGACCTTCGACATTCTCTGTAAGGAACGCCTGTTCCGCAATGCGAAGAAGTGTTCGTTCCTCGATTCTCAACTTCCGTTCCTTGGATTCATTATCTCGGACCAGGGACTCATGGTCGACCGCGCGGAAGTCGAAGTCATCCATCAATGGCCCATCCCTGAATCCGTTACCGAGGTCCATAGCTTTCTCGGCCTTGCCGCCTTCTACCATCGTTTCATAAAGGGGTTCAGCACCATCGCGTCCCCCATGACGGCCTACACCAAGAACGAATCCTTCTGTTGGACACCCACGGCGAGCCGCGCTTTCTCAGCCCTCAAGGACATCGTGACCTCTGCCTCGGTCCTTCATCTCCCTAACTTTTCTAAAGTCTTTGAGGTTGCCTGTGACGCCTCCGGCACTGGCATCGGAGGTACCCTTAGCCAAGGACACCCGGTCGCCTTCTTCAGCGAAAAGCTAAACGATGAGCGACAACGATATTCTACCTACGACAAGGAGTTTTACGCCATGCCGCCTTCTACCATCGTTTCATAAAGGGGTTCAGCACCATCGCATCCCCCATAACGGCCTACACCAAGAACGAATCCTTCTATTGGACACCCACGGCGAGCCGTGCTTTCTCAGCCCTCAAGGACATCGTGACCTCTGCCCCGGTCCTTCATCTCCCTAACTTTTCTAAAGTCTTTGAGGTTGCCTGTGACGCCTCCGGCATCGGCATCGGAGGTACCCTTAGCTAAGGACACCCGGTCGCCTTCTTCAGCGAAAAGCTAAATGATGAGTGACAAAAATATTCTACCTACGACAAGGAGTTTTACGCCATGCCGCCAAAGACACAGCCGTGCCGCCAGTCGTGCCCGCCTCTGTGCAGATTCCAAATACTGAACACAGCCGTGACGACAAGCACGGCCAGGCCGTGTTTAGCCCCAGTTTTCCACCCCGTTCAACATTCGCAGCGGTCCTCGCACCCCCCGGACCATTTTGTGGGAGTGATGAGCCCCTCGATAGCAACAACATGTCCCATCCGCTCCATCAATGTGGTGTCTCCTGCCTCCACGACATCCCTTCACCCGCTGCACTTCACTCGGGGGCCGCCTCGAGACCCGACTGCCGACCGCGACCAGTCCACCGACCGCTACAACAACCGAGTTCTCAATTCGGCACAAGACATCGCCAACAACATCCATAATCAGCCCACCATCAGCAAATTCTGCTGCTTCGTGGCAGCTTGTTCGGAGATGGTGTAGCGCCACTGCTAGGAAACCCCAGGGATATTTTATAATTTTCAGAGATAGAGATTACAAAATACATTGCACAGCGGAAGAATAATCCCCGAAACAGGCCGGTCCCAAAAACCCAGTGAAGATCGCAAGCAAGAGAGTCGTCACGATGAGTCAGGAAATACCTTAGAGCAAGATGAGGTTGATGTCGTGATAGGCGCCCAAGCGTGCGCCCTCTGCAGTCTCACACACACGGATGCCTCGAGTCCTCTTCTTCCACGCCCGGTGCTAGCCTCGGGAAGAAGATCCAAGCCTTGTGCTCCTTCTTCAAAATATGCACCACCTCCAAGGTAGATGCGCCAAAGATGAAGAAGGATGAGGGAGAGGGAAACCGCCAAGCACCAAGTTCCTTGCGTCAAGAGAGAAGGAAGAGGCTTGCGGCTAGGGTTTGGAAGGAAGAAGAAGATGCGCCACTTCTTGGTGTTGTCGCCCTTCAAGCCCATGCTTTCGCCCCTCCTCTTGTTGTCATGCCTCTAAGGAATATGCATCAACACAAGAGGGGGCGGCTAGGGTCACTTATAAAGAGCTAGAGGCGGTTAGGGCAAAGGTTGAGATCATGACAAGTGTATGGCTTGGATGAGAAGGTTTGAGGTAAGGAAAGTCTCCAAGACTTTACCATAAACCTCATTCAACCTTTCCATAAGCTACCAAGCCTTGCCTTGTGCGCCAAGGCCTAGCCTTGCGCCCCAAGCAATGCCTTAATGCATTCACACAATCAATGGGAGAGGGCTAGGTGCATAAAGCTTCCTTAATGAAGCAAATTTGCCATCCAAACCCCATTGTGCCCCTTAGGCGCCAATGGGCTTGGCTTCCTCC
This sequence comes from Costus lasius, assembly GCA_027563935.2. NCBI lineage: Eukaryota > Viridiplantae > Streptophyta > Magnoliopsida > Zingiberales > Costaceae > Costus > Costus lasius. The sequence goes on from CM050449.1 coordinate 74,818,584, forward strand.
CCATTATACCCTTTTAGCCTATTGCCTCTTCATGACAGCTTGTTATTGGGCCTCATTGGATAATGAGCTAGCCCAAACTTCATTATATGGCTTGATTAAGCACTTGGATCCAATCCAATGCAACCCTAATCCAAATGTGGCCAACCATGGTCAATTTCGGATCAACCTGCCATAAAGGGAGTTTTGTTGGGGTATGCCCTTAAGGCTAATGTTTGAGGCCTGTGGGAATGTAACAAGTATCATGTAATAAACTATTATGTTTATAAAGGCATGGTTGTTATTCAGTTAGTTACATTGTCTGCTGCAATATATGTTCTTCTGAATAATGTCTCAAAGCTGTTCAGCTGGGCTGACATGCTGTTATGTCCTTAGTCGATGTATCTTGGTGAACATGAGACAACCTTGATATGGTTAAGACTAATATGTGTTCTGATCTTATAGGATGCTTCGAGCATGGAATAAGATGTAGACTCATGGGTACATGGGATGTACTGGACAGACCCTACTAGGATGTTCAGTTGTTTGTCACAACGTGAATATTCCTTGTATAAGACAAGTGGCACATTTCCTCTGACTTGAGATCACTTGTGTTTTCTAAATGATGATTGTCATTATTTTGAGTTAGTTCAATATCATTTGAAACATAATGATTATAGACTATCTTGGATGGTGAGCTTGAGTCAGGTTAGGGCACTAGTGATAGACATAGGATTGCCGTCTCCTTGTTTAAGGAGTGTGATGTTCTAAAGGGGCCCCCTGGATGAGATGATTGAGAGAGTGTATGGCCATACCCAGGTGACAGTGTTCATCTGATCTAATCATGCTCATCATATTGGAGTTACAAGTTTGACAGACTTGTCCAATAAGAACATCCAGTGGCAAAGGAAATATGTATGCTTTGTGAAATGATTCACACTTGTGCTATGGTTTGGGTGTAGTCTTGGAAGACTCTTTCCTTTATATCGGGAGACAGTGATGTGTTGCTAGATACCCCTCACTGATCGTGATAATGTGAATTATCGTTACCGACATTTAAAGGAAACCCTTAGGGTCGCACAATTTGATGATATGGCTTACTTAAGTCAGATCGTGTGGACTGAATTGTTTGGGTTCAGTTTTAAGGGATTTAATCTCTGATTGTAAGTGAGATCTGGTCTGATCATGTTTGATTGATTAGGGCTTGAGATCGGTAAGCTTCGATTGAGAGAATGGATGCCAGATCGGTCAGATCAGGGGCATTAAAGAGATCGACGGTTAGATCTAAAGCCTTAGGGTTTATTTGATCTAGGCCTTGTCGCTTGGCTTGGTTGGTTCTTAAACCGAACCAATTGAACCAGCTCACTAAAAGAGCGCTTGGTTCATAGGGAGATCAGTGGGCGACGAGTTCACATAGCGTGAACGTTGGGATGAGGAGAGGTTACTATTTTTAGTAACCATGATCTCCATGTCGAGTGGGCACTCATCCGAAATAGAGTATTCTCTATTTTCGCCAATTCACTTATTCCTCTCGCAAGTTTTTCCTCTCGACTTGGTGTGCGGCGACGCTTGAAGGTTGAGGAGGATTCGGCCAAGGAGAAAGACATCTCTTTTCCCTTCACTCGACAAGGACCTCTTGGAACCTTGCTAGCACAAGGAGCACCAAGAGAGATAGCAACATCATCTTGTGTGTGACGACAAGGAGAAGATCTACTTTGATCTTTGCTTCCAAGGAAACATCTTTCCATGGCGATGGTATGAATGTTTTCTTATTGTTATCAAGTTGATCTTTTGCATGCGTATCGATCTTATAACCCTAATTCCGCAAGAGAATAATTTTTATGCGCCATATGCTCTAAGGGTTATGCTCCCCCATGAAGGGGACCCCCCTTATTTAAGGGGTTCTTTCAAGTTTGGCTCCAATAACATCCTTCCATCTCATTAGGCCCATTGGCGCTGGTGAAATCTCCAAAATAGATCCGAGTTATCCAATAACTCGATCATAAGGCTTCCCGATCAGTACGAGAACTCGAGTATCAAGGTGTGCGGCCCTGTAGGTCCCTCTGACGTTGGTGAAGGTCCCACAAATGGGGGGGGGGGGGGGAAACCCTAATATGCGCATCTAAAAACTTTGGCATAGCGGAAGCTAGGGTTTCTTAGGAATCGGATGCATGAATATATGATCAACTTCATGAACTTGTATAGATCAAACGAAAAACATACCAATGCCATTTCTTGGATGGCGACTTGGAAGCAAGAGGGCGATGTGGCTCTCCTCCAAAGCGTGCGCACACAAGATGTGTGATCGCCTACTCCTTGTTGATCTTTGTGCTAGCAAAGTTCTTCAAGTCTCCTGATCGCGTGTGTGGAGAATGAGATGCCTTGGCGTGAAGTCTCTCTCAAGACAAGAGGGATCACGAGAGAAGAAGGTGGGCGACGAAACAAAAACGTTCCCCTCGAACGTGGAGGCGTGCATCTAATTTGGAATGCCAACTTCCAAATATAGTAAGCACTCAACGTTCATGCGTTCACTCCAAGTGAACCGATCACCTCTTTTTCCCCTTTGAACCAGGCGCTCATGTGATGAGCCGGTTCAACTAAATTTGGTTCAAAGACCAAAATAGACCAAGCATTGATCTAGATCAAATTAAACCATAAGGCTTAAGATCTAACCATTCATCTCTTGATGCTCTTGATCTCACCGATCTAGCATCAATACTCTCGATCGAAGCTTACCGATCTCAAGCCCTAATCAATCAAACATGATCAGACCAGATCTCACTTACAATCAGAGTTTAAACTCCTTTAAACTGAACCAAAACTATTCAGTCCACACGATCTGACTTAAGTAAGCCATATCATCAAATTGTGCGACCCTAAGGGTTTCCTTTAAATGTCTGTAACGATAACTTACGTTATCATGATCAGTGAGGGGTATCTAGCAACACATCACTGTCTCCCGATATAAAGGAAAGAGTCTTCCAAGACTACACCCAAACCATAGCACAAGTGTGAACCCAACTCACTAGGCATATGTGTTTCCTTTGCCACTGGACGTTCTTATTGGACAAGCGTGTCAAGCCTGTAATTCCAATATGATGAGAATGATTAGATCAGATGAACATAGTCATCTGGGTATGGCCATACACTTTCTCAATCATCTCATCCAGGGGGCCCCTTTAGAACATCACACTCCAAACAAGGAGACGGCAATCCTATATCTATCACTAGTGCCCTAACATGACTCATGATCATTATCCAAGATAGTCTATAACCATTATATTTCAAATGATATTGAACTACCTCAAAACAATGCCAATCATCATTTAGAAACACAAGTGATCTCAAGTCAGAGGAAATATGCCACTTGTTTGCATATAAGGATTATTCACATTGTGACAAGCAATTGAATATCCTAAGTAGGGTCTGTCCAGTACATCCAATGTACCCATGAGTCTACATCTTATTCCATGCTCAAAGCATCCTATAAGATTAGAACACATATTATTCTCAATCATATCAAGGCTGTCTCATGTTCACCAAGATATCTCGACTAAGGACAAAACTGCATGTCAGCCAAGCTGAACAGCACTGAGACATTATTCAGAAGTATACATATTGGAGCAGATACTGTAACAACCTGAATAACAACCATTGCCTTTATAAACATAGAGTTTATACATGATACTGAAATAATCCCAAGGCCTCAAACATTAGCCTTAAGGGCATACCCCAACAATCTCCCACTTGCACTTAATCTAATGGTTGAGAAATCTCAAACCCATATTATTACAGTGCTTCACATGCTTCTGCTGCGCCAGAGGCTTTGTAAGCGGGTCAGCTAGATTGTCATCTGTATGAACCTTGCAGACTTTGATCTCGCCACGATCAATGATCTCCCGAATCAAGTGAAACCTTCTCTGTATGTGCTTGGACTTCTGGTGCGACCGTGGTTCCTTTGCTTGTGCTATAGCTCCAGTGTTATCACAGAAGATAACCAAAGGATCTGCACTCAAAGGAACAACACCAAGTTCCTGAACGAACTTACGAATCCACACTGCCTCCTTGGATGCTTCTGAGGCTGCAACATACTCGGCTTCTGTTGTGGAATCAGCAACAATTGACTGTTTGAAACTTTTCCACACCACTGCTCCTCCATTCAAGCTAAAAACATAGCCTGATTGCGATCAGAAATCATCCTGGTCAGATTGGAATGAAGCGTCAGTATATCTTTCAATACTGAGTTCCTCCTGACCTCCATATATCAAGAACATATCTTTGGTCCTCCGAAGATATTTCAAAATGTTCTTGACCGCAATCCAGTGTGCCTTACCTGGATTACTTTGGAATCGACTGGTCACGCTTAACCCGTAAGCAACGTCTGGGCGAGTACACAACATCGCATACATAATGGACCCAATAGCCGAAGCATAAGGCGTATTGTCCATTTCATCTTTCTTAGTCTGTGTTTGTGGACACTGACTCTTTGAAAGATTCAGACCATGTCTGACTGGAAGATATCCTCTTTTAGAATTTTCTAAATGGAATCTCTCCAGGACTTTATCGATGTAAGTACTCTGGCACAGCCCGAGAAGCCTCTTAGATCTATCTCTGTAGATCTTCACACCTAATACATAGGCTGCTTCTCCTAAATCTTTCATCTGGAAACATTTTCTTAACCATGCCTTAACAGCATGTAGTTCAGGAATATCGTTTCCAATGATCAAGATATCATCGACGTAGAGGACTAGGAAAGTAATCACGCTCCCACTAAACCTCTTATATACACACGGGTCATCTTCATTCTTGATGAAACCAAATTCACAAATTGATTCATCAAAACGAATATTCCAGCTTCTTGATGCTTGTTTAAGTCCATAAATGGACTTCTTTAATTTGCATATTTTATGACGATATGATGGATTAGTGAAACCTTCAGGTTGTGTCATATACACATCCTCTTCTAGTTTTCCATTAAGGAAAGCGGTCTTCACATCCATTTGCCAGATCTCATAATCATAATATGCCGCTATTGCGAGAATAATCCGAATAGACTTGAACATGGCTACAGGAGAGAAAGTTTCATCATAATCTATCCCGTAGATTTGTTTGAAACCTTTCGCAACTAGCCTGCCTTTATAGGTAACCACGTTACCATCCATGTCTATCTTCTTCTTGAAGATCCACTTACAGCCTATAGGGATTACTCCCGGAGGCGGATCAACCAAATCCCAAACTTGGTTATCTGACATGGAGTCCATCTCGGCTCGCATAGCTTCAAGCCATCTCGCTGATTCCGGTCCACTGACCGCATCCGCATAAGTGAGGGGTTCATCATCAATGATGTAGACTCCGTCATAGCGCTCAGGCTGTCGACAGATCCTTCCCGATCTTCGCGGTTCCCGTGATATCTGAGCCTCAGGTTGTTCAGTAACCTGATCTACTAGCTCAGGCTCATCCAACTGTGCTTGACTACTTTGTCCTGCTTCTGGATTCTCATCCAGCTTTATTTCTCTCCCACTGGCCTCTTGCAGAAGAAATTCCTTCTCAAGAAAAATTGCCGTCCGAGCAACAAATACCTTGTTCTCTTTGGGATCGTAGAAATATTAACCCTTAGTTTCTTTAGGGTAACCGACAAAGATACATTTCTCATATCTGCTCTCTAGTTTCCCAGAGGCGAGCTTTTTGACATAAGCTTCGCAACCCCAGATCTTAATAAATGTCAAGCTCGGCTGTTTCCCATACCATAACTCATATGGAGTCTTTGAAACGGCCTTGGATGGCACTCGGTTTAGTACCTTTGCAGCTGTTTCCAGTGCAAATCCCCAAAAGGAGTAAGGTAGAGTAGCCTGACTCATCATAGAACGAACCATATCCAGTAAGGTTCTATTTCTCCTCTCGGACACACCATTCCATTGCGGTGTTCCTGGCGGAGTGAGCTGTGAGATAATCCCACACTCCTTCAGATAGTCAGTAAACTCTCGACTCAAGTATTCACCACCTCGATCTGAATGAAGTGCCTTGATATTTCGGCCCAGCTGATTCTGTACTTCATTTTTGAACTCTTTGAACTTGTCAAAAGATTCACTCTTATGTCTCATTAAATAGACATAACCATACCTACTGAAATCATCAGTAAAGGTAATGAAGTATGAATAGCCACCTCTGGCATGTTTACTAAAAGGCCCACACACATCACTGTGAATGAGGTCAAGTAAACCTGAAACCCTTTGACCTTTGTTGGAAAAAGGAGACTTCGTCATTTTACCCATTAAACAAGCTTTGCATGTATCAAGCTCCTCATAGGAGAATGATCCCAGCAGACCATGGTCATGCAACCGCTTAATGCGCTTCTTGTTAATATGGCCTAAACGACTATGCCATAGCAAGATGCTGTCATCAGCATACTTGGCTTTCTTAATATCAATCTGTTGTATAGAACATTCCATGTCCAACATGAATAACCCATTGTTAATTGACCCAGTAGCATAAACAATATTATCAAAAGAAATGTAACACTTTGAAATCTTGCATTCAAAGGAAAACCCTTTCCTGACAAGAGCAGGAATAGAGATAATATTCTTAGTTATGCTTGGTACAAAATAACAATTGTCCAGTTCTAATACAAGACCAGATGGTAAAGAGATGTGATAAACTCCTACAGCAACAGCAGCAACCCGTGCCCCGTTTCCTACTCGTAGGTCCACCTCATGCTGTCCCACCTATCTTCTTCTCTTGAGTTCCTGTACATTTGAACAAATGTGAACTCCACATGCAGTGTCCAACACCCATGAAATAGAAGAAGAAACCATGACTTCAGTCACGAAAATACCTGAGCCAGAAGCAAAAGAGTTGCTTCCCTTCTTATCTCCTTGGAGCGCTTTACAGTCCTTTTTCCAGTGACCCAACTGGCCACAATGGAAACATCTGTATTCCTTCGACCACTTTATCTTTTGCTTTAGAGCCTTGTTGTAGCTCTTGATAGGGGCTTTGCCCTTCTTCCCCTTCTTCTTGTTCCTAGAAGGAACCATTAGGACAGAGGATGAAGGCGTTCCCTTCTCACGAGACTGAGTCTGCTCAGTTGTCAAGAGCATATTCAGTAACTCTGCAGGCGTACAGTCGATCTTATTCATATTAAAATTAATAATGAATGGATCGAAAGAGGCCGGGAGAGACTGCAGGATAATGTCTACAACAAGCTCCTGATTGATGGTGTGTCCCAGTTTCTCTAGAGCCTCCTTGTACCCAATCATCTTGAGTACGTGAGCTCCCACTGGACTCCCTTCAGTCAGTTTGCTCTGAAAGAAAAGTTTCGTCAAATTATAGCGTTCAGTCCTTGCCTGTGCTGCATACAGCATCTTGAGGTTTGCTATAATTTCTATACCAGATAGATCCTCATGCTGACGCTGCAGCTGTGGCGTCATAGACGCTAGCATAAGGCAAGCGACGTCAATGCTATCATTGACATGCTTTTCATAAGCTTCCCGAACCGCCCTTGCGGCGTTCGCAGCGGGTTGAGGCGGTATAGCCATCTCGAGGACATACAGTTTCCTCTCAGCCTTAAGAATAATCTTAAGGTGTCCGTACCAGTCTGAGAAGTTTGGCCCAGCAAACTTCTCCCTTTCTAGTAGGGATCGCACATTGAACGCTGTGGTGTTCGTTGCTGCAGTAATCTACAACAATGCAAGAACAACAAGGTCAGTATCAATGTTAGAATCAATTCAGGACTTAAGAATGATTCTTTTCTCACTATTTTATCTGGCTTGAAAAATCCAGGAAAACAGCCCGAAAGAGTAAAACTCTTTTAGTGAGATGGGATCCAGATTTCATACTTGGTCTCCGCGTCCCGCTCAGGCGAGATAAGATGCACAGAGAGTACAAGCACTAATCTCTGGTAGGCAATCCCTACCAATCGCCAACCCGTGCGATTCCCCTTCATCTGGGCAACCCAGCAGACTGTGCCAACTGAGTTGGTACAACACAGTCTCTGATCCCTCAGATGGCTGCCTCCATATGGCTACCATATGCTCAATATGTAGCCTACATGGTCAAACTGACCCGACCTACTCCCTGGACCACCACGTGCTATGCTGAGCAACGAGAAGCGATAAATCCCTTCTCTGTAACACGCAGGTGTAATCACACACCGTCTGAAGATAGATGGGCGTGCCCACTGAGTGGGTACAACACAGCCCCAACGATAGTCAGAACAGTGAGGTTTCTGAAGGGTCCCCTTCAAGGGGGAGCGAAACCCTAAAGTGGCGCAAGTAAATTCTTTTGGCAGCGGATAAAGGGTTTCATGAAGATCGCATGTAATATATGTTCATATGATCAACCTTAAACAATGTAAAGATCGAAAGAAGATCATACCAAAGCCATTGATTCGAATGGCGACTTGGAAGTAGAGAGTGATGCCGCTCTCCTCCAAAGAAGACGCACACAAGAAGATGTTGCCTACTTCCTTTGGCGTTCCTTGTGCTAGCAAGGGCCCAAGGTATCCTTGATCGCTTGAAGGGATGAAGAGATCTTTGCTTGGGCGAATTCTCCTTTTCGTCCACCTCCCTTACACGAGAATGCAAGTCTCTCATCAAAGCCAAGAGAAGGTGACGAGAATGGAATCAAGCGTTGAGGCGTTGATGCAAGTGGCGCTTATTGCTTTCCAAAAATAGCAAGCAATGAAGTCATGCGCCCATGATCTCAAAACCGATCAAAACGCCTCAAGCTTTGAACCATGCGTTCACACATGTGAACCGGTTCAATTTTGGTCTGGTTCAAAGACCAATTAACCCAAGCTATTTGGTCTAGATCACATTAAACCCTAAGGTTCCAGATCTAACCGTTCATCTCTTGATGCTCCTGATCTGACCGATCTAGCACCAATTCTCTCGATCGAAGCTTACCGATCTCAAGCCCTAATCAATCAAACATGATCAGACCAGATCTCACTCACAATCAGAGATTAAATCCCTTTAAACTGAACCCTGACAATTCAGTCCACACGATCTGACTTAAGTAAGCCATATCATCAAATTGTGCGACCCTGAGGGTTTCCTTTAAATGTCGGTAACGATAACTTACGTTATCACGATCAGTGAGGGGTATCTAGCAACACATCACTGTCTCCCGATATAAAAGAAAGAGTCTTCCAAGACTACACCCAAACCACAGCACAAGTGTGAATCAACTCACTAGGCATACATGATTCCTTTGCCACTGGATGTTCTTATTGGACAAGCGTGTCAAGCCTGTAGCTCCAATATGATGAGCATGATTAGATCAGATGAACATAGTCACCTGGGTATGGCCATACACTTTCTCAATCATCTCATTCAGGGGGCCCCCCTTTAGAACATCACACTCCAATCAAGGAGACGGCAATCCTATATCTATCACTAGTGTCCTAACCTGACTCATGATCATTATCCAAGATAGTCTATAACCATTATGTTTCAAATGATATTGAACTACCTCAAAACAATGACAATCATCATTTAGAAACACAAGTGATCTCAAGTCAGAGGACATGTGCCACTTGATGCAAACAAGGATTATTCACATTGTGACAAGCAATTGAATATCCTAGTAGGGTCTGTCCAGTACATCCAATGTACCCATGAGTCTACATCTTATTCCATGCTCGAAGCATCCTATAAGATTAGAACACATATTAGTCTCAATCATATCAAGGCTGTCTCATGTTCACCAAGATATCTCGACTAAGGACATTACAGCATGTCAGCCAAGCTGAACTGCATTGAGACATTGTTCAGAAGTACACATATTGCAGCAGACAATGTAACAAACTGAATAACAACCATTGCCTTTATAAACATATGAGTTTATACATGATACTGAAAGAATCCCAAGGCCTCAAACATTAGCCTTTAAGGGCATACCCCAACAGTTTCGCGTCAGAAGGCTTACGTGCTTGATATTTAACGTTGGATTTTAACAGTCCTTTTATCTTCTTACTATCATTCAAACCCTATGGTGATAGCAGAAGAATAAATCATGCAGTTATTAAATTACTTAAACAGTAAATTAAAAGCATGATGATCTTATGTGGTAAATGCCCATTAAGCCTAAGTAAGACCTTAATTAACTTAAGTCTTCACTTGAGCTCTTCATGGGTCTTTAGCATTTCCTCTGGCCCAACCCGGGCCCAAGCGCCCATTGCAGCTCAGGTGCGCCCACCAGGTAAAATGCGCCTGTCCTAGAGTCGAACCCTAGACCTCCCACTGGTGAAGCCACTTGCTGCATGCTCCTCTGCCAAGTGTGCTCTATGCTCATGTCTGATTAAATTACAATTTAATCTATCTAGACATGATTGACACGCAGGTCAATAACACTTTATAAATTAATTAAAATGTGATGCGCAGATCACAATAATAATTTACAAAAAATCATCCAGGCACGCAGGCCCCAGCACAGCACACATTAAATTTAGGCAGCCCACATAAGATTAAATAAACACTCATCATGTTATACAAACATCATGTGATCCAATCAAGAAAATAAAATTTTTGAAAAACCCATTGGCTTCATTTTATTTCCTTATGTGCCCTACTACCTTACAACGGTCCATTAATAGGGATCCACTCATCAGACCTAGTCAGACCCACTGCCCTTGCATGCACCAAGTCATAACCGACTTGAGTCGACCTCATGGTCAACAATGCATGCGTGAAGGGCTGAACGTCCCTCATGAGTTCTGGCAAGCGGGTGTGACCCCGGGCCTTAATCATGAGCGTTCATCTGGTTGTCTCAATCAGACATCGCTACACGCCTTTCAGCAGTCGACCAATAGCCACCTCATGCTTGCGCATAGGTGCCATCTGGTCGACCCATCGAGGCTGTCAGATGGTCTGATCAGACAGTTGGGTCTATACTAGATGATGACTTCAACCCTAATAACCCATCTAAGATTTTGAAGTAGGCGCTTAGATCTAATGAGAGGCGCGCAAGTAATGTTTTGAGAAAACTACAACAAGCGCCAACTGCATACATGCGCCAATGTAAAACATACATCATATTTTCGCATGCTCTTTTAGATCTACTAATAAGCGCAAACAAGGATCACAAACAAGCAATCATATGATCATACAAGGAACACTGGCGCTGATACCAATTGAAGGTCCCACAAATGGGGGGGCGAAACCCTAATATGCGCATCTAAAAACTTTGGCATAGCGGAAGCTAGGGTTTCTTAGGAATCGGATGCATGAATATATGATCAACTTCATGAACTTGTATAGATCAAACGAAAAACATACCAATGCCATTTCTTGGATGGCGACTTGGAAGCAAGAGGGCGATATGGCTCTCCTCCAAAGCGTGCGCACACAAGATGTGTGATCGCCTACTCCTTGTTGATCTTTGTGCTAGCAAAGTTCTTCAAGTCTCCTGATCGCGTGTGTGGAGAATGAGATGCCTTGGCGTGAAGTCTCTCTCAAGACAAGAGGGATCGCGAGAGAAGAAGGTGGGCGACGAAACAAAAACGTTCCCCTCGAATGTGGAGGCGTGCATCTAATTTGGAACGCCAACTTCCAAATATAGTAAGCACTCAACGTTCATCGCGTTCACTCCAAGTGAACCGATCACCTCTTCTTCCCCTTTGAACCATGCGCTCATGTGATGAGCCGGTTCAACTAAATTTGGTTCAAAGACCAAAATAGACCAAGCATTGATCTAGATCAAATTAAACCATAAGGCTTAAGATCTAACCATTCATCTCTTGATGCTCTTGATCTCACCGATCTAGCATCAATACTCTCGATCGAAGCTTACCGATCTCAAGCCCTAATCAATCAAACATGATCAGACCAGATCTCACTTACAATCAGAGTTTAAACTCCTTTAAACTGAACCAAAACTATTCAGTCCACACGATCTGACTTAAGTAAGCCATATCATCAAATTGTGCGACCCTAAGGGTTTCCTTTAAATGTCTGTAACGATAACTTACGTTATCATGATCAGTGAGGGGTATCTAGCAACACATCACTGTCTCCCGATATAAAGGAAAGAGTCTTCCAAGACTACACCCAAACCATAGCACAAGTGTGAACCCAACTCACTAGGCATATGTGTTTCCTTTGCCACTGGACGTTCTTATTGGACAAGCGTGTCAAGCCTGTAATTCCAATATGATGAGAATGATTAGATCAGATGAACATAGTCATCTGGGTATGGCCATACACTTTCTCAATCATCTCATCCAGGGGGCCCCTTTAGAACATCACACTCCAAACAAGGAGATGGCAATCCTATATCTATCACTAGTGCCCTAACATGACTCATGATCATTATCCAAGATAGTCTATAACCATTATATTTCAAATGATATTGAACTACCTCAAAACAATGCCAATCATCATTTAGAAACACAAGTGATCTCAAGTCAGAGGAAATATGCCACTTGTTTGCATATAAGGATTATTCACATTGTGACAAGCAATTGAATATCCTAAGTAGGGTCTGTCCAGTACATCCAATGTACCCATGAGTCTACATCTTATTCCATGCTCAAAGCATCCTATAAGATTAGAACACATATTAGTCTCAATCATATCAAGGCTGTCTCATGTTCACCAAGATATCTCGACTAAGGACAAAACTGCATGTCAGCCAAGCTGAACAGCACTGAGACATTATTCAGAAGTATACATATTGGAGCAGATACTGTAACAACCTGAATAACAACCATTGCCTTTATAAACATAGAGTTTATACATGATACTGAAATAATCCCAAGGCCTCAAACATTAGCCTTAAGGGCATACCCCAACAGTTGGCAGTGCTAACCAAATGTCACCACAAGCAGTGAGTGGCACCTAGCAGTGCATCGCTGCTACCCAAGTCATCGGAATGGATATTGACATCGACATCCCTATCATTGCAACAAGGTACAGATGCATTACAGTCTCTTTGCCTAACTGATATCCGATTGGACAAGTGTGTCACCACTTGTTTTTACCCAATCACATGGATATGACTAAATTAGGTTCTCACCTGAGTATGGCCATACACTTTCAGTCATAGAACCATAGAGGAGCTCCATGGATATCATACTTCCCTTAGGAAGGGGCAAATCCTATGTCTGTCCATTGACCTTCTCATATGGTCGTGACATGCTCAATGACAACCGTTATTACCGCCCAACTATGGCGAGGTGTTAGGTTGTATCAAAGCAAGTCCCTAACTATATAGAATGGTCAATGACCTCACGTCAAGGGATCAATGCATCTCCTATCACTTGTGAGGATAACTCATGACACCAAGTCATAGCCTCACAGCGGGTCGGTCTAGTATATCCAACACTGATATACCCATATGTCTGCGTTAGCACCTCGTGCCTAACCAGCCCATATACCAGTCTCACAAGTACCAGAGCTGTCCCATATCCACTTAGGTACATCGACTAGGGACAATCATTTGAGCACAGATCCAATCTGTCTCCAGGGACATTATCATGTAAGTACACAATCGCAGGTGTAGACAAACAATGATAACGACAATGCCAGAAAGATATATATGAATATAAAAGTCAAGTAGTACAAAGATGGACCAAAACTAGGTCCTAGGGCATATACATTAACAATCTCCCACTTGCACTAAGACCTAGAGGTTGAGCAACCTCAACCCCATATCTCTAGTACGACCATCATGCTTCTGCTGCGCCAAAGCCTTGGTCAGTGGGTTTGGTAGATTGCTCTCTGTGTCAACTCTACTAATCTTGACATCACCTCGATCAATGATCTCTCTGATCAGGAAAAATCTCCTGAGTTTGTGTTTAGACCTTTGATGAGACCATGGTTCCTTAGCATGTGCAATTCCCATTGTTGTCATAGTAGAGCTCAATGGGATCCATTGCACTTGGAACCACCTGAAGTTCAGAAAAGAATTTCCTGATCCAAACGGCTTCATTGGCTTCCTCAGAAGCAACCACATACTCAGCCTCGGTTGTAGAATTAGCTATGGTGGATTGCTTGAAGCTCTTCCAGCATACAACACCTCCAACCATCTTAAACAAATAGTCGGTCTACGATTTGAAGTCGTCAGGATCAGACTGGAATGACTCATTAGTGAAGCCCTGCACACTGAGCTCTTCCTGTCCCCCGTAGACCATATAGAATAAATCCTTAGTCCTTTTCAGGATACTCAAGGATATTCTTTGCAGCCACCTAGTGCTGCAGACCTGGATTGGATTGGTATCGGCTGGTTATGCTTACAGCATAAGCCACATCTGGTTTAGTACACAACATTGCATACATGATTGATCCCACTGCCGAAGCATAGGGAATTCGACTCATGTTATCTCTCTCAGCCAGTGTTGTAGGACACTGGCTCTTTGAGAGAGTAAGGCCATGTCTCACTGGAAGGTATCCTTTCTTGGATTGCTCCAAGTTGAACCTCTCCAAGACCTTGTAAATGTAGGTACTCTGACTACGGGCCAGGAGCCTCTTGGATCTATCCTAGTAGATCCTCATGCCTAGAATGTAGGTGGCCTCCCCTAAGTCCTTCATCTCGAAACACTTCTCTAACCATGTCTTCACAGCTTGAAGACTAGGGATGTCGTTTCCGATGAGTAGTATGTCATCGACATACATGACCAGAAAAGTCACCAAGCTCCCACTGAATTTTCTGTATACACAGGCGTCATCTTTACTTTTAATAAAGCCATAATCTCTCACAGCTTCATCAAACCGAAGATTCTAACTTCGAGATGCTTGCTTTAATCCATAAATGGATTTCTTTAGCCTGCAGACCTTACTGGCATCTACAGGATGGATGAAGCCATCAGGTTGTGTCATATACACATCCTTAGTCAGCTTCCCATTAAGGAATGCTGTCTCCACGTCCATCTGCCATATCTCATAATCATGATATGCAGCTATAGCAAGTAGAATCCGAATGGATTTGATCATGGCAACTGGCGAGAAGGTTTCATCGTAGTCCACCCTGTGGACTTGTTTGAATCCTTTAGCCACTAGTCCACCTTTATGGGTAACTATGTTGTCATCCATGTATGTCTTCCTCTTAAAGACCTATTTACACCCTATGGGCTTTACCCCATCAGGTAGCTCAACCAAATCCCAGACTTGGTTAGCCGACATGGAATCCATCACGGATCTCATGGCCTCAAGCCATTTTTCGGAGTCCGGTCCACTGACCGCCTCATCATAAGTCCTGGGTTCATCCTCAATGATGAAGATCCCATCGTGTTGGGTCGGCAGCGACCCATACCTCTCAGGTGCACGACGAATCCTCCCAGTCCTACATGGGGCATGTGTCTGAGCCTCAGGTTGCCTAGCAACCGGTGTAGGTGGCTCAGGTTCGATTTCTATGTCTTGTGGTTGCACTTGGACCTCGTCCAAGTCAAACTTCCTCCACTAACTTCTTTCATGAGAAATTCTTTCTCTAGAAAGACAGCACCCCGAGCAACAAAAACTTTGTTCTCGGTGGGAACATAGAAGTAGTAACCCTTAGTCTTCTTAGGGTACCCCACAAACATACACTTATCAGATCTAGGTTCTAGCTTGCTAGAATCCTAACGTTTGACATAAGCCTCACATCCCTAGATCCTGATAAAAGTGAGATTATGGTGTCTCCCACTCCATACCTCGTATGGAATCTTTGAGACACTCTTAGATGGAACATTATTCAGTATTAGAGAAGCTGTCTCAAGTGCATGTCCCCAGAATGAGGAAGGTAGAGTTGCATGACTCATCATAGACTGAACTATGTCCAACAAGGTTCGATTTCTCCTTTCAGACACACCATTCCACTGATGTGCTCCAGGAGGAGTGAGTTGGGATAGGATCCTACACTTACTCAGATAGTCAAAGAACTCACGGTTCAGGTGCTCTCCATCACGATCTGATAGAAGATCCTTAAAGGATCTACCAAGCTGGTTCTCTATTTCATGTTTGAACTCCTTAAATTTCTCAAAGGATTCAGACTCATGTCTCATCGTGTAGACATAACCGTATCTACTGAAGTCATCAGTAAATGTGACGAAGTAGTTATACCCTCCTTTGGCTTGTTTATTGAATGGCCTACACACATCACTATGTATGAGATCCAACAAACCTCTTGCCCTCTCACCAGTCTTGGTGAAGGGCGCCTTTGTCATTTTCCCTAATAAACAAGGCTCACATGTATCAAGTTCCTCCAAGGAACTCGAATCTAACAACCCATTTGCATGGAGTTGTCGAATGCGATTCTTGTTTATATGAGCTAATCGACAATGCCGTAGGAAAGCACCAACTGAACCACTCAGTTTGGTCCTTTTATTATTTATGTTACAAATAGAGCTATCCATGTCCAAGACATGCGGACCATTGCACAAAGTACCCTTCCTATAAAACATGTTTGCAAAAGAAAAAGAACATAAGTTCTCTTTTATTTCAAACTTAAATCCTTTCTTTGCCAAGTAAGGAGTGGATACAATGTTTTGGTAAGGGAAGGTACATAATAGCAATTGTCTAGCTTTAACTGAAGTCTAGAAGGCAGGGAGAGAAACTCCTATAGTAACAGCAACAACTTGTGCCCTGTTACCTATCCGTAGGTCAATCTTTCTTGGCCTTACCGATCTACCCTTTTTGAGCCCTTGCATACTTGTACAAATATGAGCTCCACATGCGGTATCCAATACCCATGTCATAGGAGTAGAAAGGTTGACTTCGGTAACATAAATACTTGAGCATGAAGACAAGGCCTTGCCTTTCTTCTCCTCATTCTGAAGTTGCAACATGTCCTTCAACATGTGAGGTGGTCCTCCACATGAATAACATCTGTTATTCCCGATCATATGCATCTTTAATTTCAGTTCCTTGGTCAAGCCTTTCTGCTCAACACACTGAATATCTGTAACATCCCGTTATCTTAACCCCAAACAAATGGCACAGTTCATGAATGATACAGGATGTTTCATATAAGATCGATTCATATGCTAGGTAAAACCGAGTTCAAGAAAACACGATCTGAAAATTTCCACAAACCCATACATAAATATCCACAAAACACAAATCTCATAAATCACATAAGGGTACCTGCCACCACGCAATCCTTGCACTAGACATATGCAAGGCAACAGTTATATCAAATCCGATGGCATAAACACAATTCGATTCGAAATTCAAAGCAAAGCCACAAAGTCGATTTTATAAACTCATACCAAACACCGAAACTAGGCTGAGGCCCGCGGTGACACAAAAGTCAAACTCATTTAACTGCCACAATCTGGCAACACAAATTTCACATAGTTCACGTGGTTCACACAAATTCACATAGTTCACATCATTCATATAGTTCGTATAACTCATATAGTTCGGCCACAACCGGCCTCATAATTAAGCACAAAAGTTCTTAAATATAATCACAGCAAACTAGCATAATGTCCACGCCAATGCTAACTCAAGAAATGCGCCCCTGCTCTATGCCTGAAAATAGTGAGGGGTGAGCTACACAGCCCAGTGAGTGGATAGTCTAAATCGACCATCCATAACATACACTCAAAAATATAGGCAGATTATTTTAAAAATCTTTAACAGAACATTATGTCAATATACAACAAGATTAAATACAGAAGTCATATAAACAGCCAGATGTACATACCAACATATAACAGACTCAGGTTCTAAACAAACTCAGGTTCTAGAGTTATACTCTAAACCAACTAAACACATCAATACTTAGTTAACCTAGTTGTCCAGCATATTCAGTAGTGACCAATATGGTCTAACCCGGCTTTGGCCTAAGCACTGGGAGCGGCAAAATCTCGTGCAACACATAAACATGGACAGTGAGTAGAATCAAGAGGTGGCCCCCGCCAGGTCACGACGTGGCACTTTGCTCTAAAACACCCCATAAACACATCGATGGCTTGTGTGTAGATTCAAGAGGTGGCCCCCGCCGGGTCACGACGTGGCACTTTGCTCTACGACACCCCATATCACAAAAAGAGAGTGATGACATCAAGAGGTGGCCCCTGTCCGACCAAGACATGGCACTTTGCGTCAAAACTCGTTCTCCCAAAAGGTTACTACTGGACAACAAACACATCTTATATCATATTTCATAAAGGTGGACTCCTAAGTGTCAACTAGACTCTAGGATAGTCATCACAAAAATCATATCGGGCAGGCTGAACATCAACCCCCATCACAATAATCATAATAGGCAGGCTGAACATCAACCTCCTCACATATCAAATACAGGGCTGAAATTCAAACCCTTAACATATCACATAAGGACTATCCTATGAGTACACGGTTACACTTAGCCATAGTCCTAACCAACACATAACACATAATATTCAAAATTCACATAATCCATCACATAACACATATTGTTCAAAATTCACATAACCCATACTATTCGAAAATCACATAACATAACACATAATATTTCATATTCGAATATCACATAATATAGTGTAGTCCTTAGATTTCATGCTGGTTAGTTTAGTCAAACCTTGCTATGTTATCACCCAAATTTCTCAAACAATTAAATAACAGGCTACACACCTAAATTAAATAACATGCTACACACCTAAATAAACAGTCATGGATTGTAATTAACACACATCCCAAAAATCATTACAACACATATAACCCACGGTTTTACAACATGTCATCTATTTAAAATTTAAACTCTAGTTAACAAGAATGTCATGCTCAAAATTCACTAATTTAAAACTACCTAAATTCCATAACATCAACATAAAATTATAACATGTAATTGTCTTTATAATCCTCATGTAAACATGTTAATTTCGGTTTTTCATAAATAATACCAAATTTCGGTTGTCATGAATAATTTATCATAAATAATATCAAGATTTCGGATTATCATGAAAATTATCAAGAATTCGGTTTACATGAAAGAACATCTCAATTTTGGTTTTCATCCCTTAAACTCGGTTTTAACATGGTAGAAATTCCAAGAACTCAAATGTATCATGTCACAAACACAACTAAATTCATAGGTCAAACAAGACATTCCACTCACCTCTTAACCGTGAACACTAAGGTGAAAAACTCTCCAAAAATTTCGTCTAAGGCTTGAAGTTCCACCAAGAATCGCCGCCAATGGAAGGAAACACCTCCAACACCAAAGACTCCGGCCAAGAGAGAAGGAAGATGAAGAAGAAGATCGCCCAAGGCTTCAAGAATCGCCAACTCTTCAAGCCGTCGCCCAAAGTTTTCCTCCAAGCCAAACAAAACGCCAAAACCTCTACCCTAGCCGAAAATTACCACTTAAACTTTGGGTTTTTAAATTTTAAACCCATTAACCAATTAATTCCAAAAGGGTTTAATCCATTTAACTAATAATTTCGAATTTTAAAACCCAATTAGCGCCAACCCAATAACCCATAACTACTAATTAATTTAACCATTAACTAACCATTCACTTAATGAAAATCCAATAAGGATTTAATTGACATCCAATAAGGATTAACGTCCAATAACTCCAATTAATTGACAATTAAATAACTTAAATTAACAAGCAATAAACTCTAATTAATTACCTGAAAATTAGCATCCAATAAGCTAGTTAATTAATTAGCATTAACATCCAAAAAAATCTCTAATTTAATTAACTATAATTTATTAACCAAAATCTCTAATTAATTTATCATAAATTAACAATCAATACACAGGAATAATAACACAGTCAATAATTTTATTTAAATCAAAATAATGCTTACCAGGACTTAAGATCCTTGGATCTTACAATATCAACTTTAGGAGGATTGAGCTCAACCAATTCATCAAAGAGCTGCCTTAGATTAGAAATAATCTCAGAGGCACTCTTCGATTCATATCACCCTCTAAATTCAGGTGACATGTTGGTTAGCAACCTCCAAAGTATCAACCTGATGCTTATCATAAGCATCCTTTGAGAAATTCAAGGAGTTCAAGAATGAAGTAGAGAACCAGCTTGGAAGATCCATTAAATCTCTTCGATCAGATCGAGGTGGAGAGTACCTGAGCGGTGAGTTCTTTGACTATCTGAGAGAGTGTGGGATCATATCCCAACTCACTCCTCCTGGAACACCTCAATGGAATGGTGTGTCTGAAAGGAGAAATCGAACTTTATTGGATATGGTTCGATCCATGATGAGTCATGCAACTCTACCTCCATCATTCTGGGGGCATGCACTAGAGACAGCTTCTCTAATACTGAACAATGTTCCATCTAAGAGTGTCTCCAAAATACCATACGAGATGTGGAGTCCTTTGAGAAATTCAAGGAGTTCAAGAATGAAGTAGAGAACCAGCTTGGAAGATCCATTAAATCTCTTCGATCAGATCGAGGTGGAGAGTACCTGAGCGGTGAGTTCTTTGACTATCTGAGAGAGTGTGGGATCATATCCCAACTCACTCTTCCTGGAACACCTCAATGGAATGGTGTGTCTGAAAGGAGAAATCGAACTTTATTAGATATGGTTCGATCCATGATGAGTCATGCAACTCTACCTCCATCATTCTGGGGGCATGCACTAGAGACAGCTTCTCTAATACTGAACAACGTTCCATCTAAGAGTGTCTCCAAAATACCATACGAGATGTGGAGTGGGAGATGCCCTAACCTCACTTTTGTCAAGATCTAGGGATGTGAGGCTTATGTCAAACGTCAGGATTCTAGCAAGCTATAACCTAGATCTGATAAATGTGTGTTTGTGGGGTATCCTAAGGAAACTAAAGGATACTACTTCTATGTCCCAACCGAGAACAAAGTTTTTGTTGCTCGGGGTGCTATCTTTCTAGAGAAAGAATTTCTCATGAAAGAAGTTAGTGGGAGGAAGTTTGACTTGGATGAGGTCCAAGTGCAAGCACAAGACAAAGAGATGGAATCTGAGCCACCTGCACCGGTTGCTAGCCAACCTGAGGCTCAGACACAGGTCCCGCGTAGGTCTGGGAGAATTCATTGTGCACCTGAAAGGTATGGGTCGCTACCGACCCAACACGATGGGATCTTCATCATTGAGGATGAACACAGAACCTATGATGAGGCGGTAAGTGGACCGGACTCCGAGAGATGGCTTGACGCCATGCGATCCGAGATGGATTCCATGTCAGCTAACCAAGTCTGGGATTTGGTTGAGCTGCCTGATGGGGTAAAACCCATAGGGTGTAAATGGGTCTTCAAGAGGAAGACAGACATGGATGGCAATATAGTTACCTATAAGGGTAGACTAGTGGCTAAAGGATTTAAACAAGTCCACGGGGTGGACTATGATGAAACCTTCTCGCCAGTTGCCATGTTCAAATCCATTCGGATTCTGCTTGCTATAGCTGCATATCATGACTATGAGATATGGCAGATGGATGTGAAGACAGCGTTCCTTAACGGAAGCTGACTGAGGATGTGTATATGTCACAACCTGATGGCTTCATCCATCCTGCAGAGGCTAATAAGGTCTGCAAGCTAAAGAAATCCATTTATGGATTAAAGCAAGCATCTCGAAGTTGGAATCTTCGATTTGATGAAGCCGTGAGAAATTATGGCTTTATCAAAAGTGAGGATGACGCCTGTGTATACAGAAAATTTAGTGGGAGCTTGGTGATTTTTCTGGTCTTGTATGTTGATGACATACTACTCATCGGAAATGACATCCCTAGTCTTCAAGCTGTGAAGACATGGTTGGGGAAGTGTTTTGAAATGAAAGACATAGGGGAGGCCGCCTATATTCTAGGCGTAAGGATCTACCGGGATAGATCCAAGAGGCTCCTGGCCCTTAGTCAGAGTACCTACATTGATAAGGTCCTGGAGAAGTTCAACTTGGAGCAATCCAAGAAAGGATACCTTCCAGTAAGACATGGCCTTACTCTCTCAAAGAGCCAGTGTCCTACAACACAGGCTGAGAGGGATGACATGAGTCGAATTCCTTATGCTTCGGCAGTAGGATCGATCATGTATGCAATGTTGTGTACTAGACCAGATGTGGCATATGCTGTAAGCATAACCAGCCGATACCAATCCAATCCAGGTGTGCAGCACTGGGTGGCTGTAAAGAACATCCTAAAGTATCTGAGAAGAACTAAGGATTTATTCTTGGTCTATGGGGGACAGGAAGAGCTCAGTATGCAGGGCTTTACTGATGCATCGTTCCAGTCTGACCCTGACGACTTTAGATCGTAGGCCGGCTATGTGTTCAAGATAAATGGAGGCGCTGTATGCTAGAAGAGCTTCAAGCAATCCACCATAGCAGATTCTACAACCGAGGCTGAGTATGTGGCCACTTCTGAGGCAGCCAAGGAAGCCGTTTGGATAAAGAAGTTCTTATATGATCTTTAGGTGGTCCCTAGTGCAATGGATCCCATTGAACTCTACTGTGACAACAATGGAGCAATTGAACAAGCAAAGGAACCACGGTCTCATCAAAGATCCAAACACATACTCAGAAGATTTCACCTGAAGAGAGAGATCATTGACAGAGGTGATGTCAAGATTAGCAGAGTTGACACAGAGAACAATCTGGCAGACCCATTGACCAAGGCTTTGGCGCAGCAGAAGCATGATGGTCACGCTAGAGATATGGGGTTGAGATTCCTCAACTTCTAGGTCTTAGTGCAAGTGGGAGATTGTGTTGGGGTATGCCCTTAAGGCTAATGTTTGAGGCCTTGGGATTGTATAAGTATCATGTAATAAACTCTTGTGTTTATAAAGGCATGGTTATTATTCAGGTTGTTACCTTGTCTGCTGTAATAAGTGTACTTCTGAATAATGTCTTAAAGCTGTTCAGCTAGGCTGACAGGCTATATGTCCTTAGTCGAGATATCTTGGTGAACATGAGATAGCCTTGATATGATTGAGACTAATATGAGTGCTAATCTTATAGGATGCTTCGAGCATGGAATAAGATGTAGACTCATGGGTACATTGGATGTACTGGACAGACCCTACTGGGATATTCCATTGCTTGTCACAATGTGAATGATCCTTGTAAGCAGCAAGTGGCACATGTCCTCTGACTTGAGATCACTTGTGTTTCTAAATGATGATTGTCATTGTCTTGAGGTAGTTCAATATCATTTGAAACATAATGATTATAGACTATCTTGGATGGTGAGCTTGAATCAGGTTAGGGCACTAGTGATAGATAAAGGATTGCCGTCTCCTTGTTCAAGGAGTGTGATGTTCTAAAGGGCCCCCCTATATGAGATGATTGAGGAAGTGTATGGCCATACCCAGATGACTATGTGCATCTGATCTAATCATGCTCATCGTATTGGAGTTACAGGCTTGACATGCTTGTCCAATAAGAACATCCAGTGGCAAAGGAAACATGCATGCCTCGTGATTTTGATTCACACTTGTGCTGTGATTTGGGAGTAGTCTTGGAAGACTCTTTCCTTTATATCGGGAGACAGTGATGTGTTGCTAGATACCCCTCACTGATCGTGATAACGTGAGTTATCGTTACCGACATTTAAAGGAAACCCTCAGGGTCGCACAAATTGAAGATATGGCTTACTTGAGTCAGATCGTGTGGACTGAATTGTTTGGGTTCAGTTTAAAGGGATTTAATCTCTGATTGTAAGTGAGATCTGGTCTGATCATGTTTGATTGATTAGGGCTTGAGATCGGTAAGCTTCGATCGAGAGAGAGGATGCTAGATCGGTGAGATCAAGAGCATCAGGAGATGAACGGTTAGATCTTGAACCATTAGGTTCATAGATGGTCTAGACCATTTATTGGCTTGGCTTGGGTTAATTGGTCTTGGACCAAACCGACATTGAACCGGCTCATGGATGAGCGCATGGTTCATGTAAGGTGAGTTAAGGGCTTGGTTCACTTAGCGTGAACGCTTAAGCCTTCAACACATTCCATATTTGGAATTCGGTTTTCAAATGGGATGTGTGTAATGCCTCCACATAAGTGTGGGAGGTTACTCACTTGTTGAATGCGCTTGTGAAGGCTTCTGATTTTTTCGGTGAAGCACGACGAGGACGAAGACAAGAAAAGGAGTCTCGCCAAGCAAGCTATTCTCTCCCTTCCATACGGCAAAGAACCTTGAAGCCTTGCTAGCACAAGGACGACAAGGTGTAGGCCATTTTTCTTCTTGTGTGTGGCACACTTTGGAGGAGAACCCTATCGTTCTCTAGCTTCCAAGCCGACTCCTTCCCATGGCCATGGTAACGAATCTCTCACTTGTTATTCAAGTTGATTATATGAAAGTATAGAATGCGATCTTATGTGGAAACCCTAATTCCGCTGCTATGAGAAAGAATAATATGACTTGCGCCCCCCTCATGAAAGGGGTTCTTCTCACAATAGGGTTTTGCGCTCCCCTCTCGAAAGGGTTCCATCAATTGGTATCAGAGGAGGTTATACTTTTTCATATGATTGCTTGCGGTTCTAATGTGTAGATCATCATGTTTGATCCATGAATATGTTTGTGAATAGATCTAAAGGTGATTGCTCACATGCCGAAACCTACATGCTAGTTTAGAACTTAGATGTATGTTTCTTCATGAGTTGCGCAAGATGTATGTTTCTTCATGAGTTGCGCATGTTGTTGTGTTGGCGCATGATAAGTATGTTGAATGGTTGAATGATATTTCATCAAATCTTATACCTACTTGCGCGCAAACATTTAGATCTATATGCATCTACTATAAACCCTTAGATGGGTTGATGGGGCTGAAGTCACCTCTAGGTTAGATCCATTAGTCTGATCAGACCATCTGACAGTCTAGATGGATCGACCAGATGGCACCTGTGCGCAAGCACTAGGTGGCCATAGGTCGATTGCATCTTAGGCGTGTAGCGAGGTCTGGTTGAGACAACCAGTGAACACTCTTGAGTTAGGCCCGGGGTCACACCCGCTTGCCAAACCTCTTGAAGGTGGTTCAGCCCTTGGGGCATGCATGGTTGACCATTAGGTCAACTCGGGTCAGTTAGGACTCGGTGCATGCAAGGGCACAGGATCTAACTAGATGGATGAGTGGATCCCTATCAATGGACCATTGTAAGGTTGTAGGGCACATAAGGAAATTAAAATTGATGCCATGGGGTTTTCAAAAACTTTTAATTTCAAGATGATTGGATCACATGTTGATTGAACCATATGCTTGTTTATTTAATCTTGTGTGGGTTGCCCAATTGTGTGCTATGCTGGGGCCTGCGTGCCTGGATTTAAAATTGTAAATTAATTTGTGATCTGCGAATCACATTGTACTTAATTTATAATATGTTGTTGACCTGCGAGTCAACCTTGTCTAGATAGATCAAATGTACTTTGATTAGACAAGAACAAAGGCACACATCCAAGAGGGGCATTCACCTGGTGGTGCACCTGAGGTGCTCTTGGCGCTAGGGCACTGGGTTGGACCAGATGTGATGCAATGAAGCTCAAGTGAAGACTTAAGTAATATTAAGGTCTTACTAGGGTTCATGGGCATTTACCACATAAGATCATGCTTTCTACTTATTGCTAATAATTAGAATTGCATTTTTATGTTTATCTTCTGCTATAGCCATAGGACATGCCTGATAGTAAGAAGATAAAAGACCGTTAAAATCCAACGCTAACATATCAAGCTCGTAAGCCTTCTGACGCGAAACCTCATCTTTCTGACTATCGTTGGAGCCGTGTTGAACCCACTCAGTGGGCACGTCCATCTATCTTCAGACGGTGCTGGATTTCACCTGCGTGTTACAGAGTTGGGATTTATCCCCTCTCGTTGCTCAGCATAGCACGTGGTGGTCCAGGGAGTAGGTCAGGTCAGCTTGACCATGTAGACTACATATGTGGCGCATTTGGTAGCACATGGAGGCAGCCATCTCTGGGATCAGAGACTGTGTTGTACCAACTCAGTTGGCACAGTCTGCTGGATTGCCAAGATGAAGGGGAATCGCACGGGTTGGCGATTGGCTGGGACAGCCTACCAGAAACTAGTGCTTGTCATCTCTGTGCATCTTATCTCGCCTGAGCGGGACGCGGAGACCAAGTATGAAATCTGGATCCCATCTCACTAAAAGAGTGTTACTCTTTCGGACTGTTTACTGGATTTTTCAGTCAGACAAAATAGTGAGAAAAGAATCTTTTCTAAGTCCTGGATTGATTCTGAAACATTGATACTGACCTTGCTGTTCTTGCTTGTTGTAGATTCCTGCAGCAACGAACACCATGAGCTTCAATGTTCGATCCCTACTGGAAAGGGAGAAGTTTGCTGGGCCGAACTTCTCTGACTGGTTCGGACACCTTAAGATTGTTCTTAAGGCAGAGAGGAAACTGTATGTCCTCGAGACGGCGATACCGCCGCAGCCCGCTCCGAACGCCGCAAGGGCGGTTCGGGATGCCTACGAAAAGCACGTCAATGATAGCATTGATGTCGCTTGCCTGATGCTAGCGTCTATGACGCCACCGCTGCAGCGTCAGCATGAGGATATGTCGGCTATAGAAATTATAGCGAACCTCAAGATGCTGTATGCTGCACAGGCGAGGACTGAGCGCTATAATCTGACGAAGCTCTTCTTTCAGAGCAAACTGGCTGAGGGGAGCCCAGTGGGAGCTCACGTGCTCAAGATGATTGGGCACAAGGAGGCTCTGGAGAAACTGGGGCATACCATCAACCAGGAGCTTGCTGTGGACATTATTCTGCAGTCTCTTCCGCCCTCTTTCGATGCGTTCATTATTAACTTTAATATGAACAAGATCGATTGTACGCCGGCAGAGCTGCTGAATATGCTCTTGACCACTGAGGAAACTCTGAAGGGTAAGCCTTCAACCTCTGTCTTGATGGTTCCTTCTAGGAACAAGAAGAAGGGGAAGAAGGGCAAGGCCCCTGTCAAGAATTACAGCAAGGCCTTGAAACAGAAGGTGAAGCGGTCGAAGGATAACAGGTGTTTCCACTGTGGCCAGCTGGGTCACTGGAAAAAGGACTGTAAAGCGCTCCAAGGAGATAAGAGGGGAAGCATTGCTTCTGGCTCAGGTATATATGTGACTGAGGTCATGTTATCATCTTCTTCTATATCATGGGTGTTGGACACTGCATGTGGAGTTCACATTTGTTCAAATGTGCAGGAACTCAAGAGAAGAAGGCAGGTGGGACAGCATGAGGTAGACCTACGAGTTGGAAACGGGGCACGGGTTGCTGCTGTTGCTGTAGGAGACTATTTCATTACTTTACCATCTGGCATTGTATTAGAATTAAACAATTGTTATTTTGTACCCAGTATTACCAAGAATATTATCTCTATTCCTGCTCTTGTCAGGAAAGGATTTGCCTTTGAATGCAAGATTTCAAAGTGTGTTTTATCTTATGATAATATTGTGTATGCAACTGGTTCAATTAACAATGGGTTATACATGTTGGACATGGAAAATTCTATACAAAACATTGATAATAAGAAAGCCAAATATGCTGATGACAGCACCTTGTTATGGCATAGTCGTTTAGGCCATATAAACGAGAAGCGCATTAAGCGGTTGCATGATCATGGACTGCTGGGATCATTCTCCTATGAGGAGATTGATACATGCAAAGCTTGTTTGATGGGTAAAATGACGAAGTCTCCTTTTCCTCACAAAGGTCAAAGGGCTTCAGGTTTACTTGATCTTATACACAGTGATGTGTGTGGGCCTTTTAGTAAACATGCCAGAGGTGGCTATCAGTACTTCATTACCTTTACTGATGATTTCAGTAGGTATGGTTATGTCTATTTAATGAGACATAAGAGTGAATCTTTTGACAAGTTCAAAGAGTTCAAAAATGAAGTACAGAATCAGCTAGGCCGAAATATTAAGGCACTTCGTTCTGATCGAGGTGGTGAATACCTAAGTCATGCGTTTACTGACTATCTGAAAGAGTGTGGGATTATCTCACAGCTCACTCCGCCAGGAACACCGCAATGGAATGGTGTGTCCGAGAGGAGAAATAGAACGTTACTTGATATGGTTCGTTCTATGATGAGTCAGGCCACTCTTCCATACTCCTTTTGGGGTTTAGCACTGGAAACAGCTGCAAAGGTACTAAACCGAGTGCCATCCAGGGCAGTTTCTAAGACGCCATATGAGTTATGGTACGGGAAACAGCCTAGCTTGACGTTTATCAGGATCTGGGGTTGCGAGGCTTATGTCAAAAAGCTCGCCTCTGGGAAACTAGAGAGCAGATCTGATAAATGTATCTTTGTCGGTTACCCTAAGGAAACTAAGGGTTATTATTTCTACTATCCCAAAGAGAACAAGGTTTTTGTTGCTCGGACGGCCATATTTCTTGAGAAGGAGTTTCTTCTGCAAGAGGCCAGTGGGAGAGAAATAAAGATGGATGAGATTCCAGAGGAAGGACAAAGTAGTCAAGCAGAGTTGGATGTGCCTGAGCTGGTAGATCAGGTTACTGAACAACCTGAGGCTCAGATATCACGGGAACCGCGAAGATCGGGTAGGATCCGTCGTCAGCCTGAGCGCTATGACGGAGTCTACATCATTGATAATGATGAACCCCTCACTTATGCGGATGCGGTCAGTGGACCGGAGTCAGCTAGATGGCTTGAAGCTATGCGAGCCGAGATGGACTCCATGTCAGATAACCAAGTCTGGGATTTGGTTGATCCGCCTCCGGGAGTAATCCCTATAGGCTGTAAATGGATCTTCAAGAAGAAGATTGACATGGATGGTAACGTGGTTACCTATAAAGGCAGGCTAGTTGCGAAAGGTTTCAAACAAATCTACGGGATAGATTATGATGAAACTTTCTCTCCTGTAGCCATGTTTAAGTCTATTCGGATTCTTTTCGCGATAGCAGCATATTACGACTATGAGATCTGGCAGATGGATGTGAAAACAGCTTTCCTTAATGGAAATCTGGATGAGGATGTGTATATGACACAACCGGAAGGTTTCACTAATCCAGCAGATCGTCATAAAATATGCAAGTTAAAGAAGTCCATTTATGGACTTAAACAAGCATCAAGAAGCTGGAATATTCGTTTTGATGAATCAATCTCTGAGTTTGGTTTCATCAAGAACGAAGATGACCCGTGTGTATATAAGAGGTTTAGTGGGAGCGTAATTACATTCCTAATCCTCTACGTCGATGATATCTTAATCATTGGAAATGATATTCCTGAACTGCATGCTGTTAAGGCATGGTTAGGAAAATGTTTCCAGATGAAAGATCTAGGAGAAGCAGCCTATGTATTAGGTGTTAAGATCTACCGGGATAGATCTAAAAGGCTTCTCGGGCTGTGCCAGAGTACTTACATCGATAAGGTCCTGGAGAGATTCCATTTAGAGAATTCTAAACGTGGATATCTTCCAGTCAGACATGGTCTGAATCTTTCAAAGAGTCAGTGTCCACAAACACAGACTGAGAAAGATGACATGGACAATACGCCTTATGCTTCGGCTATTGGGTCCATTATGTATGCGATGCTGTGTACTCGCCCAGACGTCGCTTACGGGTTAAGCGTGACCAGTCGATTCCAAAGTAATCCAGGTTTGGCGCACTGGATTGCGGTCAAGAACATCTTAAAATATCTGCGGAGGACCAAAGATATGTTCTTGATATATGGTGGTCAGGAAGAACTCAGTATAGAGGGATATACTGACGCTTCGTTCCAGTCGGACCAGGATGATTTCCGATCGCAATCAGGCTATGTTTTTAGCTTGAATGGTGGAGCAGTGGTGTGGAAAAGCTTCAAACAGTCAACTGTTGCTGATTCCACAACAGAAGCCGAGTATGTTGCAGCCTCGGAAGCATCCAAGGAGGCAGTGTGGATTCATAAGTTCGTGAGAGAACTTGGTGTCGTTCCTTCGAGTGCAGATCCTTTGGTTATCTTCTGTGATAACACTGGAGCTATAGCACAAGCAAAGGAACCACGGTCGCACCAGAAGTCCAAGCACATACAGAGACGGTTTCACTTGATCCGCGAGATCATTGATCGTGGCGAGATCAAAATATGCAAGGTTCATACAGATGACAATCTGGCAGACCCGCTTACCAAGCCTCTGGCGCAGCAGAAGCATGAGAAGCACTGTAATAATATGGGTTTGAGATTTCTCAACCATTAGATTAAGTGCAAGTGGGAGATTGTTGGGGTATGCCCTTAAGGCTAATGTTTGAGGCCTTGGGATTGTATAAGTATCATGTAATAAACTCTTGTGTTTATAAAGGCATGGTTATTATTCAGGTTGTTACCTTGTCTGCTGTAATAAGTGTACTTCTGAATAATGTCTTAAAGCTGTTCAGCTAGGCTGACAGGCTATATGTCCTTAGTCGAGATATCTTGGTGAACATGAGATAGCCTTGATATGATTGAGACTAATATGAGTGCTAATCTTATAGGATGCTTCGAGCATGGAATAAGATGTAGACTCATGGGTACATTGGATGTACTGGACAGACCCTACTGGGATATTCCATTGCTTGTCACAATGTGAATGATCCTTGTAAGCAGCAAGTGGCACATGTCCTCTGACTTGAGATCACTTGTGTTTCTAAATGATGATTGTCATTGTCTTGAGGTAGTTCAATATCATTTGAAACATAATGATTATAGACTATCTTGGATGGTGAGCTTGAATCAGGTTAGGGCACTAGTGATAGATAAAGGATTGCCGTCTCCTTGTTCAAGGAGTGTGATGTTCTAAAGGGCCCCCCTATATGAGATGATTGAGGAAGTGTATGGCCATACCCAGATGACTATGTGCATCTGATCTAATCATGCTCATCGTATTGGAGTTACAGGCTTGACATGCTTGTCCAATAAGAACATCCAGTGGCAAAGGAAACATGCATGCCTCGTGATTTTGATTCACACTTGTGCTGTGATTTGGGAGTAGTCTTGGAAGACTCTTTCCTTTATATCGGGAGACAGTGATGTGTTGCTAGATACCCCTCACTGATCGTGATAACGTGAGTTATCGTTACCGACATTTAAAGGAAACCCTCAGGGTCGCACAAATTGAAGATATGGCTTACTTGAGTCAGATCGTGTGGACTGAATTGTTTGGGTTCAGTTTAAAGGGATTTAATCTCTGATTGTAAGTGAGATCTGGTCTGATCATGTTTGATTGATTAGGGCTTGAGATCGGTAAGCTTCGATCGAGAGAGAGGATGCTAGATCGGTGAGATCAAGAGCATCAGGAGATGAACGGTTAGATCTTGAACCATTAGGTTCATAGATGGTCTAGACCATTTATTGGCTTGGCTTGGGTTAATTGGTCTTGGACCAAACCGACATTGAACCGGCTCATGGATGAGCGCATGGTTCATGTAAGGTGAGTTAAGGGCTTGGTTCACTTAGCGTGAACGCTTAAGCCTTCAACACATTCCATATTTGGAATTCGGTTTTCAAATGGGATGTGTGTAACGCCTCCACATAAGTGTGGGAGGTTACTCACTTGTTGAATGCGCTTGTGAAGGCTTCTGATTTTTTCGGTGAAGCACGACGAGGACGAAGACAAGAAAAGGAGTCTCGCCAAGCAAGCTATTCTCTCCCTTCCATACGGCAAAGAACCTTGAAGCCTTGCTAGCACAAGGACGACAAGGTGTAGGCCATTTTTCTTCTTGTGTGTGGCACACTTTGGAGGAGAACCCTATCGTTCTCTAGCTTCCAAGCCGACTCCTTCCCATGGCCATGGTAACGAATCTCTCACTTGTTATTCAAGTTGATTATATGAAAGTATAGAATGCGATCTTATGTGGAAACCCTAATTCCGCTGCTATGAGAAAGAATAATATGACTTGCGCCCCCCTCATGAAAGGGGTTCTTCTCACAATAGGGTTTTGCGCTCCCCTCTCGAAAGGGTTCCATCAGATTGTTGGTGTATATGCCCTAAGACCTAGTTTTGGTTCATTATGTACTACTTGACTTTGATATTTATATATCATTCTGGCATTGTCGTTATCTATGTTTGTTTACATCTGCGCATATGTACTAACATGATAATGTCCCTGGAGACAGATTGGATCTGTGCTCGAACTATAGTCCCCAGTCGATGTACCTTAGTGGATATGGGACAGCTATGGTACTTGTGAGACTGGTATGTGGACTGGTTAGGCATGTGGTGCTAACGCAGACACATGAGTATATCATTGGAGGATATACTCGATAGACCCGCTGTGAGGCTATGACTTGGTGTCATGAGTTATCCTCACAAGTGACAGGAGATGCATTGATCCCTTGACTTGAGGTCATTGATCATTCTATATGGTTAGGGACTTGCTTTGATACAACCTAGCACCTCGCCGTAGTTGGGAGGTCATAACGGTTGTCATTGAGCATGTCACGACCCATATGAGAAGGTCAATGGACAGACAAAGGATTTGCCCCTTCCTTAGGGAAGTATGATATCCATGGAGCTCCTCTATGGATCTATGACTGAGAGTGTATGGCCATACCTAGGTGAGAACCTGTTTTAGTCATATCCATGTGATTGGGTGAAAACAAGTGGTGACACACTTGTCCAATCGGATATCAGTTCGACAAAGAGACTGTAATACATCTGTACCTAGTTGCGATGATGGGGATGTCGATGTCGATATCCATTCCAATGACCTAGGTAGCAGTGATGCACTGCTAGGTGCCACTCACTGCTTGTGGTGACCTTTGGTCAACACTGCCAGCGTCAGAGTAACCTACAGGGTCACACACCAAGACACTCGAGTTCTCGTATTGATCGGGAAGCCTTATGATTGAGTTATAGGATAACTCGGATCTATTTTGGAGATTTCATTAGCGCCAATGGGCCTGATGAGATGGAAGAAACTTATTAAAGCCAACTTCTATTTTTTTGGCATATTGGCCGAATTAACCATGGTTAGCCTCATTTGACCATGGGTTAAGTTGGATTGGATCCAATCGCTTGGTTAACATGACTAATGGTCTTTGGGCTAGTCCCATTGCTAAGTTGGGCTCACTAATAAGTTGTCATGAAGAGAATAAGGGCTAGAAGGGTATAATGGAGACAAATCTTCTCCCCTAGGTGCCTATGGGCATAATGGGGAGAAGTGGCACAATTTGCTTCATAAGGAAGCAATTGGCGCCTCCCCCTTTATCCCTTATGGTATGAATGCCTCTATGGCATTGCTTGGGGCGCAAGGCAAGGCCTTGGCGCACAAGGAAAGGCGTGGGCACAAAAGGAATGGTTGAATGAAAATTATGGAAATGTCTTGGAGACTTTCCTTGCCTCAAACCTTCTCATCCTAGCCGCCCACTTGTCTTGATCCTAGCCTTTCACAAACCGCCTCTTGCCCTATAAAAGAGCACCTAGCCGCCCCCTCTCATAAGTGACAATTCCTTGGAGGCGTAATCAATAGAGAGGGGCGAAAGCTTGGAGGCTCTTGGTGCAACTTCTCTTCCTCCAACATCTAGCCACAAGCACAATTCTTCTTCTCCTCCTCTTGGCGCAAGAAGGACTTGGACTTGGCGACTACTTCTCCTCTCCTTCTTCTTGGCGCATACACCTTGGAGGTAGAGCAGAGTTGAAGAGGGAGAACATAAGGCTTGAATCTTCTTCCCGAGGCTAGCACCAAGCGCGGAAGAAGAGAGCTCGAGGAGTCCGTGTGTGTGAGACTGCAGAGGGCGAACACGTGGGCGCCTATCTCAACATCAACATCTCTTTGCTCGCTTAAGGTACTTTCTATCACATCGTGTCGATCCCCTCACTTGATGATCCGCACTGGGTTTTTGGGACTGGCCTGTTTCGGGGACATTCTTCCGCTGTGCAATTTCTATGACTCTGAAAAAATTGTAAAATGTCCCTGGGGTTTCCCAACAAAGTCCATTCCTAGCCGTTATGCCCAGGGCCAACGAGTTTCCTTGCGAAGGCACGCCCAGGTTAAAACTGGACTGGGGAAACCATTGCCACCACGCATTTTCTAAAGATAAGTGGGTGTGTCCCACGAGGGTGGAAAACAATTCACAACTCCACTGATCGATAGCTTAGTGAGGGCTACGCGTTAGAAGGCTACCAGACTTGATATTTTAATTGAGGGTTTTTGTTTAAGGTCTCATCATCTCAGTTTTATCTTATGTCTGTCATTACAGGCATGCAATCCTATAGTGATAACATAACGGTAAAACATTTCAGGCATGCTTCTGCAGATAATAATAAAAGCAGTAAAGGATGATGTGATCATATCCTATACAAGACATTGAACCAATCCATGCCATGAAAGAGGTTCAACTCTTGTCCTAGAACTCAAGCCCCAAAAACTAGACCTAGCCTAGCCGACCTCTAGCTTGAACTTCAAGGTTGGCTCCAAGGTCCTTCTCTCATGGTTTAGCTCTCAAACCCTAGAGGTACACTTTAAAAGTTCCCCATAGGTTTGGCCAATGCCATGGTCTTCCTCCAAGGAAGGTGCGCCACCATGCAAGGGGCCAAGATAGCTAGCTCTCAAACCAAAAGAGGTTTGGCCAAGCCTTCTTGCGCCACCAAGCAACCAAGCACCAACTTGCATGCGCCACCTTGCATGATTGCGCCATCAAGCAAGATGCTAGCATCAAGGTCCAAGAAGGATGCACCCACCCCTTAATCTTCATCTTAATTTTTACAAAAATAATGAAAAAGATGGCACGCAGGCCGCACATGGATACATCACAGGCATGCAAAAGGGGCTTGATTCATGATCACAACATTATGCACAATCAAGGTATTTACACATGCAATTCTACATACTCATGACAACAAAAAATCTGAAATTTTACTTTTTCATAAACTAGTCTCTTTTTCTCATCTTCTTCTCACAAATCCTTTGGTTATTTGCGATTAACTTTTCATGATGATTTCAGAGATCCTTTCGGCTGGCAATTTTGTCAGATCAAGGGACCCGGCCAGTCCGAAGACACAATGCCCGTCCTACTTGACAAAATCACGTGCGCCTTTGATCTTTAAATCAAGCAAGAAAAATAACCCAAAAATCCAAAAGAGATTGAAAAGATGATAGAAACAAGAAACCTTAATTTTTCTACTTTTAGAAAAATCGTTTGCCATGCATCATGCTATTAATGAAAATAGAGATATGGCATGTGAGCATGAAAGAAAAGCATAAAACATCGTTCGAGTCTTGCAAGTCGCTCTGATACCACTGTTGGGAAACCCCGGGGATATTTTTACAATTTTCAGAGATAGAGATTACAAAATACATTGCACAGCGGAAGTAATATCCCCGAAACAGGCCGGTCCCAAAAACCCAGTGAAGATCGCAAGCAAGAGAGTCGACATGATGAGTTAGAAAATACCTTAGAGCAAGATGAGGTCGATGTCGTGATAGGCGCCCAAGCGTGCACCCTCTGCAGTCTCACACACACGGATGCCTTGAGTCCTCTTCTTCCAAGCCCGGTGCTAGCCTCGGGAAGAAGATCCAAGCCTTGTGCTCCTTCTTCAAAATATGCGCCACCTCCAAGGTAGATGCGCCAAAGATGAAGAAGGATGAGGGAGAGGGAAACCGCCAAGCACCAAGTTCCTTGCGTCAAGAGAGAAGGAAGAGGCTTGCGGCTAGGGTTTGGAAGGAAGAAGAAGATGCGCCACTTCTTGGTGTTGTCGCCCTTCAAGCCCTTGCTTTTACCCCTCCTCTTGTTGTCACGCCTCCAAGGAATATGCATCAACACAAGAGGGGGCGGCTAGGGTCACTTATAAAGAGCTAGAGGCGGTTAGGGCAAGGGTTGAGATCATAACAAGTGTATGGCTTGGATGAGAAGGTTTGAGGTAAGGAAAGTCTCCAAGACTTTACCATAAACCTCATTCAACCTTTCCATAAGCTACCAAGCCTTGCGCCCCAAGCAATGCCTTAATGCATTCACACTATCAATGGGAGAGGGCTAGGCGCATAAAGCTTCCTTAATGAAGCAAATTTGCCATCCAAACCCCATTATGCCTCTTAGGCGCCAATGGGCTTGGCTTCCTCCCCATTATACCCTTTTAGCCTATTGCCTCTTCATGACAACTTGTTATTGGGCCTCATTGGATAATGAGCTAGCCCAAACTTCATTATATGGCTTGATTAAGCACTTGGATCCAATCCAATGCAACCCTAATCCAAATTGTGAACAACCATGGTCAATTTCGGGTCAACCTGCCATAAATGGAGTTTGGCTCCAATAACATCCTTCCATCTCATCAGGCCCATTGGCGCTGGTGAAATCTCCAAAATAGATCCGAGTTATCCAATAACTCGATCATAAGGCTTCCCGATCAATATGAGAACTCGAGTATCAAGGTGTGCGACCTTGTAGGTCCCTCTGATGTTGGCAATGCTAACCAAATGTCACCACAAGCAGTGAGTGGCACCTAGCAGTGCATCACTGCTACCCAAGTCATCGGAATGGATATCGACATCGACATCCCCATCATTGCAACAAGGTATAGATGCATTACAGTCTCTTTGTCGAACTGATATCCGATTGGACAAGTGTGTCACCACTTGTTTTCACCCAATCACATGGTTATGACTAAATCAGGTTCTCACCTGGGTATGGCCATACACTTTCAGTCATAGAACCATAGAGGAGCTCCATGGATATCATACTTCCCTTAGGAAGGGGCAAATCCTATGTCTGTCCATTGACCTTCTCATATGGGTCGTGACATGCTCAATGAAAACCATTATTTCCTCCCAACTACGGCGAGGTGTTAGGTTGTATCAAAGCAAGTCCCTAACCATATAGAATGGTCAATGACCTCAAGTCAAGGAATCAATGCATCTCCTGTCACTTGTGAGGATAACTCATGACACCAAGTCATAGCCTCACAGCGGGTCAGTCCAGTATATCCAACACTGATATACCCATATGTCTGCGTTAGCATCTCGTGCCTAACCGGCCCATATACCAGTCTCACAAGTACCAGAGCTGTCCCATATCCACTCAGGTACATCGACTGGGGACAATCATTTGAGCACAGATCCAATCTGTCTCCATGGACATTATCATGTAAGTACACAATCGCATGTTGGGGTATGCCCTTAAGGCTAATGTTTGAGGCCTTGGGATTATTTCAGTATCATGTATAAACTCTATGTTTATAAAGGCAATGGTTGTTATTCAGGTTGTTACATCATCTGCTGCAATATGTATACTTCTGAATAATGTCTCAATGCTGTTCAGCTTGGCTGACATGCAGTTTTGTCCTTAGTCGAGATATCTTGGTGAACATGAGACAGCCTTGATATGATTGAGACTAATATGTGTTCTAATCTTATAGGATGCTTCGAGCATGGAATAAGATGTAGACTCATGGGTACATTGGATGTACTGGACAGACCCTACTTAGGATATTCAATTGCTTGTCACAATGTGAATAATCCTTATATGCAAACAAGTGGCATATTTCCTCTGACTTGAGATCACTTGTGTTTCTAAATGATGATTGGCATTGTTTTGAGGTAGTTCAATATCATTTGAAACATAATGGTTATAGACTATCTTGGATAATGAGCATGAGTCATGTTAGGGCACTAGTGATAGATATAGGATTGCCGTCTCCTTGATTGGAGTGTAATGTTCTATTGGGGCCCCCTCGATGAGATGATTGAGAAAGTGTATGGCCATACCCAGATGACTATGTTTCATCTGATCTAATCATTCTCATCATATTGGAATTACAAGCTTGACACGCTTGTCCAATAAGAACATCCAGTGGCAAAGGAAATGTTGGTGTAATATGCCCTAAAGACCAATGTATGGACATGGTCAGGCATTGTTTGAATGTACTTTGATAGAACTATTACTTTTTATATAGGCATGGTCGTTATTATGCAGACTTCTCTACCTGCGTTGATGTATTGAGTTGCATAAATAATGTCCCAGGAGTTTGGATTGGATCCATTCTCATAAGCTATCCCCAGACAAGGTACCTTAGCAGATATGGGACAGCTTTGGTACATGTGAGACTGGTGTATGGGCTGGTTAGGTGCGGGGCACAGTAACGCAGACATACAGGTGCATTGGATGCACTGGAGTGATCCACCGTGAGGATTGACTTGTCTAGTCAACGAGTCAATCTCACATGCAAGAGGTTTGCATTGATCCTTAGACTTGAGGTATTCATGTCTAGATTTGATGATGGGTATGCTTTGATACAGTCTTACGTCTCTCCGTAATTGGGGGACTAAAACGACTGTCATTGGGCATGTCATAAGTCATATAGAGACATGGATGACCAATAGTAGGATTTGCCCCTTCCTTCCGAGGAAGCATGATATCCACCTCGGGGCGCCCCACCTTATTGGTGCATGACAGGAGAGTGTGGCCACACTTGTTGATGCGGACAGGAACCACAAGCCACGAAGATACAAGTGGAGCCTAAAGGTGCCATAGACAAAGACTCGTGAGGTCACAAATAAGCTAGCAAGACTCACTCCAAATGCTAGCTCAAAATAATGAAAAGAATAGCTTCAACTACTCCAAGTTATGGTCAAAACACATTACAAATAAGAAGTTGCTGCATAACAATCCCACAACCGAGACCTGCATCCAGCACAAGGGAAAGCAAAGGATTTAATCTAATCTTGGATCTCATCCAACGGCCAACACTCATCGAGGGGAAAATCTTCTCCAGCCAAGCATCAAATGCCCAACAACGTGTGGACCCATGAAGGAAACACCAACGTTGCAGCTATCCTCGCTCAGCGCACAATCAAACAAGGAAACTCCCCAACGTCTTTCTACTGCAACCAAAGAAGGAAGGAGCAACGTCTCTCTCGCCAGCAACGTCTCAAGCGCAACGTCTCCCTGCAAACTTTTCTCCTATATGTATCAAAGATTGAACTTGTAAAACGCAGATTTGTTGAATGGAAATGGTTTTCGTTTTCAATCGGATGTCTCCGATCTTCTTCTCCTCTGAGGCGCTTGTGTCGCCTATCCTTCCCCTCACCTCCTTCTAGGGCCGAGCCCTCCCTCTTCCCTTCTTCTCTACAAGCTTCTTCCTCCGAAACCTACGCTCCCAGCCAACCAGTTACGTGTTCACAAGAATTCCAGAAGTTCGCGACCTTGCCGCCGACGATCCACCGGCCGGATCTCCACAAGACTTCGGCCACCACTCCCCCTCCCCAAGACAAAGTCACAGCCACCGTCATCCATCCATCCGACTCTCCGATCACCGGAATCGAACTTCCGTTCGAATCCCCTGCTCTCGCCAGCCTTCCGTCCCCACTTCCGCCTTTCATCGTCGTCCGCCTCCGACTGGCCACCATCCGCATCCAAACTCCGCCCACGACGTATCAACAACCCCAACAACCTCCAGTTATAGCAGGTTTGGATTTGGTCCATCACCGGACGTCCGGCGACGCCCCCTGTTCTGTCCGCGCGCTTCCCCTGTTCTGCTGAGCAGCGCATCTCCGCCTTTCGACGCTGTCCTCCTCCGACCAGCCACCGTCCATCTCAAAACTCCGGCCACCCCTCCAACACCTTCACAAGGACTTCCAGTTGCAGCAGGTCCGGCGATCGTGCACCACCGGACGAGCACCGACGATCCCAGCCTTCTTGCGCAACTTCCCCTGTTTCTGAATCCATTGCGTGCTGCATTTTGTTTTGGTCAAAATAATAATCTGACTAAGCCTTTTCTTGCAGATATCTTAAGCAATCGGCTCAACAAAGGTCTTCAACTTTGGCACGTCCAGAAAGAACTAGTTTAGGTCTTCCTCTCAGAATAGTCGGTTCCATTGAAGGCTTGGCAGATCAACTTGGGAAGTATAGCAAAATATCATGACTGATAAGATTCTGCACTGTTCTTTATTTGGCCTATTATTGCAAACATTATAAATTGTTGACAACTCTTCTTCATCTATTTTTCATGTCATTCAAAAGAACTAGTGTGTTCTACTTGCTGGTATAATCAGTTCGAGTTTTGAGCATATGGATTTTTCTACAGGGTATAGCAATTTTCCTAAATGACTATTTTATTGCCCTGGATTTCTGGTTATTTTTCTGAATTTTGATTTTTCTGAAATTAAAAATATAAAAAAAAAATAGTTTTAATAAGTAGAATAACTCCCACGCTTCCCCCCTACATCAGTTTGGTATCAGAGCATAGTTCGTGGGCAACTCTTGTCTGCCTACACGATCCTTGCTTTGTTCTTTGCATAAAAAAAAAAAAAAACAAAAAAATTGTTAGTTCTTGATTTCATGTTTTATTGCTTATTGCTTTTGCATGTTTTGCTAATTACTTGCATTTAAAAAAAAAAAAAAAAAAAAAATCCTTCATGTTTCTTTATATTTAGTTTGCATACTTTTGTTATTTGATAAAAAAAAAAAAATTATTATGTGCTTATTGTTTGGATGCTAGTTTGTTTATTCTGAGATAAATTTTATCATACTAGCTGAAATCATTTTCGACATCTTAGGGAGATCTATTTTCAAAGGACTATATTGTGTTTTCAAATATTCCATGGCCACTAGACTCCAACCCCCTACCTTTAGCGGGTCTCTTAACCCTAAGGATTTTAATGACTGGACAACAAAACTTGAGCATTACTTCTATTTTACTGCCATGCCTGAACATTGCAAAGTTAGGTTTACCAAGTTACTTTTACAAAAATCTGCTAGATATTACTGGACCATTGTTGAACAAACCTTGGAAAGAGACAATCTGCTACCCATTGAGAGATGGGATGACATGCTTCATAAACTCAGAGAAAAATATGATCCTTCCTCTCTCCCTGAAAGATTTCTTACACAAAAGAACATGACTGTAGCTGAATACATTCTAAAGTTTAAGACCCTCAACCATAGGAGTAGAGCTAGAGAACATCCTTGGGTTGTGCGTAACAGGTTTATAGATGGTCTTAACTTTGAGATTAAAAGAGGTCTCACCTACTACCCCATACACACAATAGAAGAAGCTTTCCAAATAGCTAGTATGGTAGAACAACATATTAAGGCAACAGATAGGAAAGGACTTGACCAACCTAGAACACAAAGCCAACCACTCCAACAAAAACTTGTTCAAACCTCAGAGTCTACCTTAGGAACTAAAACGAGTCAAGAAGAGACATGTGAAACTCAAGAGGCAAACCATGAGGTAGAACCCATACCTCAACCTTCACTTTTAGGGCCCATACCCATAGGTCCTCAACTTGAGTCTAGCAATCTAGCTAAAGAACCCATAGTTGACTTGTCTGAGAGTCAAACTACCCCTGAGTTGCCCACTGTAGGCTTGTCTCAACCTAAGTGTCAAATAGAGCCATTACCTTCAATTTTAGGGCCCATACCCACAGGTTCTCAACTTGACCTTAGCACTACCTCTAGCAAACCTAAAGATGACTTGCCTAAAAATCCAGTTGAACCCAAACCCATAGGTCTTCTTGAACCTCACATGGAACCTAAGTTAGATCCTTTTGAGCTTGACCTGGATCCTAATCCTCAACCTTTAGGTCAACCCCTAAACTTAGAAAATCTCTTCCAGGACCCTATGATCCTTGAATCTTGTCTTTTAGGTCCTTCTACCCACACCCTTAAGCCACCTTTGAAATCAACAAAACATAATGAACTCAAACATACTTTGCACCCTGCTCTTATTGAAGTTGAGTATATTGATTTCATCATTCCTTGTTCTTTTCAAAGTGTTGTGATTTTCTATGACAAATTTACTAATGAGTACGGCCGAGAAAGGGAATTCAATGCAGGTACCATTGATATGCAACTTGGACCGTGGACAAAGAGCAACAAGACAATATGCTGTGATGCTGACAACAATTTGAAGATTCAAATCCTGGAGGAACAATTAGCTCTTGCCTCTCCAAAACTTCTACACCACCGCCGCAATAACCATTCTTCGGAGAAGAATTTTTTTTCACCCGGGGAGAATGATGCGGACAGGAACCACAAGCCACGAAGATACAAGTGGAGCCTAAAGGTGCCATAGACAAAGACTCGTGAGGTCACAAATAAGCTAGCAAGACTCACTCCAAATGCTAGCTCAAAATAATGAAAAGAATAGCTTCAACTACTCCAAGTTATGGTCAAAACACATTACAAATATGAAGTTGCTGCATAACAATCCCACAACCGAGACCTGCATCCAGCACAAGGGAAAGCAAAGGATTTAATCTAATCTTGGATCTCATCCAACGGCCAACACTCATCGAGGGGAAAATCTTCTCCAGCCAAGCATCAAATGCCCAACAACGTGTGGACCCATGAAGGAAACACCAACGTTGCAGCTATCCTCGCTCAGCGCACAATCAAACAAGGAAACTCCCCAACGTCTTTCTACTGCAACCAAAGAAGGAAGGAGCAACGTCTCTCTCGCCAGCAACGTCTCAAGCGCAACGTCTCCCTGCAAACTTTTCTCCTATATGTATCAAAGATTGAACTTGTAAAACGCAGATTTGTTGAATGGAAATGGTTTTCGTTTTCAATCGGATGTCTCCGATCTTCTTCTCCTCTGAGGCGCTTGTGTCGCCTATCCTTCCCCTCACCTCCTTCTAGGGCCGAGCCCTCCCTCTTCCCTTCTTCTCTACAAGCTTCTTCCTCCGAAACCTACGCTCCCAGCCAACCAGTTACGTGTTCACAAGAATTCCAGAAGTTCGTGACCTTGCCGCCGACGATCCACCGGCCGGATCTCCACAAGACTTCGGCCACCACTCCCCCTCCCCAAGACGAAGTCACAGCCACCGTCATCCATCCATCCG
The DNA here is from genome assembly GCA_027563935.2 of Costus lasius. Lineage (NCBI taxonomy): Eukaryota > Viridiplantae > Streptophyta > Magnoliopsida > Zingiberales > Costaceae > Costus > Costus lasius. The sequence goes on from CM050449.1 coordinate 74,861,153, forward strand.
ACTCTCCGATCACCGGAATCGAACTTCCGTTCGAATCCCCTGCTCTCGCCAGCCTTCCGTCCCCACTTCCGCCTTTCATCGTCGTCCGCCTCCGACCGGCCACCATCCGCATCCAAACTCTGCCCACGATGTATCAACAACCCCAACAACCTCCAGTTATAGCAGGTTTGGATTTGGTCCATCACCGGACGTCCGGCGACGCCCCCTGTTATGTCCGCGCGCTTCCCCTGTTCTGCTAAGCAGCGCATCTCCGCCTTTCGACGCTGTCCTCCTCCGACCAGCCACCGTCCGTCTCAAAACTCCGGCCACCCCTCCAACACCTTCACAAGGACTTCCAGTTGCAGCAGGTCCGGCGATCGTGCACCACCGGACGAGCGCCGACGATCCCAGCCTTCTTGCGCAACTTCCCCTGTTTCTGAATCCATTGCGTGCTGCATTTTGTTTTGGTCAAAATAATAATTTGACTAAGCCTTTTCTTGCAGATATCTTAAGCAATCGGCTCAACAAAGGTCTTCAACTTTGGCACGTCCAGAAAGAACTAGTTTAGGTCTTCCTCTCAGAATAGTCGGTTCCATTGAAGGCTTGGCAGATCAACTTGGGAAGTATAGCAAAATATCATGACTGATAAGATTCTGCACTGTTCTTTATTTGGCCTATTATTGCAAACATTATAAATTGTTGACAACTCTTCTTCATCTATTTTTCATGTCATTCAAAAGAACTAGTGTGTTCTACTTGCTGGTATAATCAGTTCGAGTTTTGAGCATATGGATTTTTCTACAGGGTATAGCAATTTTCCTAAATGACTATTTTATTGCCCTGGATTTCTGGTTATTTTTCTGAATTTTGATTTTTCTGAAATTAAAAATATAAAAAAAAAATAGTTTTAATAAGTAGAATAACTCCCACGCTTCCCCCCTACATCACTTGTTGAGTCATGACCAATGCATTGGATAATAAACTTGAGACTAATCCAATGGCAGGATATCAGTTTAGGCAAAGGGATCTGTAATGCAATGGGAATCCTCGTTGCTTGTTAGGAGTTATTGCCATAATGACTTAAGTCCTATGACATGGGTAGTAGTGATGTGTTGCTAGATACCCCTCACTACTTATGATGTTTACATCATTGCCATCGTCATATGGATCCTACGGGGTCACACGCAATAGACTCTTGACGTTGCTTTAATCAAAAGCCTTTGGATCAAGTTATTGGATAACTTGGATCCATTTGGAAGATTTCATCAGCGCCAATGGGCCTGATGAGTTGGAAGAAAGTTATTGGAGCCAAACTTCATTTTTGGCAGGTTGACCCGAAATTGACCTAGATTGGTCACATTTGGATTAGGGTTGCATTGGATTGGATCCAATGGCTTAATCAACTCATGCCATGAAGTTTGGGCTAGCCCATTATCCAATGAGGCCCAATAGTTAGTTATCATGAAGAAGTATAAGCAAATAAGGGTATAATGGGGAAGAATTATACCCCATTGGCACCAAGGGCATAATGGGGTGAAGTGGGCGCATGTTGCTTCATAAGGAAGCATTAGGCGCCTCCCCCTTTGCTCCTTGGATGGAATACTTGCCTCTAAGGCAAGTCTTGGGGCTGATATGGCTTGAGAACTTTTATGGGAAGTTCTTGGGCGCATATGGATAGTAGGGTGAGGAATATGGTAATGTCTTGGAGACTTACCTTACCTCAAACCCTAATTTCTCCCAAGAAACCACCCTAGCCGAATTCTTCATGGATGTTGCGCCTAGCCCTTCTCCTTGGATGGAATGCATGCCTCTAAGGCATATCTTGGGCTGATATGGCCATTGGGAAAATTAGGATAGGTTGAATGAGGTTTATGGTAAAGTCTTGGAGACTTTCCTTACCTCAAGACTCCTTTATCCTAGCCGCCCACTTGGCATGATCCTAGCCATTGCCCTTGCCGCCTCTTGTCCTATTAATAGGACCCTTGCCGCCCCCTCTTGGTGGTTGGTTCGATTCCTTGGAGGTGTGAGCAAGGGCAAAGGGCGACAACATCAAGGTGGCGCAACCTTCCTCCTCTTTGTAGCCGCAAGTCCTTCTTCTTCTTCTCATCTTCTCTGGTGCAAGGATTCTTTGTGCTTGGTGGTGTCTTCTTGCCACAAGCCCTCATCGTTCCTTGGCCATAGGCGCACCTTGGAGGTGGCGCAAGCAAAGAAGAATAAGGAAGTACTTGGCGCATCATCTTCCTCCACATCTCTTCTTGGCGCTTCTACCTTGGAGGTGGCGCAAGATTTGAAGAGAGTGACAAAGGCTTGATTCTCTTCCCGAGGCTAGCACCAAGCGTGGAAGGGAGCAACGATCAAGGAGTCGACGCGTGGATACTTGTAGAGGACGAGCACTTGAGCGTCTTTAACTTGGCACCTTCATCCTAACAAGCAATAAAGGTACTAACCCTAACACATCCTTGTGTTCTCTCTCTCGCATGGATCCTTGGGACCGGAATGTGTTTCGGGTGTAATGCTTCTTCCGCTGCGTCCTGGGACTGCAAAATTTTAAATTACACCCGGCATTCCCTAACAGGAAACACATATGTCAAGTGACTTGGGTTCACACTTGTGCTGTGGTTTGGGTGTAGTCTTGGAAGACTCTTTCCTTTATATCGGGAGACAGTGATGTGTTGCTAGATACCCCTCACTGATCGTGATAACGTGAGTTATCGTTACCGACATTTAAAGGAAACCCTCAGGGTCGCACAATTTGATGATATGGCTTACTTAAGTCAGATCGTATGGACTGAATTGTTTTAGTTCAGTTTAATGGGATTTAAAATCTGATTGTAAGTGAGATCTGGTCTGATCATGTTTGATTGATTAGGGCTTGAGATCGGTAAGCTTTGATCGAGAGAAATGATGCTAGATCGGTGAGATCAAGAGCATCAAGAGATGAATGGTTAGATCTTGAGCCTTATGGTTTAATGTGGTCTAGACCAATGCTTGGTTTAATTTGGTCTTTGAACCAAATGTAATTGAACCGGCTCATCATAGTGAGCGCATGGTTCAAGGGGAGAGAAAAATGCGATGGTTCACTTGGAGTGAACGCATGAACGCATGAAGTTAGTGGCTTGCTATTTTTGGAAGTCATGTTTCCAAAATAGAGAGCACGCCTCTACATTCGTGGGTGCATCTCTATTCGCCTCACGCCTCTTCCTCTCGACGCCTCTCTCTCGTGTAGTGGGTCTTCACGCAAAGGAGAAGAGAAGAAAGCCAAGAGATCTCATCCCTTCACTCGATCAGGAGACTTGGAGATCCTTGCTAGCACAAGGAACGACAAGGAGAAGCCTCTCTCATCTTGTGTGCGCACGCTTTGGAGGAGAGCCGCATTGTTCTCTGCTTCCAAGTCGCCATCCAAGCAATGGCAATGGTATGATCCTTGTGTTGATCTATACAATCTTAAAGTTGATTATATGACATGCAAATCGATCCTATAAATCCTATGATTCCGCCCATGCAAATTTTAGAAGTGCATGCTTTTTAGGGTTTCGCCCCCTTGTTGAAGGGAACTTTCATTGCATGTGTAGACAAACAATGATAACGACAATGCCAGAAAGATATATATGAATATCAGAGTCAAGTAGTACAAAGATGGACCAAAACTAGGTCCTAGGGCATATACACCAACAGCCACTTGGGTCCGGACACTGACCACGTGGACGACTCTTCCACTCGATGCCTCGTGCCCCACCAGGAATCTGTCGTAGAATAGTTGGTAGCTGCTGGTGTAGTGTAGTTAGAGGGCATCTTGACCCTCCTTTAGTTAGTTTTGGGGTGGTTGGCTTCTATAACCGCCTGACATGTCTCTCATGTGACCCTCCTCCCCTCTTGATCTATAAAAGAGGGCTGAGGGCTGTGCTAGTTTTTTAGTTTTCATTGTAGTTTGCGCCTTCTCTTAGCGGAGGCCTTAGGTCCAGCAAAACTCTGAGGAGCTCGCCTAGAGTTCCCTCGACTCTCCTTTGTACATTGACTTCCTGCTTTCAATCAAAACACCCGGCGAACCCCGCTAGGGCGCCGGGTCCTTTGCAACTTCACTCCGCTGCGTTTGCGTCTTGGTGAGGTAGAGTGACCGGTTACCGTAGCATCGTGAAGAATATATGTGCATGTGCTTGCAACAGAAAATTGGCTAAACGACCGAGGTGAGTAGTTTCCATTAGAAATCTGATCCATGGTTTCTTTTTGCTCCGAGTGTTGCTCAAGTTATATCTCACGCTATTTCCATCGATTTTCTCCTCGGGTTTTCATCGATCGCACGCGTTTCTTCTTCCCTCATCTCAAGACCCTCTCTCGGATTTACGCATCATAGTTTCCCCCCACTGTAGAGTATTGCTTTAAGAAACCCTCCTACACATCCGCTGCGTCAATAGCCCTGGTCTATATACTCCCTTACCCATTCCCAGAGCCCCTTGGCAAGATCTTAGTATGGATTTCATTCTAGGGCGACCCTGAACCTCAACTAAACATGACTATATATTTGTGGTAGTCAATAGATTTACTAAGATGGCCCATTTTATAGCCTGCACCGAGACCACTGATGGCTCCCATATTGCTAAACTCTTCTTCAGGGAAGTTGTCAAGCTTCGTGGGACACCCTTAACTATAGTGTCTGATAGAGACCCTAGGTTTGTAAGCCATTTTTGGAGAACCCTCTGGACCCTTCTAGGAACAAAACTCAAGTTCTCCATAGCCTACCACCCCCAGATGGATGGGCAGACTGAAGTGGTCAACTAATCACTTGGGAGTATCCTTAGGAGTTTGGTAAGTGAACATTCTAGCAACTGGAATAAACTTTTACCCACTGCTGAGTTCTCCTACAACAACATAGTCAACAAGACCACAGACCTCTCCCCTTTCCAAGCCAACCTAGGGTATCAACCCAACAAACCTATAGATCTCTTCCCTCTACCCAGACACTTTAGGACTTCTTTACCTCCTCATGACTTTGCCTTACATAATTCGCAAATGCATTCTGAAATATTTTCTAAAATGCTAGAATCTGTTAATCAATATCGCAAAGCTGCTAACAAACATTGCCAAGAAAGGTTATTTTCCATAGTGATAATTGAAAAGGTCCCCACAAGGGGGGCGAAACCCCTAAGTATGGCGCATATTAAAATTTTAAGCAGCGGAAGAGGGTTTCTTGAGATCGGTTTCATGAGATATGATCAACCATAATAACCCGATTGCAAATAGAGAAGGGTTCATACCGTAGCCATTTCAAGATGGCGCCTTGGAAGAAAAAGTTGCAAGCGCCTCTTCTCCAAAGTCTCGCACACAAGATGAACAATGTGCTTCTTCCTTGGTGCTCCTTGTGCTAGCAAGGTTCCAAGGTTGTCTTGCCGAATGGAAAGGAAAAGATGAGATGATGTTCTCTTGGCCGAAACCTCCTCAACCTTCAAGGCGTCGCCACACACGGAAGTCAAGAGGAATTGAGAGCGAGAGGCGAGAATAGAGAGCACTCTATTCGAACGTGAGTGACTCCAATTGGAGATCATGGTTACTAAAAATAGCAACCACTCACCGCTCCAACGTTCACGCCAAGTGAACATGTCGCCACACCTTGAACCATGCGCTCATTTCATGAGCCGGTTCAATTTGGTTTGGTTTAAAACCAATCAAGCCAAGTAATCAAGTCCAGATCTCAAATAAACCCTAAGGCTCCAGATCTGACCGTTCATCTCTTGATGCTCTTGATCTCACCGATCTAGCATCTATTCTCTCGATCGAAGCTTACCGATCTCAAGCCCTAATCAATCATGTTGGGGTATGCCCTTAAGGCTAATGTTTGAGGCCTTGGGATTGTATAAGTATCATGTAATAAACTCTTAAGTTTATAAAGGCATGGTTATTATTCAGGTTGTTACCTTGTCTGCTGTAATAAGTGTACTTCTGAATAATGTCTCAAAGCTGTTCAGCTAGGCTGACAGGCTATATGTCCTTAGTCGAGATATCTTGGTGAACATGAGACAGCCTTGATATGATTGAGACTGATATGAGTGCTAATCTTATAGGATGCTTCGAGCATGGAATAAGATGTAGACTCATGGGTACATTGGATGTACTGGACAGACCCTACTCGGATATTCCATTGCTTGTCACAATGTGAATGATCCTTGTAAGCACTAAGTGGCACATGTCCTTTGACTTGAGATCACTTATGTTTCTAAATGATGATTGTCATTGTTTTGAGGTAGTTCAATATCATTTGAAACATAATGATTATAGACTATCTTGGATGGTGAGCTTGAGTCAGGTTAGGGCACTTGTGATAGATAAAGGATTGCCGTCTCCTTGTTTAAGGAGTGTGATGTTCTAAAGGGCCCCCCCTATATGAGATGATTGAGGAAGTGTATGGCCATACCCAGATGACTATGTGCATCTGATTTAATCATGCTCATCGTATTGGAGTTACAGGCTTGACATGCTTGTCCAATAAGAACATCCAGTGGCAAAGGAATCATGCATGCCTAGTGAGTTGATTCACACTTATGCTGTGGTTGGGTGGAGTCTTGGAAGACTCTTTCCTTTATATCGGGAGACAGTGATGTGTTGCTAGATACCCCTCGCTGATCGTGATAACGTAAGTTATCGTTACCGACATTTAAAGGAAACCCTTAGGGTCGCACAATTTGATGATATGGCTACTTAAGTCAGATCGTGTGGACTGAATTGTTCGAGTTCAGTTTAAAGGAGATTAAACTCTGATTGTAAGTGAGATCCAGTCTGATCATGTTTGATTGATTAGGGCTTGAGATCGGTAAGCTTAGATCGAGAGTGTGGATGCTAGATCGAAGAGATCAAGAGCATTAAAAGGATGAACGGTCAGATTTTGAACCTTAGGGTTTAATTTGGTCTGAACCGATTATTGGGCTGATTTGGTTTGGTCATTGGACCAATTGAATTGAACCGGCTCACATGTGAGCGCTTGGTTCATTTGAGAGGAGAGCTATGCGTTTGGTTCACTTCATGTGAACGCATAACGCAAGCTTTGATGACTTGCCATTTATGGCATTTCGGTTTGACAATTGTGATGAATGTCTCCACATTCGATCACAAGTTTGGCTAACGCTCCTCTCCATCTTCTTGCTCTCGACGACACACACTTTCTTGTGTGGTGAAAGTGACGAGAAGAAAGATCGGCCAAGAGTTCATCATCTCCTTCATGCGATAAGACCCCTTGAAGCTTTTGCTAGCACAAAGTTGAGAAGGGAGTAGTCTTTGTCTTCTTGTGTGCGCACCTTTTGGAGGAGATCAACCTTGTTTTCTTCTTCCAAGCCGCCTTCCATCCATGGCAATGGTAAGATCATATCATGATCTTAAGTTGGTTTAAGTTGATTATATAGTTCATATGCTATCTTTAGAAGCCCTTTTTCCGCATTGCATGCTAGATGCGCATGTATAGGGTTTCCCCCCCCCCCTTTAATAGGGGTTCCTTCAATTGGTATCAGAGCTAGGCTCTCCATATGATCTATATGATTGCTAGAAGTGTTTGTGATCCATGCTTCTTGCGCTTACTTGATGCTTTGTTTTCATGATGCATGGTTACATGTACATGTAGATTGCGCTTGTATCATGCTAACATGTAGATTGCGCTTGTATCATGCTAACATGTAGATTGCGCTTGTATCATGCTAACATGTAGATTGCGCTTGTATCATGGGCTATGTATGCGCTCCCCCTTGAAGGGGACCCCCTAAAGTTTGCGCTCCCCCTTGAAGGGGACCCCCTTAGATCTAAGGGTTATCAACTTTGTTTGTATGTTTGCGCATGCTCTAAGTGTTTTACAAAACTTACATCTTGCGCGGTTGATTAGATCTAAGGTGCCACTACATTAAATCCTTAGATGGGTTGATGGGGTTGAAGGCATCATCTAGTATAGATCAAGCTAGTCTGATCAGACCATCTGACAGCCTAGATGGGTTGACCTGATAGCACCTATGCGCAAGCACAAGGTGGCTATAGGTTGACTGCATCAAAGGCGTGTAGCGAGGTCTGGTTGAGACAATTACTGAACATACTTGAGTTAGGCCCGGGGTCACACCCGCTTGCCAAAACTCATGAGGGTGGTTCAGCCCTTGACGCATGCATGGTTGACCATCAGGTCAACACGGGTCAGTTAGGACTCGGTGCATGCAAGGGCAAAAGATCTAACTAGATGGATGAGTGGATCCCCATCAATGGACCATTGTAAGGTTGTAGGGCTCATAAGGAAATTAAAATTGATGCCATGGGGTTTTTTCAAAATTTTAATTTCTTGATTGGATCACATGTTGATTGAACCATATGCTTGTTTATTTAGTCTTATGTGGGTTGCCCATTTGTGTGCTGTGCTGGGGCCTGCGTGCCTGGATTTAAAATTGTAAATTAATTTGTGATCTGCGAATCACATTGTACTTAATTTATAATATGTAGTTGACCTGCGAGTCAACCTTGTCTAGATAGATCAAATGTACTTTGATTAGACAAGAGCACAAAAGCACACATCCAAGAGGGGCATTCACCTGGTGGTGCACCTGAGGTGCTCTTGGCGCTAGGGCACTGGGTTGGACCAGATGAGATGCAATGGAGCTCAAGTGAAGACTTAAGTAAAATTAAGGTCTTACTAGGGTTCATGGGCTTTTACCACATAAGATCATGCATTCTTTTTATTGCTTAAATAATTAGAATGGCATGTTTATGTTTATCTTCTGCTATAGCCATAGGATATGCCTGATAGTAAGAAGATAAAAAGACCGTTAAAATCCAACGCTAATATATCAAGCTCGTAAGCCTTCTGACGCGAAACCTCACCTTTCTGATTATCGTTGGAGCCGTGTTGAACCCACTCAGTGGGCACGTCCATCTATCTTCAGACGGTGCTGGATTTCACCTGCGTGTTACAGAGTTGGGATTTATCCCCTCTCGTTGCTCAGCATAGCACGTGGTGGTCCAGGGAGTAGGTCAGGTCAGCTTGACCATGTAGGCTACATATGAGGCGAATATGGTAGCACATGGAGGCAGCCATCTCTGGGATCAGAGACTGTGTTGTACCAACTCAGTTGGCACAGTCTGCTGGATTGCCAAGATGAAGGGGAATAGCACGGGTTGGCGATTGGCTGGGACAGCCTACCAGAAATTAGTGCTTGTCATCTCTGTGCATCTTATCTCGCCTGAGCGGGACGCGGAGACCAAGTATGAAATCTGGATCCCATCTCACTAAAAGAGTGTTACTCTTTCGGACTGTTTACTGGATTTTTCAGTCAGACAAAATAGTGAGAAAAGAATCTTTCTTAAGTCCTGGATTGATTCTGAACATTGATACTGACCTTGCTGTTCTTGCTTGTTGTAGATTCCTGCAGCAACGAACACCATGAGCTTCAATGTGCGATCCCTACTGGAAAGGGAGAAGTTTGCTGGGCCGAACTTCTCTGACTGGTTTGGACACCTTAAGATCGTTCTTAAGGCAGAGAGGAAACTGTATGTCCTCGAGACGGCGATACCGCCGCAGCCCGCTCCGAACGCCGCAAGGGCGGTTCGGGATGCCTACGAAAAGCACGTCAATGATAGCATTGATGTCGCTTGCCTGATGCTAGCGTCTATGACGCCACCGCTGCAGCGTCAGCATGAGGATATGTCGGCTATAGAGATTATAGCGAACCTCAAGATGCTGTATGCTGCACAGGCGAGGACTGAGCGCTATAATCTGACGAAGCTCTTCTTTCAGAGCAAACTGGCTGAGGGGAGCCCAGTGGGAGCTCACGTGCTCAAGATGATTGGGCACAAGGAGGCTCTGGAGAAACTGGGGCATACCATCAACCAGGAGCTTGCTGTGGATATTATTCTGCAGTCTCTCCCGCCTTCTTTCGATGCGTTCATCATTAACTTTAATATGAACAAAATCGATTGTACGCCGGCAGAGCTGCTGAATATGCTCTTGACTACTGAGGAAACTCTGAAGGGTAAGCCTTCAACCTCTGTCTTGATGGTTCCTTCTAGGAACAAGAAGAAGGGGAAGAAGGGCAAGGCCCCTGTCAAGAATTACAGCAAGGCACTGAAACAGAAGGTGAAGCGGTCGAAGGATAACAGGTGTTTCCACTGTGGCCAGCTGGGTCACTGGAAAAAGGACTGTAAAGCGCTCCAAGGAGATAAGAGGGGAAGCATCGCTTCTGGCTCAGGTATATACGTGACGGAAGTCATGGTTTCATCTTCTTCTATATCATGGGTGTTGGACACTGCATGTGGAGTTCACATTTGTTCAAATGTGCAGGAACTCAAGAGAAGAAGGCAGGTGGGACAGCATGAGGTAGACCTACGAGTTGGAAACGGGGCACGGGTTGCTGCTGTTGCTGTAGGGGACTATTTCATTTCTTTACCATCTGGCATTGTATTAGAATTAAACAATTGTTATTTTGTACCCAGTATTACCAAGAATATTATCTCTATTCCTGCTCTTGTCAGGAAAGGATTTGCCTTTGAATGCAAGATTTCAAAGTGTGTTTTATCTTATGATAATATTGTGTATGCAACTGGTTCAATTAACAATGGGTTATACATGTTGGACATGGAATATTCTATACAAAACATTGATAATAAGAAAGCCAAGTATGCTGATGACAGCACCTTGCTATGGCATAGTCGTTTAGGCCATATAAACGAGAAGCGCATTAAGCGGTTGCATGATCATGGACTGCTGGGATCATTCTCCAATGGGGAGATTGATACATGCAAAGCTTGTTTGATGGGTAAAATGACGAAGTCACCTTTTTCTCACAAAGGTCAATGGACTTCAGGTTTACTTGACCTGATACACAGTGATGTGTGTGGGCCTTTCAGTAAACATGCCAGAGGTGGCTATCAGTACTTCATTACCTTCACTGATGATTTCAGTAGGTATGGATATGTCTATTTAATGAGACATAAAAGTGAATCTTTTGACAAGTTCAAAGAGTTCAAAAATGAAGTACAAAATCAGCTAGGCCGAAATATCAAGGCACTTCGTTCTGATCGAGGTGGAGAATACCTAAGTCATGCATTTACTGACTATCTGAAGGAGTGTGGGATTATCTCACAGCTCACTCCGCCAGGAACACCGCAGTGGAATGGTGTGTCCGAGAGGAGAAATAGAACGTTACTTGATATGGTTCGTTCTATGATGAGTCAGGCTACTCTTCCATACTCCTTTTGGGGTTTTGCACTGGAAACAGCTGCAAAGGTACTAAACCGAGTGCCATCCAAGGCAGTTTCAAAGACGCCATATGAGTTATGGTATGGGAAACAGCCTAGCTTGACATTTATCAGGATCTGGGGTTGCGAGGCTTATGTCAAAAAGCTCGCCTCTGGGAAACTAGAGAGCAGATCTGACAAATGCATCTTTGTCGGTTACCCTAAGGAAACGAAGGGTTATTATTTCTACGATCCCAAAGAGAACAAGGTGTTTGTTGCTCGGACGGCCATATTTCTTGAGAAGGAATTTCTTCTGCAAGAGGCCAGTGGGAGAGAAATAAAGCTGGATGAGAATCCAGAGGAAGGACAAAGTAGTCAAGCACAGTTGGATGAGCCTGAGCCGGTAGAACAGGTTACTGAACAACCTGAGGCTCAAATAACACGGGAACCGCGAAGATCGGGTAGGATCCGTCGACAGCCTGAGCGCTATGACGGAGTCTACATCATTGAAAATGATGAACCCCTAACTTATGCGGATGCGGTCAGTGGACCGGAGTCAGCTAGATGGCTTGATGCTATGCGAGCCGAGATGGACTCCATGTCAGATAACCAAGTCTGGGATTTGGTTGATCCGCCTTTGGGAGTAATCCCTATAGGCTGTAAATGGATCTTCAAGAAGAAGATTGACATGGATGGTAACGTGGTTACCTATAAAGGCAGGCTAGTTGCGAAAGGTTTCAAACAAATCTACGGGTTAGATTATGATGAAACTTTCTCACCTGTAGCCATGTTTAAGTCTATTCGGATTCTTTTCGCGATAGCAGCATATTACGATTATGAGATCTGGCAGATGGATGTGAAAACAGCTTTCCTCAATGGAAATCTGGATGAGGATGTGTATATGACACAACCGGAAGGTTTCACTAATCCATCAGATCGTCATAAAATATGCAAGTTAAAGAAGTCCATTTATGGGCTGAAACAAGCATCAAGAAGCTGGAACATTCGTTTTGATGAATCAATCTCTGAGTTTGGTTTCATCAAGAACGAGGATGACCCGTGTGTATATAAGAGGTTTAGTGGGAGCGTAATTACATTCCTAATCCTCTACGTCGATGATATCTTAATCATTGGAAATGATATTCCTGAACTGCATGCTGTTAAGGCATGGTTAGGAAAATGTTTCCAGATGAAAGATTTAGGAGAAGCAGCCTATGTATTAGGTGTGAAGATCTACAGGGATAGATCTAAGAGGCTTCTCGGGCTGTGCCAGAGTACTTACATCGATAAGGTCCTGGAGAGATTCCATTTAGAGAATTCTAAACGTGGATATCTTCCAGTCAGACATGGTCTGAATCTTTCGAAGAGTCAGTGTCCACAAACACAGACTGAGAAAGATGAAATGGACAATACGCCTTATGCTTCGGCTATTGGGTCCATTATGTATGCGATGTTGTGTACTCGCCCAGACGTCGCTTACGGGTTAAGCGTGACCAGTCGATTCCAAAGTAATCCAGGTTTGGCGCACTGGATTGCGGTCAAGAACATTTTAAAATATCTGCGGAGGACCAAAGATATGTTCTTGATATATGGTGGTCAGGAAGAACTCAGTATAGAGGGATATACTGACGCTTCGTTCCAGTCGGACCAGGATGATTTCCGATCGCAATCAGGCTATGTTTTTAGCTTGAATGGTGGAGCAGTGGTGTGGAAGAGTTTCAAACAGTCAACTGTTGCTGATTCCACAACAGAAGCCGAGTATGTTGCAGCCTCGGAAGCATCCAAGGAGGCAGTGTGGATTCGTAAGTTCGTGAGAGAACTTGGTGTCGTTCCTTCGAGTGCTGATCCTTTGGTTATCTTCTGTGATAACACTGGAGCCATCGCACAAGCAAAGGAACCGCGGTCGCACCAGAAGTCCAAGCACATACAGAGACGGTTTCACTTGATCCGGGAGATCATTGATCGAGGCGAGATCAAAATATGCAAGGTTCATACAGATGACAATCTGGCAGACCCGCTTACCAAGCCTCTGGCGCAGCAGAAGCATGAGAAGCACTGTAATAATATGGGTTTGAGATTTCTCAACCATTAGATTAAGTGCAAGTGGGAGATTGTTGGGGTATGCCCTTAAGGCTAATGTTTGAGGCCTTGGGATTGTATAAGTATCATGTAATAAACTCTTAAGTTTATAAAGGCATGGTTATTATTCATGTTGTTACCTTGTCTGCTGTAATAAGTGTACTTCTGAATAATGTCTCAAAGCTGTTCAGCTAGGCTGACAGGCTATATGTCCTTAGTCGAGATATCTTGGTGAACATGAGACAGCCTTGATATGATTGAGACTGATATGAGTGCTAATCTTATAGGATGCTTCGAGCATGGAATAAGATGTAGACTCATGGGTACATTGGATGTACTGGACAGACCCTACTCGGATATTCCATTGCTTGTCACAATGTGAATGATCCTTGTAAGCACTAAGTGGCACATGTCCTTTGACTTGAGATCACTTATGTTTCTAAATGATGATTGTCATTGTTTTGAGGTAGTTCAATATCATTTGAAACATAATGATTATAGGCTATCTTGGATGGTGAGCTTGAGTCAGGTTAGGGCACTTGTGATAGATAAAGGATTGCCGTCTCCTTGTTTAAGGAGTGTGATGTTCTAAAGGGCCCCCCTATATGAGATGATTGAGGAAGTGTATGGCCATACCCAGATGACTATGTGCATCTGATTTAATCATGCTCATCGTATTGGAGTTACAGGCTTGACATGCTTGTCCAATAAGAACATCCAGTGGCAAAGGAATCATGCATGCCTAGTGAGTTGATTCACACTTATGCTGTGGTTGGGTGGAGTCTTGGAAGACTCTTTCCTTTATATCGGGAGACAGTGATGTGTTGCTAGATACCCCTCGCTGATCGTGATAACGTAAGTTATCGTTACCGACATTTAAAGGAAACCCTTAGGGTCGCACAATTTGATGATATGGCTACTTAAGTCAGATCGTGTGGACTGAATTGTTCGAGTTCAGTTTAAAGGAGATTAAACTCTGATTGTAAGTGAGATCCAGTCTGATCATGTTTGATTGATTAGGGCTTGAGATCGGTAAGCTTAGATCGAGAGTGTGGATGCTAGATCGAAGAGATCAAGAGCATTAAAAGGATGAACGGTCAGATTTTGAACCTTAGGGTTTAATTTGGTCTGAACCGATTATTGGGCTGATTTGGTTTGGTCATTGGACCAATTGAATTGAACCGGCTCACATGTGAGCGCTTGGTTCATTTGAGAGGAGAGCTATGCGTTTGGTTCACTTCATGTGAACGCATAACGCAAGCTTTGATGACTTGCCATTTATGGCATTTCGGTTTGACAATTGTGATGAATGTCTCCACATTCGATCACAAGTTTGGCTAACGCTCCTCTCCATCTTCTTGCTCTCGACGACACACACTTTCTTGTGTGGTGAAAGTGACGAGAAGAAAGATCGGCCAAGAGTTCATCATCTCCTTCATGCGATAAGACCCCTTGAAGCTTTTGCTAGCACAAAGTTGAGAAGGGAGTAGTCTTTGTCTTCTTGTGTGCGCACCTTTTGGAGGAGATCAACCTTGTTTTCTTCTTCCAAGCCGCCTTCCATCCATGGCAACGGTAAGATCATATCATGATCTTAAGTTGGTTTAAGTTGATTATATAGTTCATATGCGATCTTTAGAAGCCCTTTTTCCGCATTGCATGCTAGATGCGCATGTATAGGGTTTCCCCCCCCCTTTATTAGGGGTTCCTTCAATTGGTATCAGAGGTTAGGGCACTTGTGATAGATAAAGGATTGCCGTCTCCTTGTTTAAAAAATAGCAACCACTCACCGCTCCAACGTTCACGCCAAGTGAACATGTCGCCACACCTTGAACCATGCGCTCATTTCATGAGCCGGTTCAATTTGGTTTGGTTTAAAACCAATCAAGCCAAGTAATCAAGTCCAGATCTCAAATAAACCCTAAGGCTCCAGATCTGACCGTTCATCTCTTGATGCTCTTGATCTCACCGATCTAGCATCTATTCTCTCGATCGAAGCTTACCGATCTCAAGCCCTAATCAATCAAACATGATCAGACTAGATCTCACTTACAATCAGAGATTAAATCCCTTTAAACTGAACCTAAACAATTCAGTCCACATGATCTGACTTAAGTAAGCGATATCATCAAATTGTGCGACCCTGAGGGTTTCCTTTAAATGTCGGTAACGATAACTCACGTTATCACGATCAGTGAGGGGTATCTAGCAACACATCACTGTCTCCCGATATAAAAGAAATGAGTCTTCCAAGACTACACCCAAAAACAGCACAAGTGTGAATCAACTTCACTAGGCATGCATACTTCCTTTGCCACTGGATGTTCTTATTGGACAAGCGTGTCAAGCTTGTAGCTCCAATATGATGAGCATGATTAGATCAGATGAACACTGTCATCTGGGTATGGCCATACACTTTCTCAATCATCTCATCCAGGGGGCCCCTTTAGAACATCACACTCCTTAAACAAGGAGACGGCAATCCTATGTCTATCACTAGTGCCCTAACCTGACTCAAGCTCATTATCCAAGATAGTCTATAATCATTATGTTTCAAATGATATTGAACTACCTCAAAACAATGACAATCATCATTTAGAAAACACAAGTGATCTCAAGTCAGAGGAAATGTGCCACTTGTCATATACAAGGATTATTCACATTGTGACAAACAATTGAATATCCTAGTAGGGTCTGTCCAGCACATCCAATGTACCCATGAGTCTACATCTTATTCCATGCTCGAAGCATCCTATAAGACTAGAACACATATTAGTCTTAACCATATCAAGGCTGTCTCATGTTCACCAAGATACATCGACTAAGGACTTAACTGCATGTCAGCCCAGCTGAACAGCTTTGAGACATTATTCAGAAGAACATATATTGCAGCAGACAATGTAGCTAACTGAATAATAACCATGCCTTTATAAACATAAACGTTTATTACATGATACTGTTACAATCCCAAGGCCTCAAACATTAGGCTTAAGGGCATACCCCAACAATAATGTGATTCTGTGAGCACGTGAGGAACACGTCCACGGGATAGAGCACAAGTTGGACTCAAAAGGACTTGGCCCCTTCACCATCATAGGCAAAATCAATGACAATGCATATGTCCTCGACCTGCTGCCTGAACTTGGGATCCCCACCACCGTCAACATGGAGGATCTCACCCACTATCATGAGCCCCTCTCCATACCAGATCCAGATGACACCCACAAGCTGGAGATTGTGTAAGATCCAAGGATCTTATGTCCTGGTAAGCATTATTTTGATTTAAATAAAATTATTGACTGTTTTATTATTCCTGTGTATTGATTGTTAATTTATGATAAATTAATTAGAGATTTTGGTTAATAAATTATAGTTAATTAAATTAGAGATTTTTTTTGGATGTTAATGCTAATTAATTAACTAGCTTATTGGATGCTAATTTTTAGGTAATTAATTAGAGTTTATTGCTTGTTAATTTAAGTTATTTAATTGTCAATTAATTGGAGTTATTGGACGTTAATCCTTATTGGATGTCAATTAAATCCTTATTGGATTTTCATTAAGTGAATGGTTAGTTAATGGTTAAATTAATTAGTAATTATGGGTTATTGGGTTTGCGCTAATTGGGTTTAAAATTCAAATTATTGGTTAAATGAATTAAACCCGATTTGAATTAATGGGTTAATGGGTTAAGAATTAAAAACCGAAAATTCAAATTGGTATTTCGGTTAGGGTAGAGTTTTTGGGCGAGATTTTTGGCTTGAAAGAAATTTTGGGCGACGGCTAGGAAGAAGAAGGCGATTTTGGTGTTCTTGGAATTTTGAGGTGATTTTTCTTCATCTTCTTCCCTTGGCAAATTTCCTTGAAGTGAAGAAACTTCCTTGGCGAGTTCTTGGAGATCCCTTGGGCGGCATCAAGGCTTTAGGCGAGTTTGTGGGGAGATTTTAACCCAAGTGTTCACGGTTAAGAGGTGAGTGGTGTGTCTTTTCGATTTCTAGCAATTTGGTTGTATTAATTGATGCGTTAGATTGATTGGAAAGTTTTACCATGCTAAAAACCGAACTTAAGCTATTTATTTATGAAAACCGAAACTTGATATTAATATTGATATTTGTAGTTAACATGTTTACATGTGAATTGAATCTTGATATTTCTCCATGAAAACTAGTTTAGGGTATTTTCATGAAAACCGAATTTAGGGTATGTCTCCATGAAAACCGAAATTAGGGTATTTCTTATATGGAGTTTAGGAAGCATTAAATCATTGATCTTGAGTATGAAATTCATGTTAACTAAGGTTTAAAATTTAGTAGATAATATGTTATGTTAACCGTGGGTTACATGTGTGAATTGTAAAGCAATTTGATGAATACATGCTTTAAGTTTATGTTTAAATTTTATATTGATTTTATGGATACTTGATAAATGCTTATAATATTATAAAACTCATGTTTATTTATCTAAGACCATGTATTCATGTTTGAGAACATTGGGTGATAACATAGCAAGATTACACTGAACTGACCAGCCTGAAACTTAAGGATTACACTATGTTATGTGATTTTTAAATATTATGTGATTTATGATTTTTGGAATGTTAAGTGATCTTTGAATATGTGAATATTATGTGGTTATGTGAATTTCGAAAATTATGTTGATATGGGATTTTCGAATATTATCTGTTGTGATCATGTGTTGGTTAGGACTAAGGCTAAGTTTAGCTGTGTACTCAAGGGGATGGTCAATATGTGATATGTTAAGGGTTTGAATTTTCAGCCCTGTATTGTGATATGTGAAGGGGGTTGATGTTCAGCCTGCCTGTTATGATTATTGTCATGGGGGTTGTTGTTCAGCCTGCCCGATGTGATTATTGTGATGACTATCCTAGAGTCTAGTTGACACTTAGGAGTCCACCTTTGTGATATATCATATAAGATGTGTCTGTTGTCCAGTAGGAACCTTTTGGGAGATCGGGTTTTGACGCAAAGTGCCATGTCTTGGTCGGACAGGGGCCACCTCTTGATGTCATCACTCTCTTTTTGTGATATGGGGTGTCGTAGAGCAAAGTGCCACGTCGTGACCCGGCGGGGGCCACCTCTAGAATCTACACACAATGCATCGATGTGTTTATGGGGTGTTTTAGAGCAAAGTGCCACGTCGTGACCTGGCGGGGGCCACCTCTTGATTCTACTCACTGTCCATGTTTATGTGTTGCATGAAATTTTGCAGTCTCCCAGTGCTTAGGCCAAAGCCGGGTTAGACCATAATGGTCACTACTGAATATGCTGGACAACTAGGTTAATGATGGGGGTAGAGGCCATGACCCAAGAAAATATAAATGGAGCTTAAGGCTACCCTAGTTTATGGGTACCCTAAGGCACCATTGCATTGCATGCATCATGTAGCTACATTTGGTAAGTTTTATACTTTGTTTTGTATTTTCTTTTATGGAAATTATGTTGCATCATACTAGAATTAGTGCATGTCATAATGTTGCATCCAAGTAGGAGTAGTGTAATAAGCATTTACAAGTCATGTGGATAAGCTCAAAGTTAGCTCAAAGCTCACTACAACAAGCTAGCTCCAAATATGGCAAGCCACTTCAAAGCCAAAGTTCAAAGTGAAGTCTTGAGTTGAAGCACTTCAACTCACCTTTCCATTGAAGTATAAAGCCACCTTGGCATCCAAGAATTCGGTTCCAATCTCAACTCATCAAAGGATATGCGCTCATTCAAAAGCTTTCCATCAAATCCCTTAAATCAAGGAATCAAGATGTGTTCACACCTTGGAAGGAAAGAGCCACGCCAATTCAAGAAGCAATACCACCTCCAATTAAGGGAAGATCACCAAAGCAATTCGTCCATGGCCAAGGAAGGAAGGATTGCCACCTTCTCTTGTCGCCCAAGCAAGGAGAATTCACCAAACAAAGAAGGAATTCAGCCACAACAAAAATGGCAAGTTTCAAAGCCATGCATCGCCCATTACAAACAAGGGAAGACACTCAAGGAAAGGATTTCGAATTTGAAAGCTTCAGCCCCAAAGGAATTCGCCCAAACCAAAGAAGGAAGGAAAGCTATCACCTAGCCGAACATGCAAGCAAGTCTACAAGCAAATTCGAACACACCATCTCTACAAACAAATAAGGGAAGTTTTCAAGTCAAATCACAATCAATGGAGCCATTGCCTCGACAAAGCATTGAAGACAATAATTTCTTTCTTATTTTGATCTCTTGTAACGTTAAGGAGAAGCTCTACAAAACTTGTAATCGGATGTAAGTTGATGAGCAAGATTTGATAATGGAATTGTCGATTAGTTGCCTAGCAACCTTGGGTGCTTGTGTCGCCCTCCCCTTTCCCCTTCTCATATGAGGTGCTTGTGTCACCTATTGTTGGGGTATGCCCTTAAGGCTAATGTTTGAGGCCTTGGGATTGTAAAAGTATCATGTAATAAACTTTTATGTTAATAAAGGCATGGTTGTTATTCAGGTTGTTACCTTATCTGCTGTAATAAGTGTACTTCTGAATAATGTCTCAAAGCTGTTCAGCTAGGCTGACAGGCTCTATGTCCTTAGTCGAGATATCTTGGTGAACATGAGACAGCCTTGATATGATTGAGACTAATATGGGTGCTAATCTTATAGGATGCTTCGAGCATGGAATAAGATATAGACTCATGGGTACATTGGATGTACTGGACAGACCCTACTGGGATATTCCATTGCTTGTCACAATGTGAATGATCCTTGTATGCAGCAAGTGGCACATGTCCTTTGACTTGAGATCACTTGTGTTTCTAAATGATGATTGTCATTGTCTTGAGGTAGTTCAATATCATTTGAAACATAATGATTATAGACTATCTTGGATGGTGAGCTTGAATCAGGTTAGGGCACTTGTGATAGATAGAGGATTGCCGTCTCCTTGTTTAAGGAGTGTGATGTTCTATAGGGCCCCCCTATATGAGATGATTGAGGAAGTGTATGGCCATACCCAGATGACTATGATCATCTGATCTAATCATGCTCATCATATTGGAGTTACAGGCTTGACATGCTTGTCCAATAAGAACATCCAGTGGCAAAAGACATTTGTGTGCCTTGTGAGTTTGATTCACACTTGTGCTATGGTTTGGGTGTAGTCTTGGAAGACTCTTTCCTTTATATCGGGAGACAGTGATGTGTTGCTAGATACCCCTCACTGATCGTGATAACGTAAGTTATCGTTACCGACATTTGAAGGAAACCCTTAGGGTCGCACAATATGATGATATGGCTTACTTGAGTCAGATCGTGTGGACTGAATTCTTTGGGTTCAGTTTAAAGGGGTTTTAATCTCTGATTGTAAGTGAGATCTGGTCTGATCATGTTTGATTGATTAGGACTTGAGATCGGTAAGCTTCGATCGAGAGAGATGATGCCAGATCGGAGAGATCAGGGGCATCAGGAGATGAATGGTTAGATCATGAGCCTTGGGGTTCAATTTGGTCTAGACCTATTGGCTTGAGCTCTTTCGGTTTGGTTTATTGAACCGAATTGATTGGAACGTTTTAGATTGAACCGGTTCACAATTGTGAACGCATGGTTCAATGCTAAAATGCGTTTGGGTTGAGTTGAGCGCATGGACTTGATGAGCTTCCATTTATGGAATGTCATCAAGGGCCGGTTTCACTTTCAATGCCAAAAACGCATATGCGTTTGCTCCTTTCTTCTCAACGCATTCTTGGACTTTCGTGGGAGTGTGGTGTGGACGACGAAAAGGAGTGTTGCGCAAGAGGAGCTCTCGGCCAAGCTTGATCCTTCTTCATCCCTTTCCATTCGAATAGATTCCTTGGGTGACTTGCTAGCACAAGCGACGCCAAGGAGTGAGCCAACTTCTTCTTGTGTGTGGCACACTTTGGAGGAGACCTAACTTGATCTCTTCTTCCAAGCCGAATTCCAAGTCCATGGCATTGGTATGATTTCTAGCTTCAAGTTGATCATATGTTTTCATATCCGATCTTGATTTGAAACCCTTTTTCCGCAAAGCTTGTTAGAATCGCAAGTTTAGGGTTTCTCCCCCTTAGATTAGGGGTTGCTTCACCTATCTCCCCTTCTTCCCCAAGGGCCAAGGTTCCCTTCGCTAACCGTTTCTTCAAAGACATCTCCATCAACTTGGCGCTTGGATCATCTTCTTTAACCAACAAGGGGCGCACCTCCATCTTCTTCAACCTCTTGTGGCGCATCTCCATCAACATCTCAACAAGTGACGCATCTTCTCTTCAAAGGATCTTCACCAACCCTTGGCGCATCTAGTCCATCTCCTTCATCAACACTTAGCACAAAGACCTTCAACCCCTCTCCAAGGATCCACAATTCCAAGGGAACCTCCATGGATCAACTCCTTCAAGACATATAATCGGCCAAGCCTCTCTAACTTGACTCTATTGTTTATTTGCTTGGTTTACCTTTGCTTAACTTGTTAAATCTTGTAGGTGGCGCAAGGGAGATCATCTTCTCACCTCAAGGGATAATCAACCTCAAGTGGCGCATCTTCAACCCTAAAGATCTCAACCACTCTTGCTTGGATAATCTTCAACCGAAACTCTTCCCTTCAATCCTAGTTTGCATTTAATGCTTATTTGATTTATCTCATCACTAATAGACTTCATTTGTTCCTAGAAGCTCTCGACATCAAAAGGGGATCCACAAGATGAGACATCTTCAATGACTCAACCATGTCCGAAACTTGAAGAGTCTTCTTCCATCCAAGACTTGGCGCCCCTTCAAGCAATAGACCCTTTAGTTGTTAATCATTAGGTTTAGTAGAATAACTTAGTTACTCATGTTAGCAAGAGGAATTTGGAAGGTTAGCTTCCCCTCTTGATCTCTTTGTTGTAAAAGGACTTTGCACATTAAACCCTAATTTTATACTCACACATGTGTGAGTTTGTTGTGTTGGTGTGTTTGTAATGAAGCAACTCCTTCCATCAGAGTAGGACCGTTGAAGATCGGGAAGGACGATCCTTCTATTCTCAAGGATCGCACGGTGAGCGCTTCTTTACAATATTGTCTTTTAATGTTTTAGAAATGCATGTTTAGCCATAGAGTAGTTAACCACATGTTTAGTTATAGTTTTGTTTATAAGGGCATGCTAGTTGCAATTTATTTTGTAGTTTATAATTGCATGTTTAGGTCTAAAATTATCTAGCATATAATTTAGTAGCATATTAATCTTCAGTATTTATTTAAAATACCAAAAACATATTTTTGAAAGCCCCGTTAGATAACCTTGCATGCTAGCTTATTTTCCTTAGATTCATGTTTTCATGCTAGCCCAAATTGCATGCTCCCCCCCTACATCAGTTAATTAAGTGTTGGTGTGTTTAGTTGGTTTAGAGTATAACTCTAGAACCTGAGTTTGTTATGTGTTGGTGTGTACATCTGAGTTGGTTTAGAGTATAACTCTAGGACCTGAGTTTGTTATATGTTGGTGTGTACATCTGACTGTTTATATGACTTCTGTTTTCTTTATGTTGTTATATGTTGACATAATGTTCCTGTTAAAGATTTTTAAAATAATCTGTCTATATTTTTGAGTGTATGTTATGGATGGTCGATTTAGACTATCCACTCACTGGGCTGTGTAGCTCACCCCTCAATGTTTTCAGGTGTAGAACAGGGGCGCACTGCATGAGTTAGCATATTATACGGATATTGTGATTCTTCATGCTGATTGGGTGTATAACTTTTGTGCTTAAGTAACTGAGGCCGGATGTGGCCGAATTATATGAACTTGGGTTGCCAGTTGTGGCCAAACTATGTGTGAACTTGTGTTGCCGGTTGTGGCGGTTTTGATATTATGATTTTTGTGTCACCGCGGGCTTTGGCCTGGTTTCGGTGTTGGGTATCACTGTGAAACTTTATGGAATCGATTTTGTGATTTTGTTTTGAAATTCGGTTTGTGGTGTATTCTTTGTAATCGGTTTTGATATACCTGTAACTTGCATATGTCTAGTGCAAGTATTGCCTGGTGGCAGGTACCTTTATGGATTTTATGGATTTGATACGGATTTGATATAACTGTTACCTTGCATATGTCTAGTGCAAGGAATGCGTGGTGGCAGGTACCTTTATGAAATTGTGTTTTTGTGGAGATTTATATGTATGGATTTTCGAAATTTTCAGATCGGGTTTCCTGAACGGGGTTTTACCTAGCATATGTATCGATCTTGTATGATAACATCCTGTTTCTTTCATGATTTGTGTTGCTTGTTTGGGGTTAAGATAACGGGATGTTACAGAATGGTATCAGAGCAGTTGGCTAGCTAAAACTTAGTTCGGGGGGGAAAACATGTTTGTGTATTGCTAGACACCTGATAGGTTTATGTTTGTTTTCCTGACTATGGCCTGTGTGTGTAGGAATTTAAGATGGTGCGAACCAGAGGAAATGCTAGTGGCGAGGATGAGCAGCCTTCGAACCTCACGAGAACTATTGAGGCTCTGACTGGCATGGTACAGCAACAAGGTGCCATGATAGAGAGGCAAGCTCAGATGCTGCAGCAGCAACAGACTCAGCATCAAGAGGCACAACAGCAGCTTTTGCAGCAGCTGACTCAAGAGAGACCCCAGACTACTACTCGGGCGGTGGGGGATGACTCTCAGGAGGGCGCTCACAGGCGCTATGCTTCACTTGTGAGTGAATTCCAGAAACTGGGTCCTAGTTCTTTTTATGGGGGCTCAGAATCCAGTACTGCCGAGAACTGGCAGTTGTGCTTGGAAAAGATTTTCCAAGTCATGCGCTGCTCAGATGAGGATAAGTTATGTCTGACCACCTATATGATGCGTGGGGACGCAGATGAGTGGTGGAAGGGCGTAGTGAGACTTGCCGAAGAAAGACATGAGACTGTAGATTGGCCTTACTTCTTGTCTCGATTTAACGAGAAGTACTTCCCAGATAGTTTGGTGGAGGACCGAGAGGTGGCATTTATTCACCTGGAGCAGGGTGATATGACAGTGGACCAGTATGAGTTGCAGTTCACCAAGTTGGGAAAATATGCTCCTCACCTGATAAACACTGAAAAGAGGAGAGATACCAAGTTTCTCAGAGGTCTCAGATGGGACATTAGAGAGCAGGTTGGTGCTCAACACTTGGAGACCTATGTTGAGACTGTTGGGCGAGCACGCACCATTGAGAGATACATAGCTGAGAGGAGTTCTCATGTTGCCGTGACAGTGGTTCCTGCAGCTGAGGCGGCGGTTCCTCAGTATGGTAGTGGCGGCAAGGGTAAGAAGTACCCTAAACATAAGGACTACAAAAAGAACAGGTATAAGCCTTACTCCTACAAGGCACCGCAGCAGTCCAGGGATGCACCGCAGCAGTTCAGGGATGCCAGGGATGTAAGAAATAGTATCACAGAGGACCGGACTTGTAACTATTGTGGGCTCAAGGGACATCTAGTGAAAGACTGTCATAAGAGGAATGGTGTATGCTTCAGGTGTAAGAAACCAGGGCACATGGTCAAGGACTGCAAAGAGCCTGAGATGCAGAATAGAGGCGCAGAGAAGCCTACAGTCCAGACACGAGTTTATGCTGTGGCTGAGAAGGATACACGAGCTTCCCGATCCGTCGTGGAAGGTACCTTATTTGTATTTGATCAGTTAGCTCGTATCTTATTTGATCCTGGTGCAAATTTGTCTTTTGTATCTGTTAGATTTGCTGCATGTTTACCTGTTGTACCTAAGATGCTAGACTATGTTGTGTCTGTGAGTACTCCCTTAGGAAAATCATTGTCTACAGATACTGTTTGTGCTGATTGTGTAGTGCATGTAGAGGGTTATGAGTTTCTGGTAAATCTAATCCTCTTAGACATGCAAGATTATGATGTCATCCTAGGTATGGATTGGTTATCCTCACATCATGCTACTGTGGATTGCTTTGAGAAAGTAATCACTTTAAATTTGTTAGATGGGAACCGGATTTTTGTGAGAGGTCTAGTGTCGGACCAAGGACCGCATGTAATATCTTTCCTGCAGGCCAGGAAGTTACTTGCTAGTGGATGCAAGGGTTATCTTGCGCATGTTAAGGTGCAGGATGATTCTACTTCTGATTTGACTCAGATGGCGGTGGTGAAAGAATTTCCTGATGTGTTCTCTGAAGAATTTTCAGGCTTGCCACCTATTCGAGAGGTAGAGTTTGGCATTGAGTTGGCACCAGGTACGGCACCTATCTCTAGAGCTCCTTACCGTATGGCTACCTCAGAGCTGGCCGAGCTTAAGAAACAACTGGAGGAATTGCTGGAGAAAGGGTACATTCGGCCTAGTGCTTCTCCCTGGGGAGCGCCAGTGCTGTTTGTAAAGAAGAAAGATGGAACCCTGAGGATGTGTATAGACTACAGGCAGTTGAACCAAGTGACTATCAAGAATAAGTATCCTCTTCCCAGAATTGATGATCTATTTGATCAATTACAGGGAGCGACAGTGTTCTCTAAGATTGATCTGAGATCAGGGTATTACCAGCTTAGAGTCAAGGATGAGGATATATTTAAGACTGCTTTCAGGACCAGGTATGGGCATTTTGAATTTTTAGTTATGCCTTTTGGACTGACGAATGCACCTGCTGTCTTCATGGATTTGATGAACGGGGTATTCCATGAATTGCTTGACTCTTGTGTGGTAGTCTTTATAGACGATATTTTGGTATACTCACGGACTACTTCAGATCATGTCAGTGACTTGCGCAGAGTGCTGGAGATTCTGAGGAAGAACCGGTTATATGCCAAGGCTAGTAAGTGTGAGTTTTGGCTAGAAAAGATCAGTTTCCTTGGACATGTGATTTCTGGTCAGGGGGTGTCTGTGGATCCAGTTAAAGTGCAAGCTATTCTTGATTGGGGAAGACCGACTAGTGCTACTGAGATCAGAAGTTTCCTGGGTTTAGCAGGTTACTACCGGAGATTTGTTGAGGGATTCTCCAAATTGGCGGGTCCTTTAACTAAATTGACCAGAAAGGAGGCCAAGTTTATTTGGGATGATAAGTGTGAAGAGAGCTTTCAAGAGCTGAAAAGGAGGTTGACTAGTACACCAATCCTCATTATTCCTAGTGATGGGGAAAGGTTTACTGTTTATACGGATGCTTCAGGCAAAGGGTTAGGTTGTGTCTTGATGCAGAAGGGTTCTGTGGTAGCCTATGCTTCGAGACAACTGAAGGAGTATGAGTTGAACTACCCTACTCATGACTTAGAATTGGCGGCCGTAGTCTTTGCTCTGAAGATATGGCGTCACTATTTGCTGGGCCAGGAGTTTGATCTGTTCACTGATCACCAGAGTCTCAAGTATATCTTCACTCAGAAGGAGTTGAACATGAGACAGAGAAGATGGATGGAGTTGATCAAAGACTATGACTTCTCCATTCAGTATCAGGCTGGAAAGGCCAATGTGGTGGCGGATGCACTGAGCAGACATCCAGTTACTTCAGTAGCGGCACTACGAGTCAGTGAGTGGCGGTTACTGCAGGAGTTCAGCGATCTCAGGATCAGTGTTACTCCTAGAGTTTAGTCTGGATATGTGGCTTTTCTCAGAGTACAGTCTGCTTTGTTGCAGAAGATCAGAGATCAGCAGTCTGTGGATCCGAGATTAGTTCAGATCAGGGATAGTATGGTTACAGGCGCAGTTCAGGACTTTAGCTTGTCTGATGATGGTATTCTTCGGTTTCGTGGAAGGGTATGTGTCCCTGAGGAACCGAGCTTGAGGAAAGAAATATTGGAGGACAGCCATAACTCCAAATATTCTCTACATCCTGGTGTGACTAAGATGTATCAGGACCTTAAGAAATATTTTTGGTGGCTGAGAATGAAGAAAGAAGTATCTGATTTTGTCTCTAGGTGTTTAACCTGTCAGACTGTAAAGGCTGAACACCAGAAGCCTGGTGGTTTGTTGCAGCCCCTTCCTATTCCTGAGTGGAAGTGGGAATGCATCAGTATGGATTTTGTGCATGGTTTGCCTAGAACCAGATTGGGTCATGATGCTATTTGGGTGATCGTTGATAGACTCACTAAATCAGCCCATTTTCTCCCGATCAAGATGACTTATCCTTTAGAGAGGCTGGCTAGATTATGTTGGGGTATGCCCTTAAGCCTAATGTTTGAGGCCTTGGGAATGTATCAGTATCATGTAATAAACTCTTATGTTTATAAAGGCATGGTTGTTATTCAGGTTGTTACCTTGTCTGCTGTAATAAGTGTACTTCTGAATAATGTCTCAAAGCTGTTCAGCTAGGCTGACATGCAGTAAAGTCCTTAGTCGAGATATCTTGGTGAACATGAGACAGCCTTGATATGATTGAGACTAATATGTGTTCTAATCTTATAGGATGCTTCGAGCATGGAATAAGATGTAGACTCATGGGTACATTGGATGTACTGGACAGACCCTACTAGGATATTCAATTGTTTGTCACAATGTGAATATTCCTTGATTGCGACAAGTGGCACATTTCCTCTGACTTGAGATCACTTGTGTTTCTAAATGATGATTGTCATTGTTTTGAGGTAGTTCAATATCATTTGAAACATAATGATTATAGACTATCTTGGATAATGAACTTGAGTCAGGTTAGGGCACTAGTGATAGACAAAGGATTGCCGTCTCCTTGTTTAAGGAGTGTGATGTTCTTAAGGGGCCCCCTGGATGAGATGATTGAGAAAGTGTATGGCCATACCCAGGTGACAGTGATCATCTGATCTAATCATGCTCATCATATTGGAGTTACAAGCTTGACACGCTTGTCCAATAAGAACATCCAGTGGCAAAGGACATATGTATGCCTAGTGAAGTTGATTCACACTTGTGCTGTTTTTGGGTGTAGTCTTGGAAGACTCTTTCCTTTATATCGGGAGACAGTGATGTGTTGCTAGATACCCCTCACTGATCGTGATAACGTGAGTTATCGTTACCGACATTTAAAGGAAACCCTTAGGGTCGCACAATTTGATGATATGGCTTACTTAAGTCAGATCGTGTGGACTGAATTGTTTGAGTTCAGTTTAAAGGGATTTAATCTCTGATTGTAAGTGAGATCTGGTCTGATCATGTTTGATTGATTGGGGCTTGAGATCGGTAAGCTTCGATTGAGAGATTGGATGCTAGATCGATGAGATCAAGAGCATCAAGAGATCAACGGTTAGATCTGGAGCCTTAGGGTTTAATTTAGATCTAGACTGGATTGCTTGGCTTGGTTCTTAAACCGAACCAAAATTGAACCGGCTCATTAAAGAGCGCTTGGTTCAAATAGAGAACATTTTGCGATTGGGAAATGTTCATGGTCGCATGAAGAAGTGGCTTACTATTTTTAGAAGCCATGTTCACACGTCTCATGTCGCCACTTGCGCTCTCCTATTCTTGCTCTCGCCCCTTCCTCTCGTCACAAGTATTCTCGTGTGGTGAAGGCGGACGAGGAGTAGAAGAAGTTTTTCGCCAAGCAGGTCATCTCATCTCCCTTCACGGATTGGGACTCTTGGAGAGCTTTGCTAGCACAAAGATCGACAAGGAGAAAGTCTTTCTCATCTTGTGTGCGTCATCTCTGGAGGAAAGCCATTTCGCTTTCTGCTTCCAAGACGCCATCTAGAAATGGCATCGGTATGATTTCTTTCTTGCATACAAAAGATTTAATGTTGATTATATAAGATGCATTCGATCCCTAGAAACCCCTTTCGCTGAATTCCATATGCGCCTATTAGGGTTTCACCGCCCCTCTTGGGGACTTTCAATTGGTATCAGAGCGATAGGTTCTATGCATCTTTTTATGATTGCTTAACCTTTTGTGATCCTTGTTTGCGATTATATGCTTAGATCTAACCTACATGCGAAAGTTACATGTTAAGTTTGCATATTCGAATCTTGATGAATGTTTTCTTGGCGCATGTTGTTGGCGCATGCTTTATGTTTTCTTCAAAACTACTTGACATGCGCGACACACTCTAGATCTAAGGCCTTGCAGTAAACCCTTAGACGGGTTATTAGGGTTGATGTCACCCCCTAGGTTGGATCCAAAAGTCTGATCAGACCATCTGACAGCCTTGATGGGTTGACCAGGTAGCACCTGTGCGCAAGCACGTGGTGGCTACAGGTCGACTGCAGACAGGCGTGTAGCGATGTCTGATTGAGACAATCGATGAACGCACATGAGTTAGGCCCGGGGTCACACCCGCTTGCCAGACCTCATTGTGGTCGTTCAGCCCTGTCGCATGCATGGTTGACCTTATGGTCGACTCAAGTCAGTTAGGACTTGGTGCATGCAAGGGCAGTGGATCTGACTAGGTTGGATGAGTGGATCCCTAGTAATGGACCGTTGTAAGGTTGTAGGGCACATAAGCAAAATAAAATTGATGCCCATGGGGTTTTTCGAAAATTTTATTTTAATGATTGGATCACATGTTAATTGATGCCATGTGTATGTTTATTTAATCTTATGTGGGCTGCCCAAGTTTAATGTGTGCTGTGCTGGGGCCTGCGTGCCTGGTTAATTTTGTAAATTAATTTTATATTGTGATCTGTGCATCACATTGGTTTAATTTATAAAATGTAATTGACCTGCGTGTCAATCTTGTCTAGATAGTTAAATTTATAATTTAATTAGACAAGAGCACAGAGCACACTTGGCAGAGGCGCTTGCAGCAGTGGCTGGACCAGGTGGGAGGTCTAGGGTTCGACCCTAGGACCTGGCGCATATTCCTGGTGGGCGCACCAGAGCTGCAGATGGCGCTTGGGCCCTGGTTTGGGCCAGATGAGCAGCAAAAGCCCCATGAAGAAAAAGCAAGTGAAGACTTAAGTTAATTAAGGTCTTACTTAGGTTATGGGCTTTTACCACATAAGATCCATGCTTTCTTTTATTGTTTATATAAGTAGAACAGCATGTTTTAATTTATCTTCTGCTATCACCATAGGAATTGCATGATAGTGAAGAAGATAATAGACCGATAAAATCCAACGCTTAAATATCAAGCTCGTAAGCCTTCTGACGCGAAACCTCACTGTTCTGACTATCGTTGGAGCCGTGTTGTACCCACTCAGTGGGCACGTCCATCTATCTTCAGACGGTGTGGGATTACACCTGTGTGTTACAGAGTAGGGATTTATCCCTTCTCGTTGCTCAGCATAGCACATGGTGGTCCAGGGAGTAGGTCGGGTCAGCTTGACCATGTAGGCTACATATGTGGCGCATATGGTAGCACATGGGGGCAGCCATCTGTGGGGTCAGAGATTGTGTTGTACCAACTCAGTTGGCACAGTCTGCTGGACTGCCCAGATGAAGGGGAATCGCACGGGTTGGCGATTGGCTTGGACAGCCTACCAGAGATTAGTGCTTGTACTCTCTGTGCATCTTATCTCGCCTGAGCGGGACGCGGAGACCAAGTATGAAATCTGGATCCCATCTCACTAAAAGAGTGTTTACTCTTTCGGACTGTTTAATGGATTTTTCAGTCAGATAAAATAGTGAGAAAAAGAATCTTTCTTAAGTCCTGATTGATTCTTAACATTGATACTGACCTTGCTGTTCTTGCATTGTTGTAGATACCTGCAGCAACGAACACCATGAACTTCAATGTGCGATCCCTACTGGAAAGGGAGAAGTTTGCTGGGCCGAACTTCTCTGACTGGTTTGGACACCTTAAGATTATTCTTAAGGCAGAGAGGAAACTGTATGTCCTCGAGACGGCGATACCGCCTCAGCCCGCTCCGAACGCCGCAAGGGCGGTTCGGGAAGCCTATGAAAAGCACGTCAATGATAGCATTGATGTCGCTTGCCTGATGTTAGCGTCTATGACGCCACCGCTGCAGCGTCAGCATGAGGATATGTCTGCTATAGACATGATAGCAAACCTCAAGATGCTGTATGCTGCACAGGCGAGGACTGAACGCTATAATTTGACGAAGCTCTTCTTTCAGAGCAAACTGGCTGAAGGGAGCCCAGTAGGAGCTCACGTGCTCAAGATGATTGGGCACAAGGAAGCTCTAGAGAAACTGGGGCATACCATCAACCAGGAGCTTGCTGTGGATATTATTCTACAGTCTCTCTCGCCTTCATTCGACGCGTTCATTATTAATTTTAATATGAACAAAATCGATTGTACTCCGGCAGAGCTGCTGAATATGCTCCTCACTACTGAGGAGACTCTGAAGGGAAAGCCTTCGACCTCTGTCTTAATGGTTCCTTCCAGGAACAAGAAGAAGGGGAAGAAGGGCAAAGCCCCTGTCAAGAGCTACAGCAAGGCTCTGAAGCAGAAGGTGAAGCGGTCCAAGGAATACAGGTGTTTCCATTGTGGCCAGCTAGGTCACTGGAAAAAGGACTGTAAAGCGCTCCAAGGAGATAAGAGGGGAAGCTTCGCTTCTGGCTCAGGTATTTATGTGACTGAGGTCATGTTTTCTTCTTCTATATCATGGGTGTTGGACACTGCATGTGGAGTTCACATTTGTTCAAATGTGCAGGAACTCAAGAGAAGAAGACAGGTGGGACAGCATGAGGTGGACCTACGCGTTGGAAACGGGGCACGGGTTGCTGCTGTTGCTGTAGGAGACTATTTCATTTCTTTACCATCTGGAATTGTATTGGAACTAGACAATTGTTACTTTGTTCCCAGCATTACTAAGAATATTATCTCCATTCCTGCTCTTGTCAGGAAAGGATTTTCCTTTGAATGCAATATTTCAAAGTGTGTTTTATCTTATGATAATATTGTTTATGCAACTGGTTCAATTAACAATGGGTTATACATGTTGGACATGGAATGTTCTATACAGAAAATTGATATTAAGAAAGCCAAGAATGCTGATGACAGCACCTTGCTATGGCATAGTCGTTAAGGCCATATTAACGAGAAACGCATTAAGCGGTTGCATGATCATGGACTGCTGGGATCATTCTCCTATGAGGAGATTGATACATGCAAGGCTTGTTTAATGGGTAAAATGACGAAGTCACCTTTTCTTCACAAAGGTCAAAGGGCTTCAGGTTTACTTGACCTTATACACAGTGATGTGTGTGGGCCATTTAGTAAACATGCCAGAGGTGGCTATCAGTACTTCATTACCTTTACTGATGATTTCAGTAGATATGGGTATGTCTATTTAATGAGACATAAAAGTGAATCTTTTGACAAGTTCAAAGAGTTCAAGAATGAAGTACAAAATCAGCTAGGCCGAAATATCAAGGCACTTCGCTCAGATCGAGGTGGAGAATACCTAAGTCATGCGTTTACTGACTATTTAAAGGAGTGTGGGATTATCTCACAGCTCACTCCGCCAGGAACACCGCAATGGAATGGTGTGTCCGAGAGGAGAAATAGAACGTTACTTGATATGGTTCGTTCTATGATGAGTCAGGCTACTCTTCCATATTCCTTTTGGGGTTTTGCACTGGAAACAGCTGCAAAAGTACTAAACCGAGTGCCATCCAAGGCCGTTTCTAAGACCCCATATGGGTTATGGTATGGGAAACAGCCGAGCTTGACATTTATCAGGATCTGGGGCTACGAGGCTTATGTCAAAAAGCTCGCCTCTGGGAAACTAGAGAGCAGATCTGACAAATGTATCTTTGTCGGTTACCCTAAGGAAACTAAGGGTTATTATTGTTGGGGTATGCCCTTAAGGCTAATGTTTGAGGCCTATGGGAATGTATTTGTATCATGTAATAAACTGTTATGTTTATAAAGGCATGGTTGTTATTCAGTTAGCTACATTGTCTGCTGCAATATATGTTCTTCTGAATAATGTCTCAAAGCTGTTCAGCTCGGCTGACATGCTATTATGTCCTTAGTCGATATATCTTGGTGAACATGAGACAGCCTTGATATGATTAAGACTAATATGTGTTCTAATCTTATAGGATGCTTCGAGCATGGAATAAGATGTAGACTCATGAGTACATTGGATGTACTGGACAGACCCTACTAGGATGTTCAATTGTTTGTCACAATGTGAATATTCCTTGATTAAGACAAGTGGCACATTTCCTCTGACTTGAGATCACTTGTGTTTTCTGAATGATGATTGTCATTGTTTTGAGATGGTTCAATATCATTTGAAAGATAATGATTATAGACTATCTTGGATGGTGAGCTTGAGTCAGGTTAGAGCACTAGTGATAGACATAGGATTGCCGTCTCCTTGTTTAAGGAGTGTGATGTTCTAAAGGGGCCCCCTGGATGAGATGATTGAGAAAGTGTATGGCCATACCCAGGTGACAGTGTTCATCTGTTCTAATCATGCTCATCATATTGGAATTACGAGCTTGACAGGCTTGTCCAATAAGAACATCCAGTGGCAAAGGAAATATGCATGCCTTGTGAAATGATTCACACTTGTGCTGTGGTTTGGGTGTAGTCTTGGAAGACTCTTTCCTTTCTATCGGGAGACAGTGATGTGTTGCTAGATACCCCTCACTGATCGTGATAATGAGAATTATCGTTACCGACATTTAAAGGAAACCCTCAGGGTCGCACAATTTGATGATATGGCTTACTTAAGTCAGATCGTGTGGACTGAATTGTTTGGGTTCAGTTTAAAGGGATTTAATCTCTGATTGTGAGTGAGATCTGGTCTGATCATGTTTGATTGATTAGGGCTTAAGATCGGTAAGCTTCGATCGAGAGAATAGATGCGAGATCGGTCAGATCAGGGGCATCGAGGAGATCGACGGTTAGATCGGGAACCTTAGGGTTTATTTAAGATCTAGACTAGATCATTGGCTTGATTGGTTCTTAAACCGAACCAAAGTGAACCGGCTCACTTGATGAGCGCATGGTTCAAGGGGAGAGGAGTTGGCGACAAGTTCACTTGGCGTGAACGTTGGGGTGAGGAGTGGTTACTATTTTTAGTAACCATGATCTCCACTTGGAGAGAGCGCTCATCCAAAATAGAGTATACCCTATTTTCGCCAACACAATTAATTCCTCTCGCCCATATTCCTCTCGACTCTCGTGAGTGTGGCGACGCTTGAAGGATTGAGGAGGATTCGGCCAAGAGAAAAGATCTCCATCCCTTTCTCATTCGATCAAGGATTCTTTGAAGCCTTGCTAGCACAAGGAGCGACAAAGAGTTTGCCATCATCCTCTTGTGTGCGGGACTTTGGAGAAGTGGCACTTGCGACTTTAGCTTCCAAGGCAACACCTACTCCATGGCGATGGTATGATCGTTTTGCATCATCTTTGATAATCTTATATCGAGTTGATCTTTTAACATGCAAGTCGATTCTATAACCCTAGTTTCCGCAAGTCAAAATTTTATGCGCCATCACTTTAGGGTTTTTGCTCCCCCTAGAAGGGGACCCCCCTTAGGCTAAAGGGGTAACTTCAATTGGTATCAGAGCTAGATTACTGTATGTTATCTTGATTGCTTGATGCTTTACGTGATCCATGATTGTGCTAGTTCATTTGATCTAATGTTTATTCATGACATGCGTAACTACATGCTAGAACATTTGTTGCAAGTTGACGCATGTATAAATAGTATGCGCTTCTAGTAATTTTGTTTTCTTTAAAACTTAACACTTGCGCGTATATCATTAGATCAAGGCCTTGCATTAAACCCTTAGACGGGTTATTAGGGTTGAAGTCACCCCTAGTTTAGATCCAACAGTCTGATCAGACTATCTGACAGCCTGAATGGGTCGACCAGATAGCACCTTGGCGCAAGCCTATGGTGGCTATAGGTCGACTGCAGACAGGTGTGTAGCGATGTCTGATTGAGACGATTAATGAACGCACCTGAGTTAGGCCCGGGGTCACGCCCGCTTGCCAGACCTCAGTGTGGTCGTTCAGCCCTGACGCATGCATGGTTGACCATATGGTCGACTCAAGTCAGTTAGGACTTGGTGCATGTAAGGGCAGTGGATCTGACTAGGTTGGATGAGTGGATCCCTAGTAATGGACCGTTGTAAGGTTGTAGGGCAAATAAGGAAAATTAAAATTGATCCCATGGGGTTTTCGAAAATTTTAATTTTTATGATGGATCACATGGTTGTTGATTGATGCATATGTTTGTCTATTTAGTCTTATGTGGGCTGCCCATATTAATTGTGTGCTGTGCTGGGGCCTGCGTGCCTGGATTTTAAAAATTGTAAATTAATTATTGTGATCTGCGTATCACATTGCTTTAATTTATAAAATGTAATTGACCTGCGTGTCAATCTTGTCTAGATAGTTAAATTTGTAATTTAATTAGACAAGAGCACAGTGCACACTTGGCAGAGGCGCATGCAGCAAGTGGCTGGACCAGGTGGGAGGTCTAGGGTTCGACCCTAGGACCTGGCGCATTTTCCTGGTGGGCGCACCAGAGCTGTAATTGGCGCTTGGGCCCTGGTTTGGGCCAGATGAGCAGCAAAAGACCCATGAAGAGCAAGTGAAGACTTAAGTTAGGTTAAGGTCTCACTAGGGCTATGGGCTTTTACCACATAAGATTCATGCTTTCTTTTATTTATTGTTTAAATATTTGAATTGCATGATTAAGTTTATCTTCTGCTATCACCATAGGAATTGCATGATAGTGAAGAAGATAAAAGACCGTGAAAATCCAACGCTTAATATCAAGCTCGTAAGCCTTCTGACGCGAAACCTCACTGTTCTGATTATCGTTGGAGCCGTGTTGTACCCACTCAGTGGGCACGTCCATCTATCTTCAGAGGGTGTGGGATTACACCTGTGTGTTACAGAGTAGGGATTTATCCCTTCTCGTTGCTCAGCATAGCACATGGTGGTCCAGGGAGTAGGTCGGGTCAGCTTGACCGTGTAGGCTACATATGTGGCGCATATGGTAGCACATGGAGGCAGCCATCTGTGGGATCAGAGACTGTGTTGTACCAACTCAGTTGGCACAGTCTGCTGGATTGCCCAGATGAAGGGGAATCGCACGGGTTGGCGATTGGCTGGGATGCCTACCAGAAACTAGTGCTTGTACTCTCTGTGCATCTTATCTCGCCTGAGCGGGACGCGGAGACCAAGTATGAAATCTGGATCCCATCTCACTAAAAGAGTTCTACTCTTTCGGGCTGTTTTGCTGGATTTTTCACGCCTGATAAAATAGTGAGAAAAAGAATCTTTCTTAAGTCCTGATCGATTCTTATACATTGATACTGACCTTGCTGTTCTTGCATTGTTGTAGATACCTGCAGCAACGAACACCATGAACTTCAATGTGCGATCCCTACTGGAAAGGGAGAAGTTTGCTGGGCCGAACTTCTCTGACTGGTTTGGACACCTTAAGATCGTTCTTAAGGCAGAGAGGAAACTGTATGTCCTCGAGACGGCGATACCGCCGCAGCCCGCTCCGAACGCCGCAAGGGCGGTTCGGGAAGCCTATGAAAAGCACGTCAATGATAGCATTGATGTCGCTTGCCTGATGCTAGCGTCTATGACGCCACCGCTGCAGCGTCAGCATGAGGATATGTCAGCTATATAGATTATAGCAAACCTCAAGATGCTGTATGCTGCACAGGCGAGGACTGAACGCTATAATTTGACTAAGCTCTTCTTTCAGAGCAAACTGGCTGAAGGGAGCCCAGTGGGAGCTCACGTGCTCAAGATGATTGGGCACAAGGAGGCTCTGGAGAAACTGGGGCACACCATCAACCAGGAGCTTGCTGTGGACATTATTCTGCAGTCTCTCCCGCCATCATTCGACGCGTTCATTATTAATTTTAATATGAACAAAATCGATTGTACTCCGGCAGAGCTGCTGAATATGCTCTTGACCACTGAGGAGACTCTGAAGGGTAAGCCTTCGACCTCTGTCTTGATGGTTCCTTCAAGGAACAAGAAGAAGGGGAAGAAGGGCAAGGCCCCGGTCAAGAATTACAGCAAGGCTCTGAAGCAGAAGGTGAAGCGGTCCAAGGAATACAGGTGTTTCCACTGTGGCCAGCTGGGTCACTGGAAAAAGGACTGTAAAGCGCTCCAAGGAGATAAGAGGGGAAGCTTCGCTTCTGGCTCAGGTATATTCGTGACTGAGGTCATGTTTTCTTCTTCTATATCATGGGTGTTGGACACTGCATGTGGAGTTCACATTTGTTCAAATGTACAGGAACTCAAGAGAAGAAGACAGGTGGGACAGCATGAGGTGGACCTACGAGTTGGAAACGGGGCACGGGTTGCTGCTGTTGCTGTAGGAGACTATTTCATTTCTTTACCATCTGGACTTGTATTGGAACTAGACAATTGTTACTTTGTTCCCAGTATAACTAAAAATATTATCTCCATTCCTGCTCTTGTCAGGAAGGGATTTTCCTTTGAATGCAATATTTCAAAGTGTATTTTGTCTTTTGATAATATTGTTTATGCAACTGGTTCAATTAACAATGGGTTATACATGTTGGACATGGAATGTTCGATACAGCAAATTGATATTAAGAAAGCCAAGTATGCTGATGACAGCACCTTGCTATGGCATAGTCGTTTAGGCCATATTAACGAGAAACGCATTAAGCGGTTGCATGATCATGGACTGCTGGGATCATTCTCCTATAAGGAGATTGATACATGCAAAGCTTGTTTGATGGGTAAAATGACGAAGTCACCTTTTCCTCACAAAGGTCAAAGGGCTTCAGGTTTACTTGACCTTATACACAGTGATGTGTGTGGGCCATTTGGTAAACATGCCAGAGGTGGCTATCAGTACTTCATTACCTTTACTGATGATTTCAGTAGATATGGGTATGTCTATCTGATGAGACATAAGAGTGAATCTTTTGACAAGTTCAAAGAGTTCAAGAATGAAGTACAGAATCAGCTAGGCCGAAATATCAAGGCACTTCGCTCAGATCGAGGTGGTGAATACCTAAGTCATACGTTTACTGACTATCTGAAGGAGTGTGGGATTATCTCACAGCTCACTCCGCCAGGAACACCGCAATGGAATGGTGTGTCCGAGAGGAGAAATAGAACGTTACTTGATATGGTTCGTTCTATGATGAGTCAGGCTACTCTTCCATACTCCTTTTGGGGTTTTGCGCTGGAAACAGCTGCAAAGGTACTAAACCGAGTGCCATCCAAGGCAGTTTCAAAGACGCCATATGAGTTATGGTATGGGAAACAGCCGAGCTTGACATTTATCAGGATCTGGGGCTGCGAGGCTTATGTCAAAAAGCTCGCCTCTAGGAAACTAGAGAGCAGATCTGACAAATGTATCTTTGTCGGTTACCCTAAGGAAACTAAGGGTTATTATTTCTACGATCCCAAAGAGAACAAGGTTTTTGTTGCTCGGACGGCCATATTTCTTGAGAAGGAGTTTCTTCTGCAAGAGGCCAGTGGGAGAGAAATAAAACTGGATGAGAATCCAGAGGAAGGACAAAGTGATCAAGCACAGTTGGATGAGCCTGAGCCGGTAGAACAGGTTATTGAACAACCTGAGGCTCAGATATCACGGGAACCGCGAAGATCGGGAAGGATCCGTCGACAGCCTGAGCGCTATGACGGAGTCTACATCATTGAAAATGATGAACCCCTCACTTATGCGGATGCGGTCAGTGGACCGGAGTCAGCGAGATGGCTTGAAGCTATGCGCGCCGAGATGGACTCCATGTCAGATAACCAAGTTTGGGATTTGGTTGATCCGCCTTCGGGAGTTATCCCTATAGGCTGTAAATGGATCTTCAAGAAGAAGATTGACATGGATGGTAACGTGGTTACCTATAAAGGCAGGCTAGTTGCGAAAGGTTTCAAACAAATCTACGGGATAGATTATGATGAAACTTTCTCACCTGTAGCCATGTTTAAGTCTATTCGGATTCTTTTCGCGATAGCTGCATATTATGATTATGAGATTTGGCAGATGGATGTGAAAACAGCTTTCCTTAATGGAAATCTGGATGAGGATGTGTATATGACACAACCTGAGGGTTTCACTAATCCAGCAGATCGTCATAAGATATGCAAGTTAAAGAAGTCCATTTATGGACTTAAGCAAGCATCTAGAAGCTGGAATATTCGTTTTGATGAATCAGTTACTGAATTTGGTTTCATCAAGAACGAGGATGACCCGTATGTATATAAGAGGTTTAGTGGGAGCGTGATTACTTTCCTAGTCCTCTACGTCGATGACATCTTGATCATTGGAAATGACATTCCTGAAATGCATGCTGTTAAAGCATGGCTGAGGAAGTGTTTCCAGATGAAAGATTTAGGAGAAGCAGCCTATGTGTTAGGTGTGAAGATCTACAGGGATAGATCTAAGAGGCTTCTCGGGCTGTGCCAGAGTACTTACATCGATAAGGTCCTGGAGAGATTTCATTTAGAGAATTCTAAACGTGGATATCTTCCAGTCAGACATGGTCTGAGTCTTTCGAAGAGTCAGTGTCCACAAACACAGACTGAGAAAGATGAAATGGACAATACGCCTTATGCTTCGGCTATTGGTTCCATTATGTATGCGATGTTGTGTACTCGCCCAGACGTCGCTTACGGGTTAAGCGTAACCAGTCGTTTCCAAAGTAATCCAGGTATGGCGCACTGGATTGCAGTCAAGAACATTTTAAAATATCTGCGGAGGACCAAAGATATGTTCTTGATATATGGTGGTCAGGAAGAACTCAGTATTGAAGGATATACTGACGCTTCGTTCCAGTCGGACTAGGATGATTTCCGATCGCAATCAGGCTATGTTTTTAGCTTAAATGGAGGTGCAGTGGTGTGGAAGAGTTTCAAACAGTCAACTGTTGCTGATTCCACAACAGAAGCCGAGTATGTTGCAGCCTCGGAAGCATCCAAGGAGGCAGTCTGGATTCGTAAGTTCGTGAGAGAACTTGGTGTTGTTCCTTCGAGTGTCGATCCTTTGGTTATCTTCTGTGATAACACTGGAGCAATCGCACAAGCAAAGGAACCACGGTCGCACCAGAAGTCCAAGCACATACTGAGACGGTTTCACTTGATCAGGGAGATCATAGATCGTGGCGAGATCAAAATCTGCAAGGTTCATACAGATGACAATCTGGCAGACCCGCTTACCAAGCCTCTGGCGCAGCAGAAGCATGAGAAGCACTGTAATAATATGGGTTTGAGATTTCTCAACCATTAGATTAAGTGCAAGTGGGAGATTGTTGGGGTATGCCCTTAAGGCTAATGTTTGAGGCCTATGGGAATGTATTTGTATCATGTAATAAACTGTTATGTTTATAAAGGCATGGTTGTTATTCAGTTAGCTACATTGTCTGCTGCAATATATGTTCTTCTGAATAATGTCTCAAAGCTGTTCAGCTCGGCTGACATGCTATTATGTCCTTAGTCGATATATCTTGGTGAACATGAGACAGCCTTGATATGATTAAGACTAATATGTGTTCTAATCTTATAGGATGCTTCGAGCATAGAATAAGATGTAGACTCATGAGTACATTGGATGTACTGGACAGACCCTACTAGGATGTTCAATTGTTTGTCACAATGTGAATATTCCTTGATTAAGACAAGTGGCACATTTCCTCTGACTTGAGATCACTTGTGTTTTCTGAATGATGATTGTCATTGTTTTGAGATGGTTCAATATCATTTGAAAGATAATGATTATAGACTATCTTGGATGGTGAGCTTGAGTCAGGTTAGAGCACTAGTGATAGACATAGGATTGCCGTCTCCTTGTTTAAGGAGTGTGATGTTCTAAAGGGGCCCCCTGGATGAGATGATTGAGAAAGTGTATGGCCATACCCAGGTGACAGTGTTCATCTGTTCTAATCATGCTCATCATATTGGAATTACGAGCTTGACAGGCTTGTCCAATAAGAACATCCAGTGGCAAAGGAAATATGCATGCCTTGTGAAATGATTCACACTTGTGCTGTGGTTTGGGTGTAGTCTTGGAAGACTCTTTCCTTTCTATCGGGAGACAGTGATGTGTTGCTAGATACTCCTCACTGATCGTGATAATGAGAATTATCGTTACCGACATTTAAAGGAAACCCTCAGGGTCGCACAATTTGATGATATGGCTTACTTAAGTCAGATCGTGTGGACTGAATTGTTTGGGTTCAGTTTAAAGGGATTTAATCTCTGATTGTGAGTGAGATCTGGTCTGATCATGTTTGATTGATTAGGGCTTAAGATCGGTAAGCTTCGATCGAGAGAATAGATGCTAGATCGGTCAGATCAGGGGCATCAAGGAGATCGACGGTTAGATCGGGAACCTTAGGGTTTATTTAAGATCTAGACTAGATCATTGGCTTGATTGGTTCTTAAACCGAACCAAAGTGAACCGGCTCACTTGATGAGCGCATGGTTCAAGGGGAGAGGAGTTGGCGACAAGTTCACTTGGCGTGAACGTTGGGGTGAGGAGTGGTTACTATTTTTAGTAACCATGATCTCCACTTGGAGAGAGCGCTCATCCAAAATAGAGTATACCCTATTTTCGCCAACACAATTAATTCCTCTCGCCCATATTCCTCTCGACTCTCGTGAGTGTGGCGACGCTTGAAGGATTGAGGAGGATTCGGCCAAGAGAAAAGATCTCCATCCCTTTCTCATTCGATCAAGGATTCTTTGAAGCCTTGCTAGCACAAGGAGTGACAAAGAGTTTGCCATCATCCTCTTGTGTGCGGGACTTTGGAGAAGTGGCA
Organism: Costus lasius; assembly: GCA_027563935.2. Lineage (NCBI taxonomy): Eukaryota > Viridiplantae > Streptophyta > Magnoliopsida > Zingiberales > Costaceae > Costus > Costus lasius. The sequence goes on from CM050449.1 coordinate 74,902,955, forward strand.
CTTGCGACTTTAGCTTCCAAGGCAACACCTACTCCATGGCGATGGTATGATCGTTTTGCATCATCTTTGATAATCTTATATCGAGTTGATCTTTTAACATGCAAGTCGATTCTATAACCCTAGTTTCCGCAAGTCAAAATTTTATGCGCCATCACTTTAGGGTTTTTGCTCCCCCTAGAAGGGGACCCCCCTTAGGCTAAAGGGGTAACTTCAATTATTTCTTCGATCCCAAAGAGAACAAGGTATTTGTTGCTCGGACGGCCATATTTCTTGAGAAGGAGTTTCTTCTGCAAGAGGCCAGTGGGAGAGAAATAAAGCTGGATGAGAATCCAGAGGAAGGACAAAGTGATCAAGCACAGTTGGATGAGCCTGAGCCGGTAAATCAGGATATTGAACAACCTGAGGCTCAAATATCACGGGAACCGCGAAGATCGGGAAGGATTCGTCGACAGCCTGAGCGCTATGACGGAGTCTACATCATTGATAATGATGAACCCCTCACTTATGCGGATGCGGTCAGTGGACCGGAGTCAGCGAGATGGCTTGAAGCTATGCGCGCCGAGATGGACTCCATGTCAGATAACCAAGTTTGGGATTTGGTTGATCCGCCTCCGGGAGTAATCCCTATAGGCTGTAAATGGATCTTCAAGAAGAAGATTGACATGGATGGTAACGTAGTTACCTATAAAGGCAGGCTAGTTGCGAAAGGTTTCAAACAAATCTACGGGATAGATTATGATGAAACTTTCTCACCTGTAGCTATGTTTAAGTCTATTTGGATTCTTTTCGCGATAGCTGCATATTATGATTATGAGATTTGGCAAATGGATGTGAAAACAGCTTTCCTGAATGGAAATCTGGATGAGGATGTGTACATGACACAACCAGAAGGTTTCACTGATCCATCAGATCGTCATAAGATATGCAAGTTAAAGAAGTCTATTTATGGACTTAAGCAGGCATCAAGAAGCTGGAACATTCGTTTTGATGAATCAGTCACTGAATTTGGTTTCATCAAGAACGAGGATGACCCGTGTGTATATAAGAGGTTTAGTGGGAGCGTGATTACTTTCCTAGTCCTCTACGTCGATGATATCTTGATCATTGGAAACGACATTCCTGAAATGCATGCGGTTAAGGCATGGTTAAGGAAATGTTTCCAAATGAAAGATCTAGGAGAAGCAGCCTATGTGTTAGGTGTGAAGATCTACAGGGATAGATCTAAGAGGCTTCTCGGGTTGTGCCAGAGTACTTACATCGATAAAGTCCTGGAGAGATTTCATTTAGAGAATTCTAAACGAGGATATCTTCCAGTCAGACATGGTCTGAATCTTTCGAAGAGTCAGTGTCCACAAACACAGACTGAGAAAGATGAAATGGACAATACGCCTTATGCTTCGGCTATTGGATCCATTATGTATGCGATGTTGTGTACTCGCCCAGACGTTGCTTACGGGTTAAGCGTGACCAGTCGGTTCCAAAGTAATCCAGGTGTGGCACACTGGATTGCAGTCAAGAACATCTTAAAATATCTGCGGAGGACCAAAGATATGTTCTTGATATATGGTGGTCAGGAAGAACTCAGTATTGAAGGATATACTGATGCTTCGTTCCAGTCTGACCAGGATGATTTCTGATCGCAATCAGGCTATGTTTTTAGCTTGAATGGAGGAGCAGTGGTGTGGAAGAGTTTCAAACAGTCAACTGTTGCTGATTCCACAACAGAAGCCGAGTATGTTGCAGCCTCGGAAGCATCCAAGGAGGCAGTGTGGATTCGTAAGTTCGTGAGAGAACTTGGTGTTGTTCCTTCGAGTGCAGATCCTTTGGTTATCTTCTGTGATAACACTGGGGCAATCGCATAAGCAAAGGAACCACGGTCGCACCAGAAGTCCTAGCACATACAGAGACGGTTTCACTTGATCAGGGAGATCATAGATCGCGGCGAGATCAAAGTCTGCAAGGTTCATACAGATCACAATCTGGCAGACCCGCTTACCAAGCCTCTGGCGCAGCAGAAGCATGAGAAGCACTGTAATAACATGGGTTTGAGATTTCTCAACCATTAGATTAAGTGCAAGTGGGAGATTGTTGGGGTATGCCCTTAAGCCTAATGTTTGAGGCCTTGGGAATGTATCAGTATCATGTAATAAACTCTTATGTTTATAAAGGCATGGTTGTTATTCAGGTTGTTACCTTGTCTGCTGTAATAAGTGTACTTCTGAATAATGTCTCAAAGCTGTTCAGCTAGGCTGACATGCAGTAAAGTCCTTAGTCGAGATATCTTGGTGAACATGAGACAGCCTTGATATGATTGAGACTAATATGTGTTCTAATCTTATAGGATGCTTCGAGCATGGAATAAGATGTAGACTCATGGGTACATTGGATGTACTGGACAGACCCTACTAGGATATTCAATTGTTTGTCACAATGTGAATATTCCTTGATTGCGACAAGTGGCACATTTCCTCTGACTTGAGATCACTTGTGTTTCTAAATGATGATTGTCATTGTTTTGAGGTAGTTCAATATCATTTGAAACATAATGATTATAGACTATCTTGGATAATGAACTTGAGTCAGGTTAGGGCACTAGTGATAGACAAAGGATTGCCGTCTCCTTGTTTAAGGAGTGTGATGTTCTTAAGGGGCCCCCTGGATGAGATGATTGAGAAAGTGTATGGCCATACCCAGGTGACAGTGATCATCTGATCTAATCATGCTCATCATATTGGAGTTACAAGCTTGACACGCTTGTCCAATAAGAACATCCAGTGGCAAAGGACATATGTATGCCTAGTGAAGTTGATTCACACTTGTGCTGTTTTTGGGTGTAGTCTTGGAAGACTCTTTCCTTTATATCGGGAGACAGTGATGTGTTGCTAGATACCCCTCACTGATCGTGATAACGTGAGTTATCGTTACCGACATTTAAAGGAAACCCTTAGGGTCGCACAATTTGATGATATGGCTTACTTAAGTCAGATCGTGTGGACTGAATTGTTTGAGTTCAGTTTAAAGGGATTTAATCTCTGATTGTAAGTGAGATCTGGTCTGATCATGTTTGATTGATTGGGGCTTGAGATCGGTAAGCTTCGATTGAGAGATTGGATGCTAGATCGATGAGATCAAGAGCATCAAGAGATCAACAGTTAGATCTGGAGCCTTAGGGTTTAATTTAGATCTAGACTGGATTGCTTGGCTTGGTTCTTAAACCGAACCAAAATTGAACCGGCTCATTAAAGAGCGCTTGGTTCAAATAGAGAACATTTTGCGATTGGGAAATGTTCATGGTCGCATGAAGAAGTGGCTTACTATTTTTAGAAGCCATGTTCACACGTCTCATGTCGCCACTTGCGCTCTCCTATTCTTGCTCTCGCCCCTTCCTCTCGTCACAAGTATTCTCGTGTGGTGAAGGCGGACGAGGAGTAGAAGAAGTTTTTCGCCAAGCAGGTCATCTCATCTCCCTTCACGGATTGGGACTCTTGGAGAGCTTTGCTAGCACAAAGATCGACAAGGAGAAAGTCTTTCTCATCTTGTGTGCGTCATCTCTGGAGGAAAGCCATTTCGCTTTCTGCTTCCAAGACGCCATCTAGAAATGGCATCGGTATGATTTCTTTCTTGCATACAAAAGATTTAATGTTGATTATATAAGATGCATTCGATCCCTAGAAACCCCTTCCGCTGAATTCCATATGCGCCTATTAGGGTTTCACCGCCCCTCTTGGGGACTTTCAGATTATACATTGATGAGATAGTCAGACTGCATGGAGTGCCTGTTGATATTGTGTCTGATAGGGACTCTCGATTTTTGTCCAGATTTTGGAAGAGTTTACAGGAGGGTTTGGGTACTAAGTTGAGTTTTAGTACAGCATACCATCCTCAGTCTGATGGCCAGACGGAGCGTACTATACAGACTTGTAGGAACCCCTAATTATAGGGGGAAACCCTAAACTTGCAATTCTAACAAGCTTTGCGGAAAAAGGGTTTCAAGATCGCATATGAATCTATAAGATCAACTTATGTTATGAAAAGGAATCATACCAACGCCATGGATTTGGAAGTCGGTTTGGAAGAAGAGATCAAACTAGGTCTCCTCCACAAGCCCACACACAAGATGAAGATGCTCACTTCCTTGAGATCTCTTGTGCTAGCAAGACCCTCAAGCCTTCTTGTCGAATGGAAGGGGATGATGAATCTCCTTGTTGCCGAGAGCTTCACTTGCCTAGCCTCTCCTTCTCGTCGTCAACCACACCTCAACGAAAATTGTCCAAGGCGTTCAAGAGAAGAGCACAAACGCTTATGCGTTTAGGCGTTTTTGTGAAACCGGCCATGATGACTTTCCATAAATGGAAGCTCATCATGCCATGCGCTCAAGCCAACCTCAAACGCATTTGAGCATTGAACCATGCGTTCACAATTGTGAACCGGTTCAAGCTAAACCGTTTCAATCGACTTTGGTTCATGAACCAAACCGAAATGGCTCAAGCCATGTGGTCTAGACCATATTGAACCCCAAGGCTCATGATCTAACCGTTCATCACCTGATGCCCCTGATCTCTTCGATCTAGCATCATCTCTCTCGATCCAAGCTTATCGATCTCAAGCCCTAATCAATCAAACATGATCAGGCTAGATCTCACTTACAATCAGAGATTAAATCCCCTTAAACTGAACCCAAAGAATTCAGTCCACACGATCTGACTCAAGTAAGCCATATCATCATATTGTGCGACCCTGAGGGTTTCCTCTAAATGTCGGTAACGATAACTTACGTTATCACGATCAGTGAGGGGTATCTAGCAACACATCACTGTCTCCCGATATAAAGGAAAGAGTCTTCCAAGACTACTCCCAAACCAAGGCACAAGTGTGACTCTATTCACAAGGCATACATTTATCCTTTGCCACTGGATGTTCTTATTGGACAAGCATGTCAAGCTTGTAACTCCAACACGATGAGCATGATTAGATCAGATGAACATAGTCATCTGGGTATGGCCATACACTTCCTCAATCATCTCATATAAAGGGGGCCCTTTAGAACATCACACTCCTTAAACAAGGATACGGCAATCCTTTATCTATCACAAGTGCCCTAACCTGACTCAAGCTCACCATCCAAGATAGTCTATAATCATTATGTTTCAAATGATATTGAACTACCTCAAGACAATGACAATCATCATTTAGAAACACAAGTGATCTCAAGTCAGAGGACATGTGCCACTTGCTGCTTACAAGGATCATTCACATTGTGACAAGCAATGGAATATCCCAGTAGGGTCTGTCCAGTACATCCAATGTACCCATGAGTCTACATCTTATTCCATGCTCGAAGCATCCTATAAGATTAGCACTCATATTAGTCTCCATCATATCAAGGCTGTCTCATGTTCACCAAGATATCTCGACTAAGGACATACAGCCTGTCAGCTTAGCTGAACAGCTTTGAGACATTATTCAGAAGCACACTCATTGCAGCAGACAAGGTAACAACCTGAATAATAACCATGCCTATCATAAACATAAGAGTTTATTACATAATACTTTTACAATCCCAAAGGCCTCAAACATTAGCCTTAAGGGCATACTCCAACAATCTCCCACTTGCACTTAATCTAATGGTTGAGAAATCTCAAACCCATATTATTACAGTGCTTCTCATGCTTCTGCTGCGCCAGAGGCTTGGTAAGCGGGTCTGCCAGATTGTCATCTGTATGAACCTTGCAAATCTTGATCTCGCCACGATCAATGATCTCCCGGATCAAGTGAAACCGTCTCTGTATGTGCTTGGACTTCTGGTGCGACCGCGGTTCCTTTGCTTGTGCTATAGCTCCAGTGTTATCACAAAAGATAACCAAAGGATCTGCACTCGAAGGAACGACACCAAGTTCTCTCACGAACTTACGAATCCACACTGCCTCCTTGGATGCTTCCGAGGCTGCAACATACTCGGCTTCTGTTGTGGAATCAGCAACAGTTGACTGTTTGAAACTTTTCCACACCACTGCTCCACCATTCAAGCTAAAAACATAGCCTGATTGCGATCGGAAATCATCCTGGTCCGACTGGAACGAAGCGTCAGTATATCCCTCTATACTGAGTTCTTCCTGACCACCATATATCAAGAACATATCTTTGGTCCTCCGCAGATATTTTAAAATGTTCTTGACTGCAATCCAGTGCGCCAAACCTGGATTACTTTGGAATCGACTGGTCACGCTTAACCCGTAAGCGACGTCTGGGCGAGTACACAACATCGCATACATAATGGACCCAATAGCCGAAGCATAAGGCGTATTGTCCATTTCATCTTTCTCAGTCTGTGTTTGTGGACACTGACTCTTCGAAAGATTCAGACCATGTCTGACTGGAAGATATCCACGTTTAGAATTCTCTAAATGGAATCTCTCCAGGACTTTATCGATGTAAGTACTCTGGCACAGCCCGAGAAGCCTCTTAGATCTATCCCGGTAGATCTTCACACCTAGTACATAGGCTGCTTCTCCTAGATCTTTCATCTGAAAACATTTTCCTAACCATGCCTTAACAGCATGCAGTTCAGGAATGTCGTTTCCAATGATCAAGATATCATCGACGTAGAGGATTAGGAATGTAATCACGCTCCCACTAAACCTCTTATATACACACGGGTCATCCTCGTTCTTGATGAAACCAAACTCAGAGATTGATTCATCAAAACGAATATTCCAGCTTCTTGATGCTTGTTTCAGTCCATAAATGGACTTCTTTAACTTGCATATTTTATGACGATCTGATGGATTAGTGAAACCTTCCGGTTGTGTCATATACACATCCTCATCCAGATTTCCATTAAGGAAAGCTGTTTTCACATCCATCTGCCAGATCTCATAATCGTAATATGCAGCTATCGCGAAAAGAATCCGAATAGACTTAAACATGGCTACAGGTGAGAAAGTTTCATCATAATCTATCCCGTAGATTTGTTTGAAACCTTTCGCAACTAGCCTGCCTTTATAGGTAACCACGTTACCATCCATGTCAATCTTCTTCTTGAAGATCCATTTACAGCCTATAGGGATTACTCCCGGAGGCGGATCAACCAAATCCCAGACTTGGTTATCTGACATGGAGTCCATCTCGGCTCGCATAGCATCAAGCCATCTAGCTGACTCCGGTCCACTGACCGCATCCGCATAAGTTAGGGGTTCATCATTATCAATGATGTAGACTCCGTCATAGCGCTCAGGCTGTCGACGGATCCTACCCGATCTTCGCGGTTCCCGTGATATCTGAGCCTCAGGTTGTCCAATAACCTGCTCTACCGGCTCAGGCACATCCAACTCTGCTTGACTACTTTGTCCTTCCTCTGGATTCTCATCCAGCTTTATTTCTCTCCCACTGGCCTCTTGCAGAATAAATTCCTTCTCAAGAAATACGGCCGTCCGAGCAACAAATACCTTGTTCTCCTTGGGATCGTAGAAATAATAACCCTTAGTTTCCTTAGGGTAACCGACAAAGATGCATTTGTCAGATCTGCTCTCTAGTTTCCCAGAGGCGAGCTTTTTGACATAAGCCTCGCAACCCCAGATCCTGATAAATGTCAAGCTAGGCTGTTTCCCATACCATAACTCATATGGCGTCTTTAAAACTGCCTTGGATGGCACTCGGTTTAGTACCTTTGCAGCTGTTTCCAGTGCAAAACCCCAAAAGGAGTATGGAAGAGTAGCCTGACTCATCATAGAACGAACCATATCAAGTAACGTTCTATTTCTCCTCTCGGACACACCATTCCATTGCGGTGTTCCTGGCGGAGTGAGCTGTGAGATAATCCCACACTCTTTCAGATAGTCAGTAAACGCATGACTCAGGTATTCACCACCTCGATCTGAACGAAGTGCCTTGATATTTCGGCCTAGCTGATTTTGTACTTCATTTTTGAACTCTTTGAACTTGTCAAAAGATTCACTTTTATGTCTCATTAAATAGACATATCCATACCTACTGAAATCATCAGTAAAGGTAATGAAGTACTGATAGCCACCTCTGGCATGTTTACCAAAAGGCCCACACACATCACTGTGTATTAGGTCCAGTAAACCTGAAGCCCTTTGACCTTTGTGAGGAAAAGGAGACTTCGTCATTTTACCCATCAAACAAGCTTTGCATGTATCAATCTCCTCATAGGAGAATGATCCCAGCAGTCCATGATCATGCAACCGCTTAATGCGCTTCTTGTTTATATGGCCTAAACGACTATGCCATAACAAGGTGCTGTCATCAGCATACTTGGCTTTCTTATTATCAATATTTTGTATAGAATTGTCCATGTCCAACATGTATAACCCATTGTTAATTGAACCAGTTGCATACATAATATTATCACGAGATAAAACACACTTTGAAATCTTGCATTCAAAGGCAAATCCTTTCCTGACAAGAGCAGGAATAGAGATAATATTCTTTGTGATACTTGGTACAAAATAACAATTGTTTAATTCTAATACAATGCCAGATGGTAAAGAAATGAAATAGTCTCCTACAGCAACAGCAGCAACCCGTGCCCCGTTTCCAACGCGTAGGTCTACCTCATGCTGTCCCACCTGCCTTCTTCTCTTGAGTTCCTGTACATTTGAACAAATGTGAACTCCACATGCAGTGTCCAACACCCATGATATAGAAGAAGATGAAAACATGACCTCAGTCACATATATACCTGAGCCAGAAGCGATGCTTCCCCTCTTATCTCCTTGGAGCGCTTTACAGTCCTTTTTCCAGTGACCCAGCTGGCCACAGTGGAAACACCTGTTGTCCTTCGACCGCTTCACCTTCTGTTTCAGGGCCTTGCTGTAATTCTTGACAGGGGCCTTGCCCTTCTTCCCCTTCTTCTTGTTCCTAAAAGGAACCATCAAGACAGAGGTTGAAGGCTTACCCTTCAGAGTTTCCTCAGTTGTCAAGAGCATATTCAGCAGCTCTGCCGGCGTACAATCGATCTTGTTCATATTAAAGTTAATGATGAACGCATCGAAAGAAGGCGGAAGAGACTGCAGAATAATGTCCACAGCAAGCTCCTGGTTGATGGTATGCCCCAGTTTCTCCAGAGCCTCCTTGTGCCCAATCATCTTGAGCACGTGAGCTCCCACTGGGCTCCCCTCAGCCAGTTTGCTCTGAAAGAAGAGCTTCGTCAGATTATAGCGTTCAGTCCTCGCCTGTGCAGCATACAGCATCTTGAGGTTCGCTATAATTTCTATAGCCGACATGTCCTCATGCTGACGCTGCAGCGGTGGCGTCATAGACGCTAGCATCAGGCAAGCGACATCAATGCTATCATTGACGTGCTTTTCGTAGGCATCCCGAACCGCCCTTGCGGCGTTCGGAGCGGGCTGCGGCGGTATCGCCGTCTCGAGGACATACAGTTTCCTCTCTGCCTTAAGAACAATCTTAAGGTGTCCGAACCAGTCAGAGAAGTTCGGCCCAGCAAACTTCTCCCTTTCCAGTAGGGATCGCACATTGAAGCTCATGGTGTTCGTTGCTGCAGGAATCTACAACAAGCAAGAACAGCAAGGTCAGTATCAATGTTCAGAATCAATCTAGGACTTAAGAAAGATTCTTTTCTCACTATTTTGTCTGACTGAAAAATCCAGTAAACAGTCCGAAAGAGTAACACTCTTTTAGTGAGATGGGATCCAGATTTCATACTTGGTCTCCGCGTCCCGCTCAGGCGAGATAAGATGCACAGAGATGACAAGCACTAATTTCTGGTAGGCTGTCCCAGCCAATCGCCAACCCGTGCGATTCCCCTTCATCTTGGCAATCCAGCAGACTGTGCCAACTGAGTTGGTACAACACAGTCTCTGATCCCAGAGATGGCTGCCTCCATGTGCTACCATATGCGCCACATATGTAGTCTACATGGTCAAGCTGACCCGACCTACTCCCTGGACCACCACGTGCTATGCTGAGCAACGAGAGGGGATAAATCCCAACTCTGTAACACGCAGGTGAAATCCGGCACCGTCTGAAGATAGATGGACGTGCCCACTGAGTGGGTTCAACACGGCTCCAACGATAGTCAGAAAGGTGAGGTTTCGCGTCAGAAGGCTTACGAGCTTGATATGTTAGCGTTGGATTTTAGCGGTCTTTTATCTTCTTACTATCAGGCATATCCTATGGCTATAGCAGAAGATAAACATAAACATGCAACTCTAATTATTTGCAATAAGTAGAAAGCATGATCTTATGTGGTAAAAGCCCATGAACCCTAGTAAGACCTTAATTTTACTTAAGTCTTCACTTGAGCTCCTTGGCATCTCATCTGGTCCAACCTAGGGCCCTAGCGCCAAGAGCACCTCAGGTGCGCCACCAGCTGAATGCCCCTTTATGATGTGTGCATTTGTACTCTTGTCTAATCAAAGTACATTTGATCTATCTAGACAAGGTTGACACACAGGTCAACAACATTTCATAAATTAAAACAATGTGATTCGCAGATCACAAATTAATTTACAATTTAAACCCAGGCACGCAGGCCCCAGCACAGCACACAATAGGGCAACCCACATAAGACTAAATAGACAAGCATCATGGCATCAAATCATCTTGTGATCCAATCAAGAAATTAAATTTTGAAAAACCCCATGGCATCAATTTTAATTTCCTTACGAGCCCTACAACCTTACAATGGTCCATTGATAGGGATCCACTCATCCATCTAGTTAGATCCTTTGCCCTTGCATGCACCGAGTCCTAACTGACCCGAGTTGACCTAATGGTCAACCATGCATGCCCCAAGGGCTGAACCACCCCATGAGTTTTTGGCAAGCGGGTGTGACCCCGGGCCTAACTCAAGTGTGTTCAGTAGTTGTCTCAACCAGACCTCGCTACACGCCCTAGATGCAGTCAACCTATAGCCACCTTGTGCTTGCGCATAGGTGCCATTGGGTCAACCCATCTGAGCTGTCAGATGGTCTGATCAGACTTGGATCTAACCTAGTGGTGACTTCAACCCCATCAACCCATCTAAGGGTTTAATGTAGTGGTACCTTAGATCTAATTATGCGCGCAAGATGTAAGGTTTTAGAAAACATTTAGAACATGCGCAATGATACAAACAAACAACATGCTTGCATATAACCCTTAGATCTAAGGGGGTCCTCTTCAAGGAGGAGCGCATACTTTAGGGGGTCCCCTTCAAGGGGGAGCGCATACTTTATCAAAGCCATGATACAAGCGCAACTTAAAGCATGATATCATGCGCAACTTCATGAAAGCAAGATACATGCGCAACCTCATGAAAACAAGATACATGCGCAACCTCATGAAAACAAAGATACATGCGCAACCTCATGAAAACAAAGCATGCTTCAAGTAAAAGTAAGCGCAACTTGAATGTATGGATCACAAATAAGCAATCATATAGATCATATCAAGAGCCTAGCTCTGATACCAATTGTAGGAACCCCTAATTATAGGGGGAAACCCTAAACTTGCAATTCTAACAAGCTTTGCGGAAAAAGGGTTTCAAGATCGCATATGAATCTATAAGATCAACTTATGTTATGAAAAGGAATCATACCAACGCCATGGATTTGGAAGTCGGTTTGGAAGAAGAGATCAAACTAGGTCTCCTCCACAAGCCCACACACAAGATGAAGATGCTCACTTCCTTGAGATCTCTTGTGCTAGCAAGACCCTCAAGCCTTCTTGTCGAATGGAAGGGGATGATGAATCTCCTTGTTGCCGAGAGCTTCACTTTCCTAGCCTCTCCTTCTCGTCGTCAACCACACCTCAACGAAAATTGTCCAAGGCGTTCAAGAGAAGAGCACAAACGCTTATGCGTTTAGGCGTTTTTGTGAAACCGGCCATGATGACTTTCCATAAATGGAAGCTCATCATGCCATGCGCTCAAGCCAACCTCAAACGCATTTGAGCATTGAACCATGCGTTCACAATTGTGAACCGGTTCAAGCTAAACCGTTTCAATCGACTTTGGTTCATGAACCAAACCGAAATGGCTCAAGCCATGTGGTCTAGACCATATTGAACCCCAAGGCTCATGATCTAACCGTTCATCACCTGATGCCCCTGATCTCTTCGATCTAGCATCATCTCTCTCGATCCAAGCTTATCGATCTCAAGCCCTAATCAATCAAACATGATCAGGCTAGATCTCACTTACAATCAGAGATTAAATCCCCTTAAACTGAACCCAAAGAATTCAGTCCACACGATCTGACTCAAGTAAGCCATATCATCATATTGTGCGACCCTGAGGGTTTCCTCTAAATGTCGGTAACGATAACTTACGTTATCACGATCAGTGAGGGGTATCTAGCAACACATCACTGTCTCCCGATATAAAGGAAAGAGTCTTCCAAGACTACTCCCAAACCAAGGCACAAGTGTGACTCTATTCACAAGGCATACATTTATCCTTTGCCACTGGATGTTCTTATTGGACAAGCATGTCAAGCTTGTAACTCCAACACGATGAGCATGATTAGATCAGATGAACATAGTCATCTGGGTATGGCCATACACTTCCTCAATCATCTCATATAAAGGGGGCCCTTTAGAACATCACACTCCTTAAACAAGGATACGGCAATCCTTTATCTATCACAAGTGCCCTAACCTGACTCAAGCTCACCATCCAAGATAGTCTATAATCATTATGTTTCAAATGATATTGAACTACCTCAAGACAATGACAATCATCATTTAGAAACACAAGTGATCTCAAGTCAGAGGACATGTGCCACTTGCTGCTTACAAGGATCATTCACATTGTGACAAGCAATGGAATATCCCAGTAGGGTCTGTCCAGTACATCCAATGTACCCATGAGTCTACATCTTATTCCATGCTCGAAGCATCCTATAAGATTAGCACTCATATTAGTCTCCATCATATCAAGGCTGTCTCATGTTCACCAAGATATCTCGACTAAGGACATACAGCCTGTCAGCTTAGCTGAACAGCTTTGAGACATTATTCAGAAGCACACTCATTGCAGCAGACAAGGTAACAACCTGAATAATAACCATGCCTATCATAAACATAAGAGTTTATTACATAATACTTTTACAATCCCAAAGGCCTCAAACATTAGCCTTAAGGGCATACTCCAACAAGACTCTAGAAGACTTGTTGAGAGCTTATGTGGTTGATTGGAGTTCTGAGTGGAACCGGGATCTATCTTTGATAGAGTTCACTTATAATAATAGTTTCCACTCCAGTATTCAGATGGCTCCTTATGAGGCTTTGTATGGAAGAAGGTGTAGGACTCCCTTGTGTTGGGAGGAAACTGGTGACAGAATGATTTTGAGATCTGATGCAGTTCAGGAGACTACTGATAAGGTCAGAGAGATTCAGGATAAATTGAAAATTGCTCGGGACAGACAGAAGAGTTATGCTGACGATCGTCGTCGTTCCTTGGAGTTTATGGTAGGGGATCATGTTTTCTTAAAGGTGTCACCTACTAAGGGTGTTATGAGGTTTGGCAAAAAGGGCAAGTTGAGCCCTAGGTTTGTAGGCCCTTTTGACATTATTGAGAGAATTGGTCCAGTGGCTTACCGGTTAGCTTTACCTCCTGCTATGGATCATGTGCATAATGTGTTCCATGTTTCTGTTTTGAGGAAATATCATCCTGATCCATCTCATGTGTTAGAGCTAGAACCTCTTCAGGTTCAGAGTGATTTGACTTTTGAGGAAAGACCTCTCCGGATTGTGGATAGAAAGGATAAAGTTCTGAGGAACAAGACTATACCTTTGGTAAAGGTTATCTGGGGAAATCAGTCGGTTGAAGAAGCGACATGGGAGACTGAAGCTGATATGAGGAAATTTTATGCTTATCTCTTTGATGATATGGATGCTGAGCTTTAGAGGACTAAAGCTTTATAAGGAGGGAGGGATGTAAGATCCAAGGATCTTAAGTCCTGGTAAGCATTATTTTGATTTAAATAAAATTATTGACTGTGTTATTATTCCTGTGTATTGATTGTTAATTTATGATAAATTAATTAGAGATTTTGGTTAATAAATTATAGTTAATTAAATTAGAGATTTTTTTTGGATGTTAATGCTAATTAATTAACTAGCTTATTGGATGCTAATTTTCAGGTAATTAATTAGAGTTTATTGCTTGTTAATTTAAGTTATTTAATTGTCAATTAATTGGAGTTATTGGACGTTAATCCTTATTGGATGTCAATTAAATCCTTATTGGATTTTCATTAAGTGAATGGTTAGTTAATGGTTAAATTAATTAGTAATTATGGGTTATTGGGTTTGCGCTAATTGGGTTTAAAATTCAAATTATTGGTTAAATGGATTAAACCCGATTTGAATTAATGGGTTAATGGGTTAAGAATTAAAAACCGAAAATTCAAATTGGTATTTCGGTTAGGGTAGAGTTTTTGGGCGAGATTTTTGGCTTGAAAGAAATTTTGGGCGACGGCTAGGAAGAAGAAGGCGATTTTGGTGTTCTTGGAATTTTGAGGTGATTTTTCTTCATCTTCTTCCCTTGGCAAATTTCCTTGAAGTGAAGAAACTTCCTTGGCGAGTTCTTGGAGATCCCTTGGGCGGCATCAAGGCTTTAGGCGAGTTTGTGGGGAGATTTTAACCCAAGTGTTCACGGTTAAGAGGTGAGTGGTGTGTCTTTTCGATTTCTAGCAATTTGGTTGTATTAATTGATGCATTAGATTGATTGGAAAGTTTTACCATGCTAAAAACCGAACTTAAGCTATTTATTTATGAAAACCGAAACTTGATATTAATATTGATATTTGTAGTTAACATGTTTACATGTGAATTGAATCTTGATATTTCTCCATGAAAACTAGTTTAGGGTATTTTCATGAAAACCGAATTTAGGGTATGTCTCCATGAAAACCGAAATTAGGGTATTTCTTATATGGAGTTTAGGAAGCATTAAATCATTGATCTTGAGTATGAAATTCATGTTAACTAAGGTTTAAAATTTAGTAGATAATATGTTATGTTAACCGTGGGTTACATGTGTGAATTGTAAAGCAATTTGATGAATACATGCTTTAAGTTTATGTTTAAATTTTATATTGATTTTATGGATACTTGATAAATGCTTATAATATTATAAAACTCATGTTTATTTATCTAAGACCATGTATTCATGTTTGAGAACATTGGGTGATAACATAGCAAGATTACACTGAACTAACCAGCCTGAAACTTAAGGATTACACTATGTTATGTGATTTTTAAATATTATGTGATTTATGATTTTTGGAATGTTAAGTGATCTTTGAATATGTGAATATTATGTGGTTATGTGAATTTCGAAAATTATGTTGATATGGGATTTTCGAATATTATCTGTTGTGATCATGTGTTGGTTAGGACTAAGGCTAAGTGTAGCTGTGTACTCAAGGGGATGGTCAATATGTGATATGTTAAGGGTTTGAATTTTCAGCCCTGTATTGTGATATGTGAAGGGGGTTGATGTTCAGCCTGCCTGTTATGATTATTGTCATGGGGGTTGTTGTTCAGCCTGCCCGATGTGATTATTGTGATGACTATCCTAGAGTCTAGTTGACACTTAGGAGTCCACCTTTGTGATATATGATATAAGATGTGTCTGTTGTCCAGTAGGAACCTTTTGGGAGATCGGGTTTTGACGCAAAGTGCCATGTCTTGGTCGGACAGGGGCCACCTCTTGATGTCATCACTCTCTTTTTGTGATATGGGGTGTCGTAGAGCAAAGTGCCACGTCGTGACCCGGCGGGGGCCACCTCTTGAATCTACACACAATCCATCGATGTGTTTATGGGGTGTTTTAGAGCAAAGTGCCACGTCGTGACCTGGCGGGGGCCACCTCTTGATTCTACTCACTGTCCATGTTTATGTGTTGCATGAAATTTTGCAGTCTCCCAGTGCTTAGGCCAAAGCCGGGTTAGACCATAATGGTCACTACTGAATATGCTGGACAACTAGGTTAATTAAGTGTTGGTGTGTTTAGTTGGTTTAGAGTATAACTCTAGAACCTGAGTTTGTTATGTGTTGGTGTGTACATCTGAGTTGGTTTAGAGTATAACTCTAGGACCTGAGTTTGTTATATGTTGGTGTGTACATCTGACTGTTTATATGACTTCTGTTTTCTTTATGTTGTTATATGTTGACATAATGTTCCTGTTAAAGATTTTTAAAATAATCTGTCTATATTTTTGAGTGTATGTTATGGATGGTCGATTTAGACTATCCACTCACTGGGCTGTGTAGCTCACCCCTCAATGTTTTCAGGTGTAGAACAGGGGCGCACTGCATGAGTTAGCATATTATACGGATATTGTGATTCTTCATGCTGATTGGGTGTATAACTTTTGTGCTTAAGTAACTGAGGCCGGATGTGGCCGAATTATATGAACTTGGGTTGCCAGTTGTGGCCAAACTATGTGTGAACTTGTGTTGCCGGTTGTGGCGGTTTTGATATTATGATTTTTGTGTCACCGCGGGCTTTGGCCTGGTTTCGGTGTTGGGTATCACTGTGAAACTTTATGGAATCGATTTTGTGATTTTGTTTTGAAATTCGGTTTGTGGTGTATTCTTTGTAATCGGTTTTGATATACCTGTAACTTGCATATGTCTAGTGCAAGTATTGCCTGGTGGCAGGTACCTTTATGGATTTTATGGATTTGATACGGATTTGATATAACTGTTACCTTGCATATGTCTAGTGCAAGGAATGCGTGGTGGCAGGTACCTTTATGAAATTGTGTTTTTGTGGAGATTTATATGTATGGATTTTCGAAATTTTCAGATCGGGTTTCCTGAACGGGGTTTTACCTAGCATATGTATCGATCTTGTATGATAACATCCTGTTTCTTTCATGATTTGTGTTGCTTGTTTGGGGTTAAGATAACGGGATGTTACAGATTGAGGCTATCCTTGAAGACCAAACCAGACTCACCACTGATGAGGTACAAATGTTTTACCGAGTTAGACTCATTAATGGTGAGGAGGTGTGGCTTCCTAAGTCAGAGCTAGCTATAGCCGCCCCTGAGTTACTCCAAGGGTACGAGGGTAATTCTCCATAGGAGAATTCTTTCAACCCGGGGAGAGCTAATGGAGGCAGTAGCCCTGCTATGAGGAGATCTACTCGGGCTCGCAGGAAACCTCCTCGATATGGGTTCCCTTAGAGTCCCTCTCTTGCATTGCATTTAGGGTAGTTTATTTTTCAATAAAGCCATGCATCATATAGTCATTTATGGCAAGTCCAATTGTAGTAGGTTGTGCATTGTAAGTCATGAAACTTTATGAACTCTTGCATCATAGTAGGGTAGTGCATACATGCATTAGGACGCATATTTGGCAGGTATTCAAGTTAGGAATCGGCTCAAGCATCACCCAAGGTCAGCTCAAGTTCTACTCAACTCAAGCTCAGCCCAAGAAGGAAAGGAGACTTCAACTCCAAGTTCAACCCTAGCCTTGATGAGTTCACTTGACAACTCAACTTCTTCATTTGCTTGGGCGCTTCTTCCTTGGGATAATCAGCCACCTCAGCCTCTATCCATTCAAGATATGCGCCAAACCAAGCAAGCAAGGATTCAATCAGCAATCAAGATCCACAATCAAAGGAAGCAATTAGTTCAAGTTTCCATCATTATCTTGCCGCCCAAACTCTTATGGAAGCTTTTCAAAATTCAAAGTATTGCTTGATGCGCAAGCAAGAAGCAAAGAAACCAGCCTTTCGTCCACATCAAGAGCGCCAACAAAGATAGCTCAATGCCAGCCCAGTGCCATTAAAACATTGCCAATTGGGGACCATCAAAGAAGGAAGTAATTCAAGACAATTTTGCGCCAGCCCCTTGTCTTTCAATTTTTCAATTTCTCTCTATTTTTGTAAGGAGCGCAAGGGAGCATTTGACTATCCTGCCCTAGCTCTTCCCCTCACCTATAAGTGTAGCCACTCTCGCATGTATTCTATGCTTTTGATGAAAGATCTAATGGTTAGAGGGACTTGGATTGTGAAGGCCAAGTTGAGGGTTCGAATCCTGCTATAGACGAAATTTGCACAACCCAGGCATGGGGTATAACTGTGCCAGGATTTGACACCCTGGACCTTGTGGGTTAGGTCTCTGGGATGCCTAACCTCGAGGGGATCAGTGGAGCTCCGCCGATCATAAGTGTTGTAGGGGAGGGAAGCGAACATGTCAGACGCGTCGAATGAGGCAGGCATGGGTCGCTTATGTCCAGACGGCCCTTGTGAGGCAGACATACATGTGGGCTACCCATGTTGGGTAAAGGCATGGCTCTCTCCTACATCAAAGAGTGTCTCCAAGATACTATACGAGGTATGGAGTGAGAGACACCCTAACATCTCATTTATCAAGATATGGGGATATGAGGCTTATATCAAACGTCAGTACTCTAGTAAGCTAGAACTTGTTGTTCCTTAATGGGAAGCTGACAGATGATGTGTATATGACATAACCTGATGGCTTCATCCATCTTGCAGAAACCAACAAGGTATGTAGGGTAAAGAAATCCATTTATGGATTAAAGCAAGCATCTCGAAGTTGGAATCTTCGGTTTGATGAAGCTATTCTGGTCTTGTATGTCTATGAAGATATGGTTTAGGAAGTGTTTCGAGATGAAGGACTTAGGGGAGACTGCCTATATTCTGGGAGTGAGGATCTCCTGGGATAGATCCAAGAGGCTCCTAGCTCTTAGTCAAAGTATCTACATTTATAAGGTCTTGGAGAGGTTCAACTTGGAGCAATCCAAGAAAAGGATACCTTCCAGTGAGGCATTACTCTTTTAAAGAGCCACTATCCCACCACACAGGCTAAGAGGGACAACATGAGTCGAGTGCCCTATGCTTTGGTAGTAGGATCAATCATGTATGCAATGTTATGTTCTAGACCAAATGTGGCTTATGCTTTGAGCATAACCAACCAATACCAATCCAATCCGGGTCTGCAGCACTGGGTGGCTATAAAGAACATCCTTAAGTATCTGAGAAGAACTAAGGATTTGTTCTTAGTCTATGGGGGACAGGAAGAGCTCAGTATTCAGGGCTACACTAATGCGTCTTTCAAGCAATCCACCATAGCTGATTCTACAACTGAGGCTGAGTATGTGGTCGCTTCTGAGACAGCCAAAGAAGCCGTTTGGATAAGGAAGTTCATTTATGAACTTTTGGTGGTTCCAAGTGCAGTGGATCCCATTGAGCTCTACTATCACAACAATGGGGCAATTGCACAAGCAAAGGAACCACAGTCTTATCAAAGGTCCAAACACATACTCAAGAGATTTCACCTGATCAGATAGTTCATTGACCGAGGTGATGTCAAGATTAGCAGAGTTGACATAGAGAACAATCTAGCAGACCCACTTGTTGGTGTATATGCCCTAGGACCTAGTTTTGGTCAACTTATGTACTACTTGACATTGATATTTATATATCATTCTGGCATTGTCGTTATCATTGTTTGACTACACCTGCGATTGTGTACTTACATGATAATGTCCTTGGAGACAGATTGGATCTGTGCTCGAATTATAATCCCTAGTCGATGTACCTTAGTGGATATGGGACAGCTATGATACTTGTGAGACTGGTATGTGGGCTGGCTAGGCACGTGGTGCTAACGCAGACACATGGGTATATCATTGGGGATATACTGGATAGACCCGCTATGAGGCTATGACTTGGTGTCATGAGTTATCCTCATAAGTGACAGGAGATGCATTGATCCCTTGACTTGAGGTCATTGATCATTCTATATGGTTAGGGACTTGCTTTGATACAACCTAACACCTTGCCGTAGCTGGGAGGTCATAACGGTTGTTATCGAGCATGTCACGACCCATATGAGAAGATCAATGGACAGACATAGGATTTGCCCCTTCCCTAAGGAAGTATGATATCCATGGAGCTCCTTTATGGTTCTATGACTGAGAGTGTATGGCCATACCCAGGTGAGAACCTGTTTTAGTCATAGCCATGTGATTGGATGAAAACAAGTGGTGACACACTTGTCCAGTCGGATATCAGTACGATAAAGAGACTGTAATGCATCTGTACCTAGTTGCGATGATGGGGATATCGATGTCGATATCCATTCCAATGACCTGGGTAGCAGCGATGCACTGCTAGGTGCCACTCACTGCTTGTGATGACCTTTGGTCAGCACTGCCAGCGTCAGAGGAACCTACTGAAAGTCCTAGTAGGGGGGTGAAACCCTAAGCATGCGCAATTTCAAAACTTGCATGGGCGGAATTAGGGTTTCCATAGGATCGCATGTAGTATGTCTATATAATCAACTTTGATTCATTTCATAGATCAAGAGAAGATCTCACCATGGCCATGAGTGGATGGCGATTTGGAAGCAAGAGGGCGAATTGGCTCTCCTCCAAAGAAGACGCACACAAAGGTGATGATGGCTTCCTCCTTGCGCAATTCTTGGGCTAGCAAAAAATGCCAAGTTATCCTTTTGTATGGAGGAGATGAGATGATCCTCTCTTTTCCGAAAGCTCTCCTCTTCGTCTCGACGATACACCACGCACGAGAGAGCTTCCAAGACAAGAGGCGTTTAGGCAATTTGGCGTTTAGGCGTTAGGCGTTACAAGACTTCCAAAATTGGAAAGTCATGAAGCCATGCGCTTATGTCATGTGAACCAATCCAAAACGCCAATTCAATTGAACCATACGTTCACATATGTGAACCGGTTCAATTGTGTTCGGTCCAATTGCAATTGGTTCAAAGACCAAATTGAACCAAGCCAAGCCATGGTCTAAATCTCATATGAACCATGAAGGTTCAAGATCTAACCGTACATCTCTCGATGCTCTTGATCTCACCGATCCAGCATCAATACTCTCGATCGAAGCTTACCGATCTCAAGCCCTAATCAATCAAACATGATCAGACCAGATCTCACTTACAATCAGAGTTTAAACTCCTTTTAAACTGAATCAAAACAATTCAGTCCACACGATCTGACTTAAGTAAGCCATATCATCAAATTGTGCGACCCTAAGGGTTTCCTTTAAATGTCGGTAACGATAACTTACGTTATCACGATCAGTGAGGGGTATCTAGCAACACATCACTGTCTCCCGATATAAAGGAAAGAGTCTTCCAAGACTACACCCAAACCACAGCACAAGTGTGAATCCACTTCACTAGGCATACATGTTTCCTTTGCCACTGGATGTTCTTATTGGACAAGCGTGTCAAGCCTGTAGCTCCAATATGATGAGCATGATTAGATCAGATGAACATAGTCACCTGGGTATGGCCATACACTTTCTCAATCATCTCATCCAGGGGGGCCCCAGTAGAACATCACACTCCAATCAAGGAGACGGCAATCCTATATCTATCACTAATGCCCTAACATGACTCATGATCATTATCCAAGATAGTCTATAACCATTATGTTTCAAATGATATTGAACTACCTCAAAATAATGACAATCATCATTTAGAAACACAAGTGATCTCAAGTCAGAGGACATGTGCCACTTGTTGCAAACAAGGATTATTCACATTGTGACAAGCAATTGAATATCCTAGTAGGGTCTGTCCAGTACATCCAATGTACCCATGAGTCTACATCTGATTCCATGCTCGAAGCATCCTATAAGATTAGAACACATATTAGTCTCAATTATATCAAGGCTGTCTCATGTTCACCAAGATATCTCGACTAAGGACATTACAGCATGTCAGCCAAGCTGAACAGCATTGAGACATTATTCAGAAGCACACTTATTGCAGCAGACAATGTAACAAACTGAATAACAACCATTGCCTTTATAAACATAAGAGTTTATACATGATACTGTAAGAATCCCAAGGCCTCAAACATTAGCCTTAAGGGCATACCCCAAGGGGGCGAAACCCTAAATCATAGGCGCATATGAAGAATGAAAGCAGCGGAAAGGGGGTTTCTAGATCTTGCATGGTATTATGATTAACAAAACCGATTGTATAGTAGTGATAGAACCATACCATAGCCATTTCTAGATGGCGTCTTGGAAGCTAGAGAACAAGAGAGGTCTCCTCCAAATTGTCGCACACAAGATGAGGTATAGCTTCTTCTTGTCGTCCCTTGTGCTAGCAAGGATCGTCCAAGTATCCTTCTCGTATGGAAGGGATGAGATCTTCTTGGCTTGGCGAAAAACTTCCTTCTCCTTTCGTCAACACCACATGCACTCTCGAATGAGCAAGCGACGAGAGGAAGGAGCGACAATAGGCGTGAGAGAGGAGTAACGTGAGGCGATGTCACGTTTAGGAGTCATGGTTTCTAAAAATAGAAACACTCCCACGTTCATGCACTCATGCGACCATGGGTTTACCCCAAGCGCAAACTTCTCTTCACCCTTGAACCATGCGCTCATTCATGAGCCGGTTCACTTTGGTTCGGTTCAATAACCAAATAAGCCAAGCATTCAGTCCAGACCATAATAAACACTTAGGTTCTTGATCTGACCGTCAATCTCTTGATGCTCCTGATCTGACCAATCTAGCATCCAATCTCTCGATCGAAGCTTACCGATCTGAAGCCCTAATCAATCAAACATGATCAGACCAGATCTCACTCACAATCAGAGATTAAATCCCTTTAAACTGAACTCAAACAATTCAGTCCACACGATCTGACTTAAGTAAGCCATACCCCAACAACCATTACAGCATGTCAGCCAAGGCTGTCTCATGTTGGGGTATGCCCTTAAGGCTAATGTTTGAGGCCTTGGGTTTGTATCAGTATCATGTAATAAACTCTTATGTTTATATAGGCATGGTTGTTATTCAGGTTGTTACCTTGTCTGCTGTAATAAGTGTACTTCTGAATAATTTCTCAAAGCTGTTCAGCTAGGCTGACAGGCAATAAAGTCCTTAGTCGATATATCTTGGTGAACATGAGACAGCCTTGATATGGTTAAGACTAATATGTGTTCTAATCTTATAGGATGCTTCGAGCATGAAATAAGATGTAGACTCATGGGTACATTGGATGTACTGGACAGACCCTACTAGGATATTCAATTGTTTGTCACAATGTGAATAATCCTTGAATGTAACAAGTGGCACATTTCCTCTGACTTGAGATCACTTGTGTTTCCTAAATGATGATTGTCATTGTTTTGAGGTAGTTCAATATCATTTGAAACATAATGGTTGTAGACTATCTTGGATGATGAGCTTGAGTCAGGTTAGGGCACTAGTGATAGACATAGGATTGCCGTCTCCTTGTTTAAGGAGTGTGATGTTCTAAAGGGGCCCCCTGGATGAGATGATTGAGAAAGTGTATGGCCATACCCAGGTGACTATGTTCATCTGATCTAATCATGCTTATCATATTGGAGTTACAAGCTTGACACGCTTGTCCAATAAGAACATCCAGTGGCAAAGGAAAAATGTATGCTTTGTGAGTTGATTCACACTTGTGTTGTTTTTGGGTGTAGTCTTGGAAGACTCTTTCCTTTATATTGGGAGACAGTGATGTGTTGCTAGATACCCCTCACTGATCGTGATGACGTGAGTTATCGTTACCGACATTTAAAGGAAACCCTCAGGGTCGCACAATTTGATGATATGGCTTACTTAAGTCATATCGTGTGGACTGAATTGTTTGAGTTCAGTTTAAAGGGATTTAATCTCTGATTGTGAGTGAGATCTGGTCTGATCATGTTTGATTGATTAGGGCTTCAGATCGGTAAGCTTCGATCGAGAGATTGGATGCTAGATTGGTCAGATCAGGAGCATCAAGAGATTGACGGTCAGATCAAGAACCTAAGTGTTTATTATGGTCTGGACTGAATGCTTGGCTTATTTGGTTATTGAACCGAACCAAAGTGAACCGGCTCATGAATGAGCGCATGGTTCAAGGGTGAAGAGAAGTTTGCGCTTGGGGTAAACCCATGGTCGCATGAGAGCATGAACGTGGGAGTGTTTCTATTTTGAGAAACCATGACTCCTAAACGTGACATCGCCTCACGTTACTCCTCTCTCACGCCTATTGTCGCTCCTTCCTCTCGTCGCTTGCTCATTCGAGAGTGCATGTGGTGTTGACGAAAGGAGAAGGAAGTTTTTCGCCAAGCCAAGAAGATCTCATCCCTTCCATACGAGAAGGATACTTGGACGATCCTTGCTAGCACAAGGGACGACAAGAAGAAGCTATACCTCATCTTGTGTGCGACAATTTGGAGGAGACCTCTCTTGTTCTCTAGCTTCCAAGACGCCATCTAGAAATGGCTATGGTATGGTTCTATCACTACTATACAATCGGTTTTGTTAATCATAATACCATGCAAGATCTAGAAACCCCCTTTCCGTTGCTTTCATTCTTCATATGCGCCTATGATTTAGGGTTTCGCCCCCTTGTGGGAACCTTTCAAATGGTATCAGAGCATGGTTAACGCATGTTTTATGATTGCTTAAGCCCTTTTGTGATCCTTGTTTGTGAATAACGCTTAGATCTTACTTACATGCGCAAATACATGTTAAGTTGTCATAATCGAAACTTGTATGTTTGTCTTGGCGCATGTATGTTGGCGCATTTTAATTGTTGTTGTTTTATCAAAACTATTATAATATGCGTGACTCACTAGATCTAAGGCCTTGCATTAAACCCTTAGACGGGTTATTAGGGTTGAAGTCACCCCCTAGGTTAGATCCAAAAGTCTAATCAGACCATCTGACAGCCTTGATGGGTTGACCAGGTAGCACCTGTGCGCAAGCACGTGGTGGCTACAGGTCGGCTGCAGACAGGCGTGTAGCGATGTCTGATTGAGACAACCTATGAACGCACATGAGTTAGGCCCGGGTTCACACCCGCTTGCCAGACCTCATTGTGGTTGTTCAGCCCTGGCGCATGCATGGTTGACCTTATGGTCGACTCAAGTCAGTTAGGACTTGGTGCATGTAAGGGCAGTGGATCTGACTAGGTTGGATGAGTGGATCCCTAGTAATGGACCGTTGTAAGGTTGTAGGGCATATAAGCAAAATAAAATTGATGCCCATGGGGTTTTTCAAAAATTTTATTTTAATGACTGGATCACATGATGATTGATGCCATATGTTTGTCTATTTATTCTTATGTGGGCTGCCCATGTTAATTCTGTGCTGTGCTGGGGCCTGCGTGCCTGTATTAATTTTGTAAATTAATTTTAGATTGTGATCTGCGAATCACATTGCTTTTAATTTATAAAATGTAATTGACCTGCGTGTTAATCTTGTCTAGATAGTTAAATTTGTAATTTAATTAGACATGAGCACAGAGCACACTTGGCAGAGGCGCTTGCAGCAGTGGCTAGACCAGGTGGGAGGTCCAGGGTTCGACTCTGGGACCAGGCGCGTTTACCTGGTGGGCGCACCTCAGCTGCAAATGGCGCTTGGGCCCTGGTTTGGGCCAGATGAGCAGCAAAAGCCCCATGAAGCAAAAGCAAGTGAAGACTTAAGTTAGATTAAGGTCTTACTTAGGCTATGGGCTTTTACCACATAAGATTCATGCTTTCTTTTATTGCTTATATAAGTAGAACAGCATGTTTTAATTTATCTTCTGCTATCACCATAGGAATTGCATGATAGTGAGGAAGATAAAAGACCGTTAAAATCCAACGCTAAAATATCAAGCTCGTAAGCCTTCTGACGCGAAACCTCACTGTTCTGACTATCGTTGGAGCCGTGTTGTACCCACTCAGTGGGCACGTCCATCTATCTTCAGACGGTGCGGGATTACACCTGCGTGTTACAGAGTAGGGATTTATCCCTTCTCGTTGCTCAGCATAGCACGTGGTGGTCCAGGGAGTAGGTCGGGTCAGCTTGACCATGTAGGCTACATATGTGGCGCATATGGTAGCACATGGGGGCAGCCATCTGTGGGGTCAGAGATTGTGTTGTACCAACTCAGTTGGCACAGTCTGCTGGACTGCCCAGATGAAGGGGAATCGCACGGGTTGGCGATTGGCTGGGACAGCCTACCAGAGAATAGTGCTTGTACTCTCTGTGCATCTTATCTCGCCTGAGCGGGACGCGGAGACCAAGTATGAAATCTGGATCCCATCTCACTAAAAGAGTGTTTACTCTTTCGGACTGTTTAATGGATTTTTCAGTCAGATAAAATAGTGAGAAAAAGAATCTTTCTTAAGTCCTGATTGATTCTTAACATTGATACTGACCTTGCTGTTCTTGCATTGTTGTAGATACCTGCAGCAACGAACACCATGAACTTCAATGTGCGATCCCTACTGGAAAGGGAGAAGTTTGCTGGGCCGAACTTCTCTGACTGGTTTGGACACCTTAAGATTGTTCTTAAGGCAGAGAGGAAACTGTATGTCCTCGAGACGGCTATACCGCCTCAGCCCGCTCCGAACGCCGCAAGGGCGGTTCGGGAAGCCTATGAAAAGCACGTCAATGATAGCATTGATGTCGCTTGCCTGATGTTAGCGTCTATGACGCCACCGCTGCAGCGTCAGCATGAGGATATGTCTGCAATAGACATGATAGCAAACCTCAAGATGCTGTATGCTGCACAGGCGAGGACAGAACGCTATAATTTGACAAAGCTGTTCTTTCAGAGCAAACTGGCTGAAGGGAGCCCAGTGGGAGCTCACGTGCTCAAGATGATTGGGCACAAGGAGGCTCTAGAGAAACTGGGGCATACCATCAATCAGGAGCTTGCTGTAGATATTATTCTGCAGTCTCTCCCGCCCTCTTTCGATGCGTTCATTATTAATTTTAATATGAACAAAATCGATTGTACTCCGGCAGAGCTGCTGAATATGCTCCTCACTACTGAGGAGACTCTGAAGGGAAAGCCTTCGACCTCTGTCTTAATGGTTCCTTCCAGGAACAAGAAGAAGGGGAAGAAGGGCAAAGCCCCTGTCAAGAGCTACAGCAAGGCTCTGAAGCAGAAGGTGAAGCGGTCCAAGGAATACAGGTGTTTCCACTGTGGCCAGCTGGGTCACTGGAAAAAGGACTGTAAAGCGCTCCAAGGAGATAAGAGGGGAAGCTTCGCTTCTGGCTCAGGTATTTATGTGACTGAGGTCATGTTTTCATCTTCTTCTATATCATGGGTGTTGGACACTGCATGTGGAGTTCACATTTGTTCAAATGTACAGGAACTCAAGAGAAGAAGACAGGTGGGACAGCATGAGGTGGACCTACGAGTTGGAAACGGGGCACGGGTTGCTGCTGTTGCTGTAGGAGACTATTTCATTTCTTTACCATCTGGAATTGTATTGGAACTAGACAATTGTTATTTTGTTCCCAGTATTACTAAAAATATTATCTCCATTCCTGCTCTTGTCAGGAAGGGATTTTCCTTTGAATGCAACATTTCAAAGTGTGTTTTATCTTTTGATAATATTGTTTATGCAACTGGTTCAATTAACAATGGGTTATACATGTTGGACATGGAATGTTCTATACAAAATATTGATAATAAGAAAGCCAAGTATGCTGATGACAGCACCTTGCTATGGCATAGTCGTTTAGGCCATATTAACGAGAAACGCATTAAGCGGTTGCATGATCATGGACTGCTGGGATCATTCTCCTATAAGGAGATTGATACATGCAAAGCTTGTTTGATAGGTAAAATGACGAAGTCACCTTTTCCTCACAAAGGTCAAAGGGCTTCAGGTTTACTTGACCTTATACACAGTGATGTGTGTGGGCCATTTAGTAAACATGCCAGAGGTGGCTATCAGTACTTCATTACCTTTACTGATGATTTCAGTAGATATGGGTATGTCTATTTAATGAGACATAAAAGTGAATCTTTTGACAAGTTCAAAGAGTTCAAGAATGAAGTACAAAATCAGCTAGGCCGAAATATCAAGGCACATCGCTCAGATCGAGGTGGAGAATACCTAAGTCATGCGTTTACTGACTATTCAAGGAGTGTGGGATTATCTCACAGCTCACTCCGCCAGGAACACCGCAATGGAATGGTGTGTCCGAGAGGAGAAATAGAACGTTACTTGATATGGTTCGTTCTATGATGAGTCAGGCTACTCTTCCATACTCCTTTTGGGGTTTTGCACTGGAAACAGCTGCAAAGGTACTAAACCGAGTGCCATCCAAGGCCGTTTCAAAAATGCCATATGAATTATGGTATGGGAAACAGCCAAGCTTGACGTTTATCAGGATCTGGGGCTGCGAGGCTTATGTCAAAAAGCTCGCCTCTGGGAAACTAGAGAGCAGATCTGACAAATGCATCTTTGTCGGTTACCCTAAGGAAACTAAGGGTTATTATTTCTACGATCCCAAAGAGAACAAGGTTTTTGTTGCTCGGACGGCCATATTTCTTGAGAAGGAGTTTCTTCTGCAAGAGGCCAGTGGGAGAGAAATAAAGCTGGATGAGAATCCAGAAGAAGGACAAAGTGATCAAGCAGAGTTGGATGAGCCTGAGCCGGTAGAACAGGTTATTGAACAACCTGAGGCTCAGATATCACGGAAACCGTGAAGATCGGGAAGGATCCGTCGACAGCCTGAGCGCTATGACGGAGTCTACATCATTGATAATGATGAACCCCTCACTTATGTGGATGCGGTCAGTGGACCGGAGTCAGCGAGATGGCTTGAAGCTATGCGCGCCGAGATGGACTCCATGTCAGATAACCAAGTTTGGGATTTGGTTGATCCACCTCCGGGAGTAATCCCTATAGGCTGTAAATGGATCTTCAAGAAGAAGTTTGACATGGATGGTAACGTAGTTACTTATAAAGGCAGGCTTGTTGTGAAAGGTTTCAAACAAATCTACGGGATAGATTATGATGAAACTTTCTCACCTGTAGCCATGTTTAAGTCTATTCTGATTCTTTTCGCGATAGCTGCATATTATGATTATGAGATCTGGCAAATGGATGTGAAAACAGCTTTCCTTAATGGAAATCTGGATGAGGATGTGTACATGACACAACCTGAGGGTTTCACTGATCCATCAGATCGTCATAAGATATGCAAGTTAAAGAAGTCTATTTATGGACTTAAGCAAGCATCAAGAAGCTGGAACATTCGTTTTGATGAATCAGTCACTGAATTTGGTTTCATCAAGAACGAGGATGACCCGTGTGTATATAAGAGGTTTAGTGGGAGCGTGATTACTTTCCTAGTCCTCTACGTCGATGATATCTTGATCATTGGAAATGACATTCCTGAAATGCATGCAGTTAAGGCATGGTTAAGGAAATGTTTCCAGATGAAAGATTTAGGAGAAGCAGCCTATATATTAGGTGTGAAGATCTACAGGGATAGATCTAAGAGGCTTCTCGGGCTGTGCCAGAGTACTTACATCGATAAAGTCCTGGAGAGATTTCATTTAGAGAATTCTAAACGAGGATATCTTCCAGTCAGACATGGTCTGAATCTTTCGAAGAGTCAGTGTCCACAAACACAGACTGAGAAAGATGAAATGGACAATACGCCTTATGCTTCGGCTATTGGTTCCATTATGTATGCGATGTTGTGTACTCGCCCAGACGTCGCTTACGGGTTAAGCGTGACCAGTCGGTTCCAAAGTAATCCAGGTCAGGCACACTGGATTGCAGTCAAGAATATCTTAAAATATCTTCGGAGGACCAAAGATATGTTCTTGATATATGGTGGTCAGGAAGAACTCAGTATTGAAGGATATACTGATGCTTCGTTCCAGTCTGACCAGGATGATTTCCGATCGCAATCAGGCTATGTTTTTAGCTTGAATGGAGGAGCAGTGGTGTGGAAGAGTTTCAAACAGTCAACTGTTGCTGATTCCACAACAGAAGCCGAGTATGTTGCAGCCTCGGAAGCATCCAAGGAGGCAGTGTAGATTCGTAAGTTCGTGAGAGAACTTGGTGTTGTTCCTTCGAGTGCAGATCCTTTGGTTATCTTCTGTGATAACACTGGAGCAATCGCACAAGCAAAGGAACCACGGTCGCACCAGAAGTCCAAGCACATACAGAGACGGTTTCACTTGATCAGGGAGATCATAGATCGTGGCGAGATCAAAATCTGCAAGGTTCATACAGATGACAATCTGGCAGACCCGCTTACCAAGCCTCTGGCGCAGCAGAAGCATGAGAAGCACTGTAATAACATGGGTTTGAGATTTCTCAACCATTAGATTAAGTGCAAGTGGGAGATTGTTGGGGTATGCCCTTAAGGCTAATGTTTGAGGCCTTGGGTTTGTATCAGTATCATATAATAAACCCTTATGTTTATATAGGCATGGTTGTTATTCAGGTTGTTACCTTGTCTGCTGTAATAAGTGTACTTCTGAATAATGTCTCAAAGCTGTTCAGCTAGGCTGACAGGCAATAAAGTCCTTAGTCGATATATCTTGGTGAACATGAGACAGCCTTGATATGGTTAAGACTAATATGTGTTCTAATCTTATAGGATGCTTCGAGCATGAAATAAGATGTAGACTCATGGGTACATTGGATGTACTGGACAGACCCTACTAGGATATTCAATTGTTTGTCACAATGTGAATAATCCTTGAATGTAACAAGTGGCACATTTCCTCTGACTTGAGATCACTTGTGTTTCCTAAATGATGATTGTCATTGTTTTGAGGTAGTTCAATATCATTTGAAACATAATGGTTGTAGACTATCTTGGATGATGAGCTTGAGTCAGGTTAGGGCACTAGTGATAGACATAGGATTGCCATCTTCTTGTTTAAGGAGTGTGATGTTCTAAAG
Source organism: Costus lasius (assembly GCA_027563935.2). Classification (NCBI taxonomy): domain Eukaryota; kingdom Viridiplantae; phylum Streptophyta; class Magnoliopsida; order Zingiberales; family Costaceae; genus Costus; species Costus lasius. Next base: position 74,933,623 of record CM050449.1, read on the forward strand.
GGGCCCCCTGGATGAGATGATTGAGAAAGTGTATGGCCATACCCAGGTGACTATGTTCATCTGATCTAATCATGCTCATCATATTGGAGTTACAAGCTTGACACGCTTGTCCAATAAGAACATCTAGTGGCAAAGGAAAAATGTATGCTTTGTGAGTTGATTCACACTTGTGTTGTTTTTGGGTGTAGTCTTGGAAGACTCTTTCCTTTATATTGGGAGACAGTGATGTGTTGCTAGATACCCCTCACTGATCGTGATGACGTGAGTTATCGTTACCGACATTTAAAGGAAACCCTCAGGGTCGCACAATTTGATGATATGGCTTACTTAAGTCAGATCGTGTGGACTGAATTGTTTGAGTTCTGTTTAAAGGGATTTAATCTCTGATTGTGAGTGAGATCTGGTCTGATCATGTTTGATTGATTAGGGCTTCAGATCGGTAAGCTTCGATCGAGAGATTGGATGCTAGATTGGTCAGATCAGGAGCATCAAGAGATTGACGGTCAGATCAAGAACCTAAGTGTTTATTATGGTCTGGACTGAATGCTTGGCTTATTTGGTTATTGAACCGAACCAAAGTGAACCGGCTCATGAATGAGCGCATGGTTCAAGGGTGAAGAGAAGTTTGCGCTTGGGGTAAACCCATGGTCGCATGAGAGCATGAACGTGGGAGTGTTTCTATTTTGAGAAACCATGACTCCTAAACGTGACATCGCCTCACGTTACTCCTCTCTCACGCCTATTGTCGCTCCTTCCTCTCGTCGCTTGCTCATTCGAGAGTGCATGTGGTGTTGACGAAAGGAGAAGGAAGTTTTTCGCCAAGCCAAGAAGATCTCATCCCTTCCATACGAGAAGGATACTTGGACGATCCTTGCTAGCACAAGGGACGACAAGAAGAAGCTATACCTCATCTTGTGTGCGACAATTTGGAGGAGACCTCTCTTGTTCTCTAGCTTCCAAGACGCCATCTAGAAATGGCTATGGTATGGTTCTATCACTACTATACAATCGGTTTTGTTAATCATAATACCATGCAAGATCTAGAAACCCCCTTTCCGTTGCTTTCATTCTTCATATGCGCCTATGATTTAGGGTTTCGCCCCCTTGTGGGAACCTTTCAGTTCACCAAGATATCTCGACTAAGGACATTACAGCATGTCAGCCAAGCTGAACAGCATTGAGACATTATTCAGAAGCACACTTATTGCAGCAGACAATGTAACAAACTGAATAACAACCATTGCCTTTATAAACATAAGAGTTTATACATGATACTGTAAGAATCCCAAGGCCTCAAACATTAGCCTTAAGGGCATACCCCAACACCTACAGGGTCACACACCTTGATACTTGAGTTCTCGTATTGATCGGGAAGCCTTATGATCGAGTTATTGGATAACTCGGATCTAATTGGGAGATTTCATCAGCGCCAATGGGCCTGATGAGATGGAAGAATGTTATTGGAGCCAAACTTCATTTTTGGCAGGTTGACCCGTATTTGACCATGGTTGGTCACATTTGGATCAGGGTTGCATTGGATTGGATCCAAGTGCTTAATCAACCTATGCAATGATGTTTGGGCTAGCTCATTATCCAATGAGGCCCAATAACAAGTTCTCATGAAGAGATGAGAGGCTAAAAGGGTATAATGGGGAGAAACATGAACCATTAGGCGCCTAGGGGCATAATGGGGTCATGTTGGCGCCTTTGCTTCATTATGGAAGTAAAGGGCGCCTCCCCCTCTCTTCCTAGGATGGAATGCATGCCTCTATGGCATTGCTTGAGGCGCAAGGCAAGGCCTTGGCGCACAAGGAAAGGCGTGGGAACAAAAGGTAAGGTTGAATGAGAATTATGGAAATGTCTTGGAGACTTTCCTTATCTCAAACCTCCTCATCCTAGCCCTACACTTGTCATGATCCTAGCCATTACCCTAACCGCCTCTTGCCCTATAAATATGACCCTAGTCGCCCCCTCTTGTGTGTAATTAATCCTTGAAGGCGTGAACACAAGGAGAGGGGCGAGTGCTTGGAGCAAGGGCGCATCTTCCATAACCGCAGCCCTCTTCCTCCTTTCCTCTTGGCGCAAGGAGATCTAGGGCTTGGCGGCTTGGGCGGTTTTCTTTCTTCTCTTGGCGCCTCATCTCTCTTGGTGGCGCAAGTGAAGTAGAGTATCTCCCTAAGGCTTGGATCTTCTTCCCGAGGCTAGCACCGGGCGTGGAAGAAGAGAACTCAAGAGATCTGTGTGTGCGAGACTGCAGAGGGCGAACACTTGGGCGCCTTCATCGACATCGCTCTACATTGCTCTTAAGGTATTTCCTAACTCATCGTGTCGACTCCCTTGCATGCGATCTTCACTGGGTTTTTGGGACTGGCCTGTTTCGGGGACATTCTTCCGCTGTGAAAAATGTATGTCCATAACTCTGAAAATTGTAAAATGTCCCCGGGGTTTCCCAACACCACTGACCAAGGCTTTCGCGTAGCAGAAGCATGATGGTCATGCTAGGGATATGAGGTTGAGGTTCCTCAACCTCTAGGTCTTAGTGCAAGTGGGAGATTGTTGGTGTATATGCCCTGAGACCTAGTATTGGTCCATCTTTGTACTACTTAACTCTAATATTTATATATCATTATGGCATTGTCATTATCATTGTTTGTCTATATCTACGATTGTGTACTTATATGATAATGTCCCTGGAGACAGATTGGATCTGTGCTCAAATAGTTGTCCTTAGTCAATGTACCTTAGTGGATATGGGACAGCTATGGTACATGAGAGACCTGCACATGGGCTAGTTAGGCACAACATGCTATCGCAGACATATGGGTATATCAGTTGTAGATATATTGGACCGACCCACTGTAAGGCTATGACTTGGTGTCATGAGTTATCCTCACAAGTGACAGGAGATGCATTGATCCCATGACTTGAGGTCATTGACCATTCTATATGGTTAGGGACATGCTTTGATGCAACCTAACACCTTGCCGTAGTAGGGAGGTAATAATGTATTTCATCAAGTATGCCACGACCCATATGAGAAGGTCAATGGACAGACAGAGGATTTACCCCTTCCTGAAGGAATCTTGATATCCACAAGGCTCCCTATGGTTCCATGATTGAATGTGTATGGTCATACCTAGGTGAGAACCTGATTTAGTCATGACCATGTGATTGGGAGAAAACAAGTGGTGACACACTTGTCCAATCAGATATCAGTTTGGCAAAGACACTGTAAAGCATCTATGCCTAGTTGCGATGATGGGGATGTCAATGTCGATATCCATTTCGATGACTTAGGTAGCAGCGATGCACTACTAGGTGCTACTCACTGCTTGTGATGGCCTTGGTGTCACGCCCCAAATTTTGTGCTAAATTTTTGCCTTAAAATCTGAGCGTGATGGCGCAATCTACACACCCTCTGTGTAAATTGCCAGCCAACACTCTATGCGGAAAGCAAGGATCCTAGTGCAAGCTGAACCTCCCTAAGATCTCTGTGCAACTCTGATGGCACTGCGCTCCAAGGGCTGAGCTCTGATGGAACTAAGCTCCAAGGCTGATCAGGTGGAATTGAGTCCTAGCCTTCTCCTAACCCTAGACCTAGGTCAATAAGTGGCGGGTGGCAAGCACATGTTGCTTCTCAACCCCATATGCGCACTTAAAGATGGCCTTAGACTTAAGCGCCCTGTAAATGACACACACACAAGCACTGGCAGTTCACAAGATAAGGGCACTAGACATATGCCCAAACCCTAAACAATATCGACAACTACACAGCGAGCGAGCTCCTTGCACAAGCACGGCGCTTGCACAAGTCACAAGCTAAACACACCGGACAAATAAAACTACTCCTCCAAGGACACAACCTCGGGTATGAGCAGTAGGCCTCTCCCAATATGGGTAGAGATACCAATAAGCAACAATAACAACTACACAATGCTCAAATGAGTCTTACAATGCTATTACAAATAATAACACAAGTAAGGCTAGAAATTATACCTCTCCAAAGCTAAGCTAAGTGAGGATGAAGATCAGCCCCCTCCTCTAGATGTGGCCGGTCTTCCTCCAAAAGCTCCTCAAGCACAAGTGCTTGAGGCTCCACCCTAGGATCGCCCTCCTAGGTGGTTTTGATGATGCTTCTTTGTCCCTTGCCTCCAAGGAACACTTCAGCCCTCTAATGGATAGCCAGTAGCCGCCCAAGTGTGGATGAAGATGAATGAAGGTGGCGCCCTCAAAGAGATGGCCGCCGGCCTCCCTAACTCCTCCAAGCAAACCGGCCCTCCTTCCTCCAAGGAGAACACGCCAATCTCAAGGCTGCACTCGGCCAAGATGGATGAATGAGTGGAACCCTCTCAAACAACCGCCACCAAGTTCCAATTGTTGGGGTATGCCCTTAAGGCCAATGTTTGAGGCTTTGGGCTATTTTCAGTATCATGTATAAACAATATATATGTTTTATAAAGGCAATTGTTATTATTCAGATTGTATACTTCTGAGTAATGTCTCAATGATGTTCAGCTTAGCTGACATTCAGTATTGTCCTTAGTCGAGATATCTCGGTGAACATGAGACAGCCTTGATATGATTGAGACTAATGTGTGTTCTAATCTTGTGGGATGCTTCGAGCGTGGAATAAGATTAGACACATAGGTGCATTGGATGTACTGGACTGACCCTTCTTTGGATATTCAATTGTTTGTCACAATGTGAATAATCCTTGTATGCAAGCAAGTGGTATATTCCCTCTGACTTGAGATCACTTGTGTTTCTAAATGATGATTGGCATTGTCTTGAGGTATTTCAATATCATTTGAAAGATAATGGTTAAGGATTATCTTGGATAGTGGGCATGAGTCATGCTAGGGCACTTGTGATAGATATAGGATTGCCTCTCCTGGTTGGAGTGTGATGTTCTAAGGGGGCCCTTGGATGAAATGGTTGAGAATGTGTATGGCCATACCCAGACGACTATGTTCATCTGATCTAACCATTTTCATCATGTTGGAATCGCAGGCTTGACGCACTTGTCCAACGGAAACATCCAGCGGTAAAGGGAAACATGTATACCAAGTGAATTAGATTCGCACTTGTGCTGTGGTTTGGGAGTAGTCTTGGAAGACTCTTTCCTTCATATCGGGAGACAGTGATGTGTTGCTAGATACCTCTCTTTGATCGTGATAACGTAAGTTATCGTTACCGACATTGAAGGAAACCCTTAGGGTCGCACAATTTGATGATATGGCTTACTTATGTCAGATCGTGTGGACTGGAATTATTCTAGTTCAGTTTAAAGGAATTTAAACTCTGATTGGAAGTGAGATATGGTCTAATCATGTTTGATTGATTAGGGCATGTGATCGGTAAGCTTTGATCGGGGGATTGATTCTTGATCGTGTTGATCAGGGGTTCAATGTGATGTGTGGTTAGATCTTGAGCCATTCGGTTCAAAGAGATTTTAGCCAGGGTTGGTTCGATTTTGTGTTTGGACCAAATGGTGTTTGAACCGGTTCACTTGTGAACGCATGGTTCAATTTAAGATGGAGGTTTCGATGGTTTAAGTGGGAGTTATGGAGGTAGTTATGCTTTTCGGTTTCACTATTTTGGTGGCCGAATATACCTCTCCTTAATCACCCACCGATTCGAGAGAAAAAGAGAGGACTCGTCTTCTTCCTCTTAAGTGGACCGTTTCCATCAAAAACTCCAGCCGAGACACACATCTTCCTTGCAAGGGACGATCAGGACTCCTTGGTGTCTTTGCTAGCACAAGGGACGCAAGGGAGGAAGTCTACTTCATCTTGTGTGTGATTTCTTTGGAGAAGAGGCACTCGCCCCTTTTACTCTTCCAAGCCGCCTTTCATATCATGGCTCAGGTAATGCTTTTACTTGTTCTATACGAGTTTCAAAAGGTTGATCATATGCTCATGATATGCGATTCTTGGGATTCCTAGTTCTTCCGATGCAAGTTTTTGTTGTTAGTCGCTTGTTAACTATGTCTTCTCTCAGTGGTATCAGAGCAGGTTTCGGCTTGATGCATATGATTACCTTCTTGTGATCCATGCATATGATATGCGTATGTTTCTGTTCTCATGTGAATACATGTAATCCTTACCTTGTGTTTGATGTATGTTTACATTACATAGCTTGCGCATATTATAGTTGTTTTCACAAACCTTCATGCGCGACTTCTTTAGATGTTTCTGTGCGCCTATTTTAAATACTTAGACGGGTTAGCAGTTTTGAAATCGTTTGTCCAGTCTGAACCCAACAGCCTAACCAGATTATCTGACAGCCTGGATGGGCGGCTGGATAGCACTTGTGCGCAAGACGTACAGGTGGCTATAAGGCGACTGCGGAGGGCATGTAGTGATGTCTGTTTGAGGCAAAAAGGATGAACGATCATGATAATGGCCCGGGGTCGCACCCGCTTGCCGAGAATCATGTAGGACGTTCAGTCCTTAAGGCATGCATAGTCGATCATTGGGTCGACGCTGGTCAGTTACGACTGGGTACATGCAAGGACAGTGGGTCTGACTTGTTCTGACGAGTGGATACCTGTTAATGGACCGTTGTAAGGTAGTAGGGCACATAAGGAAATAAAATTGATGCCATATTGATGCGGACAGGAACCACAAGCCACGAAGGTACAAGTGGAGCCTAAAGGTGCCATAGACAGACTCGTAAGGTCACAAATAAGCTAGCAAAGTGTCACTCATAAAGCTAGCTCAAATAATAGGAGGAACTACTTCAAGAATAAAAGAGGCCCAAGGCATTAAAGCCCATCTCCAACGCTGCACCTTGCAACCCACCTTTGCAACCAACGCATCATCTTCAACAGAGCAAAAAAAGGAAGCTCCAACGTTACATTTGCTTAGCCAAGAGAAAAGGGAAACTCCAACGTCACTTGGCTGCCATCTTCGCTCAAAGCTCGTGGAAGGAAATAGCAACGTTCACCCAACAACGTTCACTTGGAAAGCTTCCCCTATATGTATCAAAGCTTGAACCTTGTAAACGCAGAATTCGTTGAATGGAAATGGTTTTTCGTCCTCAATCGGATGTCTCCGATCTTCTTCTCCTCTGAGGCGCTTGTGTCGCCTATCCTTCCCCTCACCTCCTTCTAGGGCTGAGTCCCTCCCTCTTCCCTTCTTCTCTACAAGCTTCTTCTTCACGAAACCAAATCAAACAACCACGTATTCCCAGTTTCCAGATTTTCGAAAGATTGTGAGCACGCCGCCGACGATCCGCCGGTCTGATCCTCACAAAACTTCGGGCATCACTCCTCCTCCCCAAGATGAAGCTCTAGCCGCCGGCATCCGCCAATCCTCCGGTCCGATCACCGAAATCGAACGTCCGTTCGAATCCCCTGTTCTCGCCAGTCTTCCGCCCTAGATCCGCCATTCGATGTCGTCCACTTCCGACAGCCCACCTTCCGCCTCCAAACTCCAGCCACCTCCTCTCCATCATCATAAGGATCTCCAACTGTAGCAGGTCCGGCGATCGTGCACCACCGGACGACCGCCTATCAACTCTGCTCCACGCTCGTTTTCCCCTGTTTCCGCCCAGCTTCCGCCTCAGATCCGCCTTTCATCGTCGATCTCCTCCGTCCGGCCATCTTTCATCTCCAAACTCCGGCCACGTCCTCTCGTCAGCCACAGCATCCTCCAGTAGTAGCAGGTTCCGAGTTCGTGCACCACCGGTTGTCCGGCGACGAACTCTGCTCCATCGCGCGACGTCCCCTATTTCAGATTCCCGTGTCTACTATTCTTCTGTTCTTCTTTAAAACTAATATGTTTAACCTTCTTTGTGCAGGTATTTAAAATACTTGGACTTGCTGGAACCCCTGAACTCTGAAACGATTTGGAAGAGTATGTTACATCCCACTTGTTGTACCACATGGTTCCATGGAAGAATCACCAGATCAACCTAGTAGACCTAACAAATTTTGAAGACTGAAATGATTTCTGTGCTATTTTGATTTGCTAATCTGATTAGGCATTTTATCGCACATGTTCTTATTGTCTGATAGTTCTTCACACTCTAATTCCTATACGGTTGAAAAGAACTAGTTTTTCTCTACATCTTGGCTTAATCAGTTCAAATTTTGGATCTTTGGAACCTACATAGCTACTTTTCTTAAATGATATATTTCTTTAGCACTGAATTCTGGTAAAAATACTCTTTGTTCTGGTTTGCACAACATGTGTCTCCACCCTACATCAGTTTGGTATCAGAGCGAATTGTGGGCAACTCTTGTCTGCCCACACGATCCTTTGCTTTGCTCATTACATAAAAAAAAAAAAATCATTCTCAACTTGTGCTTTCATGCTTAGTTGTTCTTAATAGTTTGTTTGCATAAAACAAAAAAATTACATGCTTTCACATTTAGTTGTTACTTAATATTTTGTTTGCATATTTTAAGTTATTTGCTTGTTGAAGTTTTTGCATAAAAAAAAAATAAATAAAACTATATGCTCTAACGTTTAGTTCCTTTTGCATGTTTGTTAATTTATTTGCTAAAAAAAAAAAAATTCTTGCTTACACCCTATTTGCACCCAAACTACTCATAACACATCATGGTGCGTCACTTTTATCAAAGGGAAATCACACCCAAAAAAGAACTTATATCTAAAAGGGACAACCATAAGGTTCTCACACATAGTCTGAATAGCTTCAAAACTCATGCTTGGTGTAATGGTTATAAAAGTAGAACAATTATAGATCATGAGGTTAAGTTCAATATTATATCTATTAGATCACTTGAACACTTTGGACTCACGATGCAAAAACATGATTACCCTTATGTCATAATTTGGGAAGACTATACTAAAACTTTAATTGACTTTCAATGTTTAGTTCCCATCCAGTTAGACAATATCAGAACTGAAATTTGGTGTGATGTGATGAGTTTAGAAGGCTTTGACATTTTATTAGGCAATGAATTTATGCATGATTTTCAAGGATATTATTTTACAAAACCTTGGTGTTATAGTTTTATTCATAAAGGTTTGGAACACATAGTCTACCCTAAAGATGAAAAGCCAACACATAGCCTTTGTAAGGAAATGCGTGAAGATATTAAAGAGATTAAGCAAATTTTAGAAAGACTAAAAGAGCAATGTTTACAGATTAAAGAAAAAAGTTCAACCCTTTCAGAGCTTCAAGAGCAAACCTTAGAGCCTACTTTAGAGCCTAATTCATGTCTTGATGAAACCAGTGAGCTTGAAGAAGTAAGACAGGAAGAACCAATGCCTTCACCTTCAATTTTAGGGCCAACACCTTTACCTTCAATTTTAGGGCCCATACCCATAGGTTCTCAGCTTGAACCTAAGTTAGATCTAACCTCTTTAGATGAACCCAGTTTGGATACACCTATTATAAGTTTAATGCATCATGGGCCTTGCTTAGAAAGCCCATCATTGAACTTGATGTTTTATGAACCATGTCTAGGTCCATCCACTCTCATACTTGAGGATAAGTTGACCAAACCTGAGTCTAAGGAATACCTAGAGCTTTTTGAACTTGACTTAGATCCTAAGCCTCAACACTTAGGAAAACCCCTAGACTTAGAAAATTTCTCTCAGGACCCTATGATGCTTGAATCTTGTCTCTTAGGTCCTTCGACTCACACCCTTAAGCCACCATTAGGATCAACAAAACATAATGAACTCAAACACGTTTTGCACTCTGCTCTTATTGAAATTGAGTATATTGACTTCATCATTCCTTGTTCTTTTCAAAGTATTGTGATTTTCTATGACAACTTTACTAATGAATATGGCCGAGAAAGGGAATTCAATGCAGGTGTCCCTAACTTATAGCTTGGACCATGGCCATGGAACAACAAGATAGGATGCTCTGATAACAACACTTTGCATATTCAGACCCATGAAGGACAATTGACTTTTGCCCCTCCAGGACTTCTACAGCATCACCGCAATAACCATTCTTCGGAGAAGAATTTTTTTTCACCCGGGGAGAATGATGCGGACAGGAACCACAAGCCACGAAGATACAAGTGGAGCCTAAAGGTGCCATAGACAGACTCGTAAGGTCACAAATAAGCTAGCAAAGCGTCACTCATAAAGCTAGCTCAAATAATAGGAGGAACTACTTCAAGAATAAAAGAGGCCCAAGGCATTAAAGCCCATCTCCAACGTTGCACCTTGCAACCCACCTTTGCAGCCAACGCATCATCTTCAACAGAGCAAAAAAAGGAAGCTCCAACGTTACATTTGCTCAGCCAAGAGAAAAGGGAAACTCCAACGTCACTTGGCTGCCATCTTCGCTCAAAGCTCCCAATGTCTCTCTGCTGCCGTGGAAGGAAATAGCAACGTTCACCCAACAACGTTCGCTTGGAAAGCTTCCCCTATATGTATCAAAGCTTGAACCTTGTAAACGCAGAATTCGTTGAATGGAAATGGTTTTTCGTCCTCAATCGGATGTCTCCGATCTTCTTCTCCTCTGAGGCGCTTGTGTCGCCTATCCTTCCCCTCACCTCCTTCTAGGGCTGAGTCCCTCCCTCTTCCCTTCTTCTCTACAAGCTTCTTCTTCACGAAACCAAATCAAACAACCACGTATTCCCAGTTTCCAGATTTTTGAAAGATTGTGAGCACGCCGCCGACGATCCGCCGGTCTGATCCTCACAAAACTTCGGGCATCACTCCTCCTCCCCAAGATGAAGCTCTAGCCGCCGGCATCCGCCAATCCTCCGGTCCGATCACCGGAATCGAACGTCCGTTCGAATCCCCTGTTCTCGCCAGTCTTCCTCCCTAGATCTGCCATTCGATGTCGTCCACTTCCGACAGCCCACCTTCCACCTCCAAACTCCGGCCACCTCCTCTCCATCATCATAAGGATCTCCAACTGTAGCAGGTCCGGCGATCGTGCACCACCGGATGACCGCCTATAAACTCTGCTCCACGCTCGTTTTCCCCTGTTTTCGCCCAGCTTCCGCCTCAGATCCGCCTTTCATCGTCGATCTCCTCCGTCCGGCCATCTTTCATCTCCAAACTCTGGCCACGTCCTCTCGTCAGCCACAGCATCCTCCAATAGTAGCAGGTTCCGAGTTCGTGCACCACCGGTTGTCCGGCGACGAACTCTGCTCCATCGCGCGACGTCCCCTGTTTTCAGATTCCCGTGTCTACTATTCTTCTGTTCTTCTTTAAAACTAATATGTTTAACCTTCTTTGTGTAGGTATTTAAAATACTTGGACTTGCTGGAACCCCTGAACTTTGAAATGATTTGGAAGAGTATGTTACATCCCACTTGTTGTACCACATGGTTGTTGGTGTATATGCCCTAAAGACCAATGTATGGACATGGTCAGGCATTGTTTGAATGTACTTTGATAGAACTATTACTTTTTATATAGGCATGGTCGTTATTATGCAGACTTCTCTACCTGCGTTGATGTATTGAGTTGCATAAATAACGCAGACATGTGAGACTGGTGTATGGGCTGGTTTGGTGCGGGGCACAGTAACGCAGACATACAGGTGCATTGGATGCACTGGAGTGATCCACCGTGAGGATTGACTTGTCTAGTCAACAAGTCAATCTCACATGCAAGAGGTTTGCATTGATCCTTAGACTTGAGGTATTCATGTCTAGACTTGATGAAGGGTATGCTTTAATACAGTCTTACGTCTCTCCGTAATTGGGAGATCAAAACGACTGTCATTGGGCATGTCATAAGTCACGTAGAGACATGGATGACCAATAGTAGGATTTGCCCCTTCCTTCCGAGGAAGCATGATATCCACCTCGGGGCACCCCACCTTATGAAGGAACCCCTAAATGAAGGGGGCAAAAACCCTAAGCATGGCGCAAATAAAATGTATGCAAGCGGAAGCAAGGGTTTGAAGGGTTTGAAGAACCGTTGCATGCCATATATTCAACTATCATGGATTGATAAGAAGAAGGGGAGATCCATACCAATGCCATAGGCTTGGAAATCGGCTTGGATGAAGAGAACAAGTTAGGTCTCCTCCACAAGTCCACACACAAGATGAGGGATGGCTACCCTTTAGGATCTTCCTTGTGCTAGCAAGAGATCCCCTTTCGGTCCTTGTCGTGTGGGATGATGAGATGTCTCTTTTCGAGAGCTTCTCTTGGATGAACCCTCCTCTCTTCGTCAACCACCAACGAAAGAGCTAGGCGTTGAAAAGAAAAACACTCAACGCATAAGCGTTTTAGCATTGAAGCAAAACCGGCCTTGATGACTTTCCATAAATGGAAGTCAATCAAGCCTTGCGTTCAATCCAACCCAAAACGCATATGGCTTTGAACCAAGCGTTCACCCTTGTGAACCGGTTCAAGCCAAATCATCCAATCGGCTTTGGTTCATTAAACCAAACCAAAATAGCTCAAGCCATTTGGTCTAGACCAAATCGAACCCCAAGGCTCATGATCTAACCATTCATCTCCTGATGCCCCTGATCTCTCCGATCTAGCATCACCTCTCTCGATCGAAGCTTACCGATCTCAAGCCCTAATCAATCAAACATGATCAGACCAGATCTCACTTACAATCAGAGATTAAATCCCTTTAATCTGAACTCAAAGAATCCAGTCCACACGATCTGACTCAAGTAAGCCATATCATCAAATTGTGCGACCCTGAGGGTTTCCCTTAAATGTCGGTAACGATAACTTACGTTATCACGATCAGTGAGGGGTATCTAGCAACACATCACTGTCTCCCGATATAAAGGAAAGAGTCTTCCAAGACTACTCCCAAACCATTGCACAAGTGTGACTCCATTCACAAGGCATACATGTGTCCTTTGCCACTGGATGTTCTTATTGGACAAGCGGGTCAAGCTTGTAACTCCAATACGATGAGCATGAGTAGATCAGATGCACATTGTCATCTGGGTATGGCCATACACTATCTCAATCATCTCATATAGGGGGCCCAGTAGAACATCACACTCCTTAAACAAGGAGACGGCAATCCTATGTCTATCACTAGTGCCCTAACCTGATTCAAGCCCACCATCCAAGATAGTCTATAATCATTATGTTTCAAATGATATTGAACTACCTCAAGACAATGACAATCATCATTTAGAAACACAAGCGATCTCAAGTCAGAGGACATGTGCCACTTGCTGCTTACAAGGATCATTCACATTGTGACAAGCAATGGAATATCCCAGTAGGGTCTGTCCAGTACATCCAATGTACCCATGAGTCTACATCTTATTTCATGCTCGAAGCATCCTATAAGATCAGCACTCATATTAGTCTCAATCATATCAAGGCTGTCTCATGTTCACCAAGATATCTCGACTAAGGACTTACAGCCTGTCAGCCTAGCTGAACAGCTTTGAGACATTATCCAGAAGTACACTTATTACAGCAGACAAGGTAACAACCTGAATAATAACCATGCCTTTTATAAACTTAAGAGTTTCTTACATGATACTTATACAATCCCAAGGCCTCAAACATTAGCCTTAAGGGCATACCCCAACAATCTCCCACTTGCACTTAATCTAATGGTTGAGAAATCTCAAACCCATGTTATTACAGTGCTTCTCATGCTTCTGCTGCGCCAGAGGCTTGGTAAGCGGGTCTGCCAGATTGTCATCTGTATGAACCTTGCATATTTTGATCTCGCCTCGATCAATGATCTCCCGGATCAAGTGAAACCGTCTCTGTATGTGCTTGGACTTCTGGTGCGACCGTGGTTCCTTTGCTTGTGCTATTGCTCCAGTGTTATCACAGAAGATAACCAAAGGATCGGCACTCGAAGGAACGACACCAAGTTCTCTCACGAACTTACGAATCCACACTGCCTCCTTGGATGCTTCCGAGGCTGCAACATACTCGGCTTCTGTTGTGGAATCAGCAACAGTTGACTGTTTGAAACTTTTCCACACCACTGCTCCACCATTCAAGCTGAAAACATAGCCTGATTGCGATCGGAAATCATCCTGGTCCGACTGGAACGAAGCATCAGTATATCCCTCTATACTGAGTTCTTCCTGACCACCATATATCAAGAACATATCTTTGGTCCTCCGCAGATATTTTAAGATGTTCTTGACCGCAATCCAGTGCGCCAAACCTGGATTACTTTGGAATCGACTGGTCACGCTTAACCCGTAAGCGACGTCTGGGCGAGTACACAACATCGCATACATAATGGACCCAATAGCCGAAGCATAAGGCGTATTGTCCATTTCATCTTTCTCAGTCTGTGTTTGTGGACACTGACTCTTCGAAAGATTCAGACCATGTCTGACTGGAAGATATCCACGTTTAGAATTCTCTAAATGGAATCTCTCCAGGACCTTATCGATGTAAGTACTCTGGCACAACCCGAGAAGCCTCTTAGATCTATCCCGGTAGATCTTCACACCTAATACATAGGCTGCTTCTCCTAGATCTTTCATCTGGAAACATTTTCCTAACCATGCCTTAACAGCATGCAGTTCAGGAATATCATTTCCAATGATCAAGATATCATCGACGTAGAGGATTAGGAATGTAATTACGCTCCCACTAAACCTCTTATATACACACGGGTCATCCTCGTTCTTGATGAAACCAAACTCAGAGATTGATTCATCAAAACGAATATTCCAGCTTCTTGATGCTTGTTTAAGTCCATAAATGGACTTCTTTAACTTGCATATTTTATGACGATCTGATGGATTAGTGAAACCTTCCGGTTGTGTCATATACACATCCTCATCCAGATTTCCATTAAGGAAAGCTGTCTTCACATCCATCTGCCAGATCTCATAATCGTAATATGCTGCTATCGCGAAAAGAATCCGAATAGACTTAAACATGGCTACAGGTGAGAAAGTTTCATCATAATCTATCCCGTAGATTTGTTTGAAACCTTTCGCAACTAGCCTGCCTTTATAGGTAACCACGTTACCATCCATGTCAATCTTCTTCTTGAAGATCCATTTACAGCCTATAGGGATTACACCCGGAGGCGGATCAACCAAATCCCAGACTTGGTTATCTGACATGGAGTCCATCTCGGCTCGCATAGCGTCAAGCCATCTAGCTGACTCCGGTCCACTGACCGCATCCGCATAAGTTAGGGGTTCATCATAATCAATGATGTAGACTCCGTCATAGCGCTCAGGCTGTCGACGGATCCTACCCGATCTTCGCGGTTCCCGTGATATCTGAGCCTCAGGTTGTTCAGTAACCTGATCTACCAGCTCAGGCACATCCAACTCTGCTTGACTACTTTGTCCTTCCTCTGGATTCTCATCCAGCTTTATTTCTCTCCCACTGGCCTCTTGCAGAAGAAACTCCTTCTCAAGAAATATGGCCGTCCGAGCAACAAATACCTTGTTCTCTTTGGGATCGTAGAAATAATAACCCTTAGTTTCCTTAGGGTAACCGACAAAGATACATTTGTCAGATCTGCTCTCTAGTTTCCCAGAGGCGAGCTTTTTGACATAAGCCTCGCAACCCCAGATCCTGATAAATGTCAAGCTAGGCTGTTTCCCATACCATAACTCATATGGTGTCTTTAAAACTGCCTTGGATGGCACTCGGTTTAGTACCTTTGCAGCTGTTTCCAGTGCAAAACCCCAAAAGGAATATGGAAGAGTAGCCTGACTCATCATAGAACGAACCATGTCTAGTAACGTTCTATTTCTCCTCTCGGACACACCATTCCATTGTGGTGTTCCTGGCGGAGTGAGCTGTGAGATAATCCCACACTCCTTCAGATAGTCAGTAAACGCATGACTCAGGTATTCTCCACCTCGATCAGAACGAAGTGCTTTGATATTTCGGCCTAGCTGATTTTGTACTTCATTTTTGAACTCTTTGAACTTGTCAAAAGATTCACTTTTATGTCTCATCAAATAGACATACCCATACCTACTGAAATCATCAGTAAAGGTAATGAAGTACTGATAGCCACCTCTGGCATGTTTACTAAAAGGCCCACACACATCACTGTGTATAAGGTCCAGTAAACCTGAAGTCCTTTGACCTTTATTAGGAAAAGGAGACTTCGTCATTTTACCCATCAAACAAGCTTTGCATGTATCAATCTCCTCACAGGAGAATGATCCCAGCAGTCCATGTTCATGCAACCGCTTAATGCGCTTCTCATTTATATGGCCTAAACGACTATGCCATAGCAAGGTGCTGTCATCAGCATACTTGGCTTTCTTATTATCAATGTTTTGTATAGAATTTTCCATGTCCAACATGTATAACCCATTGTTAATTGAACCAGTTGCATACACAATATTATCAAAAGAAAGTACACACTTTGAAATCTTGCATTCAAAGGCAAATCCTTTCCTGACAAGAGCAGGAATAGAGATAATATTCTTGGTAATACTGGGTACAAAATAACAATTGTTTAATTCTAATACAATGCCAGATGGTAAGGAAATGAAATAGTCTCCTACAGCAACAGCAGCAACCCGTGCCCCGTTTCCAACGCGTAGGTCTACCTCAAGCTGTCCCACCTACCTTCTTCTCTTGAGTTCCTGCACATTTGAACAAATGTGAACTCCACATGCAGTGTCCAACACCCATGAAATAGAAGAAGAAGATAACATGACCTCAGTCACATATATACCTGAGCCAGAAGCGATGCTTCCCCTCTTATCTCCTTGGAGCGCTTTACAGTCCTTTTTCCAGTGACCCAGCTGGCCACAGTGGAAACACCTGTTGTCCTTCGACCGCTTCACCTTCTGTTTCAGGGCCTTGCTGTAATTCTTGACAGGGGCCTTGCCCTTCTTCCCCTTCTTCTTGTTCCTCGAAGGAACCATCAAGATAGAGGTTGAAGGCTTACCCTTCAGAGTTTCCTCAGTGGTCAAGAGCATATTCAGCAGCTCTGCCGGCGTACAATCGATCTTGTTCATATTAAAGTTAATAATGAACGCATCGAAAGAGGGCGGAAGAGACTGCAGAATAATGTCCACAGCAAGCTCCTGGTTGATGGTATGCCCCAGTTTCTCCAGAGCCTCCTTGTGCCCAATCATCTTGAGCACGTGAGCTCCCACCGGGCTCCCCTCAGCCAGTTTGCTCTGAAAGAAGAGCTTCGTCAGATTATAGCGTTCAGTCCTCGCCTGTGCAGCATACAGCATCTTGAGGTTCGCTATAATTTCTATAGCCGACATATCCTCATGCTGACGCTGCAGCGGTGGCGTCATAGACGCAAGCATCAGGCAAGCGACATCAATGCTATCATTGACGTGCTTTTCGTAGGCATCCCGAACCGCCCTTGCGGCGTTCGGAGCGGGCTGCGGCGGTATCGCCGTCTCGAGGACATACAGTTTCCTCTCTGCCTTAAGAACGATCTTAAGGTGTCCGAACCAGTCAGAGAAGTTCGGCCCAGCAAACTTCTCCCTTTCCAGTAGGGATCGCACATTGAAGCTCATGGTGTTCGTTGCTGCAGGAATCTACAACAAGCAAGAACAGCAAGGTCAGTATCAATGTTTCAGAATCAATCCAGGACTTAAGAAAGATTCTTTTTCTCACTATTTTGTCTGACTGAAAAATCCAGTAAACAGTCCGAAAGAGTAACACTCTTTTAGTGAGATGGGATCCAGATTTCATACTTGGTCTCCGCGTCCCGCTCAGGCGAGATAAGATGCACAGAGATGACAAGCACTAATTTCTGGTAGGCTGTCCCAGCCAATCGCCAACCCGTGCGATTCCCCTTCATCTTGGCAATCCAGCAGACTGTGCCAACTGAGTTGGTACAACACAGTCTCTGATCCCAGAGATGGCTGCCTCCATGTGCTACCATATGCGCCACATATGTAGCCTACATGGTCAAGCTGACCCGACCTACTCCCTGGACCACCACGTGCTATGCTGAGCAACGAGAGGGGATAAATCCCAACTCTGTAACACGCAGGTGTAATCCAGCACCGTCTGAAGATAGATGGACGTGCCCACTGAGTGGGTTCAACACGGCTCCAACGATAATCAGAAAGGTGAGGTTTCGCGTCAGAAGGCTTATCGAGCTTGATATGTTAGCATTGGATTTTAACGGTCTTTTATCTTCTTACTATCAGGCATATCCTATGGCTATAGCAGAAGATAAACTTAAACATGCAATTCTAATTATTAGCAATAAGTAGAAAGCATGATCTTATGTGGTAAAAGCCCATGAACCCTAGTAAGACCTTAATTTACTTAAGTCTTCACTTGAGCTCCTTGGCATCTCATTTGGTCCAACCTAGGGCCCTAGCGCCAAGAGCACCTCAGGTGCGCCACCAGCTGAATGCCCCTTTGGGATGTGTGCATTTGTACTCTTGTCTAATCAAATACATTTGATCTATCTAGACAAGTTTGACTCGCAGGTCAATTATACAATATCTAAATTAAAAATGTGATTCGCAGATCACAAATTAATTTACAAAATTGAATCCAGGCACGCAGGCCCCAGCACAGCACACATTTAACATGGGCAGCCCACATAAGACTAAATAGACAATCATCATGGCATCAATCAACATGTGATCCAATCATTTTGAAATTAAAAGTTTTGAAAACCCCATGGCATCAATTTTAATTTCCTTAGGTGTCCTACAACCTTACAATGGTCCATTGATAGGGATCCACTCATCCATCTAGTCAGATCCTTTGCCCTTGCATGCACCGAGTCCTAACTGACTCGAGTTGACCTAATGGTCAACCATGCATGCGCCAAGGGCTGAACCACCCTCATGAGTTTTGGCAAGCGGGTGTGACCCCGGGCCTAACTCAAGTGTGTTCAGTAGTTGTCCCAACCAGACTTCGCTACACACCTTTGATGCAGTTAACCTATAGCCACCTTGTGCTTGCGCACAGGTGCTATCTGGTCAACCCATCTAGGCTGTCAGATGGTCTGATCAGACTAATGGATCTAACCTAGAGGTGACTTCAACCCCATCAACCCATCTAAGGATTTATGGTAGGTGCCACTTAGGTCTAGTGAGGCGCGCAAGAGTTTTGTTTTGTCAAAAACAATATGTAAGAAGCGCCAATTAAACATGCGCCAACAATTACATTTGTAGAGTCCCCTTCAAGGGGGAGCGCAACTTTGTAGAGTCCCCTTCAAGGGGGAGCGCAACTTTGACAACAACAAACAACAAGCACCTATACATGCGGCAACAAACATCATGAATCTTTTATGAACTTGCGCATGTAACCAACCCTAGATCTAAGCATAACATGGATCACAACAGCAAACATAATAGCATGCAATGAGCCAACCTCTGATACCAATTGAAGGAACCCCTAAATGAAGGGGGCAAAAACCCTAAGCATGGCGCAAATAAAATGTATGCAAGCGGAAGCAAGGGTTTGAAGGGTTTGAAGAACCGTTGCATGCCATATATTCAACTATCATGGATTGATAAGAAGAAGGGGAGATCCATACCAATGCCATAGGCTTGGAAATCGGCTTGGATGAAGAGAACAAGTTAGGTCTCCTCCACAAGTCCACACACAAGATGAGGGATGGCTACCCTTTAGGATCTTCCTTGTGCTAGCAAGAGATCCCCTTTCGGTCCTTGTCGTGTGGGATGATGAGATGTCTCTTTTCGAGAGCTTCTCTTGGATGAACCCTCCTCTCTTCGTCAACCACCAACGAAAGAGCTAGGCGTTGAAAAGAAAAACACTCAACGCATAAGCGTTTTAGCATTGAAGCAAAACCGGCCTTGATGACTTTCCATAAATGGAAGTCAATCAAGCCTTGCGTTCAATCCAACCCAAAACGCATATGGCTTTGAACCAAGCGTTCACCCTTGTGAACCGGTTCAAGCCAAATCATCCAATCGGCTTTGGTTCATTAAACCAAACCAAAATAGCTCAAGCCATTTGGTCTAGACCAAATCGAACCCCAAGGCTCATGATCTAACCATTCATCTCCTGATGCCCCTGATCTCTCCGATCTAGCATCACCTCTCTCGATCGAAGCTTACCGATCTCAAGCCCTAATCAATCAAACATGATCAGACCAGATCTCACTTACAATCAGAGATTAAATCCCTTTAATCTGAACTCAAAGAATCCAGTCCACACGATCTGACTCAAGTAAGCCATATCATCAAATTGTGCGACCCTGAGGGTTTCCCTTAAATGTCGGTAACGATAACTTACGTTATCACGATCAGTGAGGGGTATCTAGCAACACATCACTGTCTCCCGATATAAAGGAAAGAGTCTTCCAAGACTACTCCCAAACCATTGCACAAGTGTGACTCCATTCACAAGGCATACATGTGTCCTTTGCCACTGGATGTTCTTATTGGACAAGCGGGTCAAGCTTGTAACTCCAATACGATGAGCATGAGTAGATCAGATGCACATTGTCATCTGGGTATGGCCATACACTATCTCAATCATCTCATATAGGGGGCCCAGTAGAACATCACACTCCTTAAACAAGGAGACGGCAATCCTATGTCTATCACTAGTGCCCTAACCTGATTCAAGCCCACCATCCAAGATAGTCTATAATCATTATGTTTCAAATGATATTGAACTACCTCAAGACAATGACAATCATCATTTAGAAACACAAGCGATCTCAAGTCAGAGGACATGTGCCACTTGCTGCTTACAAGGATCATTCACATTGTGACAAGCAATGGAATATCCCAGTAGGGTCTGTCCAGTACATCCAATGTACCCATGAGTCTACATCTTATTTCATGCTCGAAGCATCCTATAAGATCAGCACTCATATTAGTCTCAATCATATCAAGGCTGTCTCATGTTCACCAAGATATCTCGACTAAGGACTTACAGCCTGTCAGCCTAGCTGAACAGCTTTGAGACATTATCCAGAAGTACACTTATTACAGCAGACAAGGTAACAACCTGAATAATAACCATGCCTTTTATAAACTTAAGAGTTTCTTACATGATACTTATACAATCCCAAGGCCTCAAACATTAGCCTTAAGGGCATACCCCAACACCTTATTGGTGCATTACAGGAGAGTGTGGCCACACTTGTTGAGTCATGACCAATGCATTGGATAATAAACTTGAGACTAATCCAATGGCAGGATATCAGCTTAGGCAAAGGGATCTGTAATGCAATGGGAATCCTCGTTGTTTGTTAGGAGTTGTTGCCATAATGACTTAAGTCCTATGACATGGGTAGTAGTGATGTGTTGCTAGATACCCCTCACTACTTATGATGTTTACATCATTGCCATGGTCATATGGATCCTACGGGGTCACACGCAATAGACTCTTGACGTTGCTTTAATCAGAAGCCTTAGGATCAAGTTATTGGATAACTTGGATCCATTTGGAAGATTTCATCAGCGCCAATGGGCCTGATGAGTTGGAAGAAAGTTATTGGAGCCAAACTTCATTTTTGGCAGGTTGACCCAAAATTGACCTAGATTGGTCACATTTGGATTAGGGTTGCATTGGATTGGATCCAATGGCTTAATCAACCCACGCCATGAAGTTTGGGCTAGCTCATTATCCAATGAGGCCCAATAATTAGTTGTCATGAAGAGGAATTAGCTTAAAAGGGTATAATGGGGAGAAATCTCACCCCATTGGCGCCTAGGGGCATAATGGGGTGAGGGAGGCGCCTTTGCTTCATTATGGAAGTAAAGGGCGCCTAGCCCTTCTTCCTTGGAAGGAATACTTGCCTCTAAGGTAAGTCTTGGGGCTGATATGGCTTGATGGCTCTTTTGGAAAGAGCTTGGGTGCATATGGATAGTAGGGTAAGGTATATGGTAATGTCTTGGAGACTTACCTTACCTAAAACCCTAGTTTCTCCCAAAATTCTTACCCTAGCCAAAACTCCTCATGCTTGTTGCGCCTTGCCCTTCCCTTGGATGGAATGCATGCATCTAAGGCATGTCTTGGGCTGATATGGCCATTGGGCAAATTAGGATAGGTTGAATGAGGTTTATGGTAAAGTCTTGGAGACTTTCCTTACCTCAAGACCCCTTTATCCTAGCCGCCCACTTGGCATGATCTTAGCCATTGCCTTGCCTCTTCTTGTCCTATTTATAGGACCCCTTACCGCCCCTTCCATGGTTGGACTTTAAGGAGGCGTGAACACACATAGAAGGGAGAGAGAGCAAAGCAAAGGGCGACAACAAGGTGGTGCAAACCTCTTCCTTGGAGCCGCAAGTTCTTCCTCTTCCTCTCTTCTTTGGCGCAAGGATTCTTTGTGCTTGGTGGCATCTTCTTGTCACAAGCCCTCATCGTCCCTTGGCCATAGGCGCACCTTGGAGGTGGCGCAAGCAAAGAAGAAGAGGGAAGTCCTTGGCGGCATCATCTTCCCTTTCCCTTCCTTGGCGCAACTTCTCTTGAAAGTGGCGCAAGTGGAAGTGAAGGCTTGATTCTCCTCCCGAGGCTAGCACCGAGCGTGGAAGGGAGCAACGATCAAGGAGTCGACGCGTGGATACTTGTAGAGGGCGAACACTTGGGCGCCTTCAACATGGCTTCGACATCTAAACAAGCAAAAAAGGTACTAACCCTAACACATCCTTGTGTTCTCTCACTCGCAAGGATCCTTGGGAAAGGAATGTGTTTCGGGTGTAATACTTCTTCCGCTGCGTCCTGGGACTGCAAAATTTTAAAATTACACCCGGCATTCCCTAACAATGGTTCCATGGAAGAATCACCAGATCAACCTAGTAGACCTAACAAATTTTGAAGACTGAAACGATTTCTGTGCTATTTTGATTTGCTAATCTGATTAGGCATTTTATCGCACATGTTCTTATTGTCTGATAGTTCTTCACACTCTAATTCCTATACGGTTGAAAAGAACTAGTTTTTCTCTACATCTTGGCTTAATCAGTTCAAATTTTGGATCTTTGGAACCTACATAGCTACTTTTCTTAAATGATATATTTCTATAGCACTGAATTCTGGTAAAAATACTCTTTGTTCTGGTTTGCACAACACGTGTCTGTTGGGGTATGCCCTTAAGGCTAATGTTTGAGGCCTTTGGGATTGTAACAGTATCATGTAATAAACTCTTGTGTTTATAAAGGCATGGTTATTATTCAGGTTGTTACCTTGTCTGCTGTAATAAGTGTACTTCTGATTAATGTCTCAAAGCTGTTCAGCTAGGCTGACATGCTATAATGTCCTTAGTCGATATATCTTGGTGAACATGAGACAGCCTTGATATGATTGAGACTAATATGTGTTCTAATCTTATAGGATGCTTCGAGCATGGAATAAGATGTAGACTCATGGGTACATTGGATGTACTGGACAGACCCTACTAGGATATTCTTATTGCTTGTCACAATGTGAATAATCCTTGTATGCTACAAGTGGCACATGTCCTTTGACTTGAGATCACTTGTGTCTCTGAATGATGATTGTCATTGTTTTGAGGTAGTTCAATATCATTTGAAAGATAATGGTTATAGACTATCTTGGATAATGAGCTTGAGTCAGGTTAGGGCACTAGTGATAGATAGAGGATTGCCGTCTCCTTGTTGAAGGAGTGTGATGTTCTATAAGGGCCCCCCTAGATGAGATGATTGAGATAGTGTATGGCCATACCCAGATGACTATGTTCATCTGATCTAATCATGCTCATCATATTGGAGTCACAGGCTTGACACGCTTGTCCAATAAGAACATCCAGTGGCAAGGGACACATGCATGCCTTGTGAATAGATTCACACTTGTGCTGTGGTTTGGGAGTAGTCTTGGAAGACTCTTTCCTTTATATCGGGAGATAGTGATGTGTTGCTAGATACCCCTCACTGATCGTGATAACGTGAGTTATCGTTACCGACATTTAAAGGAAACCCTCAGGGTCGCACAATTGATGATATGGCTTACTTGAGTCAGATCGTGTGGACTGAATTGTTTGGATTCAGTTTAAAGGGATTTAATCTCTGATTGTAAGTGAGATCTGGTCTGATCATGTTTGATTGATTAGGACTTGAGATCGGTAAGCTTCGATCGAGAGAGATGATGCTAGATCGGTGAGATCAGGAGCATCAGGAGATGAATGGTGAGATCTTGAGCCTTAGGGTTCAATATGGTCTAGACCACATGGCTTGAGCTATTTCGGTTTGGTTCATGAACCAAATGCGATTGGAACATGTTGGCTTGAACCGGTTCACAAAGGTGAACGCTTGGTTCAATGCTAATATGCGTTTTGGGTTGGAGTAAGCGCATGGCTTGATGATCATCCATTTATGGAAAGTCATCAAGGCCGGTTTCTCTTGAACGCCAAAACGCATATGCGTTCTTGTCTTCACTTCAACGCCTTGAACTTGGTTGGGCAAGAGGTTGACGAGGGGAAGTGGTTTTGCGTGTGGAGCTCTCGGCCAAAAGGAAATCGTCTCTTCATCCCCTTACACACGGCAAGGACCCTTGAAGATTCTTGCTAGCACAAGCATCACAAGGGGTAGGCGATCTTCATCTTGTGTGTGAACTTTTGGAGGAGATCTAAGTTGCTCTCTTCTTCCAAGCCGACCTCCAAGCCTATGGCGTTGGTATGAATCTCCCTCTTGCTTCAATCAATTTATCATAGTTGATTATATGAGCATGTAAGCGATCATATATGATGAAACCCTAGCAAACTTGCATGCGCCCCCTACCTTAGGGTTTCGGCCCCCCTCTTGAAAGGGGTTTTATCCGCTTGCGCTCCCCCTTGAAGGGGACTCTTCAATTGGTACCAGAGCTAGGATCTCATATGGTCATATGATTGCTATGTTTGGTGATCCTTGTTTGCGCTTATGATCTAAGTTTTCTCATCATGCGATAATACTAGTTGAAAGTATTTTGGAGGCGCATATATGAGATGTTTTTGGTGGCGCATGTGTAAGGTTAATTTTGTTGATGCATGTATATTGCTTACATTGTTGCGCATGTTACATGTTTTTGTTTCATCAAAACTTTACTTGCGCGCCTCTAACTAGATCTAAGCCGCACCTGCAATAAACCCTTAGACGGGTTGCTAGGGTTGAAAGCATCATCTAGTTTAGATCAACTTAGTCTGATCAGACCATCTGACAGCCTAGATGGGTCGACCAGATAGCACCTATGCGCATGCACGTGGTGGCTATAGGTCGATTGCATCAAAGGCGTGTAGCGAGGTTTGGTTGAGACACCCTATGAACACACATGAGTTAGGCCCGGGGTCACACCCGCTTGCCAGATCTCATGTTGGTTGTTCAGCCCTTGGCGCATGCATGGTTGACCATTAGGTCAACGCAAGTCAGTTAAGACTTGGTGCATGCAAAGGGCATGGATCTAACTAGATACGATGAGTGGATCCCTATCAATGGACCGTTGTAAGGTTGTAGGGCACATAAGACAAGTAAAATTGATTCCAATGGGATTTCGAAAAATTTTATTTTGTCTATGGATCACATGTTAATTGATTGATGCCATGATGCCTGTTTATTTAATCTTATGTGGGTTGCCCTTAATGTGTGCTGTGCTGGGGCCTGCGAGCCTGGTAAATTATTATTTTTGTGATCTGCGAATCATATTCTTAATTAATTAATTGTATAATTGACCTGCGAGTCAAGCTTGTCTAGATAGATCAAAATGTATTTTGATTAGACAAGAGCACAGAACACAATTGCAAAGGCGCATGCAGCTGGTGGGCGCACCTGAGCTGCAGAGGGCGCTTAGGCCCTGGTCTGGGCCAGATGAGAGGCAACAAGACCCAAGAAGCAAGTGAAGACTTAAGATAACTTAAGGTCTTACTTAGGGTCAATGGGCTTTTACCACATAAGATCCATGCTTTCTGTTATTGTTTAAATAAGTAGAACAGCATGAGTTATTTATCTTCTGCTATAGCCATAGGATTTGCCTGATAGTAAGAAGATAAAAGACCGTTAAAATCCAACGCTAACATATCAAGCTCGTAAGCCTTCTGACGCGAAACCTCACTGTTCTGATTATCGTTGGAGCCGTGTTGTACCCACTCAGTGGGCACGTCCATCTATCTTCAGACGGTGCGGGATTTCACCTGCGTGTTACAAAGAAGGGATTTATCGCTTCTCGTTGCTCAGCATAGCACGTGGTGGTCCAGGGAGTAGGTCGGGTCAGCTTGACCATGTAGGCTACATATGTGGAGCATATGGTAGCACATGGAGGCAGCCATCTGCGGGGTCAGAGATTGTGTTGTACCAACTCAGTTGGCACAGTCTGCTGGATTGCCCAGATGAAGGGGAATCGCACGGGTTGGCGATTGGCAGGGACTGCCTACCAGAGATTAGTGCTTGTACTCTCTGTGCATCTTATCTCGCCTGAGCGGGACGCGGAGACCAAGTATGAAATCTGGATCCCATCTCACTAAAAGAGTGTTACTCTTTCGGACTGTTTACTGGATTTTTCAGTCAGACAAAATAGTGAGAAAAAGAATCTTTCTTAAGTCCTGGATTGATTCTAAACATTGATACTGACCTTGCTGTTCTTGCATTGTTGTAGATTCCTGCAGCAACGAACACCATGAGCTTCAATGTGCGATCCCTACTGGAAAGGGAGAAGTTTGCTGGGCCGAACTTCTCTGACTGGTTCGGACACCTTAAGATCGTTCTTAAGGCAGAGAGGAAACTGTATGTCCTCGAGACGGCTGTGCCGCCTCAACCCGCTGCGAACGCCGCAAGGGCGGTTCGTGAAGCCTATGAAAAGCACGTCAATGATAGCATTGATGTCGCTTGCCTGATGCTAGCGTCTATGACGCCACCGCTGCAGCGTCAGCATGAGGATATGTCGGCTATAGAGATTATAGCGAACCTCAAGATGCTGTATGCTGCACAGGCGAGGACAGAACGCTATAATCTGACGAAGCTCTTCTTTCAGAGAAAACTGGCTGAAGGGAGCCCAGTGGGAGCTCACGTGCTCAAGATGATTGGGCACAAGGAGGCTCTGGAGAAACTGGGGCATACCGTCAACCAGGAGCTTGCTGTAGACATCATTCTGCAGTCTCTTCCGCCCTCTTTCGATGCGTTCATCATTAACTTTAATATGAACAAAATCGATTGTACACCGGCAGAGCTGTTGAACATGCTCTTGACTACTGAGGAAACTCTGAAGGGAAAGCCTTCAACCTCTGTCTTAATGGTTCCTTCCAGGAACAAGAAGAAGGGGAAGAAGGGCAAAGCCCCTGTCAAGAACTACAGTAAGGCTCTGAAACAGAAGGTGAAGCGGTCCAAGGACAACAGGTGTTTCCACTGTGGCCAGCTGGGTCACTGGAAAAAGGACTGTAAAGCGCTCCAAGGAGATAAGAGGGGAAGCATCGCTTCTGGCTCAGGTATATACGTGACGGAAGTCATGGTTTCATCTTCTTCTATTTCATGGGTGTTGGACACTGCATGTGGAGTTCACATTTGTTCAAATGTACAGGAACTCAAGAGAAGAAGGCAGGTGGGACAGCATGAGGTAGACCTACGCGTTGGAAACGGGGCACGGGTTGCTGCTGTTGCTGTAGGAGACTATTTCATTTCTTTACCATCTGGCATTGTATTAGAATTAAACAATTGTTATTTTGTACCCAGTATAACTAAAAATATTGTCTCTATTCCTGCTCTTGTCAGGAAAGGATTTGCCTTTGAATGCAATATTTCAAAGTGTGTTTTATCTTTAGATAATATTGTTTATGCAACTGGTTCAATTAACAATGGGTTATACATGTTGGACATGGAAAGTTCTATACAAAGTGTTGATGTTAAGAAAGCCAAGTATGCTGATGACAGCACCTTGCTATGGCATAGTCGTTTAGGCCATATTAACGAGAAGCGCATTAAGCGGTTGCATGATCATGGACTGCTGGGATCATTCTCCTATGAGGAGATTGATACATGCAAAGCTTGTTTGATGGGTAAAATGACGAAGTCACCTTTTCCTAACAAAGGTCAAAGGGCTTCAGGTTTACTTGACCTTATACACAGTGATGTGTGTGGGCCTTTTAGTAAACATGCCAGAGGTGGCTATCAGTACTTCATTACCTTTACTGATGATTTCAGTAGGTATGGTTATGTCTATCTTATGAGACATAAAAGTGAATCTTTTGACAGGTTCAAAGAGTTCAAAAATGAAGTACAAAATCAGTTAGGCCGAAATATCAAGGCACTTCGTTCTGATCGAGGTGGTGAATACCTAAGTCATGCGTTTACTGACTATCTAAAAGAGTGTGGGATTATCTCACAGCTCACTCCGCCAGGAACACCGCAATGGAATCGTGTGTCCGAGAGGAGAAATAGAACGTTACTTGATATGGTTCGTTCTATGATGAGTCAGGCTACTCTTCCATACTCCTTTTGGGGATTTGCACTGGAAACAGCTGCAAAGGTACTAAACCGAGTGCCATCCAAGGCAGTTTCTAAGACAATATATGAGTTATGGTATGGGAAACAGCCAAGCTTGACATTTATCAGGATCTGGGGTTGCGAGGCTTATGTCAAAAAGCTCGCCTCTGGGAAACTGGAGAGCAGATCTGAGAAATGTATATTTGTCGGTTACCCTAAGGAAACTAAGGGTTATTATTTCTACGATCCCAAAGAGAACAAAGTATTTGTTGCTCGGACGGCCATATTTCTTGAGAAGGAGTTTCTTCTGCAAGAGGCCAGTGGGAGAGAAATAAAGCTGGATGAGAATCCAGAGGATGGACAAAGTAGTCAAGCACAGTTGGATGTGCCTGAGCCGGTGGATCAGGTTATTGAACAACCTGAGGCTCAAATATCACGGGAACCGCGAAGATCGGGAAGGATCCGTCGACAGCCTGAGCGCTATGACGGAGTCTACATCATTGATAATGATGAACCCCTCACTTATGCGGATGCGGTCAGTGGACCAGAGTCAGCTAGATGGCTTGATGCTATGCGAGCCGAAATGGACTCCATGTCAGATAACCAAATCTGGGATTTGGTTGATCCGCCTCCGGGAGTAATCCCTATAGGCTGTAAATGGATCTTCAAGAAGAAGATTGACATGGATGGTAACGTAGTTACCTATAAAGGCAGGCTAGTTGCGAAAGGTTTCAAACAAATCTACGGGATAGATTATGATGAAACTTTCTCACCTGTAGCTATGTTTAAGTCTATTCGGATTCTTTTCGCGATAGCTGCATATTACGATTATGAGATCTGGCAGATGGATGTGAAGATAGCTTTCCTTAATGGAAATCTGGATGAGGATGTGTATATGACACAACCTGAGGGTTTCACGAATCCATCAGATCGTCATAAAATATGCAAGTTAAAGAAGTCTATTTATGGACTTAAGCAAGCATCAAGAAGCTGGAATATTCGTTTTGATGAATCAATCTCTGAGTTTGGTTTCATCAAGAACGAAGATGACCCGTGTGTATATAAGAGGTTTAGTGGGAGCGTGATTACTTTCCTAGTCCTCTACGTCGACGATATCTTGATCATTGGAAACGATATTCCTGAACTGCATGCCGTTAAAGCATGGTTAGGAAAATGTTTCCAGATGAAAGATCTAGGAGAAGCAGCCTATGTGTTAGGTGTGAAGATCTACAGGGATAGATCTAAGAGGCTTCTCGGGCTGTGCCAGAGTACGTACATCGATAAAGTCCTGGAGAGATTCCATTTAGAGAATTCTAAAAGAGGATATCTGCCAGTCAGACATGGTCTGAATCTTTCAAAGAGTCAGTGTCCACAAACACAGACTGAGAAAGATGAAATGGACAATACGCCTTATGCTTCGGCTATTGGGTCCATTATGTATGCGATGTTGTGTACTCGCCCAGACGTCGCTTACGGGTTAAGCGTGACCAGTCGGTTCCAAAGTAATCCAGGTATGGCGCACTGGATTGCGGTCAAGAACATTTTAAAATATCTGCGGAGGACCAAATATATGTTCTTGATATATGGTGGTCAGGAAGAACTCAGTATTGAAGGATATACTGACGCTTCGTTCCAGTCGGACCAGGATGATTTCCGATCGCAATCAGGCTATGTTTTTAGCTTGAATGGTGGAGCAGTGGTGTGGAAAAGTTTCAAACAGTCAACTGTTGCTGATTCCACAACAGAAGCCGAGTATGTTGCAGCCTCGGAAGCATCCAAGGAGGCAGTGTGGATTCGTAAGTTCGTGAGAGAACTTGGTGTTGTTCCTTCGAGTGCAGATCCTTTGGTTATCTTCTGTGATAACACTGGAGCCATCGCACAAGCAAAGGAACCACGGTCGAACCAGAAGTCCAAGCACATACAGAGACGGTTTCACTTGATCCGGGAGATCATTGATCGTGGCGAGATCAAAATCTGCAAGGTTCATACAGATGACAATCTGGCAGACCCGCTTACTAAGCCTCTGGCGCAGCAGAAGCATGAGAAGCACTGTAATAATATGGGTTTGAGGTTTCTCAACCATTAGATTAAGTGCAAGTGGGAGATTGTTGGGGTATGCCCTTAAGGCTAATGTTTGAGGCCTTTGGGATTGTAACAGTATCATGTAATAAACTCTTATGTTTATAAAGGCATGGTTATTATTCAGGTTGTTACCTTGTCTGCTGTGATAAGTGTACTTCTGATTAATGTCTCAAAGCTGTTCAGCTAGGCTGACATGCTATAATGTCCTTAGTCGATATATCTTGGTGAACATGAGACAGCCTTGATATGATTGAGACTAATATGTGTTCTAATCTTATAGGATGCTTCGAGCATGGAATAAGATGTAGACTCATGGGTACATTGGATGTACTGGACAGACCCTACTAGGATATTCTTATTGCTTGTCACAATGTGAATAATCCTTGGATGCTACAAGTGGCACATGTCCTTTGACTTGAGATCACTTGTGTCTCTGAATGATGATTGTCATTGTTTTGAGGTAGTTCAATATCATTTGAAAGATAATGGTTATAGACTATCTTGGATAATGAGCTTGAGTCAGGTTAGGGCACTAGTGATAGATAGAGGATTGCCGTCTCCTTGTTGAAGGAGTGTGATGTTCTATAAGGGCCCCCCTAGATGAGATGATTGAGATAGTGTATGGCCATACCCAGATGACTATGTTCATCTGATCTAATCATGCTCATCATATTGGAGTCACAGGCTTGACACGCTTGTCCAATAAGAACATCCAGTGGCAAGGGACACATGCATGCCTTGTGAATAGATTCACACTTGTGCTGTGGTTTGGGAGTAGTCTTGGAAGACTCTTTCCTTTATATCGGGAGATAGTGATGTGTTGCTAGATACCCCTCACTGATCGTGATAACGTGAGTTATCGTTACCGACATTTAAAGGAAACCCTCAGGGTCGCACAATTGATGATATGGCTTACTTGAGTCAGATCGTGTGGACTGAATTGTTTGGATTCAGTTTAAAGGGATTTAATCTCTGATTGTAAGTGAGATCTGGTCTGATCATGTTTGATTGATTAGGACTTGAGATCGGTAAGCTTCGATCGAGAGAGATGATGCTAGATCGGTGAGATCAGGAGCATCAGGAGATGAATGGTGAGATCTTGAGCCTTAGGGTTCAATATGGTCTAGACCACATGGCTTGAGCTATTTCGGTTTGGTTCATGAACCAAATGCGATTGGAACATGTTGGCTTGAACCGGTTCACAAAGGTGAACGCTTGGTTCAATGCTAATATGCGTTTTGGGTTGGAGTAAGCGCATGGCTTGATGATCATCCATTTATGGAAAGTCATCAAGGCCGGTTTCTCTTGAACGCCAAAACGCATATGCGTTCTTGTCTTCACTTCAACGCCTTGAACTTGGTTGGGCAAGAGGTTGACGAGGGGAAGTGGTTTTGCGTGTGGAGCTCTCGGCCAAAAGGAAATCGTCTCTTCATCCCCTTACACACGGCAAGGACCCTTGAAGATTCTTGCTAGCACAAGCATCACAAGGGGTAGGCGATCTTCATCTTGTGTGTGAACTTTTGGAGGAGATCTAAGTTGCTCTCTTCTTCCAAGCCGACCTCCAAG
The DNA here is from genome assembly GCA_027563935.2 of Costus lasius. Classification (NCBI taxonomy): domain Eukaryota; kingdom Viridiplantae; phylum Streptophyta; class Magnoliopsida; order Zingiberales; family Costaceae; genus Costus; species Costus lasius. Next base: position 74,965,480 of record CM050449.1, read on the forward strand.
CCTATGGCGTTGGTATGAATCTCCCTCTTGCTTCAATCAATTTATCATAGTTGATTATATGAGCATGTAAGCGATCATATATGATGAAACCCTAGCAAACTTGCATGCGCCCCCTACCTTAGGGTTTCGGCCCCCCTCTTGAAAGGGGTTTTATCCGCTTGCGCTCCCCCTTGAAGGGGACTCTTCAGTGTCTCCACCCTACATCACATATATTTTTCCTTCACGTGTTGTAATAGTTTTACATGTTGCCATGAATGATTGGACTCGAGTCGAGTAATTTTGAGTGTTTATTTAATCTTATGTGAGCTGCCCTTTTGTATGCTGTGCTGGGGCCTACGAGCCTGGAACTTAATATATTTGATGTGATCTGCGAGTCACATTTGATTTATTTGAATAATGTATATATGACCTACGTTTCAATCCATGTCTAGATAGTTTTAAATGTAATTTCATCAGACATGAGCACTCAACACATATGGCAGAAGCGTTTGCAGCAATTGGCTTCACTAGGTGGGTGGTCTAGAGTTCGACTCTAGAACAGGCGCATTCTGTCTGGTGGGCGCATTTAGGCTACAGATGGCGTTTGGGCCGCATGAGGTACAAGAATGCCATAAAGAGCTCAAGTGAAGATTTAAGTCAAACTAGGGTTTTACTTATATTTTTATGGGCGTTTACCACATAAGATAATTGTGCTTTCTATTTACTGTTTTAAGTAATATTAGCACATGTATGTTTTATGCTTCTGCTATCACTATAGGCTTTGCATGATAGTAAGAAGATAAAAGACCGATAAAATCCAACGTCAATATCAAGCTTTCAATTGCCCTCTGACGCGAAACCTCACTGTTCTGACTATTGTTGGGGCCGTGTTGTACCCACTCAGTGGGCACGCCCAGCTATCTTCAGATGGTGTGAGATTACACCTACATGCTACAGAGAAGGGATTTATCGCTTCTCGTTGCTCAGCATAGCACGTGGTGGTCCAGGAAGTCGGTCAGGTCAGCTTGACCATATAGGCTACATGTTGAGCACATGATAGCTATATGGAGGCAGCCATCTGAGGAATCAGAGATTGTGTTGTACCAACTCAGTTGGCACAGTCTTCTGGATTACCTAGATGAAGGGGAATCGCTCGGGTTGGCGAGTGGCATTGGATTGCCTACCAGTGATTAGTGCTTGAGTTCTCTGTGCATCTTATCTTGCCTGAGCGGGACGCGGAGATCAAGTGTGAAATCTGGATCCCATCTCACTAAAAGAGTTTCACTCTTTTGGGCTTTTTTTATTGGATTTTCAGTCAGATAAAATAGTGAGAAAAGGAATCACTCTTAAGTCCTGGAATGATTCTAACATGGTTGTTGACCTTGTTGTTCTTGCTATGTTGTAGATTCCTGCAGCAACGAACACCACAGGGCTCAACTTGCAATCCATATTGGGAAAGGAGAAGTTTGCTGGGCCAAACTTCTCAGACTGGTACAGACAGCTGAGGATTGTCCTTAAAGCTGAGAGGAAGCTGTACGTCCTTGAGTCGGCAATACCGGCTCAACCCGCTACGAATGCCATAAGGGCGGTTCGAGATGCTTATGAAAAGCACGTCAGTGATAGTACTGATGTCGCTTGCCTTATGCTTGCGTCAATGACACCCGAGCTCCAGCGTCAACATGAGGATTTATCTGCTATTGATATTATAGAAAATCTGAAATTGTTGTATGCTGCTCAAGCAAGGACAGAACGCTATAACTTGATGAAACTTTTCTTTCATAGCAAGCTAGCTGAAGGGAGTCCAGTCGGAGCTCACGTACTCAAGATGATAGGGTACAAAGAAGCTCTAGAGAAACTAGGTCATACCATCAATCAAGAACTTGTTGTAGACATCATCTTGCAGTCTCTTCCAGCTTTTTCGATGCGTTCATTATTAATTTCAATATGAACAAAATCGACTATACTCCGGTAGAATTATTGAATATGCTCTGCACTACAGAGCAAACTCTTGAGAAGGGAAAGCCTTCATCCTCTGTCTTGATGGTTCCTTCTGGGAATAAGAAGAAGGGGAAGAAGGGCAAAACCCCTATCAAGAGCTACAACAAAGCTTTGAAACAAAAGGTGAAGCGGTCAAAGGACAACAGATGCTTCCATTGTGGCCAGCTGGGTCACTGGAAGAAGGACTGTAGAGCGCTCCGAGGAGAGAAGAAGGGAAGCAAGCCTTCCACTTCTGGCTCAGGTATTTTCGTGACTGAAGTCATGGTTGCTTCTTCTATTTCATGGGTGTTGGACACTGGATGTGGAGTTCACATTTGTTCAAATGTGCAGGAACTCAAGAGAAGAAGACAGGTGGGACAGCATGAGGTGGACCTACAAGTTAGAAACGGGGCACGAGTTGCTGCTGTTGCTGTAGGAGAATATCACATCTCTTTACCATCTGGATTTGTATTAGAACTTGACGATTGTTATTTCGTACCAAGCATAACAAAGAATATTATCTCTATTCCTGCTCTTGTTAGGAAAGGTTTTTTATTTGAATGCGGACCTTCACAGTGCTGTCTTTCATTTGATAGTATTGTTTATGCAACTGGGTCGATTATCAATGGGTTATACATGTTAGACATGGAATGTTCTGTACAACAAATTGATAATAAGAAAGCCAAACATACTGATGACAGCACCTTGTTATGGCATAGTCGTCTAGTCTAGGCCATATTAACAAGAAGCGCATTAAGCGGTTGCATGACCATGGACTGCTGGGATCATTCTCCTATGAGGAGCTTGACACATGCAAAGCTTGTTTAATGGGTAAGATGACGAAGACTCCTTTTACTAATAAAGGTGAAAGGGCTTCAGGTTTACTTGACCTTATTCACAGTGATGTGTGTGGGCCATTTAGTAAACATGCCAGAGGTGGCTATTCATATTTCATTACTTTTACTGATGATTTCAGTAGGTATGGTTATGTCTATTTAATGAGACATAAGAGTGAATCTTTTGACAAGTTCAAAGAATTCAAAAATGAAATACAGAATCAGTTAGGCCGAAATATCAAAGCACTTCGATCAGATCGAGGTGGAGAATACTTGAGTCGTGAGTTTACTGACTATCTGAAGGAGTGTGGGATTATCTCACAGCTCACTCCGCCAGGAACACCGCAATGGAATGGTGTGTCCGAGAGGAGGAATCGAACCTTATTGGATATGGTTCGTTCAATGATGAGTCAGGCTACTCTACCTTACTCCTTTTGGGGATTTGCACTGGAAACAGCTGCAAAGATACTAAACCGAGTGCCATCCAAGGCCGTTTCAAAGACACCATATGAGTTATGGTATGGGAAACAGCCGAGCTTGACATTTATCAAAATCTGGGGTTGCGAGGCTTATGTCAAAAAGCTCGCCTCAGGGAAACTGGACAGCAGATCTGATAAATGCATATTTGTCGGATACCCTAAAGAAACTAAGGGTTATTATTTCTACAATCCCAAGGAGAATAAAATATTTATTGCTCGAATGGCTATTTATCTTGAGAAGGAGTTTCTTCTGCAAGAGACCAGTGGGAGAGAAATAAAACTGGATGAAATTCCAGAAGAGGGACAAAGTAGTCAAGCACACTTGGATAAGCCTGAGCCAATAGATCAGGTTAATGTTCAACCTGAGGCTCAGACATCACGGGAACCGCGTAGATCGGGAAGGATTCGTCGTCAGCCTGAGCGCTATGACGGAGTCTACATCATTAATGATGAACCCCTCACCTATGCGGATGCGGTTAGTGGACCGGAGTCAACAAAATGGATTGAAGCTATGCGAGCCGAGATGGACTCCATGTCTGATAACCAAGTCTGGGATTTAGTTGATCCGCCTCCGGGAGTAATCCCTGTAGACTGCAAGTGGATCTTCAAAAAGAAGAAAGACATGGATGGTAACGTAGTTACCTATAAGGGCAGACTAGTTGCGAAAGGTTTCAAACAAATCTACGGGATAGATTATGATGAAACTTTCTCTCCTGTAGCCATGTTCAAGTCCATTCGAATTATTCTCGCGATAGCAGCATATTTTGATTATGAGATCTGGCAAATGGATGTGAAAACTGCTTTCCTTAATGGAAAACTGGAAGAGGATGTGTATATGACACAACCTGAAGGTTTCATCAACCCGTCAGAAGGTCATAAAATATGCAAATTAAAGAAGTCCATTTATGGACTAAAACAAGCATCGAGAAGCTGGAATATTCGTTTTGATGAATCAGTTTCTGAATTTGGCTTCATCAAAAATGAAGATAACCCGTGTGTATATAAAAGGTTTAGTGGGAGTGTGATTACTTTCCTAGTCCTCTACGTCGATGATATTTTAATCATTGGAAATGATATTTCTGAACTACATGCAGTCAAGGCATGGTTAAGAAATTGTTTCCAAATGAAAGATTTGGGAGAAGCAGCCTATATACTAGGTGTGGAGATCTATAGAGATAGATCTAATAGGCTTCTCGGGCTGTGCCAGCGTACTTACATCGATAAGGTCCTGGAAAGATTCCATTTAGAAAATTCTAAAAGAGGTTATCTTCCAGTCAGACATGGTCTGAATCTTTCAAAGAGCCAGTGTCCTCAAACACAGTCTGAGAAAGATGAGATGGACAATACGCCTTATGCTTCGGCTATTGGGTCCATCATGTATGCGATGTTATGTACTCACCCAGACGTCGCTTACGGGTTAAGTGTGACCAGTCGGTTCCAAGGTAATCCAGGGAAGGCACACTGGATTGCAGTCAAGAACGTTTTGAAATATCTTCGCAGAACCAAAAATATGTTCTTGATTTATGGAGGTCAGGAAGAGCTCAGTATCGAAGGATATACTGATGCTTCGTTCCAGTCTGACTAAGATGATTTCCGATCGCAATCAGGCTATGTTTTTAGCTTGAATGGAGGAGCAGTGGTGTGGAAGAGTTTCAAGCAATCAACTATTGCTGATTCCACAACAGAAGCCGAGTATGTTGCAGCCTCAGAGGCATCAAAGGAGGCAGTTTGGATTCGTAAATTCGTTCAGGAACTTGGTGTCGTTCCTTCGAGTGCAGATCCATTGGTTATCTTCTGTGATAACACTGGAGCGATTGCACAAGCGAAGGAACCACGGTCACACCAGAAGTCCAAGCACATACAGAGAAGGTTTCACCTGATTCGTGAGATCAGTAATCAAGGAGACATTAAGCTCTGCAAGGTTCATACAGATGACAATCTAGCTGACCCGCTTACAAAGCCTCTGGCGCAGCAGAAGCATGAGAAGCACTGTAACAATATGGGTTTGAGATACCTGAACCATTAGTTTAAGTGCAAGTGGGAGATTGTTGGGGTATGCCCTTAAGGCCAATGTTTGAGGCTTTGGGCTATTTTCAGTATCATGTATAAACAATATATATGTTTTATAAAGGCAATTGTTATTATTCAGATTGTTACATTATCTGCTGCTGTATGTATACTTTTGAGTAATGTCTCAATGATGTTCAGCTTAGCTGACATTCAGTATTGTCCTTAGTCGAGATATCTCGGTGAACATGAGACAGCCTTGATATGATTGAGACTAATGTGTGTTCTAATCTTGTGGGATGCTTCGAGCGTGGAATAAGATTAGACACATAGGTGCATTGGATGTACTGGACTGACCCTTCTTTGGATATTCAATTGTTTGTCACAATGTGAATAATCCTTGTATGCAAGCAAGTGGTATATTCCCTCTGACTTGAGATCACTTGTGTTTCTAAATGATGATTGGCATTGTCTTGAGGTAGTTCAATATCATTTGAAAGATAATGGTTAAGGATTATCTTGGATAGTGGGCATGAGTCATGCTAGGGCACTTGTGATAGATATAGGATTGCCTCTCCTGGTTGGAGTGTGATGTTCTAAGGGGGCCCTTGGATGAAATGGTTGAGAATGTGTATGGCCATACCCAGACGACTGAAAGTCCCCTAAAAAGGGGGCGAAACCCTAATAGGCGCAATCAGAGGTTTTAACACAGCGGAAGAAAGGATTTCTAGATCGATTGCATGCTTGTCATATGATCAACTTTGATAAACTTGTATACATCAAAAGATACATACCGATGCCATTTCTTGGATGGCGTCTTGGAAGCAGAGATCGAAAGGGCTCTCCTCCAAAGCGTGCGCACACAAGATGAATCTTGGCTTCTCCTTGTCGCTCCTTGTGCTAGCAAGGTTCTCCAAGTCTCCTGATCGAATGGAAAGAAAAGGGATGTTTTCTTTGCTTGGCCGAATCCTCTCCAAAGCGTCAAAGCTTTACCATACAAGAGTGTGTCGAGAGAGGTGGGCGAGAGGTGAGAATAGAGCTTTCTCTCTACAAACGTGAGACGTGGTCTCAACTTGAGATCATGGCTTCTAAAAATAGCAAACCACTTCTCAATGCGACCATGGGTTTACCCCAAGCGCATTTTTTGCTCTCCCCTTTGAACCATGCGCTCACATGATGAGCCGGTTCATTTTGGTTTGGTTCAAAGACCAATTAACCCAAGCCTTTGGTCTAGATCTCATTAAACTTAAAGGTTCAAGATCTAACCGTTCATCTCTTGATGCTCTTGATCTCACCGATCTAGCATCAACTCTCTCGATTAAAGCTTACCGATCTCAAGCCCTAATCAATCAAACATGATCAGACCAGATCTCACTTACAATCAGAGTTTAAATCCCTTTAAACTGAACCAAAACAATTCAGTCCACACGATCTGACATAAGTAAGCCATATCATCAAATTGTGCGACCCTAAGGGTTTCCTTTAAATGTCGGTAACGATAACTCACGTTATCACGATCAGTGAGGGGTATCTAGCAACACATCACTGTCTCCCGATATAAAGGAAAGAGTCTTCCAAGACTACACCCAAACCACAGCACAAGTGTGAACCCAAGTCACTTGACATATGTGTTTCCTTTGCAACTGGATGTTCTTATTGGACAAGCGTGTCAAGCCTGTAATTCCAATATGATGAGAATGATTAGATCAGATGAAACATAGTCATCTGGGTATGGCCATACACTCTCTCAATCATCTCATCCAGGGGGCCCCTATAGAACATCACACTCCAATCAAGGAGACGGCAATCCTATATCTATCACTAGTGCCCTAACATGACTCATGCTCACTATCCAAGATAGTCTATAACCATTATGTTTCAAATGATATTGAACTACCTCAAAACAATGCCAATCATCATTTAGAAACACAAGTGATCTCAAGTCAGAGGAAATATGCCACTTGTTTGCATATAAGGATTATTCATATTGTGACAAGCAACTGAATATCCTAAGTAGGGTCTGTCCAGTACATCCAATGTACCCATGAGTCTACATCTTATTCCATGCTCGAAGCATCCTATAAGACTAGAACACATATTAGTCTCAATCATATCAAGGCTGTCTCATGTTCACCAAGATATCTCGACTAAGGACAATACTGCATGTCAGCCAAACTGAACAGCATTGAGACATTATTCAGAAGTATACATATTGCAGCAGATGATGTAACAACCTGAATAACAACCATTGCCTTTATAAACATAGAGTTTATATACATGATACTGATATAATCCCAAGGCCTCAAACATTAGCCTTAAGGGCATACCCCAACAATCTCCCACTTGCACTTAATCTAATGGTTGAGAAATCTCAAACCCATATTATTACAGTGCTTCACATGCTTCTGCTGCGCCAGAGGCTTTGTAAGCGGGTCAGCCAGATTGTCATCTGTATGAACCTTGCAGACTTTGATCTCGCCACGATCAATGATCTCCCGGATCAAGTGAAACCTTCTCTGTATGTGCTTGGACTTCTGGTGCGACCGTGGTTCCTTTGCTTGTGCTATTGCTCCAGTGTTATCACAGAAGATAACCAAAGGATCTGCACTCGAAGGAACAACACCAAGTTCCTGAACGAACTTACGAATCCACACTGCCTCCTTGGATGCTTCTGAGGCTGCAACATACTCGGCTTCTGTTGTGGAATCAACAACAATTGACTGTTTGAAACTTTTCCACACCACTGCTCCTCCATTCAAGCTAAAAACATAGCCTGATTGCGATCGGAAATCATCCTGGTCAGACTGGAACGAAGCGTCAGTATATCCATCAATACTGAGTTCTTCCTGACCTCCATATATCAAGAACATATCTTTGGTCCTCCGAAGATATTTCAAAATGTTCTTGACTGCAATCTAGTGTGCCTGCCCTGGATTACTTTGGAATCGACTGGTCACGCTTAACCCGTAAGCTACGTCTGGGCGAGTACACAACATCGCATACATAATGGACCCAATAGCCGAAGCATAAGGCGTATTGTCCATTTCATCTCTCTCAGTCTGTGTTTGTGGACACTGACTCTTTGAAAGATTCAGACCATGTCTGACTGGAAGATATCCTCTTTTAGAATTTTCTAAATGGAATCTCTCCAGGACTTTATCGATGTAAGTACTCTGGCACAGCCCGAGAAGCCTCTTAGATCTATCTCTGTAGATCTTCACACCTAATACATAGGCTGCTTCTCCTAAATCTTTCATCTGGAAACATTTTCTTAACCATGCCTTAACCGCATGTAGTTCAGGAATATCGTTTCCAATGATTAAGATATCATCGACGTAGAGGACTAGGAAAGTAATCACGCTCCCACTAAACCTCTTATTTACACACGGGTCATCTTCATTCTTGATGAAACCAAATTCACAGATTGATTCATCAAAACGAATATTCCAGCTTCTTGATGCTTGTTTAAGTCCATAAATGGACTTCTTTAATTTGCATATTTTATGACGATCTGATGGATTAGTGAAACCTTCAGGTTGTGTCATATACACATCCTCTTCTAATTTTCCATTAAGGAAAGCAGTCTTCACATCCATCTGCCAGATCTCATAATCATAATATGCTGCTATCGCAAGAATAATCCGAATAGACTTGAACATGGCTACAGGAGAGAAAGTTTCATCATAATCTATCCCGTAGATTTGTTTGAAACCTTTCGCAACTAGCCTGCCTTTATAGGTAACTACGTTACCATCCATGTCAATCTTCTTTTTGAAGATCCACTTACAGCCTATAGGGATTACTCCCGGAGGCGGATCAACCAAATCCCAGACTTGGTTATCTGACATGGAGTCCATTTCGGCTCGCATAGCTTCAAGCCATCTTGCTGATTCCGGTCCACTGACCGCATCCGCATAAGTGAGGGGTTCATCATCAATGATGTAGACTCCGTCATAGCGTTCAGGCTGTCGACGGATCCTTCCCGATCTTCGCGGTTCCCGTGATATCTGAGCCTCAGGTTGTTCAGTAACCTGATCTACTGGCTCAGGCTCATCCAACTGTGCTTGACTACTTTATCCTTCTTCTGGATTCTCATCCAGCTTTATTTCTCTCCCACTGGCCTCTTGCAGAAGAAATTACTTCTCAAGAAAAATAGCCGTCCGAGCAACAAATACTTTGTTCTCTTTGGGATCGTAGAAATAATAACCCTTAGTTTCTTTAGGGTAACCGACAAAGATACATTTATCAGATCTGCTCTCCAGTTTCCCAGAGGCGAGCTTTTTGACATAACCCTCGCAACCCCAGATCTTGATAAATGTCAAGCTCGGCTGTTTCCCATACCATAACTCATATGGAGTCTTTGAAACTGCCTTGGATGGCACTCGGTTTAGTACCTTTGCAGCTGTTTCCAGTGCAAATCCCCAAAAGGAGTAAGGTAGAGTAGCCTGACTCATCATAGAACGAACCATATCCAGTAAAGTTCTATTTCTCCTCTCAGATACACCATTCCACTGCGGTGTTCCTGGCGGAGTGAGCTGTGAGATAATCCCACACTCCTTCAGATAGTCAGTAAACTCATGACTCAAGTATTCTCCACCTCGATCTGAACGAAGTGCCTTGATATTTCGGCCTAGCTGATTCTGTACTTCATTTTTGAACTCTTTGAACTTGTCAAAAGATTCACTCTTATGTCTCATTAGATAGACATAACCATACCTACTGAAATCATCAGTAAAGGTAATGAAGTATGAATAGCCACCTCTGGCATGTTTACTAAATGGCCCACACACATCACTGTGAATGAGGTCAAGTAAACCTGAAGCCCTTTGACCTTTGTTTGAAAAAGGAGACTTCGTCATTTTACCCAATAAACAAGCTTTGCATGTATCAAGCTCCTCATAGGAGAATGATCCCAGCAGTCCATGGTCATGCAACCGCTTAATGCGCTTCTTGTTAATATGGCCTAAACGACTATGCCATAGCAAGGTGCTGTCATCAGCATACTTGGCTTTCTTAATATCAATCTGTTGTATAGAACATTCCATGTCCAACATGAATAACCCATTGTTAATTGGCCCAGTAGCATAAACAATATTATCAAAAGAAATATAACACTTTGAAATCTTGCATTCAAAGGAAAACCCCTTCCTGACAAGAGCAGGAATAGAGATAATATTCTTAGTTATGCTCGGTACAAAATAACAATTGTCCAGTTCTAATACAAGACTAGATGGTAAAGAGATGTGATAAACTCCTACAGCAACAGCAGCAACCCGTGCCCCATTTCCTACTCGTAGGTCCACCTCATGCTGTCCCACCTGTCTTCTTCTCTTGAGTTCCTGTACATTTGAACAAATGTGAACTCCACATGCAGTGTCTAACACCCATGAAATAGAAGAAGATAACATGACATCAGTCACGTAAATACCTGAGCCAGAAGCGAAAGAGTTGCTTCCCTTCTTCTCTCCTTGGAGCGCTTTACAGTCCTTTTTCCAGTGACCCAACTGGCCACAATGGAAACATCTGTATTCCTTCGACCACTTTACCTTTTGTTTCAGAGCCTTGTTGTAGCTCTTGACAGGGGCTTTGCCCTTCTTCCCCTTCTTCTTGTTCCTAGAAGGAACCATGAGGACAGAGGATGAAGGCATTCCCTTCTCACGAGACTGAGTCTGCTCAGTTGTCAAGAGCATATTCAGTAACTCTGCAGGCGTACAGTCGATCTTATTCATATTAAAATTAATGATGAACGGATCGAAAGAAGCCGGGAGAGACTGCAGGATGATGTCTACAACAAGCTCCTGATTGATGGTGTGTCCCAGTTTCTCTAGAACCTCCTTGTACCCAATCATCTTGAGCACGTGAGCTCCCACTGGACTCCCTTCAGTCAGTTTGCTCTGAAAGAAAAGTTTAGTCAAGTTATAGCGTTCAGTCCTTGCCTGTGCTGCATACAGCATCTTGAGGTTTGCTATAATTTCTATAGCAGATAAATCCTCATGCTGACGTTGCAGCTGTGGCGTCATAGACGCTAGCATAAGGCAAGCGACGTCAATGCTATCATTGACATGCTTTTCATAAGCATCCCGAACCGCCCTTGCGGCGTTCGGAGCGGGTTAAGGCGGTATAGCCGTCTCGAGGACATACAGTTTCCTCTCAGCCTTAAGAACAATCTTAAGGTGTCCGTACCAGTCTGAGAAGTTTGGCCCAGCAAACTTCTCCCTTTCCAGTAGGGATCGCACATTGAAGGCTGTGGTGTTCGTTGCTGCAGTAATCTACAACAATGCAAGAACAGCAAGGTCAGTATCAATGTTAGAATCAATTCAGGACTTAAGAATGATTCTTTTCTCACTATTTTATCTGGCTGAAAAATCCAGCAAAACAGCCCGAAAGAGTGAAACTCTTTTAGTGAGATGGAATCCAGATTTCATACTTGGTCTCCGCGTCCCGCTCAGGCGAGATAAGATGCACAGAGAGTACAAGCACTAATCTCTGGTAGGCAATCCCTGCCAATCGCCAACCCGTGCGATTCCCCTTCATCTGGGCAATCCAGCAGACTGTGCCAACTGAGTTGGTACAACACAGTCTCTGATCCCACAGATGGCTGCCTCCATATGGCTACCATATGCTCAATATGTAGCCTACATGGTCAAGCTGACCCGACCTACTCCCTAGACCACCACGTGCTATGCTGAGCAACGAGAAGCGATAAATCCCTTCTCTGTAACACGCAGGTGTAATCACACACCATCTGAAGATAGATGGGCGTGCCCACTGAGTGGGTACAACACGGCCCCAACGATAGTCAGAACAGTGAGGTTTCGCGTCAGAAGGCTATCGTGCTTGATATTTAACGTTGGATTTTAACGGTCCTTTTATCTTCTTACTATCATTCAAACCCTATGGTGATAGCAGAAGAATAGATCATGCAGTTATAAAATTACTTAAACAATAAATTAAAAGCATGATGATCTTATGTGGTAAAAGCCCATTAAGCCTAAGTAAGACCTTAATTAACTTAAGTCTTCACTTGAGCTCTTCTTGGGTCTTTTGCATTTCCTCTGGACCAACCCGGGCCCAAGCGTCCACTGCAGTTCAAGTGCGCCCACCAGGTAAAATGCGCCTGTCCTAGAGTCGAACCCTAGACCTCCCACTGGTGAAGCCACTTGCTGCATGCGCCTCTGCCATGTGTGCTCTGTGCTCATGTCTGATTAAAATACAATTTAGTCTATCTAGACATGATTGACACGCAGGTCAATTACACTTTATAAATTAATGAAAATGTGATGCGCAGATCACAATAAAAATTTATAATTTATAATCCAGGCACGCAGGCCCCAGCACAGCACATATTAATCGGGCAGCCCACATAAGATTAAATAAACATTCAATCATTTTATACAAACATCATGTGATTCAATCAAGAAAATAAATTTTTTTTTTTTTGAAAATCCCATTGGCATCAATTTTATTTCCTTATATGCCCTACTCCCATACAACGGTCCATTAATAGGGATCCACTCATCAGACCTAGTCAGACCCACTGCCCTTGCATGCACCAAGTCCTAACTGACTTGAGTCGACCTTATGGTCAACCATGCATGCGCTGGGCTGAACGACCCTCATGAGTTCTGGCAAGCGGGTGTGACCCCGGGCCTAACTCATGAGCATTCACTGGTTGTCTCAACCAGACATCGCTACACGCCTGTCTGCAGTCGACCTATAGCCACCTCATGCTTGCGCATAGGTGCCATCTGGTCGACCCATCTAGGCTGTCAGATGGTCTGATCAGACTGTTGGGTCTAGACTCGATTGATGACTTCAACCCTAATAACCCGTCTAAGTTTTTAAAGCAGACGCATTAGATCTAATGAGGGGCGCACAAGTAATTTGGTTTGACAAAAACAACAAGCGCCAACATTCATGCGCCAACAAAAATATACAACAAATTTCGCATATCATGTAGATTCGCATGTAAACAGCCATTAGATCAAGTATTAGTGCAAACATGAATCACATATTAAGATCAAGCAATCATATGATTCAAACATAAAACGCATGATCTGATACCAATTGAAAGTCCCCTAAAAAGGGGGCGAAACCCTAATAGGTGCAATCAGAGGTTTTAACACAGCGGAAGAAAGGATTTCTAGATCGATTGCATGCTTATCATATGATCAACTTTGATAAACTTGTATACATCAAAAGATACATACCGATGCCATTTCTTGGATGGCATCTTGGAAGCAGAGATCGAAAGGGCTCTCCTCCAAAGCGTGCGCACACAAGATGAATCTTGGCTTCTCCTTGTCGCTCCTTGTGCTAGCAAGGTTCTCCAAGTCTCCTGATCGAATGGAAAGAAAAGGGATGTTTTCTTTGCTTGGCCGAATCCTCTCCAAAGCGTCAAAGCTTTACCATACAAGAGTGTGTCGAGAGAGGTGGGCGAGAGGAGAGAATAGAGCTTTCTCTCTACAAACGTGAGACGTGGTCTCAACTTGAGATCATGGCTTCTAAAAATAGCAAACCACTTCTCAATGCGACCATGGGAATACCCCAAGCGCATTTTTTGCTCTCCCCTTTGAACCATGCGCTCACATGATGAGCCGGTTCATTTTGGTTTGGTTCAAAGACCAATTAACCCAAGCCTTTGGTCTAGATCTCATTAAACTTAAAGGTTCAAGATCTAACCGTTCATCTCTTGATGCTCTTGATCTCACCGATCTAGCATCAACTCTCTCGATTAAAGCTTACCGATCTCAAGCCCTAATCAATCAAACATGATCAGACCAGATCTCACTTACAATCAGAGTTTAAATCCCTTTAAACTGAACCAAAACAATTCAGTCCACACGATCTGACATAAGTAAGCCATATCATCAAATTGTGCGACCCTAAGGGTTTCCTTTAAATGTCGGTAACGATAACTCACGTTATCACGATCAGTGAGGGGTATCTAGCAACACATCACTGTCTCCCGATATAAAGGAAAGAGTCTTCCAAGACTACACCCAAACCACAGCACAAGTGTGAACCCAAGTCACTTGACATATGTGTTTCCTTTGCCACTGGATGTTCTTATTGGACAAGCGTGTCAAGCCTGTAATTCCAATATGATGAGAATGATTAGATCAGATGAAACATAGTCATCTGGGTATGGCCATACACTCTCTCAATCATCTCATCCAGGGGGCCCCTATAGAACATCACACTCCAATCAAGGAGACGGCAATCCTATAACTATCACTAGTGCCCTAACATGACTCATGCTCACTATCCAAGATAGTCTATAACCATTATGTTTCAAATGATATTGAACTACCTCAAAACAATGCCAATCATCATTTAGAAACACAAGTGATCTCAAGTCAGAGGAAATATGCCACTTGTTTGCATATAAGGATTATTCATATTGTGACAAGCAACTGAATATCCTAAGTAGGGTCTGTCCAGTACATCCAATGTACCCATGAGTCTACATCTTATTCCATGCTCGAAGCATCCTATAAGACTAGAACACATATTAGTCTCAATCATATCAAGGCTGTCTCATGTTCACCAAGATATCTCGACTAAGGACAATACTGAAGAGTCCCCTTCAAGGGGGAGCGCAGGCAGATAAAACCCCTTTCTAGAGGGGGGCGAACCCTAGAGCATGCGGAAAATGTACTCTTCTAGGGTTTCAATAAAATCGTTTGCATGAACACATATATATGATCAACTTTATATGTATTGCAAAGATCAAGTTTGAGATCTTTTACCAAAGCCATGATAAAGGGTGTCGGCTTGGAAGCAAGAGGGCAAGTAAGCACTCCTCCAAACAAAACACACACTAGATGAGAGATGGCTACCCTTTAGGATCTTCCTTGTGCTAGCAAGAGATCTCCCCAAAGTTCCTTGTCGTGTGTTGATGACGAGATGTGCTTGGCCGAGAGCTTCCTTGTCCAAGAGTCCTCTCTTCGTCGAATGAAGGAGACCAGAGAGTAATTGGCAAATTGCTTTGAGGTTTTTCTCATTCAAGTGATGGCGTTACACTTCCAAATATGGAAGGTTATCAAGCCATGCGACCACTTGAAGAAAAACCGCCTAAGATGCCTTTAAACCTTGAACCATACGTTCACCCATGTGAACCGGTTCAAGCCAATTAGGTTCAATTCAATTCGGTTCAAAAACCCAAATTAAACCAGCCCAAGCCATGGTCTAGATCTCTATGAACCAAACGGTTCAAGATCTAACCGTTCATCTCTTGATGCTCTTGATCTCTTCGATCTAGCATCCATACTCTCGATCGAAGCTTACCGATTTGAAGCCCTAATCAATCAAACATGATCAGACCAGATCTCACTTACAATCAGAGTCTAATCTCCTTTTAACTGAACTAAAACAATTCAGTCCACACGATCTGACTTAAGTAAGCCATATCATCAAATTGTGCGACCCTAAGGGTTTCCTTTAAATGTCGGTAACGATAACTCACGTTATCACAATCAGTGAGGGGTATCTAGCAACACATCACTGTCTCCCGATATAAAGGAAAGAGTCTTCCAAGACTTCACCCAAACCACAGCACAAGTGTGAATCATTTCACAAGGCATACATGTTTCCTTTGCCACTGGATGTTCTTATTGGACAAGTGTGTTAAACTTGTAGCTCCAATATGATGAGCATGATTAGATCAGATGAACATAGTCATCTGGGTATGGCCATACACTTTCTCAATCATCTCATATAAGGGGGGCCCCTTTAGAACACCACACTCCTTCCACAAGGAGACGGCAATCCTTTATCTATCACTAGTATCCGAACCTAACTCATGATCATTATCCAAGATAGTCTATAACCATTATCTTTCAAATGATATTGAACTACCTCAAAATAATGACATTCATCATTTAGAAATACAAGTGATCTCAAGTCAAAGGACATGTGCCACTTGATGCAAACAAGGATTATTCACATTGTGACAAGCAATGGAATATCCCAGTAGGGTCTGTCCAGTACATCCAATGTACCCATGAGTCTACATCTTATTCCATGCTCGAAGCATCCTATAAGATTAGAACACATATTAGTCTCAAGCATATCAAGGCTGTCTCAAGTTCACCAAGATATCTCGACTAAGGACTTTATAGCATGTCAGCCTAGCTGAACAGCTTTGAGACATTATTCAGTAGTACACTTATTACTGCAGACAAGGTAACAACCTGAATAATAACCATGCCTTTATAAACACAAAAGTTTATTACATGATACTGATACAATCCCAAAGGCCTCAAACATTAGCCTTAAGGGCATACCCCAACAATCTCCCACTTGCACTTAATCTAATGGTTGAGAAATCTCAAACCCATATTATTACAGTGCTTCTCATGCTTCTGCTGCGCCAGAGGCTTGGTAAGCGGGTCTGCCAGATTGTCATCTGTATGAACTTTGCATATTTTGATCTCGCCTCGATCAATGATCTCCCGGATCAAGTGAAACCGTCTCTGTATGTGCTTGGACTTCTGGTGCGACCGTGGTTCCTTTGCTTGTGCGATTGCTCCAGTGTTATCACAGAAGATAACCAAAGGATCTGCACTCGAAGGAACGACACCAAGTTCTCTCACGAACTTACGAATCCACACTGCCTCCTTGGATGCTTCCGAGGCTGCAACATATTCGGCTTCTGTTGTGGAATCAGCAACAGTTGACTGTTTGAAACTTTTCCACACCACTGCTCCACCATTCAAGCTAAAAACATAGCCTGATTGCGATCGGAAATCATCCTGGTCCGACTGGAACGAAGCGTCAGTATATCCTTCAATACTGAGTTCTTCCTGACCACCATATATCAAGAACATATCTTTGGTCCTCCGCAGATATTTTAAAATGTTCTTGACTGCAATCCAGTGCGCCACACCTGGATTACTTTGGAATCGACTGGTCACGCTTAACCCGTAAGCGACGTCAGGGCGAGTACACAACATCGCATACATAATGGACCCAATAGCCGAAGCATAAGGCGTATTGTCCATTTCATCTTCCTCAGTCTGTGTTTGTGGACACTGACTCTTCGAAAGATTCATACCATGTCTGACTGGAAGATATCCACGTTTAGAATTCTCTAAATGGAATCTTTCCAGGACTTTATCGATGTAAGTACTCTGGCACAGCCCGAGAAGCCTCTTAGATCTATCTCTGTAGATCTTCACACCTAGTACATAGGCTGCTTCTCCTAGATCTTTCATCTGGAAACATTTTGCTAACCATGCTTTAACAGCATGCAGTTCAGGAATATCATTTCCAATGATCAAGATATCATCGACGTAGAGGACTAGTAAAGTAATCACGCTCCCACTAAACCTCTTATATACACACGGGTCATCTTCGTTCTTGATGAAACCAAACTCAGAGATTGATTCATCAAAACGAATATTCCAGCTTCTAGATGCTTGTTTAAGTCCATAAATGGACTTCTTTAACTTGCATATTTTATGACGATCTGATGGATTCGTGAAACCTTCAGGTTGTGTCATATACACATCCTCATCCAGATTTCCATTAAGGAAAGCTGTTTTCACATCCATCTGCCAGATCTCATAATCGTAATATGCAGCTATCGCGAAAAGAATCCGAATAGACTTGAACATGGCTACAGGTGAGAAAGTTTCATCATAATCTATCCCGTAGATTTGTTTGAAACCTTTCGCAACTAGCCTGCCTTTATAGGTAACCACGTTACCATCCATGTCAATCTTCTTCTTGAAGATCCATTTACAGCCTATAGGGATTACTCCCGGAGGCAGATCAACCAAATCCCAGACTTGGTTATCTGACATGGAGTCCATCTCGGCTCGCATAGCTTCAAGCCATCTTGCTGACTCCGGTCCACTGACCGCATCCGCATAAGTGAGGGGTTCATCATTATCAATGATGTAGACTCCGTCATAGCGCTCAGGCTGTCGACGGATCCTTCCCGATCTTCGCGGTTCCCGTGATATCTGAGCCTCAGGTTGTTCATTAACCTGATTTACCGGCTCAGGCTCATCCAACTGTGCTTGACTACTTTGTCCTTCCTCTGGATTCTCATCCAGCCTTATTTCTCTCCCACTGGCCTCTTGCAGAAGAAACTCCTTCTCAAGAAATATGGCCGTCCGAGCAACAAATACTTTGTTCTCTTTGGGATCGTAGAAATAATAACCCTTAGTTTCCTTAGGGTAACCGACAAATATACATTTCTCAGATCTGCTCTCCAGTTTCCCAGAGGCGAGCTTTTTGACATAAGCCTCGCAACCCCAGATCCTGATAAATGTCAAGCTTGGCTGTTTCCCATACCATAACTCATATGGCGTCTTAGAAGCTGCCTTGGATGGCACTCGGTTTAGTACCTTTGCAGCTGTTTCCAGTGCAAAACCCCAAAAGGAGTATGGAAGAGTAGCCTGACTCATCATAGAACGAACCATATCAAGTAACGTTCTATTTCTCCTCTTGGACACACCATTCCATTGCGGTGTTCCTGGCGGAGTGAGCTGTGAGATAATCCCACACTCCTTTAGATAGTCAGTAAACGCATGACTTAGGTATTCTCCACCTCGATCAGAACGAAGTGCCTTGATATTTCGGCCTAACTGATTTTGTACTTCATTTTTGAACTCTTTGAACTTGTCAAAAGATTCACTTTTATGTCTCATCAGATAGACATACCCATACCTACTGAAATCATCAGTAAAGGTAATGAAGTACTGATAGCCACCTCTGGCATGTTTACTAAATGGCCCACACACATCACTGTGTATGAGGTCAAGTAAACCTGAAGCCCTTTGACCTTTATTTGGAAAAGGTGACTTCGTCATTTTACCCATCAAACAAGCTTTGCATGTATCAATCTCCTCATAGGAGAATGATCCCAGCAGTCCATGATCATGCAACCGCTTAATGCGTTTCTCGTTTATATGGCCTAAACGACTATGCCATAGCAAGGTGCTGTCATCAGCATTCTTGGCTTTCTTATTATCAATCTTATGTATAGAACTTTCCATGTCCAACATGTATAACCCATTGTTAATTGAACCAGTAGCATAAACAATATTACCATAAGATAAAACACACTTTGAAATATTGCATTCAAAGGCAAATCCTTTCCAGACAAGAGCAGGAATGGAGATAATATTTTTAGTTATACTGGGAACAAAATAACAACTGTTTAGTTCCAATACAAGTCCAGATGGTAAAGAAATGAAATAGTCTCCTACAGCAACAGCAGCAACCCGTGCCCCGTTTCCAACGCGTAGGTCTACCTCATGCTGTCCCACCTGTCTTCTTCTCTTGAGTTCCTGTACATTTGAACAAATGTGAACTCCACATGCAGTGTCCAACACCCATGAAATAGAAGAAGATGAAACCATGACTTCCGTCACGTATATACCTGAGCCAGAAGCGATGCTTCCCCTCTTATCTCCTTGGAGCGCTTTACAGTCCTTTTTCCAGTGACCCAGCTGGCCACAGTGGAAACACCTGTTGTCCTTCGACCGCTTCACCTTCTGTTTCAGAGCCTTACTGTAGTTCTTGACAGGGGCCTTGCCCTTCTTCCCCTTCTTCTTGTTCCTAGAAGGAACCAGTAAGACAGAGGTTGAAGGCTTTCCCTTCAGAGTTTCCTCAGTAGTCAAGAGCATATTCAGCAGCTCTGCCGGAGTACAATCGATTTTGTTCATATTAAAGTTAATAATGAACGCATCGAAAGAGGGCGGGAGAGACTGCAGAATTATGTCTACAGCAAGCTCCTGGTTAATGGTATGCCCCAGTTTCTCTAGAGCCTCCTTGTGCCCAATCATCTTGAGCACGTGAGCTCCAACTGGGCTCCCTTCAGCCAGTTTGCTCTGAAAGAAGAGCTTCGTCAGATTATAGCGTTCTGTCCTCGCCTGTGCAGCATACAGCATCTTGAGGTTCGCTATAATCTCTATAGCCGACATATCCTCATGCTGACGCTGCAGCGGTGGCATCATAGACGCTAGCATCAGGCAAGCGACATCAATGCTATCATTGACATGCTTTTCATAGGCTTCACGAACCGCCCTTGCAGCGTTCGCAGCGGGTTGAGGCGGCACTGCCGTCTCGAGGACATACAGTTTCCTCTCTGCCTTAAGAACGATCTTAAGGTGTCCGAACCAGTCAGAGAAGTTCGGCCCAGCAAACTTCTCCCTTTCCAGTAGGGATCGCACATTGAAGCTCATGGTGTTCGTTGCTGCAGGAATCTACAACAATGCAAGAACAGCAAGGTCAGTATCAATGTTCAGAATCAATCCAGGACTTAAGAAAGATTCTTTTTCTCACTATTTTGTCTGACTGAAAAATCCAGTAAACAGTCCGAAAGAGTAACACTCTTTTAGTGAGATGGGATCCAGATTTCATACTTGGTCTCCGCGTCCCGCTCAGGCGAGATAAGATGCACAGAGATGACAAGCATTAATTTCTAGTAGGCTGTCCCAGCCAATCGCCAACCCGTGCGATTCCCCTTCATCTGGGCAATCCAGCAGACTGTGCCAACTGAGTTGGTACAACACAGTCTCTGATCCCACAGATGGCTGCCTCCATGCGCTACCATATGCGCCACATATGTAGCCTACATGGTCAAGCTGACCCGACCTACTCCCTGGACCACCACGTGCTATGCTGAGCAACGAGAAGCGATAAATCCCTTCTCTGTAACACGCAGGTGAAATCCCGCACCGTCTGAAGATAGATGGACGTGCCCACTGAGTGGGTACAACACGGCTCCAACGATAATCAGAACAGTGAGGTTTCGCGTCAGAAGGCTTACGAGCTTGATATGTTAGCGTTGGATTTTAACGGTCCTTTTATCTTCTTCACTATCATGCAATTCCTATAGTGATAGCAGAAGATAAACTCATGCAGTTCTAATTATATAAGCAATAAAAAGAAAGCATGGATCTTATGTGGTAAAAGCCCAAAGCCTAAGTAAGACCTTAAGATACTTAAGTCTTCACTTGCTCTTCTTGGGACTTTTGCATCTCATCTGGTCCAACCCAGGGCCCTAGCGCCAAGAGCACCTCAGGTGCGCCACCAGCTGAATGCCCCTCTAGGATGTGTGCCTTTGTGCTCTTGTCTAATCAAATACAATTTGATCTATCTAGACAAGTTTGACTCACAGGTCAATTATACAATCAATGAATTAAAAAGTGATTCGCAGATCACAAAATAATAATTTACCAGGCTCGCAGGCCCCAGCACAGCACACAATAAAAGGGCAACCCACATAAGATGAAATAAACAAGCATCATGGCATCATTCAATCAACATGTGATCCATTACAAAGAAAATAAAATTTTTGAAAACCCCATTGGCATCAATTTTAATTTTCTTATAAGCCCTACAACCTTACAATGGTCCATTGATAGGGATCCACTCATCCAACTAGTCAGATCCTCTGCCCTTGCATGCACCAAGTCCTAACTGACTCGAGTTGACCTAATGGTCAACCATGCATGCGCCAAGGGCTGAACAACCCTCATGAGTTCTGGCAAGCGGGTGTGACCCCGGGCCTAACTCATGTGTGTTCACTGAGTTGTCTCAACCAGACCTCGCTACACGCCTAAGATGCAATCGACCTATGGCCACCTCGTGCTTGCGCACAGGTGCCATCTGGTCGATCCATCTAGGCTGTCAGATGGTCTGATCAGACTAGTGGATCTAACTTAGAGGTGACTTCAACCCCATCAACCCATCTAAGGGTTTATAGTAGGCGCCACTTAGATCTAGTGAGGCGCGCAAGATGTAATGAATTTTATAAAGACATTCAACAAGCGCCATCAAGAAACATGCGCCAAGAATCATACAAGTAATAACATGTAGTTTCGCATGTTGACATTAGATCTATCCATTAGCGCAAACATGTGATATCAATCATGCGCCAACATCTAATGACTAGCATGTATTCATGGTGATGATAGATCTACAACAATGGCGCAAACTTGGATCACTAAAGCAATCATAAGATTCATGCATAACCCGCTCTGATACCAATTGAAGAGTCCCCTTCAAGGGGGAGCGCAGGCAGATAAAACCCCTTTCTAGAGGGGGGCGAACCCTAGAGCATGCGGAAAATGTACTCTTCTAGGGTTTCAATAAAATCGTTTGCTTGAACACATATATATGATCAACTTTATATGTATTGCAAAGATCAAGTTTGAGATCTTTTACCATAGCCATGATAAAGGGTGTCGGCTTGGAAGCAAGAGGGCAAGTAAGCACTCCTCCAAAGAAAACACACACTAGATGAGAGATGGCTACCCTTTAGGATCTTCCTTGTGCTAGCAAGAGATCTCCCCAAAGTTCCTTGTCGTGTGTTGATGACGAGATGTGCTTGGCCGAGAGCTTCCTTGTCCAAGAGTCCTCTCTTCGTCGAATGAAGGAGACCAGAGAGTAATTGGCAAATTGCGTTGAGGTTTTTCTCATTCAAGTGATGGCGTTACACTTCCAAATATGGAAGGTTATCAAGCCATGCGACCACTTGAAGAAAAACCGCCCAAGATGCCTTTAAACCTTGAACCATACATTCACCCATGTGAACCGGTTCAAGCCAATTAGGTTCAATTCAATTCGGTTCAAAAACCCAAATTAAACCAGCCCAAGCCATGGTCTAGATCTCTATGAACCAAACGGTTCAAGATCTAACCGTTCATCTCTTGATGCTCTTGATCTCTTCGATCTAGCATCCATACTCTCGATCGAAGCTTACCGATCTGAAGCCCTAATCAATCAAACATGATCAGACCAGATCTCACTTACAATCAGAGTCTAATCTCCTTTTAACTGAACTAAAACAATTCAGTCCACACGATCTGACTTAAGTAAGCCATATCATCAAATTGTGCGACCCTAAGGGTTTCCTTTAAATGTCGGTAACGATAACTCACGTTATCACAATCAGTGAGGGGTATCTAGCAACACATCACTGTCTCCCGATATAAAGGAAAGAGTCTTCCAAGACTTCACCCAAACCACAGCACAAGTGTGAATCATTTCACAAGGCATACATGTTTCCTTTGCCACTGGATGTTCTTATTGGACAAGTGTGTTAAACTTGTAGCTCCAATATGATGAGCATGATTAGATCAGATGAACATAGTCATCTGGGTATGGCCATACACTTTCTCAATCATCTCATATAAGGGGGGCCCCTTTAGAACACCACACTCCTTCCACAAGGAGACGGCAATCCTTTATCTATCACTAGTATCCGAACCTAACTCATGATCATTATCCAAGATAGTCTATAACCATTATCTTTCAAATGATATTGAACTACCTCAAAATAATGACATTCATCATTTAGAAATACAAGTGATCTCAAGTCAAAGGACATGTGCCACTTGATGCAAACAAGGATTATTCACATTGTGACAAGCAATGGAATATCCCAGTAGGGTCTGTCCAGTACATCCAATGTACCCATGAGTCTACATCTTATTCCATGCTCGAAGCATCCTATAAGATTAGAACACATATTAGTCTCAAGCATATCAAGGCTGTCTCAAGTTCACCAAGATATCTCGACTAAGGACTTTATAGCATGTCAGCCTAGCTGAACAGCTTTGAGACATTATTCAGTAGTACACTTATTACTGCAGACAAGGTAACAACCTGAATAATAACCATGCCTTTATAAACACAAAAGTTTATTACATGATACTGATACAATCCCAAAGGCCTCAAACATTAGCCTTAAGGGCATACCCCAACAAATACTGCATGTCAGCCAAGCTGAACAGCATTGAGACATTATTCAGAAGTATACATATTGCAGCAGATGATGTAACAACCTGAATAACAACCATTGCCTTTATAAACATAGAGTTTATATACATGATACTGATATAATCCCAAGGCCTCAAACATTAGCCTTAAGGGCATACCCCAACAACGACTATGTTCATCTGATCTAACAATTTTCATCATGTTGGAATCGCAGGCTTGACACGCTTGTCCAACGGGAACATCCAGCGGTAAAGGGAAACATGTATACCAAGTGAATTAGATTCACACTTGTGCTGTGGTTTGGGAGTAGTCTTGGAAGACTCTTTCCTTCATATCGGGAGACAGTGATGTGTTGCTAGATACCTCTCTCTGATCGTGATAACGTAAGTTATCGTTACCGACATTGAAGGAAACACTTAGGGTCGCACAATTTGATGATATGGCTTACTTATGTCAGATCGTGTGGACTGGAATTATTCTAGTTCAGTTTAAAGGAATTTAAACTCTGATTGGAAGTGAGATCTGGTCTAATCATGTTTGATTGATTAGGGCATGTGATCGGTAAGCTTTGATCGGGGGATTGATTCTTGATCGTGTTGATCAGGGGTTCAATGTGATGTGTGGTTAGATCTTGAGCCATTTGGTTCAAAGAGATTTTAGCCAGGGTTGGTTCGATTTTGTGTTTGGACCAAATGGTGTTTGAACCGGTTCACTTGTGAACGCATGGTTCAATTTAAGATGGAGGTTTCGATGGTTTAAGTGGGAGTTATGGAGGTAGTTATGCTTTTCGGTTTCACTATTTTGGTGGCCGAATATACCTCTCCTTAATCACCCACCGATTCGAGAGAAAAAGAGAGGACTCGTCTTCTTCCTCTTAAGTGGACCGTTTCCATCAAAAACTCCAGCCGAGACACACATCTTCCTTGCAAGGGACGATCAGGACTCCTTGGTGTCTTTGCTAGCACAAGGGACGCAAGGGAGGAAGTCTACTTCATCTTGTGTGTGATTTCTTTGGAGAAGAGGCACTCACCCCTTTTACTCTTCCAAGCCGCCTTTCATATCATGGCTCAGGTAATGCTTTTACTTGTTCTATACGAGTTTCAAAAGGTTGATCATATGCTCATGGTATGCGATTCTTGGGATTCCTAGTTCTTCCGATGCAAGTTTTTGTTGTTAGTCGCTTGTTAACTAGGTCTTCTCTCACCAATGGTGGATGAACTTTCTGCCAAAGGTGGAAGGATGAGCTCCCTCAAGCAATCCGCCACCAACAAGCTCCAAGCTACTCTCGGCCAAGGTGGAAGATGATGGCCGAATGGATGATCTCCTCTCAAGCACTCGCCACCAAGCTCCAAACGAATGGGGAAGGGATGAAGATGAGCAAGCTCCCTCAAGCTCTCACCAAGTCGGCCATGGATGAAGATGGGAAGAAGATGTCCCCCAAGTCTTCTCCAAGTCGCCTTCAAGATCCCTCACTCTCAGTTTTTCCTTCAAGGCCGAATGTCCCTTTTTTCCCCAAATCGATTTCAATCAAGATCGCCAATTTGTTGAGCCTTTTGTCAATTATGCCCTTATGCATAATGAAGTCTTTAAGAAGATGGCGCCTCCTCTTTACTTCAGTGAATGACCCAAGCTTGGGTTGGTCCTCTCATGCAACATAAGGCTTTAGCTCTTCATAGGTTTTGGGTTCAAATCTCACCCATGACATATTTTTTTTTACATGCTTGTACACCTCTATACAAGCCCATATAATGCGCCATGGTCCATGTAGCCTTCTACATTGACCCTTATATTTTTGCAAGTGCATGCTCCTTGCCATGTACCTACAAAATATCATAACACATGGTTAGTGACCTAACTTCACTACTTCTCATGTTCTTCTCCAACTTTACCCCCTTCATCCCTACTCATAACCTCCATGAGTCCATGGGAAAGGCGGGGTAGTACCCCGGGCGTCACACTTCTCCCCCACTTGAATTAGCATTCGCCCTCGATGCTAGGTACTTCTCATACTACCTCAATAACCCTTCATATTGCTCCAAATTCGTGGCTTTTTCCCAAATTGCATCTTCAACTGTCTCGTCCAACCACTGGACTAAAAATTCAGTCTTTCGCCCACTGGGCCCACTAGATGCATAGACTCTATGATCTACAATCTTCAATGGCCTCCTACCATGCTCAACCTCCCCTTGGGCTGGTTGTCTTCTTTCTTCTCCACGATCTGGATGTCTACTATCAGGATGATACTTCTTCAATAGACTGACATGGAATGTGGGATAAAACTGTAGCCATGGTGGTAACTGGAGTCTATAAGCAATAGCTCCAACCCTCTTAATGATCTTGAAAGGCCCTTCATACCTTCTCACAAGACCTCTATGATAAGTGCGGGCTTCAGTCTTTCTACACATCTGTGGGGTGAGTTTGAGTAACACCAAGTCACCCACATCAAACTCAAGATGTCTTCTGTCTCTGTTTGCATATAGTACAATTCTATTTCTAGCTTCCTGCAAGCTATCACGAGCTTCCTGCCATAGCTCGGTTCTATCTTCAATAAATTTAGTAGCTGCTTGGCATTTCCCTTCTAGACTCCTATTCAGTGTATCCACGGGTGTCATAGGCTGCCACCCTAACACTGTCTCAAAAGGACTCTTCCCTAACACTACTTCTCATGTTCTTCTCCAACTTTACCCCCTTCATCCCTACTCATAACCTCCATGAGTCCATGGGAAAGGCGGGGTAGTACCCCAAAGTACCCCGGGCGTCACACTTGGGGCATCATTGCCAACGTTAGAGGAACCTATAGGGTCGCACACCTTGATACTTGAGTTCTCGTATTGATCGGGAATCCTTATGATCGAGTTATTGGATAGCTCGGATCTATTTGGGAGATTTCCTTAGCGCCAATGGGCCAGATGAGATGGAAGAGAGTTATTGGAGCCAAACTTCATTTTTGGTAGGTTGACCCGAATTTGACTATGGTTGGTCATATTTGAGTTAGGGTTGCATTGGATTGGATCCAATTGCTTAATCAACCCATGTAATGAAGTTTGGGCTAGCTCATTACCCAATGAGGCCCAATAACTAGTTATCATGAAGAGAGAATTGGCTAAAAGGGTATAATAGGGAGAAGTCTCCCCCCATTGGCGCCTAAGGGCATAATGGGGAGGAGTGGGTGCATATTGCTTCCTTTGGAAAGATTTGGTGCCTTGCCCTTTCTCCTTGGATGGGAAGCTTGCCTCTTAGGCAATTCTTGGGGCGCATAAGGGATGATAGACCTATTAGGAAAGTCTTTGGCGATTAGAAGGGGGTTTATGGAAAGCTCTTGGAAAGTTTCCTTAACCTAAACCCTAATTGCTCCCTTACCCTAACCCTAGCCGAATTCTCCCTCATTGTAGTTGTGCCTCTCTCTTGTATTGCCACCCCCTTGCTCTATATATGTTGTTACATATGCGAGAGCCCATTCATGCAATCAATCAATTGGCATGAGCAAAGTTTCAAATGGGCGAGAGCAAGAAGAAATTGGCGCAAGTCTTCCATCAAGTGGCCGCAAGTGTTCTTCCCTTCTTCCTCTTGGTAGCTTCTTCATCTCCTCTTCTTCTTCATTGGCGCATCATCCTTGGAGGTGGCGCAAGCTTTAAAGAAGGTGACCTAAGACTTGGATCTTCTTCCCGAGGCTAGCACCGGGTGTGGAAGAAGAGGGTTCGAGGCATCCGTGTGTGTGAAACTGCAGAGGGTGCACGCTTGGGCGCCTACCTCGACATTGACCTTCACACTTGCTCTAGGTACTTACTATCTCATCGTGTCGACCCCCTCGCAAGACGATCTTCACTGGGGACTGGCCTATTTCGAGCATATTCTTCCGTTGTGCAATGTATTCTGTAATGCCTATGCTAAAAATAAATTTGTAAAATATCCCCGGGGTTTTCCAACAGTTACAACTATATGAGTTCATGGTCTCTCGCAATTATTGATGATCCTTACTTTACTTATTCTGATTGCAGGTACAATTATATAAGGAGCCCCCATGGAGCCAATGTACTTGGGGCTTGTTCCATCAATCGTATTTACCTAGGTTATTTTGAGTAGAATTAGTTAAGACTTTTAGATACTTTGTTAGCAAGAGAATTTGGAGACTTGATCTCTCTCTCTCTTGATTTGTTTGTATTGTAAAGGACTTGGACATTTAATATTTTATAGCCAAGTATGTTTGGGTTTGTTGTTTGTGAGTGTTTGTAATCGTCACCTTCCATTAGAGTAGGACCAGTGAAAAATGAGAATGTCGGCTCTTCTATTCTCAAGGGCCGCGAGGTGAGCACTCTTTTAAAATTTTGTTATTTACCGCTTTTCCTAGAATCGTATGTGTAGATTTACCACTTTATTAGAATTGCATGTTTAATTCGGATTTTCTTATTATAAAATTACAAAAAATTAGTTTTCAAATGCGTTAGCGTAATTTCAGGTTTCTCTATTATTAATCCTATATTTGAAAACCCGTATTTGCATGCTAATGACCCCCTCCTGCATCATGTCTTTTAGTCCTTGTCCTAGTTTCCTATCAATAATTAAAAGTTCAAAATTATCACATGTAAATGAAGTTCCACTATCAATGTCTATGAAGTAGGACATGATTATAAATTTGAAAATAAGAATCGTGTCTAGGTAAGCAGCTCAATAAACAACAAACCCTAAGCATGTAGTTCTAGCAAAAATCAGAAAATAAGAAAATGAATAAGAAGAGAAGAGAAGGATGTCACTATGGCCCCTATTAGGGAAGGGGCCTAAACCTCTTTCTTTATCCACGCTCCCGTATCTTGGCATTGAGGCTAAAATATGGGTAGTTAAATGATTTACAATTTTAAGGAACTAGGGGAGGACGAAATACAATGTCCCCAAACTCCCCTTAAAACTACAACAAAGAAGGTCCTTAGGGGGTCTTGATCAAAGGCTTTTTTCTCCAAGGCGTTTGCTTTGTTGTCATGCCTTCCAAGCCTCCAGCTTCTTCACGTCCAAGAGAGGAGAATGTCAGCAAGAACCACACAAAGAGGAAGGCTATGGAGGTTGAAGAGGAGGCTTTGGTTAAGAAGCGAAGAGGAAGAAGAAGAGAAACACTCTCGGCTACTAGAGGAAGAGAAGGGGGAAGAGAAGGGTACTCAGTTGGAATCCATCAAACC
This sequence comes from Costus lasius, assembly GCA_027563935.2. Lineage (NCBI taxonomy): Eukaryota > Viridiplantae > Streptophyta > Magnoliopsida > Zingiberales > Costaceae > Costus > Costus lasius. The sequence continues at coordinate 74,994,670 of CM050449.1, forward strand.
AAACAAGCATCACACTCAAAATATATTTTCTTTCAAAGGATGTCAACTAATGTGCAAAGTGAAAAAACAAGGCTTATAACCCTCTCCTTCCCTCAACGTTTACCTATCTAAAGTTACACAAATAATCCTTGCTGAATTTGAAATCAATGGCTTAGATGGGTGCTGATTTTGAATGGATGATGAGGAGTGGTTTTCTTCCTTGGTGCCTAGATGCTGGTTTGGAGCCTTGCCATGCATTGGTGCATGCAAGAAGTGCATGCAAGGCTCATTAATGCCTTGAATGGGCTGGTTGGCACATGCTTCTCTATTGGTGGTTTGAAAGGGTGCTTTGAAGCTGATTGGTGGAGTTTGGGGGCTGATTTGGGTGTTGACTTTTGTTTGAATTTGAAAGTGGCGCCCCTTGAAGTTTTGACCTGATTTTAGGTGCCCAAGACATGTCATCTTGATGAGGTGGCAACCAAGTATCTTGTTGGTCTTTGGAAGATGTCGCCAAGATGGATGAAGCCTTGATGGATGGTGGATGTTGCTTGATCTTGAAGAGTTGGATGGAGGGCTGATCTCATGTGGATTGTTGCTTTGTTGGATGGTGGATCTTGATTGCATCACTGAGGAGCAAGATGGAGGGCTGATCTAGAGTCTTGGGAAGGAGATGGTGCCTTGTATGTGAATTACATGTGCAAGCATCCTAGGCTAAAACAACCTATTACATCAACCAGGAAATTAAAATTACTTAAAAGAAAAAAAAATCCAAGGCTACCCTACTCTAAAATAAAAACATGAAAGTAATTTAAGGCAATACAAAATAACTAAGACAAGCTTGAATGCAAAATTCACAGAGTCTCGAATTGTTGGAGAACTTTAGGGAGATGCTCCTGCATCAGCTTTCTTGGGGGCAAAAGAATTCTTCTCCAAAGAATTAAAATTGAGATCCCAAGTTGTAGCTTCTGGTGGCCAGCCCAAGGTACGAAGATCATCTTGGTCAGGGTAACCTAGGTGATCTTTGTCATTAAATTTAAATTTTGGGGGCCACCCCAATGTATGAAAATCAACTCATGTCGATCGTCCAGAGGGTATCTTCTATTCTACAACTTTAAGTCTTAGCTTTGGTGGCCATCCCAATGTATGAAAGTTGTCTTCCGCCATCTTGGATTTTTCAACCCTACTAAAAAGAGAGAAATTTCTGAAAGCAATTGTCTTCTCATGTGCAATAGCAATATATGATTTGAAAATATGATATTCGAATGTAACAGCTTTGAATGAGGAACATGGTAGGTATGGGCATGGAATCACAGGCATTATACATTTGATAATTTATTTGTGGAAAAGTTTGAGGAAATTGATTTTGAAAAATACCCTCTTGATTCTAGTGATAGTGATGAAATTGATTCTTTTGATGATATATTATTTATGGTTAAATCTGATTCTTGTAATTATGAGATTGATTCTTTTGATTCTTCTGATGATGAATTATTTGTGGAAAGACTTGAGGAAATTGAAAATGATTTGAAATTATAAACACTGATGGTTTGCCCACATCTACTGATTTATTTAAAAAAGTATGCTTTATTGAAGAATCTAATGTGAGACAGAAAGATTATTTTGATGATCCAATACTTGAATCTTTTGATCATAGTCCTATTCTTATTGCAATTGAAGATCTAAATTTGAAGAAAGGAATGACAATTTTACTATCTGATAAATATAGGATGATCAATCAATATCCTTTGAGTGGAATTGAAAATTTTGATTTTGATTTCTGCATATTTGAGAAAGCCATGTTGATTGTGATTTACATGAAATTTTAGATATTTCGATTAGTGGCTAAACTTTTAGGACAACGGAAATGCAGAAAATTCTATGCTATTTACTATGGTACCAATCCACCTGCTTCACCATGATATTTGGGTTTTGGTCAAGCTATAGACCTAAAAATTAGCGCTTCTTGGGAGGCAACCCAAGCACTCTTACTTAAGTTTAGTTTCTTTTATTTTAGTTTATTTTTAGAGTTAATTTTCCTTCTCTTTTTGCAGGGAAAATCAAACTTTGCGCAAAATACTGCACTACAATAATGGAAATTATGGGCCATAATTTAGGTTGTTTTTCGTCCAGAAACTTTTGAGAGTTTTATGGCACTACTGTAAGAAATTTTATTGTACCGTAATTTGGGGTAATTTTTGTACAGAAAGTTTTATGGCATTTACGGTAGGGCCGTAATAATTTTCACATGCCGTATTTTTGAGTGATTTTTGACCCGAGGGTTTTGATATTTTTGTGAAAAATACGGCAGTGCCGTAGCCATTTTTACGGTGTCATAATTCCAGCATATTTCTGACCCGAGAATTTTGTGTATATTACGGCACTACCATAAGGATTTTTTACACTCGTAATTTAAAAAACTCTGCGTTTTGCTTATCTGATTAGGTGTTTTCTCGTAGTGATTTTAAGAAACTGGAGCAGCGAAATTTTTTATCTTTGGCACAAACATGAACTACTCATCTTTTACTATCATTTGGATATTTTTATTGAATTTTAAAGTCCATGGATCATCCTATAACACATAGCATCTTTTGGTAACTGATTAATTTCTGCAGCATTTTTTTTGACTAATCTGATTACCATTTTTGCTGCAGGTATTTAAGGCGCTTCAATGAGTTGTAACCCTGATCTTTCACTTGAAATTGGAATAAAATGTTTCGTTCTATCTCGTAGATTAGTTGTTTCCATGAAAATATTTTTGAATCATTCTAGGAAGCATGGTAACTTTTGAAGTCTGATTAATTTTTGTCCAGTTTTAATTTAATAATCTGATTAGCCCTCTTTTGTTAATACCATAAATTCTTGACATATATTGATCCTTTAATTTTTATACGCCTGGAAAGAACATGTTTTACTCTACCTTTTGGCTCTATCTATTTTCTTTATGGATCATTAAATCTTATTCTTGGGTATAGCTACTTTTTGTAACTGAATCAGTATGCTGCACTACTTTCCTTCGACACCAGCAGCTTCTCCTCTAGATTCGCAGCGCCTCAGATTACCAGCCACTGCTGCTTCTTCAATGCTCATCATCTTCAGATTTCGTAGTCGGCAACCTACTTCCAGCTACATCACTGTCCACTAGAAAAATTTGCCGGAGCACTGCCAGCAGCCTCTTACTTCTTCTGCTGCCTCTATTTCTATTGATTTTATTTATTTTTGCAGCAGAATCTTCATTAGTGACTGATTTTTTTTTGTAGTGCTATCTCTCGCACACAACGGCCGACGACTTCGCCACCACGACTGTAGTCTCCAGCAGGCCACTGGAGACTCCTCATCATCACTCTACTGTCGGCACCATCATCTTCAGCTAGCATCTGTTCCACCTCTGCTTCTCGCCTGCATTAGCTCTTTCCACCGGCACCCTCTTCGGACCTCCAGCGATATCTCTGATTACCCATTGAGAAAAATATTATTTTTTGCTTAAGTAAGATACTATTTTTGGTCTGAGCCTTATGTATCTAAAAATTGCGTAGGTAAAATTTTCATAAGGCGCATCTTTGAGGATGGTTTAGGAGCACCTGCCTCGATGCTACACCCCGAACAGCGATTGATCTTGCTATATAGTTTTGTGAGTATCCTTTGCACTCTGTTGTTGCATTTGTGATTTTATCAAGGTTGTATTACTTTATGGTTTTCTCTAGAAAAGTTCTTTATGGATACATGGATTCATTGTTTTGTTCTATTGTGACTATGTTAATCTACACGTTTTTCAAATTGGTTTTATAGGTATGATAAGATTGATGATTGTAAAATTTTTGATTTGATGATATGTTTTTAGGTGTGTGGATTTTTCTATGATTATGAATGTTTACTCATTGGCCTATTAATGGGGATATACCTATTATGCTGAATTTATTTCTTCAATATATATCTACTTGTTGAAATCTTTCATTGATTGTTGCATAAGGTTTTGGGTAGGTATGTTGTTTGATGAATGCAATCTAAGAGTGAAACATCTTTCTTGAATAAAATGAGCATATGAGTGTACTTTTTGAATTGATGTCAATTGATTAACCTAGTTAATGTTTAGTCTATTTTATTTTTTGTTGGGAAAAAAGAATCCAAGATCCAAAATAGAGAGAGACTCCCCTACTTGGCACTGCATAAAATTGGCAGTGGTACCGAAGACATGAGTTGAAGTGAAAATAAAAAAAATGATGAGAGAAAAAAAAAATTTCAAGAGAATGACTCCTCTGCTTGGCACTGTGTAAAATTGATAGTGGTACCGAAGATAAGAGTTGAAGTCCAAATAAAAAGTGTTTATCTATGTGGGTACATACCATCAAAAAGAAAAAAAAGAGAGAGATTTTGAGTGGAAAAGAATTTTGGATATCATATTCCTGTAAGCAAAGGTATGATAGATTTAAACTGAAACTTGGGTGAATTAATGAGACTGAGATTCTGTTTATTATGCGAGTTGTGAAATTTTATTTGATCAAAGTTATGAATCTTAAAGATTAATTTCAGACAACAATGTATTTATCTGAAATTTTATGTAGCAGTTGGTAGAATATTTCATGAGTGATTATATTTTAGAAATTTATTTTTCATAAAAGAGCATATTTTCCATACTTAGCATTGTTCTTTATTCTATTCATTTGCCTGAGGACAAGCAAAGTTTGAGCTTTAAGAATTTGATGACACCAAAATTTATAGTAAATGTTGTGCCATTTCATGGTTTTTTTTGTGTCATATTCATGCTCTTTTGCTCATTTTTATGCCTTATTTATCAAATATTACGGAATCTACACCTTTTCTGGTTTTTGATCATTTTCGGGAAAAAGGCACGATTTTTAGGCATTTTCAAGAAATTCAGATGCATAGATGAATTCCCACCATCAAGAGAAGATCACATGTCAAATTTCACGTAAATTGGAGCTTCAGACCAAAATACGGTAGGGCCATAATCCAAATTACGGTACCGTGGTTTCATTGCACCTACAAAACAAACCACGGCACTGCCGTAATTTCCTAGCACTGCCGTATTTTGGGACGATTTTGTACATAAAGTTTCACATAAATTACGGCCCTGCCATAATGAAAATCACGGGCCACAATTTGGGTTCAAATTCGTACAGAAAGTTTGGTGGATTTTACGATGCTGCCGTAATGAAAATTACGGGCCGTATTTCGAGTCGACTTTTCACCCGAGAGATATGAAGAAAATATGGCACTGCCATAATGAATATTATGGTACCATAATTCTGAGTAATTTCTGCACCGAGAATTTATACTAAAATTACGGCACTGCCGAAATGGTTTTCACAGCCGTAATTATACTTTTGAACGAGTCTTCTGCAGCCACTCAAAAGCCCGATTTTTGCAACGCAATATCTAAAGATCCAGGGCACCAATTGAAAAACCGGAAAAAGGGGAGTGTTCTATAAATCGAGGAGAAGATTTGAGGACAAAAATCATCTAATTTCATCATGAATCGAAGGAGAAATCAACAAAGGGCATGCCTAGGGCACGGTCTCATGCCGAGAGGTGTAGAGGCCACCTCAGGCCACGAAATTTACAAGAAAGCTTCGCCTGGAGGAGGAGAGGATACCCCAGAAGTTTCAGAACGAAAAGAGATCGATCGGAGGAGAAATCAAAGAAATTGCGGGCACCTGCACTGTTCATACGTAAAATTACGGCTGTAATTTTTATTACCGCAGTGCTGTTATTTGATTTTCTTATTTCTCTTCAATTTTTTATAATTCTAATCTATGGCTTATTATAATCCTTCTACCATGCTAGCTTAGACATCTTTTGGGACATGAGGGTGTAATCCCCTTAATTTTATAATGACTAGATAAACCTTATTTCGTCAGGGAACTCTTATTATGATAATTCTGCTTAAGAGACGATTGCCTTTAGTTCTTTCTAGTTTCATATTATCTACATGTATTGGAGTTTTTGCGATATGGACCGAAAAGTGACTTGCGAGAACTTGGAACCCTAGAATCGTGATTTAGGAACTAATCGTAAGAAAGTAGGTTTGTTCTTACTTCTAGGTTTTAGAAGTTTATTGTCATGTTAATAATTTGACCTAGGATTGAGTTATTGAAATATACATGATGATACTGTGAGAAATAAAGTATTGGATCATTGGAGAACCTTAAGTAAAACCTGTGAAAATTAAAATATGAAAGTATTTAGTTTTCACTTGAGAAGATTGACTTAGAATTTGGATGCACGTAAGTGATCTTTGAGTTCTTTGTCAATGATTTACTTATCTTTAGCATTGAATCAATCTTGTGCGAAAGTGAGGATTGATTCTTTGTAAATTATCTGTGCGAAAGCGAGATGATTTCTTTAATAAGTAAATTTTATCTTTATCATAATAAGAGTGGACGGATATTTCATATAAAGTGGATAAACCCTAGTCATTGAAATTAAAGTGGATAAACCCTGGTCCTAATTTCTCTCTGATATTTCATATAATTTCCTATCATTTTCTTTCATCATATTCGATTTGCTTAGCTAGTGAGAAATCAACTGTTTGTTGGGGTATGCCCTTAAGGCTAATGTTTGAGGCCTTGGGATTATTTCAGTATCATGTATAAACTCTATGTTTATAAAGGCAATGGTTGTTATTCAGGTTGTTACATTATCTGCTGCAATATGTATACTTCTGAATAATGTCTCAATGCTGTTCAGCTTGGCTGACATGCAGTTTTGTCCTTAGTCGAGATATCTTGGTGAACATGAGACAGCCTTGATATGATTGAGACTAATATGTGTTCTAATCTTATAGGATGCTTCGAGCATGGAATAAGATGTAGACTCATGGGTACATTGGATGTACTGGACAGACCCTACTTAGGATATTCAATTGTTTGTCACAATGTGAATAATCCTTATATGCAAACAAGTGGCATATTTCCTCTGACTTGAGATCACTTGTGTTTCTAAATGATGATTGGCATTGTTTTGAGGTAGTTCAATATCATTTGAAACATAATGATTATAAACTATCTTGGATAATGAGCATGAGTCATGTTAGGGCACTAGTGATAGATATAGGATTGCCGTCTCCTTGTTTGGAGTGTGATGTTCTATAGGGGCCCCCTGGATGAGATGGTTGAGAAAGTGTATGGCCATACCCAGATGACTATGTTCATCTGATCTAACCACTCTCATCATATTGGAATTACAGGCTTGACACGCTTGTCCAATAAGAACATCCAGTGGCAAAGGAAACACATATGTCAAGTGACTTGGGTTCACACTTGTGCTGTGGTTTGGGTGTAGTCTTGGAAGACTCTTTCCTTTATATCGGGAGACAGTGATGTGTTGCTAGATACCCCTCACTGATCGTGATAATGTAAGTTATCGTTACCGACATTTAAAGGAAACCCTTAGGGTCACACAATTTGATGATATAGCTTATTTAAGTCAGATCGTGTGGACTGAATTGTTTTGGTTCAGTTTAAAGGGATTTAAACTCTGATTGTAAGTGAGATCTGGTCTGATCATGTTTGATTGATTAGGGCTTGAGATCGGTAAGCTTCGATCGAGAGATTTGATGCTAGATCGGTGAGATCAAAAGCATCAAGAGATGAATGGTTAGATCTTGAGCCTTATGGTTTAATATGATCTAGACCAATGCTTGGTTTAATTTGGTCTTTGAACCAAATGTAATTGAACCGGTTCACTTAGTGTGAGCGCATGGTTCAAGTCAAGGGAGGAAGTTGCGATTGGGGTAAACGCATCTTGCGTTGAAGTAGTGGCTTGCTATTTTTGGAAATTGTTTTTCCAAAATGGGGAACGCCTCCACGTTCGAAGTGGTCACGCCCTATTCTCGCCTCTTCACCTCTTGTCGCCTCTCTTCTCTCGTGTGGTGAGTCTTGACGCTAAGGAGAGGACTTGACAAAGCCAAGAGGTCATCTCATCTTCCCTTCAAGCGATCAGGAGACTTGGAGATCCTTGCTAGCACAAGGAACGACAAGGAGAAAGCTATTTCTCATCTTGTGTGCGTCACCTTTGGAGGAGAGCCGCTCGCCCTCTTCTTCCAAGTCGCCATCCAAACAATGGCTATGGTATGATCCCTTCTTGATCTATACAAATTATTAAGTTGATCTATGTTCATACATGCGATCCTAGGAAACCCTAGATTCCGCCCATGCAATTTATTTTATATGCGCATGATTAGGGTTTCGCCCCCTTTAGGGAACTTTCACTGTTTTCTACTTAACATGTAGGTTACTATTTGGTACTAAAATCAAGTATTACGAACTTATCGTAAGAGATTAGGTTTGTTCTTAATTCAAACTTTAGAAGTTTATTGACTTGTTGATATTTTGTTATAGGATGCATTAATGATATAGACATGAAAATATGATAGAGATAGATGTTTGATTGTTAGAAAACCCTAAGTAAAACTTGTGAAACTAAGGTATGAGAATACTGATGACACCGAAATTTATAGTAAATTTTATGCCATTTCTTATATCTTTTTGTGTCAAATTCATGAACCTTTACTTATTTTTATACCTTTTTTTTATCAAATACTGCAGAATCTACACTCTTTTTGGTTTTTTATTATTTTCAGGTAAAAAGGCACGATTTTTAGGCATTTTCAAGCAATTCCAGATGCATGAATGAATTCCCACCATCAAGAGGAGATTACATGTCAAATTTCATGAAGATTGGAGTTGCAGACCAAATTACGGTAGGGCCGTAATCTATATTACGGTACCGTGTTTTCACCGGCTACCGCATTGTCAGAGCACTGCCGTAATTTGGGAAATTTTCATCTAGAAAGATTTTCGGAAATTACAGCACTACTGTAAAGATTTTCATGGGCCGTAATTTGGAGCGCTTTCCGACAAGAAATTTTGGCTGAAATTACGGCACTACCGTAACCTATTTTACGGTGCCATAATTGCTATATAGTTTCGATCAGAGAACTCGACTGAAATTACGTCAGTGCCGTAACCATTTCCACGGCCGTAATTCTATTCCTGGCATGCGATTTTTCCAGACGTTTTGGAGCCTGATTTTTGCACGATCGATTACAGACGATCCAAGCCAAAAATCAAAGATCCGTAAGAAGCAAAAGGAGAGCTTTTCATGAGGAGAATACACAGACACCAAAAGCCCTAATTTTCATTCACTATCGGGAGAGAAATCGAGTTTCTTGCTGTCGCCTTAGGTTTCGCCGCTGGGAAGCATACAACGCCTCTCTGGCCGTCAAATTTGAGGGGAAGCTTCGCCTGGAGTAGGAGAAAATACCCCAGAAGTTTCAGAGAGAAAGGATCTCGATCGGAGGAGAACTCAACAAAAGCACGCCGCCGGCGCTGTTCACACGCGGAAATTACGGCTGTAATTTCCATTACAGCCGTGTGGTTATTTGTTTTTCCCCTCTTTCTTGGTTTCCTACACTTTGATACTAAGGATTATTGTAATCTTTCATCCATGCTAGCTTAAACCTTTTATGGGACATGGGGGAGTAATTCCCTTTGATATCTTAATGACTAGATAAATTTTTCATTACTTCGTCACGGATAATTTTAGCATGATAATTCTACTTATGTGATAATTGATCTTTAATTCTCCATAGATTCATGTTATTAATCATGTTTTAGAGTTTTCACAATAAGGATCGAAAGGTGACTTGCTTGAGAATTTGGAACCCAAGAATTGAACGTTAGGAACTTACTGTAAGAAATTAGGTTAGTTCTTGTTTCTTGACTTGTGCGAAAGTGAGGATCAGAACGTTGGAGAACCTTAAGTAGAACTTGTGTTGAGACTCGGATGCACGAAAGTGATCCTTGAGATTCCACTTGAGATAATCAACTTAGAATTCGGATGCATGAAAGTGATCCTTGAGTTCTTTGATTGATGATTTACTTATTTTTAGCTTGGGATAGATCTTGCACGAGAACGAAGATCGGTCCCTGCATGATTGTCTACAGGAAAGTGAGATGATCCTTTTATGAAGTAAATTATATCTTTATCATGATAAAATTAAACTGACAAACTACTATTCATATCTAGTCATAGAAATCAAAGAAGATGAAACCCTAGTCCCAATCTTTCTCTCTAATATTTTCGTTAGCTTTCATTAGTTCACATGCATAATTTCGATTGCCTAGATAGTAAGAACTCAATCATTCAGTACTTGACAACGAGCTCTCTGTGGTTTGATATCTTTCTTTATTACTTCGAGTATCCGTGCACTTGCGGACTACAACAAATATTTAGTTTCAGTTGAGATATTGATATCGAGATAGAATGCACGAGAGTGATTCTTAATCTCTTTGTCAAGGTTTGCTTTTCTTAAACATAGAATAAATCTGTGCGAGAGCGAAAATTATTTTATGTTAATCATCAACGTGAGTGCGACATGATTTCTTATTAGGGCAAATTATATCTTTATCATATTAAGAATAAATTGATGAACATTTATTTTTATCTAGTCAATAAAATCAGGATGGATGAACCCCTAGTCCCAATTCTTCCTCTCTGATATGTCATGAATGTTTCCATCGTTTGCATTCTGCATAATCGGTTTGCCTAGCTAGTGAGAAATCGATTATTCGGTACTTAACAAACAAGGTCTCTATGGTTCAATATCTTAATTATTACTTCGAGTATCCGTGCACTTGCGGACACAACAATCAAATTCGCCTGTTTTTTGAAGTTTCGATTGTGGTCCCTGCTGTGTTTTATCTCCTCCTCCCACGAGCATCCGTGCTTCGGAGGCGTGGACGATTTCTTGTTCTTTGGAGTGTTTCCAGGTTCATAGGGGCGCGAGATGAACCCCACAAAATCGTTGCCCCTAAAATGTGCTGCGCTTAAAATTTGCTAAGAGGTTAATGCGTAATTTTATAGTTTGAGTGCCGTTGGTTTCTCTTGCATCTATGTTTCCTCGAAACGAGTTTGTTGCCGGTTTCCTCATGTTTTCTTGCTGTATTTTCTGGGTGTTTTAACTTTCCTCGTCTCTAGACCCTCTCTCATTTTTTGTGCATTGTGTAAACACCATAGAGTACGGCATTAAGGACCAACCCTCCTATCGTAGCTGCATCACTTGAAGTCAAAGGAAAGCAAATACATTGGTGCATTGCATGAATACCATGCTTGGCAGCGCAATTCCTCCTTGATCGAACCATAGTGGTGGCTAGGGCTTCCTAGGTGGTGCACTCATTGGTTTGTGTGATAGTGGAGTGACTTGGTGCAACCAAGCATGAAGTTGCCGCATCCATGCTTGGTGGTGCACCTTGAGCATGGAGGAGCACCTTGGTTGGCCAAACCCTAGAGGGAGGCTTAGGGTTTGTGAGCTAACCAAGACAAGACCTAGGGCTAGCCAAACCTTGGAGAGCACCTAGGGTTTTCCTTGCTAGAGCCTCAAGGGTTTGGGGGCTAACCCTAGTTGATGAAGACCTAGGCGGTACCCTGGGTGATGCAGCGGAATGTTAGGAGGGATGTCCTTAGTTCAGTACTCTACGGAGGGGGAGACCATGATGCTGAAAACGGGAGAGGGTCTTGAGACAAAGGAAGGCAAAACGCGTGCAATTGGAGAAAGCCTCGGAAAACCGATGAGAATCGCAAGACGTACTTGAGCAATACCCAGCGCGAAGAGAACCACAGATCGATTACTAATGAAAACCACAGCATGAGTGCGTAGAACCTTCACGACGCTACGAGGGAGGAGAACCGCTCGCCCAAGACACTAACGCAGAGAGTGAAATACAAAGGACCCGAAGCCCGCAGGGGTTCTTTGTGTGTTTTGATTGAAAGTAGAAAATGGTACACGGGAGTCGAGGGAACCCTAGGCGAGCTCCTCGGAGTTTGCTGGAACTAGACCTTTGCGTGGGGGAAGGTATCTACTACAACAAAGCTAAAAATCACAAACCCTTCTGCCCTCTTTTATTGAACAAGAGGGGAAGGGGGTCACATGAGGGAGTTGGAGAAGCCAACCACCCCCTTAACTACCTAAAAGAGGGTCGACATGCCCTTTAACAACCACTAACAAACTGAAAAGCACACAACATACTCAGTAGGAGGGAATCGAGTAGGTGGGCGTATGTCTCATGGGCTGGGCTGTTGTTCGGGCCGGAGTTAGGGTGCTAGACCATTTCCTTACTTGATAAGCAAGCTGACTAATTATCCCTTTAAGATCTTCAATTTCCTTACTTCGATTTGTCATGATTTGAATTTGATTCGTCATGAATTTTTCAAGCATGGGTTTTAACCTAGATTTTTCAATATCCTCAAAGTATGGTTCAGAAACATGATTTGAAGGAGTTAAAAATTGGCAATCAGAAGTATAATGATCAAAACATCTACAAATATCACATCTAATAGAAGAATAAGATGTCCTAGAAGGATGCATATAAGAATGTAATTTCAATTTATTCACAAAAGTGCACAATGAATCGTCTTCATACTTACCTTGTGGTATGTATACCTCACCTCTTTCATTTGCCCACGAGTTGTGATTAAAAGACATAATGGTAACAGAAAGATTATCTAACACCAATCAATATGAACAATTTTTTTGATTTTTTTTCAGAATATAAAAATTGAAAAATATAAGACACAAGCAAATTCATAAATTTCAGAAATCACAGTTCTGTCACAACTTGTGAAAATCCAAAACCGGCAAAAATAAAAAATAAAGTTAAATCTAAAACAAATAAAATTTAGTCTAGCAATACTAACAACTATTTTGATATTAACAAAACTGAGGTCCCCGGCAACGGCACCAAAAACTTGTTGTAATCCGCAAGTGCACGGATACTCGAAGTAATAAAAGATATCGAACCCACAGAGACCTACGTGTTAAGTATCAAATAATTATATTCTCACTAGCTAAGCAATCGATTATACTATAAGTAAATGATAAGAAGAGCATAGAGGTAATCAGAGAGAAACTAAGACTAGGTATTCATCCATTTTTATTTCAATGACTAGATATAAATAAAAGGTCGTCATTCTAATTTTATCATGATAAAGATATAATTTACTTCATAAAGGGATTATCTCAATTTCGTGTAGACAATCATACAAGGGACCGATCCTCGCTTTCGCGCAAGATCTATCCCATGCTGAAAATAAGTAAATCATCAATCAAATAACTCAAGGATCACTTTCGTGCATCCGAATTCTAAGTTGATCATCTCAAGTGGAAACTCAAGGATCACTTTCGTGCATCTGAATCTCAACACAAGTTCTACTTAAGGTTCTCCAACGTTCCGGTACTGAATTTCTTGCAATACCTCCTACGTTTATCACAGTAACTCAATCCTAGCTTCAAATTATCATCATGGCAATTATATTTCTAAAATCAAGAAATAAGAACTAACCTAATTTCTTACGATGAGTTCCTATTATTCAATTTTAGGGTACCAAGTTCTGAAGCAAATCACCTTTCAGTTCATATTGCGAAAACTCTAAAACATGCATGATTATACGAAAACTTTGGAGAATTAAAGGCAATCGTCACATAAGTAGAATTATCATAATAAAACTATTCTGATGAAATAAAATTATCTAGTCACTAGAAAAAAAAGGGATTTCACCCTCATGTCCCAAAATTACAATATACCATAATTTCAAAGGATGAAAATCGAAAAGGAAAAGGGAAGTTCAACTTTACAGTACGGCTATTATAGCTGTAATTTTCCTCCAGAAAATGTAGTGAATAGTGCCGGCGCCCGCTCTTTCGTTGATTCCTCCTCCGATTGATCTCCTTTTGCTCTGAAACTTCTGGAGTATCGTCTCCTCCTCCAGGCGAAGCTTCCTTCTGAAAATTGCGACCTGAGGTGGCCTCTATGCCTCTCAGCGCGAGAGCGAACCCTAGGGATGCCTCTCTTGATTTCTCTCTCGATGGTGGATCAAAATTAGGGCTTCGCCCTTAGTGTGTTCTCCTCCTCGGAGGCTCCCTTTTTCCTTCTTACAGTTTTTAATTTAAAGGCCTGGATCGTCTGCAATCGATCGCACAAAAATCGGACTTCAATTTGACTGTGGAAGTTTCGTCCAAGGATAGAATTACGGCCGTGGGTTCTGTTACGGCACTGCCATAATATCAGCAGGAGTGTTCGGTACATAAATATGCTGTAATTACAGTACCGTGAAATCTATTACGGCAGTGCCATAATTTCTGGAAATCTTTCGGGTGGAAAATTGACTCAAAATACGGCCCGTGATTTTCATTACGGCGATGCCGTAATTTCTGGAAAACTTTCTGTATGAAAATCACCCCAAAATACGGCAGGGCTCTGAAATTACGGTAGTACTACGAAATTACGATATTGTAATATAAAGTACGGCCCTGCCATAATTTGGTTTGAAGCTTCAATCTTTCTAGAAATTTACATGAAATCTTTTCTGGATGATGGGAATTCTTCTATGTATATGAATTTGCTTGAAAATGCCTTAAAATTGTGCCTTTTTACCTGAAAATTATCAAAAACCAAAATAGAAGTTGGTTCTGTAATATTTGATAAAAAGGGCATAAAAATAAGCAAAGAAGCATAAATTTGACACAAAAATACCAATGAAATGACATAAAATATACTATAAATTTTGGTGTCATCAAACACATAAGGCTCAAACTTTGCTTATCCTCAAGCAAATAAATAAAGAATAATGCTAAATATGGAAAATATGCTCTTTTATAAAAAATAAATTTCTAAAATATAATCACTCATGAAATATTCCACCAACTGTTACACAAAATATCAGATAAATGCTTTAAGATCCACAACTTTGATCAAATAAAATTTTGCAACTTGCATAATAAAAAGAATCTCAATCTCATGATTTCACTCAAGTTTCAATTTAATTCTATCATACCTTTGTTTACAGGAGTGGGATATCCAAAATCTTTTTCCACTCAAAATCTTTCTTTTTCTTTTTTATTCCTTTTTTGGATAGCATGTACCCACATAGATAAACACTTTTTATTGGGACTTCAACTCTTGTCTTAGGTACCACTGTCAATTTTACATAGTGCCAAGTAGAGGAGTCATTTTCTTTTTCCCTCACTCTTTTTTTTGTAGACTTCAACCCATATCTTCGGTACCACTGCCAATTTTACGCAGTGCCAAGTAGGGGAGTCTCTCTCTCTTATTGGATCTTGGATTCTTTCTTCCCAACAAATAGTAAGATAAACTAAACATAAACTAGGTTAATCAATTGACATTAATTCAAAAATTACACTCATATGCTCATTTTATTCAAGAAAGATGTTTCACTCTTAGATTGCATTCATCAAACAACATACCTACCCAAATCCATATGCATCAATCAATGAAGGATTTCAACAAGTAGATATATATTGAAGAAATAAATTCGGCATACGAGGTATATCTCCATTCATAGATAGTGACATGCATAGTCATAGAAAAATCTACACACCCCTCATCACATAGATTCAAGTAAAAAACATCTTTAAGCATCAAAAATGTTAAAATCAATGCAAAAGGTGTGAAGCATCAAACTAATATTCTTAAAGTGTAAAATGACATATTCAAGCAACCACATCGAATAGAAATCCCAATAAGTGATACATCCAAAGCAAATAGCAAAACAAATCAAATAGCAACACCATATAATCATACCGAATAAGATCACTAGAAAGTGCAAATAATACTCACAAAACTATATAGCAAGCTCAATCGTCGTTAGGCCAGATGCAGCAGGGTCCAAAGATGTGTCTTCTGAAAATTTTCCTACACAATTTTCAAATACATAAGGCTCAACTCAAAAACAATATCTTACTTTAACTAAAATAGAAATCAGAGATATCGTCAGTGGTCCAAAGATGGAGCCGGTGGAAAGAGATGATGCAAGTGAGAAGCAGAGGTGGAACAGATGCTAGCTGAAAGGCTGCTAGCAATGAAGATGATGGTGCTGATAGTAGAGTGATGATGAGTAGTTTCCAGTGGCCTGCTGGAGACTATAATCCAGAAGGCAAAGTTGTCGGCTAGTGGGCTGCGAGAGATAATGCTGCATAGAAAAAAAATCAGGTCAATAATGAATATTCTACTGCAAAAATAAATAAAATCAATGGAAACAGAGGCAGCAGAAGAAGTAAGAGGCTACTAGTGGTGCTTCGGCAAATTTTTCTAGTGGAAAGCGATGTAGCTGGAAGTAGATTGCCGACTAGGAGTTCTAAAGATAATGAGCACTGAAGAAGCGGCAGTGGCTGGTAGTCAGAGGCACTACAAATCTGGAGAAGAAGCTGCAGGTGTCCAAGGATAGCACAACAGCATACTGATTCAGTTATGAAAAGTAGCTATACCCAAGAATAAGATTTAATGATCCATAAAGAAAATAGACAAAACCATAAAGTAGAATAAAACTTATTCTTTCTGGGCGTATTAAAATTAAAGGATCAAAATCTGTCAGGAATTTATGGAAGGCTACTCAGATTTCTATGTGAAAAACTGCATAGAAATTCATCAGTTACCAAAAGTTGTCATGCTTCCTAGAATGATCAGAAAATATTTTCATGAAAACAACAAATCCAAGAGATAGAATGAAACATGTACTTCCAATTTCAAGTGAAAGATTAGGGTTTCAACTCATCAAAGCATCTTAAAAATCTACAGCAAAAACGCTAATCAGATCAGTCAAACAAAACTGTTGCAGAAATTAATTAAGTACGAAAAGATGCTATGTGTTATAGGATGATCCATGGACTTTAAAATTCAATAAAAATATCCAAATAATAGAAAAATATGAATACTTCATGTTCGTGCCAAAGATCAAACATTTTACTACCCAGTTTCTTAAAATTACAACGAGAAAACACCTAATCAGATAAGCAGAATGCAGGTTTCAAATTATGGGCGTAATATTTCTTACGGTAGTGCCGTAATATATACAAAACTCTCGAGTCAGAAATATGATGGAATTACGGCACCATAAAAATGGTTACGGCACAGCCGTAAAACTCAAAAAACTTTTGGGTCAAAAATTGGCAAAAATTATGGTACTGTGAAAAGATTTACGGTACTGCTGTATTTTTCACAAAATTTTGAAAACTCTCGTATAAGAAATACTTAGAATTACGGCACGTGAAGTTGAAAACAGACCGAAATTACGGTACCGTGGAAATGATTATGGCAGTGCCGTATTTTGCACAAAATTTTGATTTTTCCTATAAAAAGAGAAGAAAAATTAATTCTAAAAAATAAACTAAAATAAAAGAAACTAAACTTTAAGTAAAAAGTGCTTGGGTTGCCTCCCAAGAAGCGCTAGTTTTTAGGTCCATAGCTTGACCAAAAATCAAACATCATGGTGAAGTAGGTGGATCAATACCATAGTAAATAGCATATAATTATTTCCTTTTCCGCTGTCCAAAAAGTTTAGCCACTAATCCAAACATCCAAAATTTCATGTAAATCAAGATCGACATGACTTTCTCAAATATGCAGAAATCAAAATCAAAATTTTCAATTCCACTCAAAGGATATTCAATGATCTTCCTATATTTATCAGAAAGCAAAATCATTAGTCATTTCTTCAAATTTATATCTTCAATTGCAATAGGACTTTGATCAAAAGATTCAAGTATTGGATCATGAAAATAGTCTTTCTGTCTCACATTAGATTCCTCAATAAAGCATAAATTTTCAAATAAATTAGAAGCTTGAACAATAGATATGGGCAAAACATCAGAGTGAGATTCATCAATATTCATAATTTTCAAATCCTTTTCAAGTTCTTCATGCTCATCATCACATAATTTATCAATTTCAAAATTACCAACAAAATCAGAGTAAGATTTTTCTAAATCTGTCCCCTCATATCCTTCATCAAATTTAACCACAAATAATATATCATCAAAAGAATCAATTTCATAATTATCACAAAAATCGAAAGGAGATATAACAAAATCAATTTCCTCAAACTTTTCCACAAATAATTTATCAGATGAATCAATTTTACAATCATCAAAATCAGAGTGAGATTCATTAATGTTCACATAAGGCTCAATCTCAAAACAATCATAATTAGAGGGGGATTTTTCTAGATCAATTTTCTCAGTTTCCAAATCAAACTCAAACGAACAAGCTTGCTATATTAACTGGGTTTCTAAGATTTTCTTATGAGCTATTAAAGATCCTACTTGATAAGCAAGCTGACTAATTATCCCTTTAAGATCTTCAAATTCCTTACTTCGATTTGTCATGATTTGAAGTTGATTTGTCATGAATTTTTCAATCATGGGTTTTAACTTAGATTTTTCAATATCCTCAAAGTATGGTTCAGAAACACGATTTGAAGGAGTTAAAAATTGGCAATCAGAACTATAATGATCAAAACATCTACAAATATCACATCTAATAGAAGAATAAGATGTCCTAGAAGGATGCATATAAGAGTGTAATTTCAATTTATTTGCAAAAGTGCACAATGAATCATCTTCATACTTACCTTGTGGCATGTATACCTCACCTCTTTCAGTTGCCCACGAGTTGTGATTAAAAGACATAATGGTAACAGAAAGATTATCCAACACCAATCAATATGAATAATTTTTTCAATTTTTTTTCAAAATAAAAAAATTGAAAAATATAAAAAACAAGCAAATTCACAATTTTTAGAAATCATAGTTCTGTCACAACTTGTGAAAATCCAAAACCTATAAAAACAAAAAACAAAGTTAAATATAAAACAAATAAAATTTAGTCTAGCAATACTAACAACTATTTTGATATTAACAAAACTGAGGTCCCCTGCAATGGTGCCAAAAACTTATTGTAATCCGCAAGTGCACGGATACTCGAAGTAATAAAAGATATCGAACCCACAGAGACCTACGTGTTAAGTACCAAATAATTGTATTCTCACTAGCTAAGCAATGGATTATACTGGAAGTAAATGATAACAAGAGCGTAGAGGTAATTAGAGAGAAACTGGGACTAGGGATTCATCCACTTTTATTTCAATGACTAGATTTAAATAAAAGGTCGTCACTCTAATTTTATCATGATAAAGATATAATTTACATCATAAAGGGATTATCTCACTTTTGTGTAGACAATCATACAAGTGACCGATTCTCGCTTTCGCGCAAGATCTATCCCATGCTGAAAATAAGTAAAACATCAATCAAAGAACTCAAGGATCGGATGCATTCGAAGTTGATCATCTCTAGTGGAAACTCAATGATCACTTTCGTGCATCCGAATCTCAACACAAGTTCTACTTAAGGTTCTCCAACGTTCCGGTACTCAATTTCTTGCAATACCTCTTACGTTTATCATAGTAATTCAATCATAGCTTCAAATTATCAACACGGCAATTATATTTCTAAAATCAAGAAATAAGAATTTTCCTAATTTCTTATGATGAGTTCCTATTATTCAATTTTAGGGTTCCAAGTTCTCAAACAAATCACCTTTCAGTCCATATTGCGAAAACTCTAAAACATGCATGATAATATGAAAACTTCAGAGAATTAAAGGCAATCGTCACATAAGTAGAATTATCATAATAAAACTATTCTGATGAAATAAAATTATCTAGTCATTAGAAAAAAAAGGGATTTCACCCTCATGTCCCAAAAGATGTCTAAGCAAACATGGAAAAGGAATTATAATAAGCCATAATTTCAAATGATGAAAATCGAAAAGGAAAAGGGAAGTTCAACTTTACAGTACGGCTGTAATGGAAATTACCGCCATAAGTTTCCTCTAGAAAACGTAATGAATAGTGCCGGCGCCCACTCTATCATTGATTCCTCCTCCGATTGATCTCCTTTTGCTCTGAAACTTATGGTGTATCATCTCCTCCTCCAGGCGAAGCTTCCTTGTAAAAATTGCTACTTGAGGTGGCCTCTATGCCTCTCGGTGCGAGAGTGAACCCTAGGGACGCCTCTCTTGATTTCTCTCTCGATGGTGGATCAAAATTAGGGCTTTCGCCCTCAGCGTGTTCTCCTCCTCGGAGGCTCCCTTTTTCCTTCTTACAGCTTTGAATTTAAAGGCCTGGATCGTCCGCAATTGATCGCGCAAAAATTAGATTTCAATTTGACCGTGGAAGTCGCGTCCAAGGATAGAATTACGGCCATGGTTTCTATTAGGCACTGCCATAATATCAGCAGGAGTTCTCGGTACAGAAATATGCTATAATTACAGTACCGTGAAATCTATTATGGCAGTGCCGTAATTTCTGGAAATATTTCGGGTAGAAAATTCACTCATAATACGGCCCGTGCTTTTCATTACGGCGGTGCCATAATTTCTGAAAAACCTTTTGTATGAAAATCACCCAAAAATACGGCAGGGCTCTGAAATTATGGTAGTGCTATGAAATTACGATACCATAATATAAATTACGGCCCTGTCATAATTTAGTTTGAAGCTTCAATCTTTCTGGAAATTTACATGAAATCTTTTATGGATGATGGGAATTCTTCTATGTATCTGAATTTGCTTGAAAACGCCTTAAAATCGTGTCTTTTTACCTGAAAATCATCAAAAACCAAAATAGAAGTAGGTTCTACAATATTTGATAAAAAGGGCATAAAAATAAGCAAAGAAGCATAAATATGACACAAAAATACCAATGAAATGACATAAAATATACTATAAATTTTGGTGTCATCAGTTGCCTCGAAGCGGTCTCATCACAGCCATGTACACCATCATGACCTAGCCATGTTCAGTGCGGCAGATGGTTTCTTGAGCCTAAATCTCTAGTGAAGGTTTGTCCCAACCTGGGGAGTCATCCTAGGTGTCTTCCAGGAGTGTTGGCTCATCCCCAAAGGCATTTCTGACTCCGTCACTAGGGGCCTGGAGTAGTGGATCTTGGTGCACTCAGGGCTTAGCTGACGGCTAGATGGCATATGCTCGCACTTGGAGCCTTAGAGTTGCTTAGGTGAGTCTAGGTCTGGGGGCTTGATACCCAAGGCCAATCGTTGGTTCATCATAGGACTTGTGATGAATCAATGCGTCAATAGGGCTAAAACCATGTCATCGAAATGGATGTCATCATCGACATCCCCTAAATTGCGATAAAATACTTGTACACTCTAGTTCTCTTGCCAGGATGATATCCAGATTGGATAAGTGTGACACACTTGTTTAACCCAATCTAATGGTGATGACTAAATCAGGCTTTGACCTAGGTATGGTCATACACTTTCAGTCATGCATCCATATATGGGGCCCATGGATATCATGCTTCCACTTAAGGAAATGGTAAATCCTATATTGGCTCATTGTACATCTCATATGGTTAATGATAAACCGAATGACAACCATTATGACGCCCCTAATACGGTGGAGCGTTAGGTTATATCAAAGTGCATCACTTACTATATAGAGATATCAATGACCTTAAGTCAAAGACAAATGTACCTCTGTCATTATGAGATTGACTTGTGACACCAAGTCAAATTCTCATGGTGGGTCGGTCTAGTATATCTACCTAGATGTACCCATATGCACGCGTTAGCAACGCGTGCTTAACTAGCGCATATACCAGTCTCACATGTACCATGGCTATCCCATATCCACTATGGTACTCGACTAGGGACAATCTTTGAGACTAGATAATATCTACCTCTAGGGACATTGTTCGTGTAAGTGTATATATGACGCAAATGTACAATATGCATAAACACCAATATTCGGACAAGCCATAGGTCATAGGGCATAAATACCAACAATCTCTCACTTGTAGTAGGACCTCGTTATTGAGCAACCTCAACATCATGTCCTTAGTATGACCACCACGCTTTTGATGTGCCAAAGCCGTGGTTGGTGAGCCTACCAGATTGTATTTGGTGTCCATATCTATAACATCTCAACAACACCTCTATCTCCAAGGCAAGGTAGAAGTGCATGATATGTGTTTGGAACTTAGGTAAAGCCTTGGTTCTCTGTCATGTGTTATCACTCCAATGTACTCACAATAGAGCCCGACAAGAACATGCAACCACTTGAAGTTCATTGAACAACTCCCATATCCAAATAGCTTCTCAGAAGCCACAATGTAGAAAAAGGTATCAAGTGTAGCCCTATACACTAAGCTTTTTCTATCTCTATAGACCAAGAACCATTCTTTAGTTCTTTTCAGAGCCACAAGGATGTTCTTTTCAAATATCTAGTGCTGCGCACCTAGGTTGGATAGGTATCGATTGGTTATGCTCATAGCATAAACCATATTTGGTCATGACTTAGATCAAGAAGGTACTTGGATCTATCCCTGAAGATCCTCTCGCCTAGGCTATAAGTCATTCATCATGAAACACTTCCCATCCATCTTTTCACCAAGTGAAGGAACAGGATGTCATTTATGATGGTCAGTGATGACTCTAAATTTTATAGTGTTTTTTCATACTTATTTAGTAGTCTTTTGAACCATAATCTCACTCTCTTGCATTGTTTTTACACCTTTTTCCCAAATACTTCGGAATCTACACAATCTTTGGTTTTTGAACCATTTCAGGCAAAAAGGCATCAATATCACTAGTTTTCGAGCAATCCCAATGCATGAACAATTTCTAGACATCAAGAGGAGTTTACACAACAAATTTCAAGCCAAAAAGGATCTTCTAGCAAAAATACAGCACTACCATATTTTTATGAGAAATTGTCACGGTACCGTATTTCTCATCAGACTACGGTCAGAAATTTGAGGTGAAATACGGCACTGCCATATGAAACCACACACTGTCGTATTTTCCAGCGATTTAAACAAGAGAGTTTCGGAAAGAATACGGCACTGCCGTATGAAACTACACAGTGCTATATTTTCCAGCGATTTCAACCAGAGAGTTTCAGCACGAATACGGCACTGCCATATGAAGGTACACGGTACTGTATTCTGTGACAAAGTTAAAGAAAAAGTCTTAGCAAGAATACGACACTGCCGTATATTTGAGAGAAATTATCACGGCACCGAATTTTCGGCCCAGATCTTACAGAAGCATAATACGGCACTACCATAATCCCGATACGGTACCGTATTTTGAAACCCAGATTTCTGAATTTTTCGCCGCAAAATTAAAAACACGATTTCTCAGAACTTAGGGCACCAATTGCAGATCCAAAAAAAAGGGGAAGACTTAGGATAAGGAGGCAGAAGTTTATGAAGCAGAAAGAACAATTTTGATCGAGGATAGAGAGAGAATTTAAAGAAATCGCCGCTGCATTAGGGTTCATCGCCGTTCATTGCACAGACCATCTCCGGCCACGATTTTTGAAAGGAAGCTTCGCCTGAGGAAGAAGAACACGCCACAGAAGTTTCAGAGTGAGAAGAGACCGATCAAAGGAGAAACAAAGCAAAAACACGCTCACGACACTATTCATTGCGACTGTAAAGGCAAATTTTAGGTTGCAATTCTGTTGCAACCTTGTTTTGTAATTCTTACTCCTTCTTTACTGTCTCTAATCATTCAAAAACTATGTTTCGCTATGAATCTTCCATCATGCTAGCTTAATTTCCTCTTGGGACATGGGGGTGTAAGTGATTAATGCCTTTAATCATTTTTAAGTATCAAGCATTAACATGTTTTGGAGTTTTATGCTATGGACTGAGAAGATGATATCATAGAACTTGGAACCCTATAATTTATAATAAGAACTCATCGCAAGAGATTGGTTGTGTTCTTGTGTTTAGGTTTTAGAAGTTAATTTCTTGTTAATGTTATGACCTAGAAATTATTATTGTTTCAGACATGAAAGCATGCTAGAGATAGATGTTAGATTGTTAGAAAACCTTAAGCAAAACCTGTGAAACTAAGGTGCGAGAGTGCTTAGTTTCACTTGAGATCTTGGTATTGAGATGGAATGCACGAGAGTGATTCTTAATCTCTTTAACCAAAATTCACTTATACTTAGCATCGAATTAATCTTGAACGAGAGTGAGGATTGTTCTTTGTAAATTAATTGCACGAGAGTGAGTTAGTTTGATTTTCAAGTGAATTATATCTTAACCATGACAAAAGTAAATTGATGAATCTTCAATCATGACTAGTCATAAATATCAAGATGAATGAACCCCTAGTCCCGATCCTCTCATTCTGATTTTCTCCAATACTCATTCGATTGCTATTTTCTCGATTCTGGATTTGCTTAACTAGTGAAAACTCAATTAATCAGTACTTAACAATAAGGTCTCTGTGATTCGATATCTTAATTATTACTTCGAGTATCCATGCACTTGCGGAGTACAACAAGTTTTTGCCGCCGTTGCCGGGGACCTTGGTTTTGTTGATATTGATATAATTGTTAGTATTGCTAGACTAAGTTTTTATTTTTTTTTACTATTTTCTGTGATAGATTCTGATTTTCTTTTAAGCTCTACAATCTCTGAACTTTTCTGACTTTCTTCTTGTTTATGCACAGAAATCTTAGGTCAGGACCATTAGTTCCTTTTGATCCTGAAATTAATAGAACTCTTAGATTGCGCAGGAAGTTGAGATTTGCAGAAGGGAGAGAAGAAGAATCCATCATGGCAGAGAGGAGAACACTTAGAGACTATGCAGCCCCTAGTACACAGGGAATTCGTTCCAACATTACCAGGCCTGCTATAGATGCAAACAACTTTGAGATTAAACCAGCGTTCTTGTCAATGATCCAACAGAATCAGTTTGGAGGATCTCATTTGGAAGATCCAAACCAACACTTATCCCTTTTCCTTGAATTTTGTGACACCATAAAAATCAATGGTGTATTTGATGATGCTCTTAGACTAAGACTATTTCCTTTTTCTCTCAGGGACAGAGTAAAGGCTTGGCTTCATTCACATCCAACTGGAACATTCACTACTTGTGAGCGGCTGTCAAATGCCTTCTTGTAGAAATACTTTCCTCCCAGTAAGATGGTTCAGTTGAGGAACCAAATTTCAGGCTTTGCTCAGAGAGATGGTGAATCATTCAGTGAAGCATGGGAGCGCTTCAATGAGTTACAACGGAAATGCCCTCATCATGGATTAGAAGATTGGGTGTTAATTCAAACTTTTAATAATGGTTTGCTCTACAACACACGCTTAACTGTTGATGCTGCTGCAGGGGGTGCATTGATGAATAAGACTGTTGATGCTGCATATGCCTTGATTGAAGAGATGGCGCAAAACTGTTGGGGAATGCCGGGTGTAATTTAAAATTTTGCAGTCCCAAGACGCAGCGGAAGAAGCATTACACCCGAAACACATTCCTTTCCCAAGGATCCATGCGAGAGAGAAGACACAAGGATGTGTTAGAGATGTACCTCTTTTGCTTGTTTAGATGTCGAAGCCATGTTGAAGGCGCCCAAGTGTTCGCCCTCTACAAGTATCCACACGTCGACTCCTTGATCGTTGCTCCCTTCCACGCTCGGTGCTAGCCTCGGGAAGAGAATCGAGCCTTAGGGTTCCTTCACTCTTCTTGCGCCACCTCCAAGGTTCATGCGCCAAGTGCAAGGAAGATGCCTCCAACTCCTTATCCTCTTCACTCCAAGAGAAGAGGGAGAAGATGAGTTTCGGCCTTGAGGAAGATTAGGGGTTGATTGCGCCACCAAGTCCTTCTCCAAGTCTCACCAAGAGGAGAGGAAGGAGAAGACTTGCGGTCACTTGTTGGAAGAAGGGTTGCGCCACTCTGATGTTGTCGCCCTTTGCCCTTGCTTTCGCCCCTCTATGATTGTTCACGTCTCCAAGAATTTATCATAAAGAGAGGGCGACAATGGGTCCTATAAATAGGACTAAAGGCGGTTTGAGCAAGGGCTAGGATCATGCCAAGTGTATGGCTAGGATGAGGTGTCTTGAAGTAAGGAAAGTCTCCAAGACTTTACCATAAACCTGAAAAGGGGGGGTGAAACCCTAAACGCATGCACTTCTAAAATTTTGCATGGGCGGAAATAAGGATTTCATGAAGATCGCATGTGGCATGAACATATGATCAACTTAATGTCTGCAAAGATCAAGTTGTGATCTTACCATTGCCATTGGTTGGAAGGCGACTTGGAAGCAAGAGGGCGATGCGGCTCTCCTCCAAAGTGGACGCACACAAGATGGCGATGGCTTCCTCCCTTGGCGTGAACCTTGTGCTAGCAAAGCTCTTCAAGGTGTCCTTGATGCGTGAAGGAGATGAGATGATTTCTTTCCTTGGCTGGCCGAATCCCTCTTCAACACTCGTGGAGGCGAGTCACACGAGAGGAAGAGCAAGAGAGAGGCGATAGTCTTCAAACGTGGAGGCGTCTTCAATTTGGAAAATCGATTTCCAAATATAGTAAGCGCTCATGCGTTCAAGCGTTCACTCCAAGTGAACCGTTCGCAACTCCTTCTCCCTTTGAACCATGCGCTCATATGATGAACCGGTTCAATTGAATTTGGTTCAAAGACCAAATCAAACCAAGCCTTGGTCTAGACCTTATTAAACCGAAAGGCTCAAGATCTAACCACACATCTCTTGATGCTCTTGATCTCATCGATCTAGCATCAATTCTCTCGATCGAAGCTTACCGATCTCAAGCCCTAATCAATCAAACATGATCAGACCAGATCTCACTTCCAATCAGAGTTTAAATTCCTTTAAACTGAACCAAAACAATTCAGTCCACACGATCTGACATAAGTAAGCCATATCATCAAATTGTGCGACCCTAAGGGTTTCCTTTAATGTCGGTAACGATAACTTACGTTATCACGAACAGAGAGGGGTATCTAGCAACACATCACTGTCTCCCGATATAAAGGAAAGAGTTGAAGGTCCCCACAAGGGGGCGAAACCCTATCTCATAGGCGCATATGGGAATGAAGGCAGCGGAAAGGGGGTTTCTAGATCTTGCATGCTGTATGATTAACAAAAATGACCCAATTGCATATAGAGAAGGATCATACCATAGCCATTTCTAGATGGCGCCTTGGAAGCAAAGACCGAACTGGATCTTCTCCAGAGGTGACGCACACAATTGATGTCGCCTACTCCTCCTTGCGATCCTTGTGCTAGCAAGGCCCAAAGATGTCCTTGTCGAGTGGAAGGGAAGAGATGTCTTGGCTTGGCGATTTTTTTTTCTCCTCTTCTCGTCAAACTCTTCACCACCCGAATGTTCTCTCGTCAAGAGCAAGAGACAAGGCGACGAACGAAGAGAGGAGAGGCGTGAACGTGAGATGTGGTCACGTAAGAGAAGTGCTATCTAAAAATAGCATGCCACTTCTCTTCATGCGATCATGGGTTTACCCATTCGCAAAACCACTTCACTTTTGAACCATGCACTCATTTATGAGCCGGTTCATGTTGGTCTGGTTCAAAGACCAAATAAGCCAAGCGACATGGTCTAGACCAAATTAAACCCTAAGGCTCCAGATCTAACCGTTGATCTCCTGATGCTCTTGATCTCACCGATCCAGCATCCATTCTCTCAATCGAAGCTTACCGATCTTAAGCCCTAATCAATCAAACATGATCAGACCAGATCTCACTTACAATCAGAGATTAAATCCCTTTAAACTGAACCTGAACAATTCAGTCCACACGATCTGACTTAAGTAAGCCATATCATCAAATTGTGCGACCCTGAGGGTATCCTTTAAATGTCGGTAACGATAACTCACGTTATCACGATCAGTGAGGGGTATCTAGCAACACATCACTGTCTCCCGATATAAAGAAAAGAGTCTTCCAAGACTACACCCAAACCACAGCACAAGTGTGAATCAACTCACAAGGCATGCATATTTCCTTTGCCACTGGATGTTCTTATTGGACAAGCGTGTCAAGCTTGTAACTCCAATATGATGAGCATGATTAGATCAGATAAACATAGTCACCTGGGTATGGCCATACACTATTCTCAATCATCTCATCCAGGGGGCCCCTTTAGAACATCACACTCCTTAAACAAGGAGACGGCAATCCTATGTCTATCACTAGTGCCCTAACCTTACTCAAGCTCACCATCCAAGATAGTCTATAACCATTATGTTTCAAATGATATTGAACTACCTCAAAACAATGACAATCATCATTTAGAAAACACAAGTGATCTCAAGTCAGAGGAAATGTGCCACTTGTCGCAATCAAGGAATATTCACATTGTGACAAGCAATTGAATATCCTAGTAGGGTCTGTCCAGTACATCCAATGTACCCATGAGTCTACATCTTATTCCATGCTCGAAGCATCCTATAAGATTAGAACACATATTAGTCTCAATCATATCAAGGTTGTCTCATGTTCACCAAGATATCTCGACTAAGGACTTTACTTCATGTCAGCCTAGCTGAACAGCTTTGAGACATTATTCAGAAGTACACTTATTACAGCAGACAAGGTAACAACCTGAATAACAACCATGCCTTTATAAACATAAAAGTTTATACATGATACTGTTACAATCCCAAGGCCTCAAACATTAGCCTTAAGGGCATACCCCCAACAATCTCCCACTTGCACTTAATCTAATGGTTGAGGAATCTCAAACCCATATTATTACAGTGCTTCTCATGCTTCTGCTGCGCCAGAGGCTTAGTAAGCGGGTCTGCCAGATTGTCATCTGTATGTACCTTGCAGACTTTGATCTCGCCACGATCAATGATCTCCCTGATCAAATGAAACCGTCTCTATATGTGCTTGGACTTCTGGTGCGACCGTGGTTCCTTTGCTTGTGCGATTGCTCCAGTGTTATCACAGAAGATAACCAAAGGATCTGCACTCGAAGGAACGACACCAAGTTCTCTCACGAACTTACGAATCCACACTGCCTCCATGGATGCTTCCGAGGCTGCAACATACTCGGCTTCTGTTGTGGAATCAGCAACGATTGACTGTTTGAAACTCTTCCACACCACTGCTCCTCCATTCAAGCTAAAAACATAGCCTGATTGCGATCGGAAATCATCCTGGTCCGACTGGAACGAAGCGTCAGTATATCCTTCAATACTGAGTTCTTCCTGACCACCATATATCAAGAACATATCTTTGGTCCTCCGCAGATATTTTAAAATGTTCTTGACCGCAATCCAGTGTGCCTGACCTGGATTACTTTGGAACCGACTGGTCACGCTTAACCCGTAAGCGACGTCTGGGCGAGTACACAACATCGCATACATAATGGACCCAATAGCCGAAGCATAAGGCGTATTGTCCATTTCATCTTTCTCAGTCTGTGTTTGTGGACACTGACTCTTCGAAAGATTCAGACCATGTCTGACTGGAAGATATCCTCTTTTAGAATTCTCTAAATGAAATCTCTCCAGGACCTTATCGATGTAAGTACTCTGGCATAGCCCGAGAAGCCTCTTAGATCTATCTTTGTAGATCTTCACACCTAACACATAGGCTGCTTCTCCTAGATCTTTCATCTGGAAACATTTCCTTAACCATGGCTTTACGGCATGCATTTCAGGAATGTCATTTCCAATGATCAAGATATCATCGACGTAGAGGACTAGGAAAGTAATCACGCTCCCACTAAACCTCTTATATACACACGGGTCATCCTCGTTCTTGATGAAACCAAATTCAGTGACTGATTCATCAAAACGAATATTCCAGCTTCTTGATGCTTGTTTAAGTCCATAAATGGACTTCTTTAACTTGCATATTTTATAACGATCTGATGGATTAGTGAAACCTTCTGGTTGTGTCATATACACATCCTCATCCAGATTTCCATTCAGGAAAGCTGTTTTCACATCCATTTGCCAAATCTTATAATCGTAATATGCTGCTATCGCGAAAAGAATCCGAATAGACTTAAACGTGGCTACAGGTGAGAAAGTTTCATCATAATCTATCCCGTAGATTTGTTTGAAACCTTTCGCAACTAGCCTGCCTTTATAGGTAACTACGTTACCATCCATGTCAATCTTCTTCTTGAAGATCCATTTACAGCCTATAGGGATTACTCCCGGAGGCGGATCAACCAAATCCCAGACTTGGTTATCTGACATGGAGTCCATCTCGGCTCGCATATCTTCAAGCCATCTAGCTGACTCCGGTCCACTGACCGCATCCGCATAAGTGAGGGGTTCATCATTATCAATGATGTAGACTCCGTCATAGCGCTCAGGCTGTCGATGGATCCTTCCCGATCTTCGCGGTTCCCGTGATATCTGAGCCTCAGGTTGTTCAATAACCTAATCCACCGGCTCAGGCTCATCCAACTGTGCTTGACTACTTTGTCCTTCCTCTGGATTCTCATCTAGCTTTATTTCTCTCCCACTGGCCTCTTGCAGAAGAAACTCCTTCTCAAGAAATATGGCCGTCCGAGCAACAAATACCTTGTTCTCTTTGGGATCGAAGAAATAATAACCCTTAGTTTCCTTAGGGTAACCGACAAAGATACATTTGTCAGATCTGCTCTCTAGTTTCCCAGAGGCGAGCTTTTTGACATAAGCCTCGCAGCCCCAGATCTTGATAAATGTCAAGCTCGGCTGTTTCCCATACCATAACTCATATGGAGTCTTAGAAATTGCCTTGGATGGCACTCGGTTTAGTACCTTTACAGCTGTTTCCAGTGCAAATCCCCAAAAGGAATATGGAAGAGTAGCCTGACTCATCATAGAACGAACCATATCAAGTAACGTCCTATTTCTCCTCTCGGATACACCATTCCATTGGGGTGTTCCTGGTGGAGTGAGATGTGAGATAATCCCACACTCCTTCAGATAGTCAGTAAATTCTCGACTTAGGTATTCTCCACCTCGATCAGAACGAAGTGCCTTGATATTTCGGCCTAGCTGATTCTGTACTTCATTCTTGAACTCTTTGAACTTGTCAAAAGATTCACTTTTATGTCTCATCAGATAGACATACCCATATCTACTGAAATCATCAGTAAAGGTTATGAAGTACTGATAGCCACCTCTGGCATGTTTACTAAATGGCCCACACACATCACTGTGTATAAGGTCAAGTAAACCTGAAGCCCTTTGACCTTTGTTAGGAAAAGGTGACTTCGTCATTTTACCCATTAAACAAGCCTTGCATGTATCAATCTCCTCATAGGAGAATGATCCCAGCAGTCCATTATCATGCAACCGCTTAATGCGCTTCTTGTTAATATGGCCTAAACGACTATGCCATAGCAAGATGCTGTCATCAGCATACTTGGCTTTCTTAATATCAATATATTGTATAGAACATTCCATGTCCAACATGAATAACCCATTGTTAATTGAACCAGTTGCATAAACAATATTATCTAAAGACAAAACACACTTTGAAATATTGCATTCAAAGGAAAACCCCTTCCTGACAAGAGCAGGAATAGAGATAATATTTTTAGTAATACTGGGAATAAAGTAACAATTGTCTAGTTCCAATACAAGTCCAGATGGTAAAGAAATGAAATAGTTTCCTACAGCAACAGCAGCAACCCGTGCCCCGTTTCCAACGCGTAGGTCCACCTCATGCTGTCCCACCTGTCTTCTTCTCTTGAGTTCCTGTACATTTGAACAAATGTGAACTCCACATGCAGTGTCCAACACCCATGATATAGAAGAAGATGAAACCATGACTTCCGTCACGTATATACCTGAGCCAGAAGCGAAGCTTCCCCTCTTATCTCCTTGGAGCGCTTTACAGTCCTTTTTCCAGTGACCCAGCTGGCCACAGTGGAAACATCTGTATTCCTTTGACCGCTTAACTTTTTGTTTCAGAGCCTTGCTGTAACTCTTGACAGGGGCTTTGCCCTTCTTCCCCTTCTTCTTGTTCCTCGAAGGAACCATCAAGACAGGTGTTGAAGGCTTTCCCTTCAGAGTCTCCTCAGTAGTCAAGAGCATATTCAGCAGCTCTGCCGGAGTACAATCGATTTTGTTCATATTAAAGTTAATAATGAACGCATCGAAAGAGGGCGGGAGAGACTGCAGAATAATGTCTACAGCAAGCTCCTGATTGATGGTATGCCCCAGTTTCTCTAGAGCCTCCTTGTGCCCAATCATCTTGAGCACGTGAGCTCCTACTGGGCTCCCTTCAGCCAGTTTGCTCTGAAAGAACAGCTTTATCAGATTATAGCATTCTGTCCTCGCCTGTGCAGCATACAGCATCTTGAGGTTCGCTATAATCTCTATAGCCGACATATCCTCATGCTGACGCTGCAGCGGTGGCGTCATAGACGCTAGCATCAGGCAAGCAACATCAATGCTATCATTGACGTGCTTTTCATAAGCTTCCCGAACCGCCCTTGCGGCGTTCGGAGCGGGCTGAGGCGGTATCGCCGTCTCGAGGACATACAGTTTCCTCTCTGCCTTAAGAACGATCTTAAGGTGTCCGAACCAGTCTGAGAAGTTTGGCCCAGCAAACTTCTCCCTTTCCAGTAGGGATCGCACATTGAAGCTCATGGTGTTCGTTGCTGCAGGAATCTACAACAATGCAAGAACAGCAAGGTCAGTATCAATGTTAAGAATCAATCAGGACTTAAGAATGATTCTTTTTCTCACTATTTTATCTGGCTAAAAAATCCAGCAAAACAGCCCGAAAGAGTAGAACTCTTTTAGTGAGATGGGATCCAGATTTCATACTTGGTCTCCGCGTCCTGCTCAGGCGAGATAAGATGCACAGAGAGTACAAGCACTAATCTCTGGTAGGTTGCCCGAAAGAGTAGAACTCTTTTAGTGAAATGGACAATACGCCTTATGCTTCGGCTATTGGGTCCATTATGTATGCGATGTTGTGTACTCGCCCAGACGTCGCTTACGGGTTAAGCGTGACCAGTCGTTTCCAAAGTAATCCAGGACAGGCACACTGGATTGCAGTCAAGAACATCTCAAAATATCTGCGGAGGACCAAAGATATGTTCTTGATATATGGTGGTCAGGAAGAACTCAGTATAGAAGGATATACTGAGACTTCGTTCCAGTCGGACCAGGATGATTTCCGATCGCAATCAGGCTATGTTTTTAGCTTGAATGGTGGAGCAGTGGTGTGGAAGAGTTTCAAACAGTCAACTGTTGCTGATTTCACAACAGAAGCCGAGTATGTTGCAGCCTCGGAAGCATCCAAGGAGGCAGTGTGGATTCGTAAGTTCGTGAGAGAACTTGGTGTTGTTCCTTCGATTGTCGATCCTTTGGTTATCTTCTGTGATAACACTGGAGCCATCGCACAAGCAAAGGAACCACGGTCGCACCAGAAGTCCAAGCACATACAGAGACGGTTTCACTTGATCCGGGAGATCATAGATCGTGGCGAGATCAAAATCTGCAAGGTTCATACAGACGACAATCTGGCTGACCCGCTTACCAAGCCCCTGGCGCAGCAGAAGCATGAGAAGCACTGTAATAATATGGGTTTGAGATTTCTCAACCATTAGATTAAGTGCAAGTGGGAGATTGTTGGGGTATGCCCTTAAGGCTAATGTTTGAGGCCTTGGGATTGTATCAGTATCATGTAATAAACTCTTGTGTTTATAAAGGCATGGTTATTATTCAGGTTGTTACCTTGTCTGCTGCAATAAGTATACTTCTGAATAATGTCTCAAAGCTGTTCTGCTAGGCTGACATGCTAAATGTCCTTAGTCGATATATCTTGGTGAACATGAGACAGCCTTGATATGATTGAGACTAATATGTATTCTAATCTTATAGGATGCTTCGAGCATGGAATAAGATGTAGACTCATGGGTACATTGGATGTACTGGACAGACCCTACTAGGATATTCAATTGCTTGTCACAATGTGAATGATCCTTGATTGCAACAAGTGGCACATGTCCTCTGACTTGAGATCACTTGTGTTTCTAAATGATGATTGTCATTGTTTTGAGGTAGTTCAATATCATTTGAAACATAATGGTTATAGACTATCTTGGATAATGATCATGAGTCAGGTTAGGGCACTAGTGATAGATAGAGGATTGCCGTCTCCTTGTTGAAGGAGTGTGGTGTTCTATAGGGGCCCCCTAGATGAGATGATTGAGAAAGTGTATGGCCATACCCAGGTGACTATGCTCATCTGATCTAATCATGCTCATCATATTGGAGTTACAAGCTTGACAGGCTTGTCCAATAAGAACATCCAGTGGCAAAGGAAACATGTAATGCCTAGTGAGTTGATTCACGCTTGTGCTGTGGTTTGGGTGAAGTCTTGGAAGACTCTTTCCTTTATATCGGGAGACAGTGATGTGTTGCTAGATACCCCTCACTGATCGTGATAACGTGAGTTATCGTTACCGACATTTAAAGGAAACCCTCAGGGTCGCACAATTTGGTGATATGGCTTACTTAAGTCAGATCGTGTGGACTGAATTGTTTAGGTTCAGTTTAAAGGGATAGAGACTCTGATTGTAAGTGAGATCTGGTCTGATCATGTTTGATTGATTGGGGCTTGAGATCGGTAAGCTTCGATCGAGAGAGTTGATGCTAGATCGGTGAGATCAAGAGCATCAAGAGATGAACGGTTAGATCTTGAACCCTTTGGTTCAGAGTGAGATCTAGACCATGGCTTGGGCTGGTTTAATTTGGTTCTTGAACCAAATTGAAGTGGATTAAAGTGGCTTGAACCGGTTCACAAAGGGTGAACGCTTGGTTCAAGGCGTTAGGCATTTTTGGTTTGGTTGTGGCGCATAGCTTCATATCTTCCATTTATGGAATGTAATGAAGGCGACTTCACCTTAACGCAAAAGCGTTTTGAACGCTCGACTTCACTCTTCTCTTCTCAACGTTCCTCTTTGGGGGCGAAAAAGGATTCGGACGAGAAGGAGAAGAAGAAGGATACTCTCGCCAAGCTTCATCTCTAATCACCCTCACGCGACAAGGATTCTTTGAAGTGCTTTTGCTAGCACAAAGGACTCAAAGAGCAAGCTATCGTCATCGGTTGTGTGCGTCACCTTTGGAGAAGGAGCACTTGAACCTTTGCTTCCAAGGCATCATCAAATCGATGGCATTGGTATGATCTTTTAGATCTATTCCTCTTATACAAGTTGATCATATGCTTTTATGATTGCGATCCCATGAAGCCCTATCTTCCGCTCGCAAAACTCTATATGTGCGCCACAATCAGGGTTTCGGCTCCCCTCTTGAAAGGGGTTTTCTACAAGTTTCGGCCCCCCTCTTGAAAGGGGTTTCATCATGGCTGCCTCCATGTGCTACCATATGCGCCACATATGTAGCCTGCATGGTCAAGCTGACCCGACCTACTCCCTGGACCACCACGTGCTATGCTGAGCAACGAGAAGCGATAAATCCCTTCTCTGTAACACGCAGGTGTAATCCCGCACCGTCTGAAGATAGATGGACGTGCCCACTGAGTGGGTACAACACGGCTCCAACGATAATCAGAACAGTGAGGTTTCGCGTCAGAAGGCTTACGAGCTTGATATTTTAGCGTTGGATTTTAACGGTCTTTTATCTTCATCACTATCATGCAATTCCTATGGTGATAACTGAAGATAAATAAATCATGCTGTTCTACTTATTTAAACAATAAAAGAAAGCATGGATCTTATGTGGTAAAAGCCCATAGCCCTAGTAAGACCTTAAGAACTTAAGTCTTCACTTGCTTTTCTTCATGGGGCTTTTGCTACTCATCTGGCCCAAACCAGGGCCTAAGCGCCATTTGCAGCTGAGGTGCGCCCACCAGGGAAAATGCGCCTGGTCCCAGAGTCGAACCCTGGACCTCCCACCTGGTCAAGCCACTGCTGCATGCGCCTCTGCCAAGTGTGCTCTGTGCTCTTGTCTGATTAACTTACAAATTAATCTATCTAGACAAGATTGACACGCAGGTCAATTACATTTTATAAATTAAGTACAAGGTGATGCGCAGATCACAATTAAAAATTAATTTACAAAATAATTTCCAGGCACGCAGGCCCCAGCACAGCACACATTTAACATGGGCAGCCCACATAAGAATAAATAAACATGCATATGGCATCATACATCATTTGATCCAATCATGAAAAATAAAATTTTTGAAAAACCCCATTGAGATCAATTTTATTTTTCCTTATGTGCCCTACAACCTTACAACGGTCCATTGATAGGGATCCACTCATCATGTCTAGTCAGATCCACTGCCCTTGCATGCACCAAGTCCTAACTGACTTGAGTCGACCCAGTGGTCAACTATGCATGCGCCAAGGGCTGAACAACCATCATGAGTTCTGGCAAGCGGGTGTGAACCCGGGCCTAACTCATATGCGTTCACCAGTTGTCTCAACCAGACCTCGCTACACGCCTGTGATGCAGTCGACCTATAGCCACCTCATGCTTGCGCATGGGTGCCATCTGGTCGACCCATCTAGGCTGTCAGAGGGTCTGATCAGACTATTGGATCTATCCTAGAGGATGACTTCAACCCCATCAACCCGTCTAAGGGTTTATAGCAGGGACAGCTTAGATCTAGTGTGAATCGCGCATGTAATATAGTTTTGAGAAAAACATTAGATGCGCCACATACATGCGCAAAGGAGAAACTATGCAATGCATTTTCGCCAACTAACATATACAAGATGTATCGCATGTAACCTTAGATCTAATCATGAGTTCGCAAACAAGGATCACAAAATGGCTTAAGCAATCATAAAACATGCGTTAACCATGGCTCTGATACCAATTGAAGGTCCCCACAAGGGGGCGAAACCCTATCTCATAGGCGCATATGGGAATGAAGGCAGCGGAAAGGGGGTTTCTAGATCTTGCATGCTGTATGATTAACAAAAATGAACCAATTGCATATAGAGAAGGATCATACCATAGCCATTTCTAGATGGCGCCTTGGAAGCAAAGACCGAACTGGATCTTCTCCAGAGGTGACGCACACAATTGATGTCGCCTACTCCTCCTTGCGATCCTTGTGCTAGCAAGGCCCAAAGATGTCCTTGTCGAGTGGAAGGGAAGAGATGTCTTGGCTTGGCGATTTTTCTTTCTCCTCTTCTCGTCAAACTCTTCACCACCCGAATGTTCTCTCGTCAAGAGCAAGAGACAAGGCGACGAACGAAGAGAGGAGAGGCGTGAACGTGAGATGTGGTCACGTAAGAGAAGTGCTATCTAAAAATAGCATGCCACTTCTCTTCATGCGATCATGGGTTTACCCATTCGCAAAACCACTTCACTTTTGAACCATGCGCTCATTTATGAGCCGGTTCATGTTGGTCTGGTTCAAAGACCAAATAAGCCAAGCGACATGGTCTAGACCAAATTAAACCCTAAGGCTCCAGATCTAACCGTTGATCTCCTGATGCTCTTGATCTCACCGATCCAGCATCCATTCTCTCAATCGAAGCTTACCGATCTTAAGCCCTAATCAATCAAACATGATCAGACCAGATCTCACTTACAATCAGAGATTAAATCCCTTTAAACTGAACCTGAACAATTCAGTCCACACGATCTGACTTAAGTAAGCCATATCATCAAATTGTGCGACCCTGAGGGTTTCCTTTAAATGTCGGTAACGATAACTCACGTTATCACGATCAGTGAGGGGTATCTAGCAACACATCACTGTCTCCCGATATAAAGAAAAGAGTCTTCCAAGACTACACCCAAACCACAGCACAAGTGTGAATCAACTCACAAGGCATGCATATTTCCTTTGCCACTGGATGTTCTTATTGGACAAGCATGTCAAGCTTGTAACTCCAATATGATGAGCATGATTAGATCAGATAAACATAGTCATCTGGGTATGGCCATACACTATTCTCAATCATCTCATCCAGGGGGCCCCTTTAGAACATCACACTCCTTAAACAAGGAGACGGCAATCCTATGTCTATCACTAGTGCCCTAACCTGACTCAAGCTCACCATCCAAGATAGTCTATAACCATTATGTTTCAAATGATATTGAACTACCTCAAAACAATGACAATCATCATTTAGAAAACACAAGTGATCTCAAGTCAGAGGAAATGTGCCACTTGTCGCAATCAAGGAATATTCACATTGTGACAAGCAATTGAATATCCTAGTAGGGTCTGTCCAGTACATCCAATGTACCCATGAGTCTACATCTTATTCCATGCTCGAAGCATCCTATAAGATTAGAACACATATTAGTCTCAATCATATCAAGGTTGTCTCATGTTCACCAAGATATCTCGACTAAGGACTTTACTTCATGTCAGCCTAGCTGAACAGCTTTGAGACATTATTCAGAAGTACACTTATTACAGCAGACAAGGTAACAACCTGAATAACAACCATGCCTTTATAAACATAAAAGTTTATACATGATACTGTTACAATCCCAAGGCCTCAAACATTAGCCTTAAGGGCATACCCCCAACAAGAGTCTTCCAAGACTACTCCCAAACCATAGCACAAGTGTGAACCCAAGTCACTTGACATATGTGTTTCCTTTGCCACTGGATGTTCTCGTTGGACAAGCGTGTCAAGCCTGTAACTCCAACATGATGAGAGTGGTTAGATCAGATGAACATAGTCATCTGGGTATGGCCATACACTTTCTCAACCATCTCATACAGGGGGCCCCTTTAGAACATCACACTCCAACTAAGAGAGGCAATCCTATATCTATCACTAATGCCCTAACCTGACTCATGCCCATTATCCAAGATAATCTATAACCATTATATTTCAAATGATATTGAACTACCTCAAGACAATGCCAATCATCATTTAGAAACACAAGTGATCTCAAGTCAGAGGAAATATGCCACTTGTTTGCATATAAGGATTATTCACATTGCGACAAACAATCGAACATCCTTAGTAGGGTCTGTCCAGTACATCCAATGCACCTATGAGTCTACATCTTATTCCATGCTCGAAGCATCCTATAAGATTAGAACACATATTAGTCTCAATCATATCAAGGCTGTCTCATGTTCACCAAGATATCTCGACTAAGGACTATACTGCATGTCAGCCAAGCTGAACACCATTGAGACATTATTCAGAAGTATACATGTAGCAGCAGATAATGCAACAACCTGAATAACAACCATTGCCTTTATAAACATAGTTTATACATGATACTGATAATAACCCAAGGCCTCAAACATTAGCCTTAAGGGCATACTCCAACAATCTCCCACTTGCACTTAATCTAATGGTTGAGAAATCTCAAACCCATATTATTACAGTGCTTCTCATGCTTCTGCTGCGCCAGAGGCTTTGTAAGCGGGTCAGCTAGATTGTCATCTGTATGAACCTTGCAGATCTTGATCTCTCCTCGATCTATGATCTCACGGATCAAATGAAACCTTCTCTGTATGTGCTTGGACTTCTGGTGCGACCGTGGTTCCTTTGCTTGTGCTATTGCTCCAGTGTTATCACAGAAGATAACCAAAGGATCTGCACTC
Organism: Costus lasius; assembly: GCA_027563935.2. Taxonomy (NCBI): domain Eukaryota; kingdom Viridiplantae; phylum Streptophyta; class Magnoliopsida; order Zingiberales; family Costaceae; genus Costus; species Costus lasius. Next base: position 75,033,851 of record CM050449.1, read on the forward strand.
GAAGGAACAACACCAAGTTCTTGAACGAACTTACGAATCCACACTGCCTCCTTTGATGCTTCTGAGGCAGCAACATACTCGGCTTCTGTTGTGGAATCAGCAACAATTGATTGTTTGAAACTTTTCCACACCACTGCTCCTCCATTCAAGCTAAAAACATAGCCTGATTGCGATCGAAAATCATCCTGGTCAGATTGGAACGAAGCGTCAGTATATCCTTCAATACTGAGTTCTTCCTGACCTCCATATATCAAGAACATATCTTTGGTCCTCTGAAGATATTTCAAAATGTTCTTGACTGCAATCCAGTGTGCCTTACCTGGATTACTTTGGAATCGACTGGTGACGCTTAACCCGTAAGCGACGTCTGGGCGAGTACACAACATCGCATACATAATGGATCCAATAGCAGAAGTATAAGGCGTATTGTCCATTTCATCTTTCTCAGACTGTGTTTGAGGACACTGGCTCTTAGAAAGATTCAGACCATGTCTGACTGGAAGATATCCTCTTTTAGAATTTTCTAAATGGAATCTCTCCAGGACTTTATCGATGTAAGTACTCTGGCACAGCCCGAGAAGCCTCTTAGATCTATCTCTGTAGATCTTTACACCTAATACATAGGCTGCTTCTCCTAAATCTTTCATCTGGAAACATTTTCTTAACCATGCTTTAACGGCATGCAGTTCAGGAATATCGTTTCCAATGATCAAGATATCATCGACGTAGAGGACTAGGAAAATAATCACGCTCCCACTAAACCTCTTATATACACACGGGTCATCTTCATTTTTGATGAAACCAAATTCACAGATTGATTCATCAAAACGAATATTCCAGCTTCTCGATGCTTGCTTAAGTCCATAAATGGACTTCTTTAATTTGCATATTTTATGACGATCTGATGGATTGATGAAACCTTCAGGTTGTGTCATATACACATCCTCTTCTAGTTTTCCATTAAGGAAAGCGGTCTTCACATCCATTTGCCAGATCTCATAATCATAATATGCTGCTATCGCGAGAATAATCCGAATAGACTTGAACATGGCTACAGGAGAGAAAGTTTCATCATAATCTATCCCGTAGATTTGTTTGAAACCTTTCGCAACTAGCCTGCCTTTATAGGTAACCACGTTACCATCCATGTTAATCTTCTTTTTGAAGATCCATTTACAGCCTATAGGGATTACTCCCTGAGGCGGATCAACCAAATCCCAGACTTGGTTATCTGACATGGAGTCCATCTCGGCTCGCATAGCTCTAAGCCATCTCGCTGATTCTGGTCCACTGACCGCATCCGCATAAGTGAGGGGTTCATCATTAATGATGTAGACTCCGTCATAGCGCTCAGGCTGTCGACGGATCCTTCCCGATCTTCGCGGTTCCCGTGATATCTGAGCCTCAGGTTGTTCAGTAACCTATTTTATTGGCTCAGGCACATCCAACTGAGTTTGACTACTTTGTCCTTCTTCTGGATTCTCATCCAGCTTTATTTCTCTCCCACTGGCCTCTTGCAGAAGAAATTCCTTCTCAAGAAAAATAGTCGTTCGAGCAACAAATATTTTGTTCTCCTTGGGATCAAAGAAATAATAACCCTTAGTTTCCTTAGGGTAACCGACAAAGATACATTTATCAGATCTGCTCTCCAGTTTCCCAGAGGCGAGCTTTTTGACATAAGCCTCGCAACCCCAGATTTTAATAAATGTCAAGCTCGGCTGTTTCCCATACCATAACTCATATGGAGTCTTAGAAACGGCCTTGGATGGCACTCGGTTTAGTACCTTTGCAGCTGTTTCCAGTGCAAATCCCCAAAAGGAGTAAGGTAGAGTAGCCTGACTCATCATTGAACGAACCATATCCAATAAGGTTCTATTTCTCCTCTCGGACACACCATTCCATTGCGGTGTTCCTGGCGGAGTGAGCTGTGAGATAATCCCACACTCCTTCAGATAGTCAGTAAACTCTCGACTCAAGTATTCTCCACCTCGATCTGAACGAAGTGCCTTGATATTTCGGCCTAACTGATTCTGTACTTCATTTTTGAACTCTTTGAACTTGTCAAAAGATTCACTCTTATGTCTCATAAGATAGACATAACCGTATCTACTGAAATCATCAGTAAAAGTAATGAAGTATAAATAGCCACCTCTGGCATGTTTACTAAACGGCCCACACACATCACTGTGAATGAGGTCAAGTAAACCTGAAGCCCTTTGACCTTTATTAGAAAAAGGAGACTTCGTCATTTTACCCATTAAACAAGCTTTGCATGTATCAAGCTCCTCATAGGAGAATGATCCCCGCAGTCCATGGTCATGCAACCGCTTAATGCGCTTCTTGTTAATATGGCCTAAACGACTATGCCATAGCAAGGTGCTGTCATCAGCATACTTGGCTTTCTTATTATCAATTTGTTGTACAGAACATTCCATGTCCAACATGAATAACCCATTGTTAATCGACCCAGTAGCATAAACAATATTATCAAATGAAATACAACACTTTAAAGTTTTGCATTCAAAGGAAAACCCTTTCCTGACAAGAGCAGGAATAGAGATAATATTCTTAGTTATGCTCGGTACAAAATAACAATTGTCCAGTTCTAATACAAGACCAGATGGTAAAGAGATGTTATATTGTCCTACAGCAACAGCAGCAACCCGTGCCCCGTTTCCAACTCGTAGGTTCACCTCATGCTATCCCACCTGTCTTCTTCTCTTGAGTTCCTGTACATTTGAACAAATGTGAACTCCACATGCAGTGTCCAACACCCATGAAATAGAAGAAGATACCATGACTTCAGTCACAAAAATACCTGAGCCAGAAGTGAAAGCCTTGCTTCCCTTCTTGTCTCCTTGGAGCGCTTTACAGTCCTTCTTCCAGTGACCCAGCTGGCCACAATGGAAGCATCTGTTGTCCTTCGACCGCTTCACCTTTTGTTTCAGAGCCTTGTTATAGCTCTTGATACGGGCTTTGCCCTTCTTCCCCTTCTTCTTGTTCCTTGAAGGAACCATCAAGACAGAGGATGAAGGCTTTCCCTTCTCAAGAGTCTGCTCTGTAGTACAGAGCATGTTCAGTAACTCTACCGGTGTACAGTCGATCTTGTTCATATTAAAATTAATGATGAACGGATCGAAAGAGGCCGGGAGAGACTGCAAGATGATGTCTACAACAAGCTCCTGATTGACGGTGTGTCCCAGTTTCTCTAGAGCCTCTTTGTACCCAATCATCTTGAGTACGTGAGCTCCCACTGGACTTCCTTCAGTCAGTTTGCTCTGAAAGAAAAGTTTTGTCAAGTTATAGCGTTCTGTCCTTGCCTGTGCAGCATACAGCATCTTGAGATTTGCTATAATTTCAATAGCAGATAAATCCTCATGCTGACGCTGTAGCTCTGGCGTCATAGACGCAAGCATAAGGCAAGCGACATCAATGCTATCATTGACATGCTTCTCATAAGCATCCCGAACCGCCCTTGCGGCGTTCGTAGTGGGTTGAGGCGGTATTGCTGTCTCAAGGACATACAGCTTCCTCTCAGCCTTAAGAACAATCTTAAGGTGTCCGTGAAGGACCCCTTTCAAGAGGGGGGCGAAACCCTATTGGTGGCGCATGTATAAATTTTGCATGGAAGCTAGGGTTTCAAGAGATCTTAATATCGCATATGATCAACTTTCACACATTAGAAATAACATGAGAAGGATCCATACCATCGCCATCTCTTGGATGGTGTCTTGGAAGGAGAGAGCAAGAGAGATCTCCTCCAAAGGTGACGCACACAATTGATGTCGCCTACTTTTCCTTGGTGCTCCTTGTGCTAGCAAGGCTCCAAGAAGTGCTTGTCGAATGGAAGGGAAGGAGACCTTCTTTGGTTGGCGATTTCTTGCTCCTTCTTTTGTCCACCTTCACTACGCAAGATGAATGCTTGAGGCGACGAGAGAGCAAGATGCGAGCAAGAGTGTAACGCAACTCATGAACGTGGAGGCGTTTTTCTATCTTGGAAACGCATCTTCCAAAAATAGCAAAAACATAAGTTCATGCGTTCATGCGATCATGAACAAACCGCATTTACCTCTTCCCTTTGAACCATGCGCTCAACCCATGAGCCGGTTCAATTTCATTTGGCTCAATGACCAAATAAACCAAGCGACTTAGCCTAGATCACAATTGAACCCTAAGGTTCTTGATCTGACCGTTGATCTCTTGATGCTTCTGATCTCACCGATCTAGCATCTATTCTCTCAATCGAAGCTTACCGATCTGAAGCCCTAATCAATCAAACATGATCAGACTAGATCTCACTTACAATCAGAGATTAAATCCCTTTAAACTAAACCCAAACAATTCAGTCCACACGATCTAACTTAAGTAAGCCATATCATCAAATTGTGCGACCCTGAGGGTTTCCTTTAAATGTCGGTAACGATAACTTTCGTTATCACGATCAGTGAGGGGTATCTAGCAACACATCACTGTCTCCCGATAGAAAGGAAAGAGTCTTCCAAGACTACACCCAAACCACAGCACAAGTGTGAATCTAACTCACAAGGCATGCATCTTTCCTTTGCCACTGGATGTTCTTATTGGACAAGCGTGTCAAGCCTGTAACTCCAATATGATGAGCATGATTAGATCAGATGAACATAGTCACCTGGGTATGGCCATACTCTTTTCTCAATCATCTCATCTAGGGGGCCCCTTTAGAACATCACACTCCTTAAACAAGGAGACGGCAATCCTATGTCTATCACCAGTGCCCTAACCTGACTCAAGCTCACCATCCAAGATAGTCTATAATCATTATGTTTCAAATGATATTGAACTACCTCAAAACAATGACAATCATCATTTAGAAAACACAAGTGATCTCAAGTCAGAGGAAATGTGCCACTTGTTACATTCAAGGATTTATTCATATTGTGACAAGCAATTGAATATCCTAGTAGGGTCTGTCCAGTACATCCAATGCACCCATGAGTCTACATCTTATTCCATGCTCGAAGCATCCTATAAGATTAGAACACATATTAGTCTTAACCATATCAAGGCTGTCTCATGTTCACCAAGATATATCGACTAAGGACTTTACTGCATGTTAGCCTAGCTGAACAGCATTGAGACATTATTCAGAAGTACACTTATTACTGCAGACAAGGTAACAAACTGAATAATAACCATGCCTTTATAAACACAAGAGTTTATTACATTATACTTTTACAATCCCAAGGCCTCAAACATTAGCCTTAAGGGCATACCCCAACAATCTCCCACTTGCACTTAATCTAATGGTTGAGAAATCTCAAACCCATATTATTACAGTGCTTCTCATGCTTCTGCTGCGCCAGAGGCTTGGTAAGCGGGTCTGCCAGATTGTCATCTGTATGAACCTTGCACACTTTGATCTCGCCACGATCAATGATCTCCCTGATCAAATGAAACCATCTCTGTATGTGCTTGGACTTCTGGTGCGACCGTGGTTCCTTTGCTTGTGCTATTGCTCCAGTGTTATCACAGAAGATAACCAAAGGATCTGCACTCGAAGGAACGACACCAAGTTCTCTCACGAACTTACGAATCCACACTGCCTCCTTGGATGCTTCCGAGGCTGCAACATACTCGGCTTCTGTTGTGGAATCAGCAACAGTTGACTGTTTGAAACTCTTCCACACCACTGCTCCACCATTCAAGCTAAAGACATAGCCTGATTGCGATCGGAAATCATCCTGGTCAGACTGGAATGAAGCGTCAGTATATCCTTCTATACTGAGTTCTTCCTGACCACCATATATCAAGAACATATCTTTGGTCCTCCGCAGATATTTTAAAATGTTCTTGACTGCAATCCAGTGCGCCATACCTGGATTACTTTGGAACCGACTGGTCACGCTTAACCCGTAAGCGACGTCAGGGCGAGTACACAACATCGCATACATTATGGACCCAATAGTGAAAGGTCCCCACAAGGGGGCGAAACCCTAAATCATAGGCGCATATGAAGAATGAAAGCAACGGAATGGGGGTTTCTAGATCTTGCATGGTATTATGATTAACAAAACCGATTGTATAGTAGTGATAGAACCATACCATAGCCATTTCTAGATGGCGTCTTGGAAGCTAGAGAACAAGAGAGGTCTCCTCCAAATTGTCGCACACAAGATGAGGTATAGCTTCTTCTTGTCGTCCCTTGTGCTAGCAAGGATCGTCCAAGTATCCTTCTCGTATGGAAGGGATGAGATCTTCTTGGCTTGGCGAAATACTTCCTTCTCCTTTCATCAACACCACATGCACTCTCGAATGAGCAAGCGACGAGAGGAAGGAGCGACAATAGGCGTGAGAGAGGAGTAACGTGAGGCGATGTCACGTTTAGGAGTCATGGTTTCTAAAAATAGAAACACTCCCACGTTCATGCACTCATGCGACCATGGGTTTACCCCAAGCGCAAACTTCTCTTCACCCTTGAACCATGCGCTCATTCATGAGCCGGTTCACTTTGGTTCGGTTCAATAACCAAATAAGCCAAGCATTCAGTCCAGACCATAACAAACACTTAGGTTCTTGATCTGACCGTCAATCTCTTGATGCTCCTGATCTGACCAATCTAGCATCCAATCTCTCGATCGAAGCTTACCGATCTGAAGCCCTAATCAATCAAACATGATCAGACCAGATCTCACTCACAATCAGAGATTAAATCCCTTTAAACTGAACTCAAACAATTCAGTCCACACGATCTGACTTAAGTAAGCCATATCATCAAATTGTGCGACCCTGAGGGTTTCCTTTGAATGTCGGTAACGATAACTCACGTCATCATGATCAGTGAGGGGTATCTAGCAACACATCACTGTCTCCCAATATAAAGGAAAGAGTCTTCCAAGACTACACCCAAAAACAACACAAGTGTGAATCAACTCACAAAGCATACATATTTCCTTTGCCACTGGATGTTCTTATTGGACAAGCGTGTCAAGCTTGTAACTCCAATCTGATGAGCATGATTAGATCAGATGAACATAGTCACCTGGGTATGGCCATACACTTTCTCAATCATCTCATCCAGGGGGCCCCTTTAGAACATCACACTCCTTAAACAAGGAGACGGCAATCCTATGTCTATCACTAGTGCCCTAACCTGACTCAAGCTCATCATCCAAGATAGTCTACAACCATTATGTTTCAAATGATATTGAACTACCTCAAAACAATGACAATCATCATTTAGAAAACACAAGTGATCTCAAGTCAGAGGAAATGTGCCACTTGTTACATTCAAGGATTATTCACATTGTGACAAACAATTGAATATCCTAGTAGGGTCTGTCCAGTACATCCAATGTACCCATGAGTCTACATCTTATTTCATGCTCGAAGCATCCTATAAGATTAGAACACATATTAGTCTTAACCATATCAAGGCTGTCTCATGTTCACCAAGATATATCGACTAAGGACTTTATTGCCTGTCAGCCTAGCTGAACAGCTTTGAGACATTATTCAGAAGAACATATATTGCAGCAGACAATGTAGCTAACTGAATAATAACCATGCCTTTACAAACATAACAGTTTATTACATGATACCGATACAAACCCAAGGCCTCAAACATTAGCCTTAAGGGCATACCCCAACAATCTCCCACTTGCACTTAATCTAATGGTTGAGAAATCTCAAACCCATGTTATTACAGTGCTTCTCATGCTTCTGCTGCGCCAGAGGCTTGGTAAGCGGGTCTGCCAGATTGTCATCTGTATGAACCTTGCAGATTTTGATCTCGCCACGATCTATGATCTCCCTGATCAAGTGAAACCGTCTCTGTATGTGCTTGGACTTCTGGTGCGACCGTGGTTCCTTTGCTTGTGCGATTGCTCCAGTGTTATCACAGAAGATAACCAAAGGATCTGCACTCGAAGGAACAACACCAAGTTCTCTCACGAACTTACGAATCCACACTGCCTCCTTGGATGCTTCCGAGGCTGCAACATACTCGGCTTCTGTTGTGGAATCAGCAACAGTTGACTGTTTGAAACTCTTCCACACCACTGCTCCTCCATTCAAGCTAAAAACATAGCCTGATTACGATCGGAAATCATCCTGGTCAGACTGGAACGAAGCATCAGTATATCCTTCAATACTGAGTTCTTCCTGACCACCATATATCAAGAACATATCTTTGGTCCTCCGAAGATATTTTAAGATATTCTTGACTGCAATCCAGTGTGCCTGACCTGGATTACTTTGGAACCGACTGGTCACGCTTAACCTGTAAGCGACGTCTGGGCGAGTATACAACATCGCATACATAATGGAACCAATAGCCGAAGCATAAGGCGTATTGTCCATTTCATCTTTCTCAGTCTGTGTTTGTGGACACTGACTCTTCGAAAGATTCAGACCATGTCTGACTGGAAGATATCCTCGTTTAGAATTCTCTAAATGAAATCTCTCCAGGACTTTATCGATGTAAGTACTCTGGCACAGCCCGAGAAGCCTCTTAGATCTATCCCTGTAGATCTTCACACCTAATATATAAGCTGCTTCTCCTAAATCTTTCATCTGGAAACATTTCCTTAACCATGCCTTAACTGCATGCATTTCAGGAATGTCATTTCCAATGATCAAGATATCATCGACGTAGAGGACTAGGAAAGTAATCACGCTCCCACTAAACCTCTTATATATACATGGGTCATCCTCGTTCTTGATGAAACCAAATTCAGTGACTGATTCATCAAAACGAATGTTCCAGCTTTTTGATGCCTGCTTAAGTCCATAAATAGACTTCTTTAACTTGCATATCTTATGACGATCTGATGGATCAATGAAACCCTCAGGTTGTGTCATGTACACATCCTCATCCAGGTTTCCATTAAGGAAAGCTGTTTTCACATCCATTTGCCAGATCTCATAATCATAATATGCAGCTATCGCGAAAAGAATCCGAATAGACTTAAACATGGCTACAGGTGAGAAAGTTTCATCATAATCTATCCCGTAGATTTGTTTGAAACCTTTCGCAACAAGCCTGCCTTTATAAGTAACTACGTTACCATCCATGTCAATCTTCTTCTTGAAGATCCATTTACAGCCTATAGGGATTACTCCCGGAGGCGGATCAACCAAATCCCAAACTTGGTTATCTGACATGGAGTCCATCTCGGCGCGCATAGATTCAAGCCATCTCGCTGACTCCGGTCCACTGACCGCATCCGCATAAGTGAGGGGTTCATCATTATCAATGATGTAGACTCCGTCATAGCGCTCAGGCTGTCGACGGATCCTTCCCGATCTTCGCGGTTCCCGTGATATCTGAGCCTCAGGTTGTTCAATAACCTGTTCCACCGGCTCAGGCTCATCCAACTCTGCTTGATCACTTTGTCCTTCCTCTGGATTCTCATCCAGCTTTATTTATCTCCCACTGGCCTCTTGCAGAAGAAACTCCTTCTCAAGAAATATGGCCGTCCGAGCAACAAAAACCTTGTTCTCTTTGGGATCGTAGAAATAATAACCCTTAGTTTCCTTAGGGTAACCGACAAAGATGCATTTGTCAGATCTGCTCTCTAGTTTCCCAGAGGCGAGCTTTTTGACATAAGCCTCGCAGCCCCAGATCCTGATAAATGTCAAGCTCGGCTGTTTCCTATACCATAATTCATATGGCGTCTTAGAAACGGCCTTGGATGGCACTCGGTTTGAAGCAACCCCTAATCTAAGGGGGAGAAACCCTAAACTTGCGATTCTAACAAGCTTTGCGGAAAAAGGGTTTCAAATCAAGATCGGATATGAAAACATATGATCAACTTGAAGCTAGAAATCATACCAATGCCATGGACTTGGAATTCGGCTTGGAAGAAGAGATCAAGTTAGGTCTCCTCCAAAGTGTGCCACACACAAGAAGAAGTTGGCTCACTCCTTGGCGTCGCTTGTGCTAGCAAGTCACCCAAGGAATCTATTCGAATGGAAAGGGATGAAGAAGGATCAAGCTTGGCCGAGAGCTCCTCTTGCGCAACACTCCTTTTTCGTCGTCCACACCACACTCCCACGAAAGTCCAAGAATGCGTTGAGAAGAAAAGAGCAAACGCATATGCGTTTTTGGCATTGAAAGTGAAACCGGCCCTTGATGACATTCCATAAATGGAAGCTCATCAAGTCCATGCGCTCAACTCAACCCAAACGCATTTTAGCATTGAACCATGCGTTCACAATTGTGAACCGGTTCAATCTAAAACGTTCCAATCAATTCGGTTCAATAAACCAAACCGAAAGAGCTCAAGCCAATAGGTCTAGACCAAATTGAACCCCAAGGCTCATGATCTAACCATTCATCTCCTGATGCCCCTGATCTCTCCGATCTGGCATCATCTCTCTCGATCGAAGCTTACCGATCTCAAGTCCTAATCAATCAAACATGATCAGACCAGATCTCACTTACAATCAGAGATTAAAACCCCTTTAAACTGAACCCAAAGAATTCAGTCCACACGATCTGACTCAAGTAAGCCATATCATCATATTGTGCGACCCTAAGGGTTTCCTTCAAATGTCGGTAACGATAACTTACGTTATCACGATCAGTGAGGGGTATCTAGCAACACATCACTGTCTCCCGATATAAAGGAAAGAGTCTTCCAAGACTACACCCAAACCATAGCACAAGTGTGAATCAAACTCACAAGGCACACAAATGTCTTTTGCCACTGGATGTTCTTATTGGACAAGCATGTCAAGCCTGTAACTCCAATATGATGAGCATGATTAGATCAGATGATCATAGTCATCTGGGTATGGCCATACACTTCCTCAATCATCTCATATAGGGGGGCCCTATAGAACATCACACTCCTTAAACAAGGAGACGGCAATCCTCTATCTATCACAAGTGCCCTAACCTGATTCAAGCTCACCATCCAAGATAGTCTATAATCATTATGTTTCAAATGATATTGAACTACCTCAAGACAATGACAATCATCATTTAGAAACACAAGTGATCTCAAGTCAAAGGACATGTGCCACTTGCTGCATACAAGGATCATTCACATTGTGACAAGCAATGGAATATCCCAGTAGGGTCTGTCCAGTACATCCAATGTACCCATGAGTCTATATCTTATTCCATGCTCGAAGCATCCTATAAGATTAGCACCCATATTAGTCTCAATCATATCAAGGCTGTCTCATGTTCACCAAGATATCTCGACTAAGGACATAGAGCCTGTCAGCCTAGCTGAACAGCTTTGAGACATTATTTAGAAGTACACTTATTACAGCAGATAAGGTAACAACCTGAATAACAACCATGCCTTTATTAACATAAAAGTTTATTACATGATACTTTTACAATCCCAAGGCCTCAAACATTAGCCTTAAGGGCATACCCCAACAATCTCCCACTTGCACTTAATCTAATGGTTGAGAAATCTCAAACCCATATTATTACAGTGCTTCTCATGCTTCTGCTGCGCCAGAGGCTTGGTAAGCGGGTCTGCCAGATTGTCATCTGTATGAACCTTGCAAATCTTGATCTCGCCACGATCAATGATCTCCCGGATCAAGTGAAACCGTCTCTGTATGTGCTTGGACTTCTGGTGCGACCGTGGTTCCTTTGCTTGTGCAATTGCTCCAGTGTTATCACAGAAGATAACCAAAGGATCTGCAGTCGAAGGAACGACACCAAGTTCTCTCACGAACTTACGAATCCACACTGCCTCCTTGGATGCTTCCGAGGCTGCAACATACTCGGCTTCTGTTGTGGAATCAGCAACAGTTGACTGTTTGAAGCTTTTCCACACCAGTGCTCCACCATTCAAGCTAAAAACATAGCCTGACTGCGATCGGAAATCATCCTGGTCCGACTGGAACGAAGCGTCAGTATATCCCTCTATACTGAGTTCTTCCTGACCACCATATATCAAGAACATATCTTTGGTCCTCCGCAGATATTTTAAGATGTTCTTGACCGCAATCCAGTGCGCCAAACCTGGATTACTTTGGAATCGACTGGTCACGCTTAACCCGTAAGCGACGTCTGGGCGAGTACACAACATCGCATACATAATGGACCCAATAGCCGAAGCATAAGGCGTATTGTCCATTTCATCTTTCTCAGTCTGTGTTTGTGGACACTAACTCTTCGAAAGATTCAGACCATGTCTGACTGGAAGATATCCACGTTTAGAATTCTCTAAATGGAATCTCTCCAGGACCTTATCGATGTAAGTACTCTGGCACAACCCGAGAAGCCTCTTAGATCTATCCCGGTAGATCTTCACACCTAATACATAGGCTGCTTCTCCTAGATCTTTCATCTGAAAACATTTTCCTAACCATGCTTTAACAGCATGCAGTTCAGGAATATCGTTTCCAATGATCAAGATATCATCGACGTAGAGGATTAGGAATGTAATCACGCTCCCACTAAACCTCTTATACACACACGGGTCATCCTCGTTCTTGATGAAACCAAACTCAGAGATTGATTCATCAAAACGAATATTCCAGCTTCTTGATGCTTGTTTAAGTCCATAAATGGACTTCTTTAACTTGCATATTTTATGACGATCTGATGGATTAGTGAAACCCTCAGGTTGTGTCATATACACATCCTCATCCAGATTTCCATTAAGGAAAGCTGTTTTCACATCCATTTGCCAGATCTCATAGTCGTAATATGCTGCTATCGCGAAAAGAATCCGAATAGACTTAAACATGGCTACAGGTGAGAAAGTTTCATCATAATCTAACCCGTAGATTTGTTTGAAACCTTTCGCAACTAGCCTGCCTTTATAGGTAACCACGTTACCATCCATGTCAATCTTCTTCTTGAAGATCCATTTACAGCCTATAGGGATTACTCCCGGAGGCGGATCAACCAAATCCCAGACCTGGTTATCTGACATGGAGTCCATTTCGGCTCGCATAGCATCAAGCCACCTAGCTGACTCCGGTCCACTGACCGCATCCGCATAAGTTAGGGGTTCATCATTATCAATGATGTAGACTCCGTCATAGCGCTCAGGCTGTCGACGGATCCTACCCGATCTTCGCGGTTCCCGTGATATTTGAGCCTCAGGTTGTTCAATAACGTGATCTTCTGGCTCAGGCACATCCAACTGTGCTTGACTACTTTGTCCTTCTTCTGGATTTTCATCCAGCTTTATTTCTCTCCCACTGGCCTCTTGCAGAAGAAATTCCTTCTCAAGAAATATGGCCGTCCGAGCAACAAAAACCTTGTTCTCTTTGGGATCGTAGAAATAATAACCCTTAGTTTCCTTAGGGTAACCGACAAAGATGCATTTGTCAGATCTGCTCTCTAGTTTCCCAGAGGCGAGCTTTTTGACATAAGCCTCGCAACCCCAGATCCTGATAAATGTCAAGCTCGGCTGTTTCCCATACCATAACTCATATGGCGTCTTTGAAACTGCCTTGGATGGCACTCGGTTTAGTACCTTTGCAGCTGTTTCCAGTGCAAAACCCCAAAAGGAGTATGGAAGAGTAGCCTGACTCATCATAGAACGAACCATATCAAGTAACGTTCTGTTTCTCCTCTCGGACACACCATTCCATTGCGGTGTTCCTGGCGGAGTGAGCTGTGAGATAATCCCACACTCCTTCAGATAGTCAGTAAATGCATGACTCAGGTATTCACCACCTCGATCAGAACGAAGTGCCTTGATATTTCGGCCTAGCTGATTTTGTACTTCATTTTTGAACTCTTTGAACTTGTCAAAAGATTCACTTTTATGTCTCATCAGATAGACATATCCATACCTACTGAAATCATCAGTAAAGGTAATGAAGTACTGATAGCCACCTCTGGCATGTTTACTAAACGGCCCACACACATCACTGTGTATAAGGTCAAGTAAACCTGAAGTCCTCTGACCTTTGTGAGGAAAAGGAGACTTCGTCATTTTACCCATTAAACAAGCTTTGCATGTATCAATCTCCTCACAGGAGAATGATCCCAGCAGTCCATGATCATGCAACCGCTTAATGCGCTTCTCGTTTATATGGCCTAAACGACTATGCCATAGCAAGGTGCTGTCATCAGCATACTTGGCTTTCTTATTATCAATGTTTTGTATAGAATTTTCCATGTCCAACATGTATAACCCATTGTTAATTGAACCAGTTGCATACACAATATTATCATAAGTCAAAACACACTTTGAAATCTTGCATTCAAAGGCAAATCCTTTCCTGACAAGAGCAGGAATAGAGATAATATTCTTGGTAATACTTGGTACAAAATAACAATTGTTTAATTCTAATACAATGCCAGATGGTAAAGAAATGAAATAGTCCCCTACAGCAACAGCAGCAACCCGTGCCCCGTTTCCAACGCGTAGGTCTACCTCATACTGTCCCACCTGCCTTCTTCTCTTGAGTTCCTGTACATTTGAACAAATGTGAACTCCACATGCAGTGTCCAACACCCATGATATAGAAGAAGATGAAACCATGACTTCCGTCACGTATATACCTGAGCCAGAAGCAACGCTTCCCCTCTTATCTCCTTGGAGCGCTTTACAGTCCTTTTTCCAGTGACCCAGCTGGCCACAGTGGAAACACCTGTTGTCCTTGGACCGCTTCACCTTTTGTTTCAGGGCCTTGCTGTAATTCTTGACAGGGGCCTTGCCCTTCTTCCCCTTCTTCTTGTTCCTTGAAGGAACCATTAAGACAGAGGTTGAAGGCTTGCCCTTCAGAGTTTCCTCAGTAGTCAAGAGCATATTCAGCAGCTCTGCCGGCGTACAATCGATCTTGTTCATATTAAAATTAATGATGAACGCATCGAAAGAGGGCGGAAGAGACTGCAGAATAATATCTACAGCAAGCTCCTGGTTGACGGTATGCCCCAGTTTCTCCAGAGCTTCCTTGTGCCCAATCATCTTGAGCACGTGAGCTCCCACTGGGCTCCCCTCAGCCAGTTTGCTCTGAAAGAAGAGCTTCGTCAGATTATAGCGCTCGGTCCTCGCCTGTGCAGCATACAGCATCTTGAGGTTCGCTATAATCTCTATAGCCGACATATCCTCATGCTGACGCTGCAGCGGTGGCGTCATAGACGCTAGCATCAGGCAAGCGACATCAATGCTATCATTGACATGCTTATCATAGGCATCACGAACCGCCCTTGCGGCGTTCGCAGCGGGCTGCGGCGGTATCGCCGTCTCGAGGACATACAGTTTCCTCTCTGCCTTAAGAACGATCTTAAGGTGTCCAAACCAGTCAGAGAAGTTCGGCCCAGCAAACTTCTCCCTTTCCAGTAGGGATCGCACATTGAAGCTCATGATGTTCGTTGCTGCAGGAATCTACAACAAGCAAGAACAGCAAGGTCAGTATCAATGTTTCAGAATCAATCCAGGACTTAAGAAAGATTCTTTTCTCACTATTTTGTCTGACTGAAAAATCCAGTAAACAGTCCGAAAGAGTAACACTCTTTTAGTGAGATGGGATCCAGATTTCATACTTGGTCTCCGCGTCCCGCTCAGGCGAGATAAGATGCACAGAGATGACAAGCATTAATTTCTGGTAGGCTGTCCCAGCCAATCGCCAACCCGTGCGATTCCCCTTCATCTTGGCAATCCAGCAGACTGTGCCAACTGAGTTGGTACAACACAGTCTCTGATCCCAGAGATGGCTGCCTCCATGTGCTACCATATGCGCCACATATGTAGCCTACATGGTCAAGCTGACCCGACCTACTCCCTGGACCACCACGTGCTATGCTGAGCAACGAGAGGGGATAAATCCCAACTCTGTAACACGCAGGTGAAATCCAGCACCGTCTGAAGATAGATGGACGTGCCCACTGAGTGGGTTCAACACGGCTCCAACGATAGTCAGAAAGGTGAGGTTTCGCGTCAGAAGGCTTATCGAGCTTGATATGTTAGCGTTTGGATTTTAACGGTCTTTTATCTTCTTACTATCAGGCAATCCTATGGCTATAGCAGAAGATAAACTTAAACATGCAATTCTAATTATTAGCAATAAGTAGAAAGCATGATCTTATGTGGTAAAAGCCCATGAACCCTAGTAAGACCTTAATTTTACTTAAGTCTTCACTTGAGCTCCATGGCATCTCATCTGGTCCAACCTAGGGCCCTAGCGCCAAGAGCACCTCAGGTGCGCCACCAGCTGAATGCCCCTTTGGGATGTGTGCATTTGTACTCTTGTCTAATCAAAGTACATTTGATCTATCTAGACAAGGTTTGACTCACAGGTCAATTATACATTATAAATTAAATACAAATGTGATTCGCAGATCACAAATTAATTTACAAGTTTAAACCCAGGCACGCAGGCCCCAGCACAGCACACAATAGGGCAACCCACATAAGACTAAATAAACAAGCATATGGTTCAATCAACATGTGATCCATTCAAGAAATTAAATTTTTGAAAATCCCCATGGCATCAATTTAATTTCCTTATGAGTCCTACAACCTTACAATGGTCCATTGATGGGGATCCACTCATCCATCTAGTTAGATCTTTTGCCCTTGCATGCACCGAGTCCTAACTGACCCGAGTTGACCTAATGGTCAACCATGCATGCCCCAAGGGCTGAACCACCCTCATGAGTTTTGGCAAGCGGGTGTGACCCCGGGCCTAACTCATGTGTGTTCAGTAGATGTCTCAACCAGACCTCGCTACACGCCGTTGATGCAGTCAACCTATAGCCACCTCGTGCTTGCGCACAGGTGCTATCTGGTCGACCCATCTAGGCTGTCAGATGGTCTGATCAGACTAGCTTGATCTATACTAGATGATGCCTTCAACCCCATCAACCCATCTAAGGATTTAATGTAGTGGCACCTTAGATCTAATCAAGCGCGCAAGATGTAAGTTTTAGAAAACCTTTTGAACATGCGCATATAAACAAACAACATGCTTGATAACCCTTAGATCTAAGGGGGTCCCCTTCAAGGGGGAGCGCATACTTTAGGGGGTCCCCTTCAAGGGGGAGCGCATACTTCATCTAAGCATGATACAAGCGCCAACTTCATGAACATATGATACAAGCGCCAACTTCATGAACATATGATACAAGCGCCAACTTCATGAACATATGATACAAGCGCAACTTCATGAAAACAAAGCATGCCTCAAGAAAAAGTAAGCGCAACATGTATGGATCACCAATACTTAAAGCAATCATATCGATCATATCATGAGCCTACCTCTGATACCAATTGAAGCAACCCCTAATCTAAGGGGGAGAAACCCTAAACTTGCGATTCTAACAAGCTTTGCGGAAAAAGGGTTTCAAATCAAGATCGGATATGAAAACATATGATCAACTTGAAGCTAGAAATCATACCAATGCCATGGACTTGGAATTCGGCTTGGAAGAAGAGATCAAGTTAGGTCTCCTCCAAAGTGTGCCACACACAAGAAGAAGTTGGCTCACTCCTTGGCGTCGCTTGTGCTAGCAAGTCACCCAAGGAATCTATTCGAATGGAAAGGGATGAAGAAGGATCAAGCTTGGCCGAGAGCTCCTCTTGCGCAACACTCCTTTTTCGTCGTCCACACCACACTCCCACGAAAGTCCAAGAATGCGTTGAGAAGAAAAGAGCAAACGCATATGCGTTTTTGGCATTGAAAGTGAAACCGGCCCTTGATGACATTCCATAAATGGAAGCTCATCAAGTCCATGCGCTCAACTCAACCCAAACGCATTTTAGCATTGAACCATGCGTTCACAATTGTGAACCGGTTCAATCTAAAACGTTCCAATCAATTCGGTTCAATAAACCAAACCGAAAGAGCTCAAGCCAATAGGTCTAGACCAAATTGAACCCCAAGGCTCATGATCTAACCATTCATCTCCTGATGCCCCTGATCTCTCCGATCTGGCATCATCTCTCTCGATCGAAGCTTACCGATCTCAAGTCCTAATCAATCAAACATGATCAGACCAGATCTCACTTACAATCAGAGATTAAAACCCCTTTAAACTGAACCCAAAGAATTCAGTCCACACGATCTGACTCAAGTAAGCCATATCATCATATTGTGCGACCCTAAGGGTTTCCTTCAAATGTCGGTAACGATAACTTACGTTATCACGATCAGTGAGGGGTATCTAGCAACACATCACTGTCTCCCGATATAAAGGAAAGAGTCTTCCAAGACTACACCCAAACCATAGCACAAGTGTGAATCAAACTCACAAGGCACACAAATGTCTTTTGCCACTGGATGTTCTTATTGGACAAGCATGTCAAGCCTGTAACTCCAATATGATGAGCATGATTAGATCAGATGATCATAGTCATCTGGGTATGGCCATACACTTCCTCAATCATCTCATATAGGGGGGCCCTATAGAACATCACACTCCTTAAACAAGGAGACGGCAATCCTCTATCTATCACAAGTGCCCTAACCTGATTCAAGCTCACCATCCAAGATAGTCTATAATCATTATGTTTCAAATGATATTGAACTACCTCAAGACAATGACAATCATCATTTAGAAACACAAGTGATCTCAAGTCAAAGGACATGTGCCACTTGCTGCATACAAGGATCATTCACATTGTGACAAGCAATGGAATATCCCAGTAGGGTCTGTCCAGTACATCCAATGTACCCATGAGTCTATATCTTATTCCATGCTCGAAGCATCCTATAAGATTAGCACCCATATTAGTCTCAATCATATCAAGGCTGTCTCATGTTCACCAAGATATCTCGACTAAGGACATAGAGCCTGTCAGCCTAGCTGAACAGCTTTGAGACATTATTCAGAAGTACACTTATTACAGCAGATAAGGTAACAACCTGAATAACAACCATGCCTTTATTAACATAAAAGTTTATTACATGATACTTTTACAATCCCAAGGCCTCAAACATTAGCCTTAAGGGCATACCCCAACACGGTTTAGTACTTTTGCAGCTGTTTCCAGTGCAAAACCCCAAAAGGAATATGGAAGAGTAGCCTGACTCATCATAGAACGAACCATATCAAGTAACGTTTTATTTCTCCTCTCGGACACACCATTCCATTGCGGTGTTCCTGGCGGAGTGAGCTGTGAGATAATCCCACACTCCTTTAAATAGTCAGTAAACGCATGACTTAGGTATTCTCCACCTCGATCTGAGCGAAGTGCCTTGATATTTCGGCCTAGCTGATTTTGTACTTCATTCTTGAACTCTTTGAACTTGTCAAAAGATTCACTTTTATGTCTCATTAAATAGACATACCCATATCTACTGAAATCATCAGTAAAGGTAATGAAGTACTGATAGCCACCTCTGGCATGTTTACTAAATGGCCCACACACATCACTGTGTATAAGGTCAAGTAAACCTGAAGCCCTTTGACCTTTGTGAGGAAAAGGTGACTTCGTCATTTTACCCATCAAACAAGCTTTGCATGTATCAATCTCCTTATAGGAGAATGATCCCAGCAGTCCATGATCATGCAACCGCTTAATGCGTTTCTCGTTAATATGGCCTAAACGACTATGCCATAGCAAGGTGCTGTCATCAGCATACTTGGCTTTCTTATTATCAATATTTTGTATAGAACATTCCATGTCCAACATGTATAACCCATTGTTAATTGAACCAGTTGCATAAACAATATTATCAAAAGATAAAACACACTTTGAAATGTTGCATTCAAAGGAAAATCCCTTCCTGACAAGAGCAGGAATGGAGATAATATTTTTAGTAATACTGGGAACAAAATAACAATTGTCTAGTTCCAATACAATTCCAGATGGTAAAGAAATGAAATAGTCTCCTACAGCAACAGCAGCAACCCGTGCCCCGTTTCCAACGCGTAGGTCCACCTCATGCTGTCCCACCTGTCTTCTTCTCTTGAGTTCCTGCACATTTGAACAAATGTGAACTCCACATGCAGTGTCCAACACCCATGATATAGAAGAAGAAAACATGACCTCAGTCACATAAATACCTGAGCCAGAAGCGAAGCTTCCCCTCTTATCTCCTTGGAGCGCTTTACAGTCCTTTTTCCAGTGACCCAGCTGGCCACAATGGAAACACCTGTATTCCTTGGACCGCTTCACCTTCTGCTTCAGAGCCTTGCTGTAGCTCTTGACAGGGGCTTTGCCCTTCTTCCCCTTCTTCTTGTTCCTGGAAGGAACCATTAAGACAGAGGTCGAAGGCTTTCCCTTCAGAGTCTCCTCAGTAGTGAGGAGCATATTCAGCAGCTCTGCCGGAGTACAATCGATTTTGTTCATATTAAAATTAATAATGAACGCATCGAAAGAGGGCGGGAGAGACTGCAGAATAATATCTACAGCAAGCTCCTGATTGATGGTATGCCCCAGTTTCTCTAGAGCCTCCTTGTGCCCAATCATCTTGAGCACGTGAGCTCCCACTGGGCTCCCTTCAGCCAGTTTGCTCTGAAAGAACAGCTTTGTCAAATTATAGCGTTCTGTCCTCGCCCATGCAGCATACAGCATCTTGAGGTTTGCTATCATGTCTTTTGCAGACATATCCTCATGCTGACGCTGCAGCGGTGGCGTCATAGACGCTAACATCAGGCAAGCGACATCAATTCTATCATTGACGTGCTTTTCAAAGGCTTCCCGAACTGCCCTTGCGGCGTTCGGAGCGGGCTGAGGCGGTATAGCTGTCTCGAGGACATACAGTTTCCTCTCTGCCTTAAGAATAATCTTAAGGTGTCCAAACCAGTCAGAGAAGTTCGGCCCAGCAAACTTCTTCCTTTCTAGTAGGGATCGCACATTGAAGTTCATGGTGTTCGTTGCTGCAGGTATCTACAACAATGCAAGAACAGCAAGGTCAGTATCAATGTTAAGAATCAATCAGGACTTAAGAAAGATTCTTTTTCTCACTATTTTATCTGACTGAAAAATCCATTAAACAGTCCGAAAGAGTAAACACTCTTTTAGTGAGATGGGATCCAGATTTCATACTTGGTCTCCGCGTCCCGCTCAGGCGAGATAAGATGCACAGAGAGTACAAGCACTAATCTCTGGTAGGCTGTCCCAGCCAATCGCCAACCCGTGCGATTCCCCTTCATCTGGGCAGTCCAGCAGACTGTGCCAACTGAGTTGGTACAACACAATCTCTGACCCCACAGATGGCTGCCCCCATGTGCTACCATATGCGCCACATATGTAGCTTACATGGTCAAGCTTACCCGACCTACTCCCTGGACCACCACGTGCTATGCTGAGCAACGAGAAGGGATAAATCCCTACTCTGTAACACGCAGGTGTAATCCCGCACCGTCTGAAGATAGATGGACGTGCCCACTGAGTGGGTACAACACGGCTCCAACGATAGTCAGAACAGTGAGGTTTCGCGTCAGAAGGCTTACGAGCTTGATATTTTAGCGTTGGATTTTAACGGTCTTTTATCTTCCTCACTATCATGCAATTCCTATGGTGATAGCAGAAGATAAATTAAAACATGCTGTTCTACTTATATAAGCAATAAAAGAAAGCATGGATCTTATGTGGTAAAAGCCCATAGCCTAAGTAAGACCTTAACCTAACTTAAGTCTTCACTTGCTTTTGCTTCATGGGGCTTTTGCTGCTCATCTGGCCCAAACCAGGGCCCAAGCGCCATTTGCAGCTGAGGTGCGCCCACCAGGTAAACGCGCCTGGTCCCAGAGTCTGATGCAGGGGGGAAGCGTGGAGTAAAACTACTGATGCAAAATTCAGTTATTTATTTTTGGGATTTTTGAAAAAAGTCAAAATTCAGAATGCAGCGAGAAAATAGCTATTAGAATTCCTGAGCAACTTTAATCATTTACAAAAAGTAGACATATGTTGCAGGAAAATCCATAAATCAAAAATTCAAACCAATTAAACCAAGATGTAGACCAAAACTTGTTCTTTTAAATCGTATAAGAATTGCAGATTGAAGATCTGTCAAGTAATAAGGACATCAAAGGCAAAACAACTATTCAGATTAAGGAATAAAACTGGTGCAGAAATATATCATTCATCAAAAGTTGCACCATCTCGTAGGTTTATCTGTTCAATCTTAATCTGTCCCAACTGATCCAAATGATAGAGAAGGTTCAGATCTTGCTATTGGATACAAGGATCAGAGCTGAAGGCTTCTCCGAGTATGTTAAAAAACCTGCACAAAGTAGTCTAGTCAGATTACAAGATTGAAACAACTGCAGAAGTTACTTAGATAAGAAAAGATGTCATGTCTCCCAGGATGATCCATGCGCTGTTAGACTGAGCCAAGTTATCCAAATGATAGATCAAGATGAGTTCTTCGTAATGGCATCAAAGTTCAAGGTTTTCGTTGTGCTGATTGCTTAAGATACCTGCAAGAAAAAGCCTAAACAAATTAGAATTAACAGCAAACAGAAACAGGCAAACTGGGAAATCTGGAACAGGGGATGTTGCGCGGGAGCGGAGGAGGACTCGTCGGCGTTCGTCCGGTGGTGCATGATCGCCGGACCTGTTACGGTTGGAGGTCCCTCTGACGATGGCGAAGAGGTGGCCGGAGTTAGCGGGTGGATGGTGGCTGATCGGAGGAGAATCGCGCGGAAGAGTCGTGCTGGGCGGGAGCTCGGCGGAAACAGGGGATGGCGTGAGTGGCAGGGGCGGTCGCCGTTCGCCGGATGGTGGACGAAATCTAAACCTGCTACAACTGGAAGCTCGTATGAAGGAGGCGAGGACGTGGCCAGAGTTTGGGGTCGATTGGCCGCCTGTCGGAGGAGCACGATGCGGAAGGGCGGAACTAGGTCGCGATCAGGGCGGAAACAGGGGATGGCGTCGGAGTTTCGATTCCGGCCATCGGTGAGGTGGATGGGCAGATCCCGGCGGCTGAAGACTCGTCTTGGAGAGGAGGAGTGATGTTCGAGATCTTGTGAGGATCAGACCGGCGGATCGTCGGCGGCGTGCTCACAAAGATTCAGAAAATCTGCAGGTTTGCTGGGTGTGCGATGTTGGCAGCGGAGCAGGACAATTGGGGAAGAAGGAGATTGGAGAAGAAAGGAAGAGGGAGGGGCTCAGCCCTAGAAGGAGGAGAAGAGGGAAGAGACATCCGAATCCATCGGAAGAAGGACTATTTCCATTCCATTCATCAAATCATCAAATCTGTCTGTACAAGGTTCAAGCTTTGATACATATAGGGGAAGATTGGGAGAGACGTTGCTGCAAAGAGACGTTGGTGTTCCCTTGTTTGAACGGCTGCAGCGATGGCATTGGAGCTTTCCTCCTTCGATTGCTGAAGAGAAACGTTGAACTTTCCTTGTGAGGTGCGAAGGTAACGTTGAAGCTTCCAACTTTGGCTGAAGAAGAGCGTTGGCTGCGAGCGTGCGTTGAACCGTTCAGGGTTTGAAGATGATCTTGATGCAGATTTGAAGTTGGCGCAAGTCGCATGGCTAGATTGGCTGATTTGTGGAGAGTACAACTTATTCTCTGGAAAGTGTCTTGACCATAACATGAAGTAGTTGAAGTTATTCTTTTCTTTATTTTGAGCTAGCATTTGGAGTGAGTCTTGCTAGCTTATTCGCGAGCCTCCAAGTCTTTCTCTATGGCAATCTTAAACTCCACTTGTACCGTCGTGGTTTGTGGTCTCTGCCCCCATCAGAGTCGAACCCTGGACCTCCCACCTGGTCAAGCCTCAAGCTGCATGCGCCTCTGCCAAGTGTGCTCTGTGCTCTTGTCTAATTAAATTACAAATTTAACTACCTAGACAAGATTGACACGCAGGTCAATTACATTTTATAAATTAAAAGCAATGTGATTCGCAGATCACAATCTAAAATTAATTTACAAAATTAATACAGGCACGCAGGCCCCAGCACAGCACAGAATTAACATGGGCAGCCCACATAAGAATAAATAGACAAACACATGGCATCAATCATCATGTGATCCAATCATTAAAATAAAATTTTCGAAAAACCCCATGGGCATCAATTTTATTTTGCTTATATGCCCTACAACCTTACAACGGTCCATTACTAGGGATCCACTCATCCAACCTAGTCAGATCCACTGCCCTTACATGCACCAAGTCCTAACTGACTTGAGTCGACCATAAGGTCAACTATGCATGCGCCAGGGCTGAACAACCACAATGAGGTCTGGCAAGCGGGTGTGAGCCCGGGCCTAACTCATGTGCGTTCATAGGTTGTCTCAATCAGACATCGCTACACGCCTGTCTGCAGCCGACCTGTAGCCACCACGTGCTTGCGCACAGGTGCTACCTGGTCAACCCATCAAGGCTGTCAGATGGTCTGATTAGACTTTTGGATCTAACCTAGGGGGTGACTTCAACCCTAATAACCCGTCTAAGGGTTTAATGCAAGGCCTTAGATCTAGTGAGTCGCGCATGTTATAATAGTTTTGATAAAACAACAACAATTAAAATGCGCCAACATACATGCGCCAAGACAAACTTACAAGTTTCGATTATGACAACTTAACATGTATTTGCACATGTAATCAAGATCTAAGCGTTATTCACAAACAAGGATCACAAAAGGGCTTAAGCAATCATAAAACATGCGTTAACCATAGCTCTGATACCATTTGAAAGGTCCCCACAAGGAGACAAACCCTAAATCATAGGCGCATATGAAGAATGAAAGCAACGGAATGGGGGTTTCTAGATCTTGCATGGTATTATGATTAACAAAACCGATTGTATAGTAGTGATAGAACCATACCATAGCCATTTCTAGATGGCGTCTTGGAAGCTAGAGAACAAGAGAGGTCTCCTCCAAATTGTCGCACACAAGATGAGGTATAGCTTCTTCTTGTCGTCCCTTGTGCTAGCAAGGATCGTCCAAGTATCCTTCTCGTATGGAAGGGATGAGATCTTCTTGGCTTGGCGAAAAACTTCCTTCTCCTTTCGTCAACACCACATGCACTCTCGAATGAGCAAGCGACGAGAGGAAGGAGCGACAATAGGCGTGAGAGAGGAGTAACGTGAGGCGATGTCACGTTTAGGAGTCATGGTTTCTAAAAATAGAAACACTCCCACGTTCATGCACTCATGCGACCATGGGTTTACCCCAAGCGCAAACTTCTCTTCACCCTTGAACCATGCGCTCATTCATGAGCCGGTTCACTTTGGTTCGGTTCAATAACCAAATAAGCCAAGCATTCAGTCCAGACCATAACAAACACTTAGGTTCTTGATCTGACCGTCAATCTCTTGATGCTCCTGATCTGACCAATCTAGCATCCAATCTCTCGATCGAAGCTTACCGATCTGAAGCCCTAATCAATCAAACATGATCAGACCAGATCTCACTCACAATCAGAGATTAAATCCCTTTAAACTGAACTCAAACAATTCAGTCCACACGATCTGACTTAAGTAAGCCATATCATCAAATTGTGCGACCCTGAGGGTTTCCTTTGAATGTCGGTAACGATAACTCACGTCATCACGATCAGTGAGGGGTATCTAGCAACACATCACTGTCTCCCAATATAAAGGAAAGAGTCTTCCAAGACTACACCCAAAAACAACACAAGTGTGAATCAACTCACAAAGCATACATATTTCCTTTGCCACTGGATGTTCTTATTGGACAAGCGTGTCAAGCTTGTAACTCCAATATGATGAGCATGATTAGATCAGATGAACATAGTCACCTGGGTATGGCCATACACTTTCTCAATCATCTCATCCAGGGGGCCCCTTTAGAACATCACACTCCTTAAACAAGGAGACGGCAATCCTATGTCTATCACTAGTGCCCTAACCTGACTCAAGCTCATCATCCAAGATAGTCTACAACCATTATGTTTCAAATGATATTGAACTACCTCAAAACAATGACAATCATCATTTAGAAAACACAAGTGATCTCAAGTCAGAGGAAATGTGCCACTTGTTACATTCAAGGATTATTCACATTGTGACAAACAATTGAATATCCTAGTAGGGTCTGTCCAGTACATCCAATGTACCCATGAGTCTACATCTTATTTCATGCTCGAAGCATCCTATAAGATTAGAACACATATTAGTCTTAACCATATCAAGGCTGTCTCATGTTCACCAAGATATATCGACTAAGGACTTTATTGC
The DNA here is from genome assembly GCA_027563935.2 of Costus lasius. Lineage (NCBI taxonomy): Eukaryota > Viridiplantae > Streptophyta > Magnoliopsida > Zingiberales > Costaceae > Costus > Costus lasius. The sequence continues at coordinate 75,059,867 of CM050449.1, forward strand.
CTGTCAGCCTAGCTGAACAGCTTTGAGACATTATTCAGAAGAACATATATTGCAGCAGACAATGTAGCTAACTGAATAATAACCATGCCTTTACAAACATAACAGTTTATTACATGATACCGATACAAACCCAGGGCCTCAAACATTAGCCTTAAGGGCATACCCCAACAAATAGCCGAAGCATAAGGCGTATTGTCCATTTCATCTTTCTCAGTCTGTGTTTGTGGACACTGACTCTTCGAAAGATTCAGACCATGTCTAACTGGAAGATATCCCGTTTTAGAATTCTCTAAATGAAATCTCTCCAGGACTTTATCGATGTAAGTACTCTGGCACAGCCCGAGAAGCCTCTTAGATCTATCCCTGTAGATCTTCACACCTAATACATAGGCTGCTTCTCCTAAATCTTTCATCTGGAAACATTTCCTTAACCATGCCTTAACCGCATGCATTTCAGGAATGTCATTTCCAATGATCAAGATATCATCGACGTAGAGGACTAGGAAAGTAATCACGCTCCCACTAAACCTCTTATATACACACGGGTCATCCTCGTTCTTGATGAAACCAAATTCACTGATTGATTCATCAAAACGAATATTCCAGCTTCTTGATGCTTGTTTAAGTCCATAAATAGACCTCTTTAACTTGCATATTTTATGACGATCTGATGGATTAGTGAAACCTTCAGGTTGTGTCATATACACATCCTCATCCAGATTTCCATTAAGAAAAGCTGTCTTCACATCCATTTGCCAAATCTCGTAATCGTAATATGCTGCTATCGCGAAAAGAATCCGAATAGACTTAAACATGGCTACAGGTGAGAAAGTTTCATCATAATCTATCCCGTAGATTTGTTTGAAACCTTTCGCAACTAGCCTGCCTTTATAGGTAACCACGTTACCATCCATGTCAATCTTCTTCTTGAAGATCCATTTACAGCCTATAGGGATTACTCCCGGAGGCGGATCAACCAAATCCCAAACTTGGTTATCTGACATGGAGTCCATCTCGGCTCGCATAGCTTCAAGCCATCTCGCTGACTCCGGTCCACTGACCGCATCCGCATAAGTGAGGGGTTCATCATTGTCAATGATGTAGACTCCGTCATAGCGCTCAGGCTGTCGACGGATCCTTCCCGATCTTCGCGGTTCCCGTGATATCTGAGCCTCAGGTTGTTCAATAACCTGCTCAACTGGCTCAGGCTCATCCAACTGTGCTTGAGCACTTTGTCCTTCCTCTGGATTCTCATCCAACTTTATTTCTCTCCCACTGGCCTCTTGCAGAAGAAACTCCTTCTCAAGAAAAATGGCCGTCCGAGCAACAAAAACCTTGTTCTCTTTGGGATCGTAGAAATAATAACCCTTAGTTTCCTTAGGGTAACCGACAAAGATGCATTTGTCAGATCTGCTCTCTAGTTTCCCAGAGGCGAGCTTTTTAACATAAGCCTCGCAGCCCCAGATCCTGATAAATGTCAAGCTCGGCTGTTTCCCATACCATAACTCATATGGCGTCTTTGAAACTGCCTTGGATGGCACTCGGTTTAGTACCTCTGCAGCTGTTTCCAGTGCAAAACCCCAAAAGGAGTAAGGTAGAGTAGCCTGACTCATCATAGAACGAACCATGTCTAGTAACGTTCTATTTCTCCTCTCGGACACACCATTCCATTGCGGTGTTCCTGGCGGAGTGAGCTGTGAGATAATCCCACACTCCTTCAGATAGTCAGTAAACGCATGACTCAAGTATTCTCCACCTCGATCAGAACGAAGTGCCTTGATATTTCGGCCTAGCTGATTCTGTACTTCATTTCTGAACTCTTTGAACTTGTCAAAAGATTCACTCTTATGTCTCATTAGATAGACATACCCATATCTACTGAAATCATCAGTAAAGGTAATGAAGTATGAATAGCCACCTCTGGCATGTTTACTAAACGGCCCACACACATCACTGTGTATAAGGTCAAGTAAACATGAAGCCCTTTGACCTTTGTGAAGAAAAGGAGACTTTGTCATTTTACCCATTAAACAAGCTTTGCATGTATCAATCTCCTCATAGGAGAATGATCCCAGCAGTCCATTTGTTGGGGTATGCCCTTAAGGCTAATGTTTGAGGCCTTGGGATTGTATAAGTATCATGTAATAAACTCTTATGTTTATAAAGGCATGGTTATTATTCAGGTTGCTACCTTGTCTGCTGTAATAAGTGTACTTCTGAATAATGTCTCAAAGCTGTTCAGCTAGGCTGACATGCATATGTCCTTAGTCGAGATATCTTGGTGAACATGAGACAGCCTTGATATGATTGAGACTAATATGTGTGCTAATCTTATAGGATGCTTCGAGCATGAAATAAGATGTAGACTCATGGGTACATTGGATGTACTGGACAGACCCTACTAGGATATTCAATTGTTTGTCACAATGTGAATAATCCTTGAATGCAACAAGTGGCACATGTCCTCTGACTTGAGATCACTTGTGTTTCTAAATGATGAATGTCATTATTTTGAGGTAGTTCAATATCATTTGAAACATAATGATTATAGACTATCTTGGATAATGATCATGAGTCAGGTTAGGACACTAGTGATAGATAAAGGATTGCCGTCTCCTTGTTCAAGGAGTGTGATGTTCTAAAGGGGCCCCCCTGTATGAGATGATTGAGATAGTGTATGGCCATACCCAGATGACTATGTTCATCTGATCTAATCATGCTCATTGTATTGGAGTTACAGGCTTAACATGCTTGTCCAATAAGAACATCCAGTGGCAAAGGAAACATGTATGCCTTGTGAAGTGGATTCACACTTGTGCTGTGGTTTGGGTGTAGTCTTGGAAGACTCTTTCCTTTATATCGGGAGACAGTGATGTGTTGCTAGATACCCCTCACTGATTGTGATGACGTGAGTTATCGTTACCGACATTTAAAGGAAACCCTTAGGGTCGCACAATTTGGTGATATGACTTACTTGAGTCAGATCGGGTGGACTGGATTGTTTTGATTCAGTTTAAAGGAGATTAAACTCTGATTGTAAGTGAGATCCAGTCTGATCATGTTTGATTGATTAGGGCTTGAGATCGGTAAGCTTTGATCGAGAGTGTGGATGCTAGATCTGGGAGATCAAGAGCATCAAAGGATGAACGGTCAGATCTTGAACCTTAGGGTTTATTTTGGTCTGGACCAATACTTGGGCTGATTTGGTTTGGTCATTGGACCAACTACATTGAACCGGCTCATATGTGAGCGCTTGGTTCATTTGTGAGATGAGATATGCGTTTGGTTCACTTCATGTGAACGCATAACGCATGTGTTGAAGACTTACCATTTATGGCATTTCGGTTTTGCCATAGTGATGAATGTCTCCACATTCGATCACAAGCTTGGAAAAATGCTCATCTCCCCTTTGGCTCTCGACGACACTCGAACTCTCGGGTGGTAGAGGTTGACGAGAAGAAGGATCGGCCAAGAAAGCTTTCATCATCTCCTTCCATTCGACAAGGAACCTTGGGTGCCTTGCTAGCACAAGTGACGCCAAGGAAGTAAGAGATCTTCACCTTGTGTGTGAACTTTTGGAGGAGATCAAAGTTGCTCTCTTCTTCCAAGCCGACATCCAACTTCATGGCGTTGCTATGATCCCTTTAAAGATCCTTTCGCTTATACATAAGTTAACCATATGATCTACATGCGATCATGAGGGGGACACCCCTAAAATTGCATTTGCGCCCCCCCTCTTGAAAGGGGCTTTATCCGCTTGCGCTCCCCCTTGAAGGGGACCTATCACCATTATCATGCAACCGCTAAATGCGTTTCTTGTTAATATGGCCTAAACGACTATGCCATAGCAAGGTGCTGTCATCAGCATACTTGGCTTTCTTATTATCAATGTTCTGTATAGAATATTCCATGTCCAACATGAATAACCCATTGTTAATTGAACCAGTTGCATAAACAATATTATCAAGAGTAAGATAACACTTTGAAATCTTGCATTCAAAGGAAAACCCTTTCCTGACAAGAGCAGGAATAGAGATAATATTTTTGGTAATACTGGGTACAAAGTAACAATTGTTTAATTCTAATACAATGCCAGATGGCAATGAGATGTAATAATCCCCTACAGCAACAGCAGCAACCCGTGCCCCGTTTCCAACTCGTAGGTCCACCTCATGCTGTCCCACCTGCCTTCTTCTCTTGAGTTCCTGTACATTTGAACAAATGTGAACTCCACATGCAGTGTCCAACACCCATGAAATAGAAGAAGATGAAACCATGACTTCCGTCACGTATATACCTGAGCTAGAAGCGATGCTTCCCCTCTTATCTCCTTGGAGCGCTTTACAGTCCTTTTTCCAGTGACCTAGCTGGCCACAGTGAAAACATCTGTATTCCTTGGACCGCTTGACCTTTTGCTTCAGAGCCTTGCTGTAGTTCTTGACAGGGGCCTTGCCCTTCTTCCCCTTCTTCTTGTTCCTTGAAGGAACCATTAAGACAGAGGTTGAAGGCTTTCCCTTCAGAGTTTCCTCAGTAGTCAAGAGCATATTCAGCAGCTCTGCCGGAGTACAGTCGATTTTGTTCATATTAAAGTTAATAATGAACGCATCGAAAGAGGGCGGGAGAGACTGCAGAATAATATCTACAGCAAGCTCCTGATTGATGGTATGCCCCAGTTTCTCTAAAGCTTCTTTGTGCCCAATCATCTTGAGCACGTGAGCTCCCACTGGGCTCCCTTCAGCCAGTTTGCTCTGAAAGAAAAGCTTTGTCAGATTATAGCGTTCTGTCCTCGCCTGTGCAGCATACAGCATCTTGAGGTTCGCTATAATCTCTATAGCCGACATATCCTCATGCTGACGCTGCAGCGGTGGCGTCATAGATGCTAGCATCAGGCAAGCGACATCAATGCTATCATTGACGTGCTTTTCATAGGCTTCACGAACCACCCTTGCGGCGTTCGCAGCGGGTTGAGGCGGCACAGCCGTCTTGAGGACATACAGTTTCCTCTCTGCCTTAAGAACGATCTTAAGGTGTCCGAACCAGTCTGAGAAGTTTGGCCCAGCAAACTTCTCCCTTTCTAGTAGGGATCGCACATTGAAGCTCATGGTGTTCGTTGCTGCAGGAATCTACAACAATGCAAGAACAGCAAGGTTAGTATCAATGTTTAGAATCAATCCAGGACTTAAGAAAGATTCTTTTCTCACTATTTTATCTAGCTGAAAAATCCAGCAAAACAGCCCGAAAGAGTAACACTCTTTTAGTGAGATGGGATCCAGATTTCATACTTGGTCTCCGCGTCCCGCTCAGGCGAGATAAGATGCACAGAGAGTACAAGCACTAATCTCTGGTAGGCTGTCCCAGCCAATCGCCAACCCGTGCGATTCCCCTTCATCTGGGCAATCCAGCAGACTGTGCCAACTGAGTTGGTACAACACAATCTCTGACCCCACAGATGGCTGCCTCCATGTGCTACCATATGCGCCACATATGTAGCCTACATGGTCAAGCTGACCCGACCTACTCCCTGTACCACCACGTGTTATGCTGAGCAACGAGAAGCGATAAATCCCTTCTCTGTAACACGCAGGTGTAACACGGCTCCAACGATAATCAGAACAGTGAGGTTTCGCGTCAGAAGGCATACGAGCTTGATATTTTAGCGTTGGATTTTAACGGTCTTTTATCTTCTTCACTATCATGCAATTCCTATGGTGATAGCAGAAGATAAACTACTCATGCAATTCTAATATTTAAACAATAAAAGAAAGCATGGATCTTATGTGGTAAAAGCCCATAAGCCTAAGTTAGACCTTAATATCATTTAAGTCTTCACTAGCTTTTCTTCATGGGTCTTTTGCTGCTCATCTGGCCCAAATCAGGGCCCAAGCGCCAACTGCAGCTCAGGTGCACCCACCAAGTAAATGCGCCTGTCCTAGGGTCGAACCCTAGACCTGCCACCTGGTCAAGCCAGTGCTGCATGCGCCTCTGCCATGTGTGCTTTTGTGCTCTTGTCTTATTAAATTACAATTTAACTATCTAGACAAGATTGACACGCAGGTCAATTTCACATTATAAATTAATTAAACTGTGACTCGCAGATCAGAAAAATAAAATAATTTACAATCACATCCCAGGCACGCAGGCCCCAGCACAGCACACATTAAACATGGGCAGCCCACATAAGATTAAATAAACAAACATATGGCATCCAATCAGCATGTGATCCAATAAGAAAATAAATTTTTGAAAACCCCATTGGCCTCAATTTTAATTTTCTTATATGCCCTACAACCTTACAACGGTCCATCAATAGGGATCCACTCATCCAATCTAGTCAGATCCAGTGCCCTTGCATGCACCAAGTCTTAACTGACTTGTGTCGACCCAGTGGTCAACTATACATGCGATAAGGGCTGAACGACCACTATGAGGTCTGGCAAACGGGTGTGAGCCCGGGCCTAACTCATGTGCGTTCAACATTCGTCTCAACCAGACATCACTACACGCCTGTGATGCAGTCGACCTATAGCCACCACTTGCTTGCGCAATGGTGCTATTTGGTCGACCCATCTAGGCTGTCAGATGGTCTGATCAGACTAGTTGGATCTAATCTCTAGGATGACTTCAACCCTACAAACCCGTCTAAGGGTTTATAGTAGGCGCTTAGTCTAATGATAGGCGCGCAAGTGATATACGTTTGGATAAAACATCAACAACAAAGATGCGCTAACATCATACATGCGCAAACATGAAAAACATATGTAATCATTTTCGCATGTAACCAAAAGATCTAAGCATTTTGCGCAAACATGGATCACAAAAATATCATCAAGCAATCATATGCATATAGAGAAACCTATGCTCTGATACCAATTGAAGGACCCCTTTCAAGAGGGGGGCGAAACCCTCTTGGTGGCGCATGTATAAATTTCGCATGGAAGCTAGGGTTTCAAGAGATCTTAATATCGCATATGATCAACTTTCACACATTAGAAATAACATGAGAAGGATCCATACCATCGCCATCTCTTGGATGGTGTCTTGGAAGGAGAGAGCAAGAGAGATCTCCTCCAAAGGTGACGCACACAATTGATGTTGCCTACTTTTCCTTGGTGCTCCTTGTGCTAGCAAGGCTCCAAGAAGTGCTTGTCGAATGGAAGGGAAGGAGACCTTCTTTGCTTGGCGATTTCTTGCTCCTTCTTTCGTCCACCTTCACTACGCAAGATGAATGCTTGAGGCGACGAGAGAGCAAGATGCGAGCAAGAGTGTAACGCAACTCATGAACGTGGAGGCATTTTTCTATCTTGGAAACGCATCTTCCAAAAATAGCAAAAACATAAGTTCATGCGTTCATGCGATCATGAACAAACCGCATTTACCTCTTCTCTTTGAACCATGCGCTCAACCCATGAGCCGGTTCAATTTCATTTGGCTCAATGACCAAATAAACCAAGCGACTTAGCCTAGATCACAATTGAACCCTAAGGTTCTTGATCTGATCGTTGATCTCTTGATGCTTCTGATCTCACCGATCTAGCATCTATTCTCTCAATCGAAGCTTACCGATCTGAAGCCCTAATCAATCAAACATGATCAGACTAGATCTCACTTACAATCAGAGATTAAATCCCTTTAAACTGAACCCAAACAATTCAGTCCACACGATCTGACTTAAGTAAGCCATATCATCAAATTGTGCGACCCTGAGGGTTTCCTTTAAATGTCGGTAACGATAACTTTCGTTATCACGATCAGTGAGGGGTATCTAGCAACACATCACTGTCTCCCGATAGAAAGGAAAGAGTCTTCCAAGACTACACCCAAACCACAGCACAAGTGTGAATCTAACTCACAAGGCATGCATCTTTCCTTTGCCACTGGATGTTCTTATTGGACAAGCGTGTCAAGCCTGTAACTCCAATATGATGAGCATGATTAGATCAGATGAACATAGTCACCTGGGTATGGCCATACTCTTTTCTCAATCATCTCATCTAGGGGGCCCCTTTAGAACATCACACTCCTTAAACAAGGAGACGGCAATCCTATGTCTATCACCAGTGCCCTAACCTGACTCAAGCTCACCATCCAAGATAGTCTATAATCATTATGTTTCAAATGATATTGAACTACCTCAAAACAATGACAATCATCATTTAGAAAACACAAGTGATCTCAAGTCAGAGGAAATGTGCCACTTGTTACATTCAAGGATTTATTCATATTGTGACAAGCAATTGAATATCCTAGTAGGGTCTGTCCAGTACATCCAATGCACCCATGAGTCTACATCTTATTCCATGCTTGAAGCATCCTATAAGATTAGAACACATATTAGTCTTAACCATATCAAGGCTGTCTCTTGTTCACCAAGATATATCGACTAAGGACTTTACTGCATGTCAGCCTAGCTGAACAGCATTGAGACATTATTCAGAAGTACACTTATTACTGCAGACAAGGTAACAAACTGAATAATAACCATGCCTTTATAAACACAAGAGTTTATTACATGATACTTTTACAATCCCAAGGCCTCAAACATTAGCCTTAAGGGCATACCCCAACAGTCCGTACCAGTCTGAGAAGTTTGGCCCAGCAAACTTCTCCCTTTCCAGTAAGGATCGCACATTGAACCCTGTGGTGTTCGTTGCTGCAGGAATCTACAACAAAGCAAGAACAACAAGGTCAGTATCCATGTTAGAATCAATCCAAGACTTAAGAATGATTCCTTTCTCACTATTTTATCTTACTGAAAAATCCAATAAAACAGTCCGAAAGAGTAAAACTCTTTTAGTGAGAAGGGATCCAGATTTCATACTTGGTCTCCGCGTCCCGCTCAGGCGAGATAAGATGCACAGAGAGTTCAAGCACTAATCACTGGTAGGCTATCCATGCCAATCGCCAACCCGTGCGATTCCCCTTCATCTAGGCAATCCAGAAGACTGTGCCAACTGAGTTGGTACAACACAGTTTCTGATTCCACAGATGGCTGCCTCCATATAGCTAACATATGCTCAATATGTAGCCTACATGGTCAAGCTGACCCGACCTACTCCCTGGACCACCACGTGCTATGCTGAGCAACGAGAAGCGATAAATCCCTTCTCTGTAATACGTAGGTGTAATCACACACCGTCTGAAGATAGCTGGGCGTGCCCACTGAGTGGGTACAACATGGCCCCAACGATAGTCAGAACAGTGAGGTTTCGCGTCAGAAGGCTTTCGTGCTTGATATTTAACGTTGGATTTTAACGGTCCTTTTATCTTCTTACTACCATGCATATCCTATGGTGATAGCAGAAGATTAACTCATGCAGGTGCTAATATTACTTAAACAGTAAATAGAAAGCACAATGATCTTATGTGGTAAACGCCCATTAAGCCTAAGTAAAACCCTAGTTTTACACAAGTCTTCACTTGAGCTCTTCATGGGTCTTTTGCACTTCATCTGGCCCAGCCCGGGCCCAAGCGCCCTCTGCAGCTCAGATGCGCCCACCAGGTAGCATGCGCCTGTACTAGAGTCGAACTCTAGGCCTTCCACTGGTGAAGCTACTTGCTGCATGCGCCTCTGCCATGTATGCTCTGTGCTCATGTCTGATTAATTTACATTTAATCTATCTAGACATGATTTGACTCGCAGGTCAATTACACATTAACATAAATTGAAATGTAATTCGCAGATCACAAAAATAATTTACAATTAATTAATCCAGGCACGCAGGCCCCAGCACAGCATACAAATAGGGCAGCCCACATAAGATGAAATAGACATGCAATCAGGTTAAACAAACAACATGTGATCCAAACAGGAAAGTAAAATTTTTGAAAAAACCCCATGGTATCAATTCTATTTCCTTATGTGCCCTACTACCTTACAACGGTCCATTAATAGGGATCCACTCATCAGACCTAGTCAGACCCACTGCCCTTGCATGCACCAAGTCATAACTGACTTGCGTCGACCTCATGGTCAACAATGCATGCCTTAAGGGCTGAACGTCCCACATGATTTCTGGCAAGCGGGTGTGACCCCGGGCCTCAATCATGATCGTTCACTGGTTGCCTCAATCAGACATCGCTACACGCCCTTCTGCAGTCGACCTATAGCCACCTCATGCTTGCGCATAGGTGCTATCTGGTCGACCCATCTAGGCTGTCAGATGGTCTGATCAGGCTGTTGGGTCCAGACTAGACTGATGACTTCAACCCTAGTAACCCGTCTAAGTATTTCAAGTAGGCGTTTATAGATCTAAGTGGATGGCGCGCAAGATGTTAAGTTTTTGGTAAAAACAACTTTCAACATGCGCCAACATACATCATGCGCAACAATAAGTAAAACCCAAAATACATCTAAAGTCTAGCATGTATTTTCACATGATGATTTGGCTTAGATCTACTTATAAACCAAGCATGGATCACACAAAGAAGCAATCATATAGATCATACCAGAACACAGCTCTGATACCAATTGAAAAGGGGGGGTGAAACCCTAAACGCATGCACTTCTAAAATTTTGCATGGGCGGAAATAAGGATTTCATGAAGATCGCATGTGGCATGAACATATGATCAACTTAATGTCTGCAAAGATCAAGTTGTGATCTTACCATTGCCATTGGTTGGAAGGCGACTTGGAAGCAAGAGGGCGATGCGGCTCTCCTCCAAAGTGGACGCACACAAGATGGCGATGGCTTCCTCCCTTGGCGTGAACCTTGTGCTAGCAAAGCTCTTCAAGGTGTCCTTGATGCGTGAAGGAGATGAGATGATTTCTTTCCTTGGCTGGCCGAATCCCTCTTCAACACTCGTGGAGGTGAGTCACACGAGAGGAAGAGCAAGAGAGAGGCGATAGTCTTCGAACGTGGAGGCGTCTTCAATTTGGAAAACCGATTTCCAAATATAGTAAGCGCTCATGCGTTCAAGCATTCACTCCAAGTGAACCGTTCGCAACTCCTTCTCCCTTTGAACCATGCGCTCATATGATGAACCGGTTCAATTGAATTTGGTTCAAAGACCAAATCAAACCAAGCCTTGGTCTAGACCTTATTAAACCGAAAGGCTCAAGATCTAACCACACATCTCTTGATGCTCTTGATCTCATCGATCTAGCATCAATTCTCTCGATCGAAGCTTACCGATCTCAAGCCCTAATCAATCAAACATGATCAGACCAGATCTCACTTCCAATCAGAGTTTAAATTCCTTTAAACTGAACCAAAACAATTCAGTCCACACGATCTGACATAAGTAAGCCATATCATCAAATTGTGCGACCCTAAGGGTTTCCTTTAATGTCGGTAACGATAACTTACGTTATCACGAACAGAGAGGGGTATCTAGCAACACATCACTGTCTCCCGATATAAAGGAAAGAGTCTTCCAAGACTACTCCCAAACCATAGCACAAGTGTGAACCCAAGTCACTTGACATATGTGTTTCCTTTGCCACTGGATGTTCGCGTTGGACAAGCGTGTCAAGCCTGTAACTCCAACATGATGAGAGTGGTTAGATCAGATGAACATAGTCATCTGGGTATGGCCATACACTTTCTCAACCATCTCATACAGGGGGCCACTTTAGAACATCACACTCCAAATAAGAGAGGCAATCCTATATCTATCACTAATGCCCTAACATGACTCATGCCCATTATCCAAGATAATCTATAACCATTATATTTCAAATGATATTGAACTACCTCAAGACAATGCCAATCTGAAGGAACCCCTAACATAAAGGGGGGGGGGGGGGAAACCCTAATCATGCGCATCTAGCATGCATGGCGGAAAATAGGGTTTCAAAATCGCATATGAAACTATATGATCAACTTAAGTTATGAGAAATCATACCAATGCCATAAGCTTGGAATTCGGCTTGGAAGAAGAGATCAAATTAGGTCTCCTCCACAAGTCCACACACAAGATGAAGATGCTCACTTCCTTGAGATCTCTTGTGCTAGCAAGACACCCAAGCCTTATCTTGTCGAATGGAAAGGGTTTGATGAGATGAATCCGTTCGGCCGAGAGCTTCTCTTGGATGTCTACTCCACACCTTCGTCAACCACACCTCGAAAAAAATCAAGGCGTTGAAGTGAGGAGCTCAACGCATAAGCGTTTTGGCATTGAAGCAAAACCGGCCCTTGATGACTTTCCATAAATGGAAGTCAATCAAGCCATGCGTTCAAGCCAACCCAAAACGCATTTTGGCATTGAACCAAGCGTTCATATTTGTGAACCGGTTCAATCCAAAATGTCAAATCGGCTTTGGTTCATCAAACCAAACCGAAATAGCTCAAGCCACTTGGTCTAGACCAAATCGAACCCCAAGGCTTATGATCTAACCGTTCATCTCCTGATGCCCCTGATCTCTCCGATCTAGCATCACCTCTCTCGATCGAAGCTTACCGATCTCAAGCCCTAATCAATCAAACATGATCAGACCAGATCTTACTTACAATCAGAGATTAAATCCCTTTAATCTGAACTCAAAGAATCCAGTCCATACGATCTGACTTAAGTAAGCCATATCACCAAATTGTGCGACCCTGAGGGTTTCCTCTAAATGTCGGTAACGATAACTTACGTTATCACGATCAGTGAGGGGTATCTAGCAACACATCACTGTCTCCCGATATAAAGGAAAGAGTCTTCCAAGACTACTCCCAAACCATAGCACAAGTGTGACTCAATTCACAAGGCATACATATGTCCTTTACCACTGGATGTTCTTATTGGACAAGCATGTCAAGCCTGTAACTCCAATACGATGAGCATGATTAGATCAGATGCACATAGTCATCTGGGTATGGCCATACACTATCTCAATCATCTCATAAGGGGGCCCTTTAGAACATCACACTCCTTAAACAAGGAGACGGCAATCCTATGTCTATCACTAGTGTCCTAACCTGATTCAAGCTCACCATCCAAGATAGTCTATAATCATTATGTTTCAAATGATATTGAACTACCTCAAGACAATGACAATCATCATTTAGAAACACAAGTGATCTCAAGTCAAAGGACATGTGCCACTTGCTGCTTACAAGGATTATTTACATTGTGACAAGCAATGGAATATCCCAGTAGGGTCTGTCCAGTACATCCAATGTACCCATGAGTCTACATCTTATTCCATGCTCGAAGCATCCTATAAGATTAGCACTCATATTAGTCTCAATCATATCAAGGCTGTCTCATGTTCACCAAGATATCTCGACTAAGGACATATAGCCTGTCAGCCTAGCTGAACAGCTTTGAGACATTATTCAGAAGTACACTTATTACAGCAGACAAGGTAACAACCTGAATAATAACCATGCCTTTATAAACTTAAGAGTTTATTACATGATACTAATACAATCCCAAGGCCTCAAACATTAGCCTTAAGGGCATACCCCAACAATCTCCCACTTGCACTTAATCTAATGGTTGAGAAATCTCAAACCCATATTATTACAGTGCTTCTCATGCTTCTGCTGCGCCAGAGGCTTGGTAAGTGGGTCTGCCAGATTGTCATCTGTATGAACCTTGCATATTTTGATCTCGCCTCGATCAATGATCTCCCGGATCAAGTGAAACCGTCTCTATATGTGCTTGGACTTCTGGTGCGACCACGGTTCCTTTGCTTGTGCGATGGCTCCAGTGTTATCACAGAAGATAACCAAAGGATCAGCACTCGAAGGAACGACACCAAGTTCTCTCACGAACTTACGAATCCACACTGCCTCCTTGGATGCTTCCGAGGCTGCAACATACTCGGCTTCTGTTGTGGAATCAGCAACAGTTGACTGTTTGAAACTCTTCCACACCACTGCTCCACCATTCAAGCTAAAAACATAGCCTGTTTGCGATCGGAAATCATCCTGGTCCGACTGGAACGAAGCGTCAGTATATCCCTCTATACTGAGTTCTTCCTGACCACCATATATCAAGAACATATCTTTGGTCCTCCGCAGATATTTTAAAATGTTCTTGACTGCAATCCAGTGCGCCAAACCTGGATTACTTTGGAATCGACTGGTCACGCTTAACCCGTAAGCGACGTCTGGGCGAGTACACAACATCGCATACATAATGGACCCAATAGCCGAAGCATAAGGCGTATTGTCCATTTCATCTTTCTCAGTCTGTGTTTGTGGACACTGACTCTTCGAAAGATTCAGACCATGTCTGACTGGAAGATATCCACGTTTAGAATTCTCTAAATGGAATCTCTCCAGGACCTTATCGATGTAAGTACTCTGGCACAGCCCGAGAAGCCTCTTAGATCTATCCCTGTAGATCTTCACACCTAATACATAGGCTGCTTCTCCTAAATCTTTCATCTGGAAACATTTTCCTAACCATGCCTTAACAGCATGCAGTTCAGGAATATCATTTCCAATGATTAAGATATCATCGACGTAGAGGATTAGGAATGTAATCACGCTCCCACTAAACCTCTTATATACACACGGGTCATCCTCGTTCTTGATGAAACCAAACTCAGAGATTGATTCATCAAAACGAATATTCCAGCTCCTAGATGCTTGTTTAAGTCCATAAATGGACTTCTTTAACTTGCATATTTTATGACGATCTGATGGATTAGTGAAACCTTCTGGTTGTGTCATATACACATCCTCATCCAGATTTCCATTAAGGAAAGCTGTCTTCACATCCATCTGCCAGATCTCATAATCGTAATATGCAGCTATCGCGAAAAGAATCCGAATAGACTTAAACATGGCTACAGGTGAGAAAGTTTCATCATAATCTATCCCGTAGATTTGTTTGAAACCTTTCGCAACTAGCCTGCCTTTATAGGTAACCACGTTACCATCCATGTCAATCTTCTTCTTGAAGATCCATTTACAGCCTATAGGGATTACTCCCGGAGGCGGATCAACCAAATCCCAGACTTGGTTATCTGACATGGAGTCCATCTCGGCTCGCATAGCTTCAAGCCATCTAGCTGACTCCGGTCCACTGACCGCATCCGCATAAGTTAGGGGTTCATCATTATCAATGATGTAGACTCCGACATAGCGCTCAGGCTGTCGACGGATCCTACCCGATCTTCGCGGTTCCCGTGATATCTGAGCCTCAGGTTGTTCAGTAACCTGATCTACTGGCTCAGGCACATCCAACTCTGCCTGACTACTTTGTCCTTCCTCTGGAATCTCATCCAGCTTTATTTCTCTCCCACTGGCCTCTTGCAGAAGAAACTCCTTCTCAAGAAATATGGCCGTCCGAGCAACAAATATCTTGTTCTCTTTGGGATCGTAGAAATAATAACCCTTAGTTTCCTTAGGGTAACCGACAAAGATGCATTTCTCAGATCTGCTCTCCAGTTTCCCAGAGGCGAGCTTTTTGACATAAGCCTCGCAACCCCAGATCCTGATAAATGTCAAGCTAGGCTGTTTCCCATACCATAGCTCATATGGCGTCTTTGAAACTGCCTTGGATGGCACTCGGTTTAGTACCTTTGCAGCTGTTTCCAGTGCAAAACCCCAAAAGGAATATGGAAGAGTAGCCTGACTCATCATAGAACGAACCATATCAAGTAACGTTCTATTTCTCCTCTCGGACACACCATTCCACTGTGGTGTTCCTGGCGGAGTGAGCTGTGAGACAATCACACACTCCTTCAGATAGTCAGTAAACGTATGACTCAGGTATTCTCCACCTCGATCAGAACGAAGTGCCTTGATATTTCGGCCTAACTGATTTTGTACTTCATTTTTGAACTCTTTGAACTTGTCAAAAGATTCACTTTTATGTCTCAATAAATAGACATACCTACTGAAATCATCAGTGAAGGTAATGAAGTACTGATAGCCACCTCTGGCATGTTTACTGAAAGGCCCACACACATCACTGTGTATCAGGTCAAGTAAACCTGAAGTCCTTTGACCTTTGTGAGGAAAAGGAGACTTCGTCATTTTACCCATTAAACAAGCTTTGCATGTATCAATCTCCTCATAGGAGAAAGATCCCAGCAGTCCATGAGCATGCAACCGCTTAATGCGCTTCTCGTTTATATGGCCTAAACGACTATGCCATAGCAAGGTGCTGTCATCAGCATACTTGGCTTTCTTATTATCAATGTTTTGTATAGAATATTCCATGTCCAACATGAATAACCCATTGTTAATTGAACCAGTTGCATACACAATATTATCATAAGTTAAAACACACTTTGAAATCTTGCATTCAAAGGCAAATCCTTTCCTGACAAGAGCAGGAATAGAGATAATATTCTTGGTAATACTGGGTACAAAATAACAATTGTTCAATTCTAATACAATGCCAGATGGTAAAGTGATGAAATAGTCTCCTACAGCAACAGCAGCAACCCGTGCCCCGTTTCCAACGCGTAGGTCTACCTCATGCTGTCCCACCTGCCTTCTTCTCTTGAGTTCCTGCACATTTGAACAAATGTGAACTCCACATGCAGTGTCCAACACCCATGATATAGAAGAAGATGAAACCATGACTTCCGTCACGTATATACCTGAGCCAGAAGCAATGCTTCCCCTCTTATCTCCTTGGAGCGCTTTACAGTCCTTTTTCCAGTGACCCAGCTGGCCACAGTGGAAACACCTGTTATCCTTCGACCGCTTCACCTTCTGTTTCAGGGCCTTGCTGTAATTCTTGACAGGGGCCTTGCCCTTCTTCCCCTTCTTCTTGTTCCTAGAAGGAACCAACAAGACAGAGGTTGAAGGCTTACCCTTCAGAGTTTCCTCAGTAGTCAAGAGCATATTCAGCAGCTCTGCCGGCGTACAATCGATTTTGTTCATATTAAAGTTAATGATGAACGCATCGAAAGAAGGCGGAAGAGACTGCAGAATAATATCTACAGCAAGCTCCTGGTTGATGGTATGCCCCAGTTTCTCCAGAGCCTCCTTGTGCCCAATCATCTTGAGCACGTGAGCTCCCACTGGGCTCCCCTCAGCCAGTTTGCTCTGAAAGAAGAGCTTCGTCAGATTATAGCGTTCTGTCCTCGCCTGTGCAGCATACAACATCTTGAGGTTCGCTATAATTTCTATAGCCGACATATCCTCATGCTGACGCTGCAGCGGTGGCGTCATAGACGCTAGCATCAGGCAAGCGACATCAATGCTATCATTGACGTGCTTTTCATAGGCATCCCGAACCGCCCTTGCGGCGTTCGGAGCGGGCTGCGGCGGTATCGCCGTCTCGAGGACATACAGTTTCCTCTCTGCCTTAAGAACGATCTTAAGGTGTCCGAACCAGTCAGAGAAGTTCGGCCCAGCAAACTTCTCCCTTTCCAGTAGGGATCGCACATTGAAGCTCATGGTGTTCGTTGCTGCAGGAATCTACAACAAGCAAGAACAGCAAGGTCAGTATCAATGTTTAGAATCAATCCAGGACTTAAGAAAGATTCTTTTCTCACTATTTTGTCTGACTGAAAAATCCAGTAAACAGTCCGAAAGAGTATCACTCTTTTAGTGAGATGGGATCCAAATTTCATACTTGGTCTCCGCGTCCCGCTCAGGCGAGATAAGATGCACAGAGATGACAAGCACTAATTTCTGGTAGGCTGTCCCAGCCAATCGCCAACCCGTGCGATTCCCCTTCATCTTGGCAATCCAGCAGACTGTGCCAACTGAGTTGGTACAACACAGTCTCTGATCCCAGAGATGGCTGCCTCCATGCGCTACCATATGCGCCACATATGTAGCCTACATGGTCAAGCTGACCCGACCTACTCCCTGGACCACCACGTGTTATGCTGAGCAACGAGCAGTGATAAATCCCTACTCTGTAACACGCAGGTGAAATCCAGCACCGTCTGAAGATAGATGGACGTGCCCACTGAGTGGGTTCAACACGGCTCCAACGATAATCAGAAAGGTGAGGTTTCGCGTCAGAAGGCTTTATCGAGCTTGATATATTAGCGTTGGATTTTAACGGTCTTTTATCTTCTTACTATCAGGCATATCCTATGGCTATAGTAGAAGATAAACTTAAACATGCAATTCTAATTATTAGCAATAAGTAGAAAGCATGATCTTATGTGGTAAAAGCCCATGAACCCTAGTAAGACCTTAATTTTACTTAAGTCTTCACTTGAGCTCCTTGGCATCTCATCTGGTCCAACCTAGGGCCCTAGCGCCAAGAGCACCTCAGGTGCGCCACCAGCTGAATGCCCCTTTGGGATGTGTGCATTTGTACTCTTGTCTAATCAAAGTACATTTGATCTATCTAGACAAGGTTGACTCGCAGGTCAATTATACAATAAATTAATGAAAAAGTGATTCGCAGATCACAATAAAATTAACTTATAATTTACCAGGCACGCAGGCCCCAGCACAGCACACAATAGGGCAACCCACATAAGACTAAATAGACAAGCATCATGGCATCAAATCATCATGTGATCCAATCAAGAAATTAAATTTTTGAAAAACCCCATGGCATCAATTTTAATTTCCTTATGTGCCCTACAACCTTACAATGGTCCATTGATAGGGATCCACTCATCCATCTAGTTAGATCCTTTGCCCCTGCATGCACCGAGTCCTAACTGACCCGAGTTGACCTGATGGTCAACCATGCATGCGCCAAGGGCTGAACCACCCTCATGAGTTTTGGCAAGCGGGTGTGACCCCGGGCCTAACTCATGTGTGTTCAGTAGTTGTCTCAACCAGACCTCGCTACACGCCTTGGATGCAGTCGACCTATAGCCACCTCGTGCTTGCGCACAGGTGCTATCTGGTCAACCCATCTAGGCTGTCAGATGGTCTGATCAGACTAGTTGGATCTAACCTAGAAGATGCTTTCAACCCCATCAACCCATCTAAGGATTTAATGTAGTGGCACCTTAGATCTAATCATGCGCGCAAGATGTAAGTTTTAGAAAACATTTTGACATGCGCAAACATCTAGAACATCCATAAGATATATCTTCTAGCATGTTGATAACCCTTAGATCTAAGGGGGTCCCCTTCAAGGGGGAGCGCAAACTTTAGGGGGTCCCCTTCTTGGGGGAGCGCATACTTCATCAAAGCCATGATACAAGCGCAAACTACATGTTAGCATGATACAAGCGCAAACTTCATGTTAGCATGATACAAGCGCAAACTTCATGTAAACAAAGCATGCATCAAGTAAGCGCAATATGTATGGATCACAAACACTTCAAAGCAATCATATAGATCATATCAAGAGCCTAGCTCTGATACCAATTGAAGGAACCCCTAACATAAAGGGGGGGGGGAAACCCTAATCATGCGCATCTAGCATGCATGGCGGAAAATAGGGTTTCAAAATCGCATATGAAACTATATGATCAACTTAAGTTATGAGAAATCATACCAACGCCATAAGCTTGGAATTCGGCTTGGAAGAAGAGATCAAATTAGGTCTCCTCCACAAGTCCACACACAAGATGAAGATGCTCACTTCCTTGAGATCTCTTGTGCTAGCAAGACACCCAAGCCTTATCTTGTCGAATGGAAAGGGTTTGATGAGATGAATCCGTTCGGCCGAGAGCTTCTCTTGGATGTCTACTCCACACCTTCGTCAACCACACCTCGAAAAAAATCAAGGCGTTGAAGTGAGGAGCTCAACGCATAAGCGTTTTGGCATTGAAGCAAAACCGGCCCTTGATGACTTTCCATAAATGGAAGTCAATCAAGCCATGCGTTCAAGCCAACCCAAAACGCATTTTGGCATTGAACCAAGCGTTCATATTTGTGAACCGGTTCAATCCAAAATGTCAAATCGGCTTTGGTTCATCAAACCAAACCGAAATAGCTCAAGCCACTTGGTCTAGACCAAATCGAACCCCAAGGCTTATGATCTAACCGTTCATCTCCTGATGCCCCTGATCTCTCCGATCTAGCATCACCTCTCTCGATCGAAGCTTACCGATCTCAAGCCCTAATCAATCAAACATGATCAGACCAGATCTTACTTACAATCAGAGATTAAATCCCTTTAATCTGAACTCAAAGAATCCAGTCCATACGATCTGACTTAAGTAAGCCATATCACCAAATTGTGCGACCCTGAGGGTTTCCTCTAAATGTCGGTAACGATAACTTACGTTATCACGATCAGTGAGGGGTATCTAGCAACACATCACTGTCTCCCGATATAAAGGAAAGAGTCTTCCAAGACTACTCCCAAACCATAGCACAAGTGTGACTCAATTCACAAGGCATACATATGTCCTTTACCACTGGATGTTCTTATTGGACAAGCATGTCAAGCCTGTAACTCCAATACGATGAGCATGATTAGATCAAATGCACATAGTCATCTGGGTATGGCCATACACTATCTCAATCATCTCATAAGGGGGCCCTTTAGAACATCACACTCCTTAAACAAGGAGACGGCAATCCTATGTCTATCACTAGTGTCCTAACCTGATTCAAGCTCACCATCCAAGATAGTCTATAATCATTATGTTTCAAATGATATTGAACTACCTCAAGACAATGACAATCATCATTTAGAAACACAAGTGATCTCAAGTCAAAGGACATGTGCCACTTGCTGCTTACAAGGATTATTTACATTGTGACAAGCAATGGAATATCCCAGTAGGGTCTGTCCAGTACATCCAATGTACCCATGAGTCTACATCTTATTCCATGCTCGAAGCATCCTATAAGATTAGCACTCATATTAGTCTCAATCATATCAAGGCTGTCTCATGTTCACCAAGATATCTCGACTAAGGACATATAGCCTGTCAGCCTAGCTGAACAGCTTTGAGACATTATTCAGAAGTACACTTATTACAGCAGACAAGGTAACAACCTGAATAATAACCATGCCTTTATAAACTTAAGAGTTTATTACATGATACTAATACAATCCCAAGGCCTCAAACATTAGCCTTAAGGGCATACCCCAACACAATCATCATTTAGAAACACAAGTGATCTCAAGTCAGAGGAAATATGCCACTTGTTTGCATATAAGGATTATTCACATTGTGACAAACAATCGAACATCCTTAGTAGGGTCTGTCCAGTACATCCAATGCACCTATGAGTCTACATCTTATTCCATGCTCGAAGCATCCTATAAGATTAGAACACATATTAGTCTCAATCATATCAAGGCTGTCTCATGTTCACCAAGATATCTCGACTAAGGACTATACTGCATGTCAGCCAAGCTGAACACCATTGAGACATTATTCAGAAGTATACATGTAGCAGCAGATAATGCAACAACCTGAATAACAACCATTGCCTTTATAAACATAGTTTATACATGATACTGATAATAACCCAAGGCCTCAAACATTAGCCTTAAGGGCATACTCCAACAAAACCTCATTCAACCTATCCATAAAAGTCTAAACACTATATCAGCCCAAGACATGCCTCAAATGCATTCTTACCATCAAAGGCTAAGTGGCTAGGCGCAACATGCATGAGGAGTTTCGGCTAGGGTAAGGGTTTTGGGAGAAACTAGGGTTTGAGGTAAGGTAAGTCTCCAAGACATTACCATATACCTCTTCCCTATGTCCATATGCGCCTAGGAACTTCCCATAAAAGTTCTCAAGCCATATCAGCCCCAAGACTTACCTTAGAGGCAAGTATTCCTTCCAAGGAAGAAGGGCTAGGCGCCCTTTACTTCCATAATGAAGCAAAGGCGCCTCCCTCACCCCATTATGCCCCTAGGCGCCAATGGGGTGAGATTTCTCCCCATTATACCCTTTTAAGCCAATTCCTCTTCATGATAACTAATTATTGGGCCTCATTGGATAATGAGCTAGCCCAAACTTCATGGCATGGGTTGATTAAGCCATTGGATCCAATCCAATGCAACCCTAATCCAAATGTGACCAATCTAGGTCAATTTCAGGTCAACCTGCCAAAAATGAAGTTTGGCTCCAATAACTTTCTTCCATCTCATCAGGCCCATTGGCGCTGATGAAATCTTCCAAATGGATCCAAGTTATCCAATAACTTGATCCTAAGGCTTCTGATTAAAGCAACGTCAAGAGTCTATTGCGTGTGACCCCGTAGGATCCATATGACGATGGCAATGATGTAAACATCATAAGTAGTGAGGGGTATCTAGCAACACATCACTACTACCCATGTCATAGGACTTAAGTCATTATGCCAACAACTCCTAACAAGCAACGAGGATTCCCATTGCATTACAGATCCCTTTGCCTAAGCTGATATCCTGCCATTGGATTAGTCTCAAGTTTATTATCCAATGCATTGGTCATGACTCAACAAGTGTGGCCACACTTTCCTGTCATGCACCAATAAGGTGGGGCGCCCCGAGGTGGATATCATGCTTCCTCGGAAGGAAGGGGCAAATCCTACTATTGGTCATCCATGTCTCTACGTGACTTATGACATGCCCAATGACAGTCGTTTTGATCTCCCAATTACGGAGAGACGTAAGACTGTATTAAAGCATACCCTTCATCAAGTCTAGACATGAATACCTCAAGTCTAAGGATCAATGCAAACCTCTTGCATGTGAGATTGACTTGTTGACTAGACAAGTCAATCCTCACGGTGGATCACTCCAGTGCATCCAATGCACCTGTATGTCTGCGTTACTGTGCCCCGCACATAACCAGCCCATACACCAGTCTCACATGTACCGAAGCTGTCCCATATCTGCTAAGGTACCTTGTCTGGGGATAGCTTATGAGAATGGATCCAATCCAAACTCCTGGGACATTATTTATGCAACTCAATACATCAACGCAGGTAGAGAAGTCTGCATAATAACGACCATGCCTATATAAAGAGTAATAGTTCTATCAAAGTACATTCAACCAATGCCTGACCATGTCCATACATTGGTCTTTAGGGCATATACACCAACAAAAACCACAACCAGTGGGCTTCGGAGAGAGGAGTTCTTTATCGGCCTTCTCATGGTAAGAACGATGGTGATGCTTAGCGTTCTCTTGCAAAAAAGGTAGATTCATTATGCAACCATTTTGATTCTTTTCAAATGCAAACCGCTTCTGTTTCATCTGTCATTTGTGAAGTTTATGGGAACCATGGGCACTATGCTAAGGAGTGCAAGGTTATAGTTGACCAGGAGAGTGAGCAAGTCAATGTAGTAGGGGGTTACAATCAAGCTTGAAATAATGACCCTTACTCTAATACTTACAATCCTGGTTGGAGGAACCATCCTAACCCATCTTCGAAGAGTAACAATCAAACTAGTGGGCAAAATGAGAATAAGGAGTATAATCAGAGACAGTCAAACTAGAGTCAACCCCAAAAATCTAGTTTAGAAGAGATGTTTGAGAAATTCATGGGTAAGCAGATGAGCAAAAATGATGAGATTTTAGAAACCCTTAAACAGATAAACTCGAGGTTAGATGGTGCTGTTGCTCATAATAAGATGTTAGAAACTCAGATAGCACAATAGGCTAGCGCACCTTATAGACCCCCAGGGAAGTTACCTGCAAAACCTGAACCTAACCCTAGGGAACATTGCAATGCCATCATAACCAGGAGTGGAAAACAGTTGGAACATCCAAAGGGACCATTAGATGATGAAGAAGTTGAGCCTGATGTTATACCTAGTGATGAACCAGTTTTGGAACCACAACCCACACAAGTGCAGTCCCTTCCTAATTCTTCTCCTTCTAAAGAGGATGAGTCTTTACAGAAAGGTGACTTACCTTGTGAAGTTGAGGTACCTAGACCTAGTTCACTACTACCATATAGGACACCTATCCCTTTTCCCCAAAGGATTGTGCAAGCCAAGTTAGATAAGTAGTTTGGGAAGTTTTTGGAAGTGTTAAAAAAGTTATACATTAATATTCCATTCACTGATGCACTATCTCAAATGCCTACATATGCAAAGTTTTTAAAAAAGATTATGTCCAATAAAAAAAATAGAGGACTATGGTACTGTGGCACTAACTGAGGAATGCAGTGCTCTTATTCAAAACAGGTTGCCACCGAAATTAAAGGATCCAGGTAGTTTCTCTATCCCTTGTTCAATTGGGAATGTTTCTTTCGATCGAGCCTTATGTGACTTGCGAGCTAGTGTGAGTCTGATGCCTTTGTCTGTGTGCAGAAACTGGATATGGGAGCTCCCAAGCCAACTTCAATTTCTTTGCAGCTCGTCGATCGATCAATAAAATATCCAGTAGGTATTCTAGAGGATGTCCCTATCCAAGTTGGTAAGTACTTCATACCTGCTGATTTTGTGGTGCTTGAAATGGAAGAGGATGCCAAAATTCCTATTATTCTGGGTAGACCGTTCTTAGCCACTGCTGGGGCCCTTATCGATGTAAGGAATGGTAAACTTATTTTAAGGATTGGCAATGATAAGATTGAATTTGATTTAAATGATTCATTGGAAAAACCTGCATATGCTAGTTCTTGCTGCACAATCCATGCTATTAATGACACAGTTTATGACATTAGTT
Organism: Costus lasius; assembly: GCA_027563935.2. NCBI lineage: Eukaryota > Viridiplantae > Streptophyta > Magnoliopsida > Zingiberales > Costaceae > Costus > Costus lasius. The sequence goes on from CM050449.1 coordinate 75,084,263, forward strand.
GTTTATTTGATGATTCTTCTGTTGATGTTTCTATCTCTGATTCTTGTTTTGAATCCCTAGAAAATTCTTGTGAAAAATTTGATAATTATGATTTTAAGGAAAATTTTGATGATGATTTTGATGATGAAAAACATGATATTTTAGATTGTGCTACTTTTGATGATGAAAGTGAAAAGATTCCTAAAGTTGATGAAAACTTTACCCGATAACCTTAGATATGAATTTCTTGGTCCTAACTCTACTTACCCTGTGATTGTGGATGCTCAATTAGATGCTAGGGAAACTGATCTGCATTTGAAGGAGTCAAGAATTCATAGAAAGGTAATTGGGTATACGATTGAGGACTTGAGAGGAATTAATCCTTCTTTTTGTATGCACAGGATTCACATGGAGGATGAGCACAAGCCATATGTAGATTTTCAGAGGAGACTCAATCCATCTATGAAGGCAGTGGTGAAGAAGGAAGTACTGAAATTGCTTGATGCAGGTATTATCTACCCTATCTCAGATAGTAAGTGAGTAAGTCCTGTACACTGTGTTCCTAAAAAGGGAGGTGTCACTACAATGAAAAATAAGGATAATGAGTTGATACCTATTAGAACAGTCACTAGTTGGCGTATGTGTATTGATTATAGAAAATTAAATACTGCCACTAGGAAAGATCATTTTCCCTTGCCTTTTATTGATCAAATGGTTGAGAGACTTGCTAAACACTCTTACTTTTGTTTTCTTGATGGATATTCCAGATTTTTTCAGATTCCCATTCATCCTGATGATCAGGATAAGACCACCTTTACATGTCCATATGGTACTTTTGCTTATAGAAGAATGCCCTTTGGTTTGTGCAATGCACTTGCTACTTTTCAGAGGTGTATGATGGTGATTTTTTCTGAATTTATTGAAGATTTCATGGATGTTTTTATGGATGATTTTTCTGTCTATGGTTTCTCTTTTGATGATTGCTTAGCTAATCTATCTCGAGTTTTACAGAGATGCGAAGAGACTAACCTTGTCTTGAATTGGGAAAAGTGTCACTTTATGGTTAGACAGGGAATAGTTTTGGGTCATCTTATTTCAGAGAGAGGGATTGAAGTGGACAAAGCCAAGATAGAAGTGATTGAAAAGTTGGCGCCACCCACCACTGTCAAAGATATCAGGAGTTTTTTGGGACCTGCAAGGTTTTACAGGAGATTCATCAGGGACTTCTCTAAACTTGCTAAACCCCTGACTGATTTACTTTGTAAAGATTCCAAATTCTACTTTGATGAGAAATGTCTGTTTGCTTTTCAGGAACTGAAAAAGGCTTTGACATCAGCACCCATCATGCAACCACCTGACTGGGAGTTACCTTTTGAGCTTATGTGTGATGCCAGTGACTTTGCAGTGGGAGCAGTTCTAGGGCAAAGGAAGGAGAAGAAGCCTTATGTGATCTACTACGCTAGCAAAGCCTTGGATGAGACACAGAGGAACTACACTACCACCGAGAAGGAGTTGTTGGCTATAGTTTTTGCATTTGACAAATTCAGATCTTACTTGATAAATTCGAAAGTTGTAGTGTATACTGATCATGTTGCAGTTAAATATTTGATGCAAAAGAAGGACAGTAAGCCACGGTTGTTGAGATGGATTTTGCTTCTGCAAGAATTTGACCTAGAAATCAAAGATAAGAAAGGAACTGAGAATTTAGTTGCAGACCACCTTTGAAGGATGATTGTAGAAGATGAAAAAGGTGATATTAATGATTCCTTTCCTGAGGAACAACTGATGAGAGTTGAACAAATTAAAGCTCCTTGGTATGCAAATATTGTGAACTATCTTGTTGCTAATGTATTTCCTATTGATTTAAGTTACCAAGGCAAGAAAAGATTTTTAGCAGATGTTAAACACTATTTTTGGGATGAGCCTTATGTGTTCAAAAGATGTAAAGATGGAATATTTAGGAGATGTATCCCCGAAGAAGAAATGAAAGACATATTATCACAGTGTCATGGATCATCATATGGAGTGCATGCTACAACTGAGAAGACAGTTTTCAAAATATTACAATCTGGATTTTATTGGCCCACATTATTTAAGGATGCAAAGAATTTTATAATGTCTTGTGATAATTGTCAAAGGATGGGGAACATCAATAGAAGGAATGAGATGCCATTGTCCACAATACTTGAAGTTGAAATATTTGATGTTTGGGGTATTGACTTCATGGGACCTTTCCCATCATCTGGAGGTAATAAGTATATACTTGTGGCAGTAGATTATGTGTCCAAGTGGGTAGAAGCCATTGCTTCTCCTACTAATGATTCTAGGGTTGTGGTGAAATTGTTTAAAAGAGTTATCTTTCCACGCTTTGGAGTACCATGAGTTATAATTAGTGATGGGATCCCATTTTATTGAACACAAATTCTCAGCTTTACTTAGAAAATATGAGGTGAACCTTAGAGTTGCAACACCTTACTATCCCCAAACAAGTGGACAAGTGGAGATATCTAACAGAGAGATTAAAGGGATATTGGAAAAGACAGTGTCAAGAACAAGGAAGGACTGGGCTTTTAAGCTTGATGATGCACTTTGGGCATACAGGACTGCTTTTAAAACACCAATAGGTATGTCACCATTTCAATTAATTTATGGTAAATCATGTCACCTTCCTGTAGAACTTGAGCATAAAGCATTTTGACCGATTAGAGCATTGAACTTTGACTTGAAAAGTGCAAGTGAAAAGAGAAAATTACAGCTGAGTGAGCTTGAAGAGATTAGGCTTTCCGCTTATGAGAATGCAAAGATTTATAAGGAAAGAACCAAGAGATGGCATGATCAACACATACTTAGAAAAGAATTTCAACCAGGTGACTTCGTTCTTTTGTTTAATTCTAGATTGAGACTTTTTCCTGGTAAACTTAAGTCTCGGTAGTCTGGGCCTTTTCAGGTGAAGAAGACTTATCCATACGGCACCATTGATATATGGAGTGAAGAGAAAGGAGAATTCAAAGTTAATAGACAGAGATTGAAACACTACTATCATGGAGAACAAATTGAAGAAGGGGAGAACTATCTAGTTGATGAAATACAAGCAAATCCAAGTGTGAAAAGGTCAAGCTAATGACCATTAAATTAGCGCTTCTTGGGAGGCAACCCAAGCGATTTTTCTTCTTTTCTTTCTTCTTTTTCTTCTCTTTTCATTTTTATTCCCTTTTATTTTGGTTTGTTTTTGCTTCAATTTGCTTTATTTAGGGTTAATTATTCTTTTTCTCATTCTTATAAATTTTTAGAAAATTATAGCGAATTTTTGCATCTTCATTTACAAAACACGGCAGTACCGTGGACGTTTGCACGGTACCGTATTTTTAGTTATTTCTTTACATAAGGTTTTTACTAGAATACGGCACCACCATAGTTTTGATCGATATTCTCATAGTACCGTATTTTTGACCATTTTTGAACAGAGAGTTTTTGTGATTTCACAGCGGTACCGTGAGCATTTGCACGGTGACGTGTGTTTGGAAAGATTTGAACATAGAGTTTTTGCATTATACGACACCACTGTGAGAGAATACATGGTGCCGTATTTATCGCGTTTTCCTTCACAGAACCTATAGCCATTATACGGCACTGCCGTATTCCTCATGCGGTACTGTATTTGCATCCGACCCCACGTATTCACGTGCCGTATTTAGGGTTTGGCGCACTGTTCTTAGAACTTCTTCGCCCGATTTTGCACCGACCTTGCGTTTTTCTTCGAGCTTTCGCTTCCCTAGCCTTCGTATGACTTCTCTCTACAACTTTCATCCGATTCCAAGCGAAGATCTCGACGATTTCAAGCTCGATCGAGCTCGTTTTCAAGCGTGCTGAAGGTTTTCCACTGCAATTTTGCCCCCCTCGGTTCTCCCCGTCCGAGCGACGATTGGCTTGCTTCCAGGCTCAGAGATCTTCAAGGGAGGAAGGAGATCATACCCCAAGAGAATTCAAAGCTCGATCTTCTACCAGAAGTCCAGATTCGAAGAATGAAAACCAGCCCTGCTTCTAGCTGCGCACGACATTTGGTAACATTTTCAGCTCTCGATTTTTCCTCAGTTGTGATTTATTTCTCTTGCACGATATCATGGCACCTCCCAAGAAAACATTATCAAAGAAAAAAGGGAAAGCTCTCGCTGAATCTCCAATGCCACCACTAAATCTGTTCGGTATCATGTTTCGAGATGAGGAGCAAGAGCTAAGATACAACATGCCACTTGCTTTACGCATTGTAAAAACAAAATACACTGATGTCAGAACTTTAGAGACCCTTGGATTGAAAGATGATGTGTTTTGGATGTTTAACAGAATGGGTTTGAGAGAATTTTTTGAAATGACGCCTGAAACATACTTACCTGTTGTTCTAGAATTTCTTAGTAGCCTGGAGGTAAGTTGGGAGGAATACATGGATCACACAGCTAAAGGAGAGATCAGATTTAGGATGATGAATGAAGAGAGGAGACTCTCTTTCAAGGAAATTCGGCATGTATTTCACTTCCCACAGAAGGGACGCACAGAGCCACCCATTGGATTCATGGAGCATATCTTTTGGAACTAGATATCATCAGACAACAGATTTTTAGCATCAATAGCAAGAGCCTCAAGAATATCAAACCCTTGCATCAGATATGCCCACCGCATTCTTGCACACACCATATTCGGGCGAGGGGACAGCGATGGTATTGTCACTCATGCTGACTTATTCCTGCTTTGGAGTATGCTTCATGGTTACACAGTGGATATAGGTTTCTTTTTCATGAGACACCTGAGTAAAGTGTCATGGGCCAAGAAGGGAGCTATAGTGATAGGAGGTTTTCTTACTCCTGTAGCACTACATCTAGGGATTGCGCCCTATGGGATCGAGGTTGCTAGAGGAAATTCAAGGATAGATATTGAGTCATGCATGGCAATGAAGATGATTCACCGTGATGGAGATAAATATTGTTTGATCCTACAACCTGGGCTTCCCATGTTGCCATTGCCTAACCTTGAACGGACCTCAGTGCAGAACCTTGAAAATTGGAAGCTGTCGCCAAGCTGTATATCTTATGCTACACCTGCACCGGAGACATCATTGCCACCACCACCTCCTACTTGGGGTGATGACCCACTTGGTATAGGCATTGACTCCTCTACACCTAGAGTCACCGAGCCACCGCCTCAGGGAGCCATCGGATCGTCCTCAAATCACGCAGCCCTAGATCAGAGAGATTGGTAGAGTTACCGAGACCCAGGGTTTCAGACTATCACTGCACAGTTGTATAGGCAAGAGCAGCGTATGGAGAGGGTGATGGGAGGCATAGGAGGAATACATGAGCAGATAAGTCACATTCACATGGATATCGAGGCGTTGGGAAACTATATAGAGGACATGGGGAATTTCCTCTATGATCGTTTTAACTACGAAGATCCCAGGAGAGGTGGTCTCTACGATGATGCAGGTGAGGGAGCTTCTCACGATCCCATGGCTGCTACCCCGGCTGAAGAAGACAAGGAGGAGACGCATTCAGATGAGTAGGATTTTGTGAGTATCTCATTCCTATTCTCGTGCTTATTTGAGCTCACTAATTCATGTTGATCTTAAACTCATGTAGGGAAGGATGACTTTACAAACTTCTTGCCTCCTACTGCTACGGATTCTTGCTTCTTAATCGCTGTTGTTATTTGATTTTGATTTGGTTGTACCGACATATTTGGATGATTTGCTATACTCTCTATTCGATATGGTTATAGTTGATATTTGATATCTGATATTCTGGATTGATGCTATGGGTTGGATGTGTCATGAGATTTTTTGATGATTGTTATTGATACACCTATGTGATTTGCTTATCTAAGAAAATACTACTGTTATCATGCCAAAATTTTTCTTGATGGTTTACATATTCAAAATAGAGATTAGGATTAAACCTATTATGATGAATTTATTTCTCTAATACATATCCACCTATTGAAATTCTTCATTGATTGATAAAGGGTGTTGGATGAACATATTATTTGATAAGTTTGATCTTAGAGGGAAGTTATTTCTTTGAATAAAATCAACATATGAGTGTAATCTTTGAATTGATATTGATAGAGTAATTCGATTGATATTTATGCTATTTACTATTTGTTGGGAAGAAAGGTTCCTTGATCCAAATAAAGTGAGAACTCCCCTACTTGGCACTATGGAAAAACACAGTGGTACCAAAGGACATGGGTTGAAATAATAAATAGAAAAAGTATGTATCTATGTGGGTACATGCCATGAGAGACATAAGTTCACATAAACTCCACTATCCTTGGTAAATTCTTTCCAATTAGGGGATAAGAGTTCTATTACATTGATTATGTGATCAATGCACTCTAACTTCGTCACCAAAAAAAGTGATAATCGAATTAGAGAATGTGGACGATACCAAAAAAAAAAGAGGAGAAGGATTATGAGTGCAAAAAGATCTTGAAAACCCCAATCCTGTAAACAAAAGTTGATAGTTATGAATTGAAAACTGGATGAAATCTTGAGATTGATATTCTGCTTATTATGCAAGTTGTGAAGTTTTATTTAACTAAGTAATGAAACTTGAAGATCAAAAATCAAAGGGTGATATGTCTATTTGAAATTCCATAAAACTGTTGATCAAAGTTTTCATTGGTGATTGTGTTTTAGAAATTTATTCGTCATGAGAAAGTTTTCTCCTTTGATCAAATTTTTGATTTTTGCTTGAGGACAAGCAAGGTTTGAGCCTTATGTGTTTTATGACTCTAAATTTCATAATATTTTTTCATACTTATTTAGTAGTCTTTTGAACCATAATCTCACTCTCTTGCATTGTTTTTACACCTTTTTACCAAATACTTCGGAATCTACACAATCCTTGGTTTTTGATCACTTTCAGGCAAAAAGGCATCAATATCACTGGTTTTCGAGCAATCCCAATGCATGAATGAGTTCTAGACATTAAGAGGAGTTTACACAACAAATTTCAAGCCAAAAAGGATCTTCTAGCAAAAATACGGCACTACTGTATTTTTGAGAGAAATTGTCACGGTACCGTATTTCTCATCAGACTACGGTCAGAAATTTGAGGTGAAATACGACACTGCCGTATGAAACTACACGCTGCCGTATTTTACAGTGATTTAAACCAGAGAGTTTCAACAAGAATACGGCACTGCCGTATGAAACTACATAGTGCCGTATTTTCCAGCGATTTCAACCAGAGAGTTTCGGCACGAATACGACACTGCCATATGAAGGTACATGGTACCGTATTCTGTTACAAAGTTAAACAGAAAGTCTTAGCAAGAATATGGCACTGTCGTATATTTGAGAGAAATTGTCACGGCACCGTATTTTCTGCCCAGATCTTACAGAAGCATAATACGGCACTACCGTAATCCCGATACGGTACCGTATTTGGAAACCCAGATTTCTGAATTTTCTGCCACAGAATTAAAAACACGATTTCTCGGAACATAGGGCACCAATTGTAGATCCGGAAAAAGGGGAAGACTCAAGATAAGGAGGTGGAAGCTTACGAAGCGGAAAGAACAATTTTGATTGAGTATAGAGAGAGAATTTGAAGAAATAGCCGCCGCGTTAGGGTTCGTTGCCGTTCGCTGCACAGACCATCTCCGGCCATGATTTTTGAAAGGAAGCTTCGCCTGAGGAAGAAGAACACGCCACAGAAGTTTCAGAGTGAGAAGAGACCGATCGAAGGAGAAACAAAACAAAAACATGCTCGCGACACTGTTCATCGCGACTATAAATGCAAATTTCGGCTTGCAATTCTGTTGCAACCTTGTTTTGTAATTCTTACTCCTTCTTTACTGTCTCTAATCATTCAAAAACTATGTTTCGCTACGAATCTTCAATCATGCTAGCTTAATTTCCTCTTAGGACATGGGGGTGTATTTCTCTTGATATTTCAAAGACTAGATAACTTTTCTACATCAATATATCTTTGCTATGGTTATTTTTCTTAAGTGATTAATGCCTTTAATTGTTTTCAAGTATCATGCATTAACATGTTTTGGAGTTTTATGCTATGGACTGAGAAGATGATATCATAGAACTTGGAACCCTGGAATTTATAATAAGAACTCATCGCAAGAGATTGGTTGTGTTCTTGTCTTTAGGTTTTAGAAGTTAATTTCTTGTTAATGTTATGACCTGGAAATTATTATTGTTTCAGACATGAAAGCATGCTAGAGATAGATGTTAGATTGTTAGAAAACCTTAAGCAAAACCTATGAAACTAAGGTGCGAGAGTGCTTAGTTTCACTTGAGATCTTGGTATTGAGATGGAATGCATGAGAGTGATTCTTAATCTCTTTAACCAAAATTCACTTATACTTAGCATCAAATTAATCTTGCACGAGAGTGAGGATTGTTCTTTGTAAATTAATTGCATGAGAGTGAGTTAGTTTGATTTTCAAGTGAATTATATCTTAACCATGACAAAAATAAATTGATGAATCTTCAATCATGACTAGTCATAAATATCAAGATGAATGAACCCCTAGTCCCGATTCTCTCATTCTGATTTTCTCCAATACTCATTCGATTGCTATTTTCACGATTCTCCAATACTTAACAACAAGGTCTCTGTGGTTCGATATCTTAATTATTACTTCGAGTATCCGTGCACTTGCGGAGTACAACAATCAGTATGTCCCTGACATACAAGACCAGATGTTATCAAGCTTCCATTGAATTCAGGCATCATAATGTAGGATGAAGATTCTCTGCGTTGGGTTAGGAGTTACCCAGAACTCAAGCCATGATGAATCCATTCAACCCAATATAGCATGTGTGTTCTGAGCCTGGGTTGCCCACAACCTAAACAACTGGCTTAGTTTCCATCTTTGACCATTTGTGTCAAGTGGCTGACCTTGGACCACATCCAAGTCAAACTTACTCCCACTAGCCTTTTTTGAGAGAATAACTTTCCAAAGAAAAATAGGACTTTGAGCAACAATAATTTGTTCTCCTATGGGAGCATGGAAGTAGTATCCCCAAGTTTCCTTAGGATGCCCCCACACAATTATTAGATCTTGGTTCTAGCACTCTAGAACTCAGATATATGATTAAAAGCCTCACATCTCCTGATCTTGATAATAGGTCAAGTCGTCTCCCGATCCATAAAGTCTTGGAGACACACTATGGTAGAACATCATCCAGTGATTAGAGAAGCTATTTCTTTTATAGAAACTCAAAAGAGGTGTAGTTATATAACTCATCGATTAATGAATATTTTCTAGCAAGATCCAATTCCTCCAATTAGACACACCCTCACACTATGGTGTTCTAGGAAGAGTGAACTATGAGAAAAATCTCATACTCATCTAAATAGTCATTTAACCCTTGGTAGCTCAAGCACTCTTCATCTCGATTAGATCAAAGAGTCTTTAATAAATCCATCAAGCTAGTTCTCTATTTCATTTATGAGTTCCTCAGTAGAGGACTCATGTCTTACCGAAACCATCAGTAAACCAATGAAGCACTATGACTTTCTTTTACCTCTTGTCCTCTCACCTCACTTAGTACAGGATATCTTTGTTATTTTTCTCAATAAACAAGTCTTGCCTATTTCCAACATCTCGAAAGAGGTAGAAAACTCTCAATCTCCTCTAAGAAATTTGATTCCAAGAGTACATTTGAATGGAGTCATTGGATGCAATTCTTGTCTATAAGATTAAATAACTTTGCAAAAAGACAAGTACACATTGAACTTCTTATTTGATTCATTATTGTAAACCATATAATTTTTCATAATGTATCAATAACAAATTTGCAAATCAAAAGAATAACTTTTTTATTCCAAAAATTTTATTCTCAAGGAATAGATATAATGTCAAATACAAAATAGCCAATAATAAAAAGCTCTATTGATGACTACAGAGAGAGTGACATGATAACATCCTGTGCTCTAGATCGTAGGCTAGTCCCTTGATGTCATGCTTGTTCTATTTCTATTCAGCACCTGCATATTTTTTTAAATATCAGTCTCATCATGCAGTATGAAATACCCATGGGTTAAAAATAGACAATAGAACTCTTGGGAAAATAATTACCTAAGCCTGAAGACGAAGGGTTACTTCTCTTCACCTTATTTTAAAGTAGCTTGCAGTCTTTTTTCCAATGACCCTCCTGGCAACCGTGAAAGCATTTGTTTTCCTTTTCCATGCTTTTATTCAGTGCTTTGGTTTTGACCATGGCTTTGCCCTTGGTAGAGCCTTTGCCTCTCTTCCGCTTCTTACTGGTCTTGTAGACCAAAAGAATGGATTTGGGCTTAGTCTTTTCCATCTCTTTCTCGATCAACTAGAGTAGATTCAGCAACTACTCCTGGGTGCATACAATTCAGTTCATATTGAAGTTTATAATAAATGAACTATTGCTAGGAGGCAGCGACGGTAGAATCAAGTCCGTCACCAAGTCCTGGTCTATCGGATGTCCTAGTTTCCTTAGATGAGCCACATACCCAATCATCTTGAGTACATGTGGTCCCATTGGAGCACCCTCAGCTAGTCTATTGGTGTTTGTGCTCTAGGACCCATTGTTGGTACATCTATTGCACTACTTGATATTGATATTCTATATATATCATTCTGGCATTGTCATTATTATACTATGTTCACATCTACGTCTTTTGTATATTTACATGATAATGTCCCTAGAGACAGATTTCATCTGGGCTCGAACTTATGCCCCCAGTCAAGTACCTGAGTGGATAAGGGACAACATTGGTGCATGTGAGACTGGTATATAGGCTGGTTAGGCACATGGTGCCAATGCAGACACATGGGTATATCAATGGTGGATATACTAGATTCACCAGTTGTGAGGCTCTAACTTGGTATCACAAGTTAACCTCACAATGGACAAGAGTTGCATTTGATCCATTGACTTGAGGTCATTGACCCTTTTGCATGCTTAGGGATATGCTTTGATAGAACCTAATACTTCACCATAGTTGGGAGGGTATAACGGTTGTCATTGGGTATGTCACGACCCATATGAGAAGATCAATAGATAGATATAGGATTTGCCCCTTCCTGAGGGAAGCTTGATATCCACGGGCCCTATATAGATGCATGACTGAAAGTGTATGGTTATACCCAGGTGAAAGCCTAATTCAGTCATGACTATGTGATTGGGTATAAACAAAGTGGTGACACACTTTATCCAATCAGATGTTAGTTTGGCAAAGGGACTATAATGCATGGATACCTTGTTGTGATGATGGGGATGTCGATATTGATATCCATTCCGAAGACTTGGTAGCAACAATGCACTACTAGGAGCCACTCACTGCTTGTGATGACATGCCTTCATCACTGCCAACATCTGAAGAACCTACAGAGTTGCACACCTTGATACTCAAGTTCTCGTATTGATCAGGTAACCTTTTGATCGAGCTATTTCATAACTCAGATCTATTTAGGAGAATCCGCTAGCATGGATGTGCCTGATGAGATGGAAGAAACCTATTGGAGCTAAATTTTATTTTTGTCAGGTTGACCCCAGATTAACCATGTTTAGCCATATTTAACTAGAGTTGCATCAGATTGAGTTTGATGGCTTAATTGGCTTGTTAATGAAGTCTAGTGTGGCTCATTGAATGAGTGTAAGCGCATAAGGGTATAATGGGGATGATAATTCTGCTCATGGGCGCATGGACTCCTAATGCCATTCGAAGTTGTGCCTATGATACTTTTAGAAGGCATTGATATCTCTGTATGGTAAAAGATGCACTTTTATACAACCTAATGCTCCGCCATAATAGGGGAGTCATAACGGTTGTCATTGGGTATATCTTGAGCTATATGAGAGATTCAATGAGCCAATAGAGGATTTGCCCTTTCCTTGCGAGGAAGCTTGATATTCATGGGCCCCACAGATGGTTGCATGACTGAAAGTGTATGACCATACCTAGGTGAGAACCTGATTTAGTCATGACCTATAGATTGGGTTAAACATGTGTGACACACTTGTCTAATCAGGATATCAGCATGGCAAAAGGACTAAAGTGTATGTGTACTTTGTTGCAGTTTTAGAAGATGTCGATGATGACTCCATTCCGAGGACTTGGGTAGCAATGATGTACTGCTAGGTGCCACTCATTGCTTGTGATGACTTGAGGCTATCACTGCCAATGTCTGAGGAACCTACAGGGTCGCACACCTAGACACTAGAGATCTCATATTGATCGAGTTGCCTATGATCAAGTCATTTGGTTGATTCGAGTCAGTTTGGGAGTCTGATGCATCTCGGATGTGTCTGATGAGTTGGATATCACCTTATAGAGCATTGTTATGCTTTGACTTTAGTTGACCCCGGTTGACCTTTGGGTGACTACATTTGACTTCGCTGGACTAGGTCCAGTCGATGGGTCAAATGTTGGGTTTAAGCTCCGGAATTATTCAGAGTCTTTTTGCGACTGATTTAAATGTAACATGAGGGGCCCACAACTTAAGTTCTAAAATGAATATTTATATTTGATTTAATGTGCAACTTACATCGTGGGGACCGCCTGCAACTTAAGTGAATATTTATATTTGATTTAATCGTAACTTAAGTTGCGGGGTCCACTATATATATGGGTTTAGGCTCATGGGCTTGGAGAGTTACGAATTTTCATGATGAATTTTGAAATTCATCTTGCCCTAGCCATCGAAGCTCTCTAACCTAGCCGCCAACACTTCATCTCCTCTCCATGGTGCGTCCTAGGGAAGAACTTGCTCCCCCTTCATGGTGGCGACATCTTTTTTGCTTCGTGAGCGCAAGAGAAGGTTTGGGACCTTCTTCCTTCTTCGATGGTGCATCCTTTAGAGGTATTAGTGCATGAAGAAGGATACATTCTTCCATGTGCGCAACTTCCATGATGTTGGCACATGTGGAGAAGAAAGGAGAAGAGGAGGAATGATGTCATCTCTTCTCATCATCATTGGCACATCTTCTTTGAAGGTTGCTACCTACTTTGGATGAGAAGGAGATTTACCTCAAGGGCACACCTTTATGGTGGTGCAAGCCATGTGGAAAAGTGGCTAGACTAGAGGTTGACACAAGAGGTAGAGCTTCCCTCTCCTTGTGGTCAAGCTCCTCCCTTCATCACCTCTTTGGCACATCTTCGAGATGGCGCAAGCAAAGAGGGCAGCATGGGCAACAGGATCTTCCTCCCGAAGGCTAGCACCAGGTGTAGATGCAAGAGGATCTCGGGCAGTCCGTGTGTGTGTTGTGTCAGTAAGTGCATGGATACTCGAAGTAATAATTAAAATATCGAACCATAGAGACCTCGTTTGTCAAGTACCGAATAATCGATTTCTCACTAGCTAGGCAATTGAAAATGATGAAAGCAAAGTATCAGAAACTACACGTGAAAGTCAGAGAGAGAAACTGGGACTAGGGTTTCATCCACCCTAACTTCTATGACTAGATCCAAATAAGTGTTTGTTAGTTTAATTTTATTATGATAAAGATATGATTCACTTCATAAAGAAATTATCTCACTTTCGCGCAGACAATTAACAAAGAACTAATCCTCACTTTCGCACAGGATTTATTCAATATTAAATAAAATTAAATCATTGACAAAGAACTCAAAGATCACTTTTGTGCATCCAAATTCTAAGTCAATCATCTCAAGTGAAAACTAAATACTTTCATACTTTAATTTTCATAGGTTTATTTCAATGATCCGATATTTAATTTCATACAATATCATCATGTTTATTTCAATAACTCAATCCTAGATCAGGTTATCAACATGGCAATAAACTTCTAAAATCTAGAAATAAGAACAAACCTAATTTCTTATGATGAGTTCCTAAATCATGATTTTAGGGTTCCAAGTTTTCGCAAGTCACTTTTCTGTCCATATTACAAAAACTCTAAATCATGCTGATAATATGAAACTAGAAAGAATTAAAGGCAATTATCACATAAGTAGAATTATCATAGTAAAATTATCCTAATGAAATAAAATCATCTAGTCATTAAGAAGTTAAGGGGATTACACCCCCATGTCCCAAAAAAAGTTTAAGTTAGCATAGTTGAAGAATAACAATAAACCATAGTTTCGAAGGATCAAAAATCGAAGAGAGATAGGAAATTCAACTAACAGCACGGCTATAATGAAAATTACAGCCATAATTTCGTGTGATGAACAGTGGTGGTGATGCTTCTTTCGTTGATTTCTCCTCCGATCGATCTCCTTTCGCTCTAAAACTTTTGGAGTATGTTCTCCTCCTCTAGGCACAGCTTCCCTTAAAATTTCATAGCCGGAGATGCACTGTACGCTTCCTGGCAGTGAAACCTAGGGCGACGGTAAAGATTGAGATTTCTTTGTCGAACGTTGATGAAAATTAGGGCTTTTCATGTGTGTCTCCCCTCCTCGATCCGACGAGTCTTTCTCTTTTTACGGATCTCCAATTAATGGTCTAGATCGTCCGCAATCACCCGCGCAAGAATCGGGCTTCAATAAGTCTAGGAAAATTGGCCATCCAGGTTGTAATTCTGGCTGTGTAATTGGTTACGGCAGTGCCGTAATAACTGTAGAGTCCTTCTGTATAGAAATCGACTAGAATTACGGCCCGTAATATGCATTACGGCAGTACCGTAATTCTACAAATCTTTCGGGTTAAAAATCTCTCAAAATTACAGCCTGTAATATTGTTCACGGCCATGCCATAATATCTACAATCTTTCTATACAAAATTCACTCCAAATTACGGTAGTGCCCTGGTTTGTTCTGTAGGTTCAATGAAACCACGGTACCGTAATATTAATTACGGCCCTGTCGTAATTTGGTTTGTGGCTTCAATCTTCATGAAAATTGACATGTAATCTTCTCTTCATGATGGGGATTCATCTATGCATCTGAATTTGCTTGAAAACGCCTTAAAATAGTGGTTTTTTACCTGAAAATGATCAAAAATTAGAAAAGGTGTAGATTCCGCAATATTTGATAAATAAGGCATAAAAATAAGCAAAAGAGCATGAATATGACACAAAAAACCTATTAAATGACACAAAATATACTATGAATTTTCGTATTATCAAATACATAAGGCTCAAACTTTGCTTATCCTCAAGCAAAATAAAAAATTGATCAAAAGAAAATACTTTCTCAAGAAGAATAAATTTCTAAAATACAATCTCAAATGAAAATTTTCACCAATAGCTTCATAAAATTTCAAATAAATATATCATCCTTTTAATTCAATTCTCAAGATCTACAACTTAATCAAATAAAATTTCGTAACTTGTATAATAAGTAGAATTTCAATCTCAAGATTTCACCCAGTTTTAGTTCAAAACTATCATACTTTTGTTTACAGGAATATGATTTCCAAGATCTTTTTCCACTTAGAATTTTTAGTTCCTCCCCTTTATATATCGTCCACATTCTCTAATTTGAGTACCACCTTTTTCCTGGTCACGAAGTTAGAGTACACTCATCACATAATCAATGTAATAGTACTCATATCTTTTAAGTAGGAAGAATCTTACACAAGATAGGGGAGTTAATGTGAAACGATTTCTCTCCATGGTATGTACCCACATAGATATATGCTTTTTCTTTTTTTTTTCTTTTTTTTTTTTGGACTTCAACTCTTAACTTAGGTACCCCCACAAATCAACGTGGTACCAAGACGAGGAGTCATTCTCTTGAATTTTTTTTCTCTCATCTTTTTTTATTTTGACTTCAACCCATGTCTTTGGTACCACTGCCAATTTTGTGCAGTGCCAAGTAAGGGAGTCATCACTCAATCTTATATGGATCATGGAATCTTTCTTCCGAACAAAAAGTAAATAGGATGAACATCAACTAAATTAATCAATCAATATCAATTCAAAAATCATACTCATATGCTAATTTTATTTAAAGAAGTAGTTTCACTTTTTAAATCAAATTCATCAAATAACATGTCTACCCAAAATTTCATTCATCAATCAATGAAAAATTCCAATAGGCGGATATATATTAGAGAAATAAATTCAACACAATAGGTCAAGTCCTAATCACAGGCATTAACAAATTTATCATCAAGAAAATCATACTATCAACATAATTTTTAGAAATAGACCACACTATAACATTACAGTATAAAACCGTATCAAGAGAAAATTTGACATATATCCATTAGAAATAAATTCATACAATTCATCATGCATCAGTATGCACCCACAAGGTGCCCAATATCAACATAATCTCAATCATTATACATCCCAATTGAATCATGAGAGAGTCAAACAAAAGCAAGGTAAGATAGCATCGGCGGACACAAGAAGTTTGAATGAGTTATCCTTTCTGATAAACACATGAATCATCAGTAAAATATAAAAGATGAAATGCAAATAAGTAGGAAAAAGATACTCATAGAGCTCTACCCATCTGCATTAGATCCAATCTCCTCCGTGTCCTCGGGTCCGAACCATTTTTTTTTAACGAAAAATTATGGTACCGTAAAAATGGTTACGGTACTGCCGTAATTTTCATAAAAATTTGAAACTCTCGGACCGAAAATCACTAAAAAAATATGGCACGTAAAAAGACTTACAGTATTATCGTAATATGAGCCAAATCTCAGAAACTTTCTGTATGAAAATTTCATGAAATTACGGCCCATAAAACTCATTACGGTAGTGCCGTAAAAGCGATAAAACTTTCTGGTCAAAAATGGACCAAAAGTACGGCCCGTAATTTGCATTACGGCAGTGCCGTATTTTTGTACCAAACTCAATTTTACTTGCAAAAAGAGAAGAAAAATTAACCCTAAAAATAAACTAAAATAGAAGAAACTAAGCTAAGTAGCGCTAATTTAAAGTCTTTAGCTTGACCATTCTACACTCGGATTTGATCGTGGTTCATCAAAACAAAAATTTTCTCTTTCTTCAATCAGCTCTTCTTGATAATAATGCTTCAATCTCTGACCATTAACTTTAAACTCTCCTATTTCATTACTCCATATATCCAGAGCTCCATAGGGGTAAGTTTTCTTCACCTGAAAAGGTCTAGACCATCGAGACTTAAGTTTACTAGGAAGAAGTCTCAATCTAGAATTGAATAAAATAACAAAGTCACTTGGTTGGAATTCCCTTTTGAAAATATGTCGATCATGCCATCTTTTAGTCCTCTCCTTATAAATTCTTGCATTTTCGTAAGCAGAGAGTCTAATCTCATATAGCTCATTCAATTGTAACCTTCGTTTTTCACCCGCGTTCTTTAAGTCAAAGTTTAGTGCTTTAATTGCCCAGAACGCCCTATGCTCAAGCTCTACACGTAGATGACAAGATTTACTCTAAACTAATTGAAAAGGAGACATACCTATTGGTGTTTTAAAAGCAGTCCGACAGGCCCACAATGCATCATCAAGTTTGGATGCCCAGTCTTTTCTCGTGCATGACACTGTCTTTTCCAAAATTCCCTTGATTTCTCTTTTTGATATTTCAACTTGTCCACTTGTTTGGGGGTGATAAGGTATTGCAACTCTATGATTTACCCCATACTTTCTAAGCATGGCTGAGAACTTATGTTCTATGAAATGTGAGCCTCCATCACTAATCACTACTCGTGGTGTCCCAAATCTTGGAAAGATAATCTTTTTGAATAGTTTAATAACAACTCTAGAATCATTAGTAGGAGAAGCAAGAGTCTCAACCAACTTTGAAACATAATCAACTACCACAAGTATGTATTTGTTACCTCTAGAAGATGGAAAAGGTCCCATGAAATCTATCCCCCAAACATCAAATATCTTAACCTCAAGAATAGTGGACAGTGGCATCTCATGTCTTCTGTTAATGTTCCCTGTCTTTTGACATCTATCACAAGATAAAATAAAATTTCTAGCATCTTTAAAAATTGAAGGTCAATAAAACCCTGATTGCAAAACTTTAAAAGCAGTTTTCTCAGCATTAGCGTGCCCTCCATAAGAGGATCCATGACAATGAAATAATATATCTATAATTTCCTCTTCAGGTATACATCTTCTAAAAATTCGATCTGCACATCTCCTAAAAACATAAGACTCATCACAAAAATAGTTCTTTACCTCAGCTAAGAATCTCTTCTTTCTTTGATAACTTAAATCAAGAGGAAAAACATTAGCTACTAGGTAATTTACTATATCAGCATACCATGGAGCTCGGATTTGTTCAGTGGCTAAGAGTTGTTCTTCAGGAAAGGAATTATTGATTACATCATTCTTTTCAGTATCTACCATTATCCTTGAAAGATGATCTGCAACAAAATTTTCTGTTCCTTTTTATCATTGATTTCTAAATCAAATTCTTGCAAGAGTAAAATCCATCTGAGCAAGCGTGGTTTACTGTCCTTTTTTTTTAAAGTACCTCACTGCTGCATGATCAGTGTACACCACAACTTTAGAGTTAATTATGTATGATCTAAATTTATCAAAGGCAAACACTATAGCTAAAAGTTCTTTCTCAGCGGTGGTGTAATTTCTCTGTGTCTCATCCAAAGTCCTACTAGCATAGTGAATAACATAAGGCTTTTTCTCTTTTCTCTGTCCTAGAACTGCTCCTATCACATAATTGCTAGCATCACACATGAGCTCAAAGGGCAAATCCCAATCTAGAGGCTAAATGATAGGTGCTGAAACAAAAGCTTTCTTTAATTCCTAAAAAGAAAATAAACAATCTTCATCAAAAGAAAATTTAACATCTTTACAAAGTAAATTTGTAAGAGGTCTAGCAAGTTTTGAAAAATCCTTGATGAATCACCGGTAGAATCCTGCATGTCTTAGAAAGCTTCGGACCTCCTTTAATGTAGTGGGTGATTCTAATTTTTCTATCACCTCGACTTTGGCTTTGTCAACTTCAATCCCTCTCTCTGAAATCAAGTGCCCCAAAACTATCCCTTGCCTAACCATGAAATGACATTTTTCCCAATTAAGCATAAGGTTAGTTTCTTCACACCGCTGCAAAACTCGAGATAAATTAGCCAAACAATCATCAAAAGAAGAACCATATACAGAGAAATCATCGATAAAGTCCTCGATGAAGTTAGAAAAAATAGCCATCATACATTCTCCTATATCCAAAAGTACCATACGGGCAAGTGAAAGTGGTCTTATCTTGGTCATCAGGATGTATAGGAATTTGGAAAAAACCCAGAATATCCATCTAAGAAACAAAAGTGAGAATGGTTTGCAAACCTTTCAACCATCTGATCAATAAAAGGTACTGGAAAATAGTCTTTCCTAGTAGCAGTATTCAATTTTCTATAATCTATGCACACGCGCCAACTAGTAACTGTTCTAATAGGAATCAATTCATTGTCTTTGTTTTTCATGATAGTTACCCCTTCTTTCTTAGGAACACAATGTATAGGACTTACCCATTTACTATTAGAGATAGGATAGATGATACTTGTATCAAGTAATTTTAGATCCTCCTTCTTCACAACTTCCTTCATAGAGGGGTTAAGTCTCCTTTGAAAATCTGCATGTGGCTTGTGTTCCTCTTCCATCAAGATCCTGTGCATACAAAAAGAGGGGTTAATTCCTTTTAAGTCATCAATTGTGTACCCAATTACTTTCCTATGAATTCTTAATTCTTTGAGAAGCAAATCTGTCTCCCTTTTTCCAAGATGTGCATCAATAATGACAGGGTAAGTATAATCAGGACCAAGAAATTCATAACGAAGGTTATACTTAAGGTCTACTTTTGGAGCCTTCTCTTCTTCACTCTTTTTGCCATCACAAACAATGCAATCTAATAATTCATTAATTTTAGAATAGGTGTCTACATTAGAATCAAGAACATAATCTAAATCAGAATTATATTTAGAGGTATCAACAAATAAATCTCTAAGATCATAGACAGTGTCATCTACATCATGTATACTACAACAAGATTCATAATTTGATGGGTTTTTCATGGCCTCATTCAAGTCATACTCAATTCTTTCATCTCTAATGTTAAGTGTGTTGGGAAACCCCAGGGATATTTTACAATTTTTTCAGAGTCATTACAACACATATACATTGCACAGCGGAAGAATATCCCCGAAACAGGCAAGTCCCAAAAAACCCAGTGAAGATCTCTTGTGAGGGCATCGACACGATGTGATAGTAAGTACCTTTAAGCAATGAGAAGCCGATGTCGAGGATGGCGCCCAAGTGTTCGCCCTCTGCAGTCTTGAACACACGGATTCCTCGAGCTTTCTTCTTCCTCGCCCGGTGCTAGCCTCGGGAAGAAGATCCATGCCTTAGGAGAGTCCTCCAATCACCTTGCGCCACCACCAAGGAGGGATGTGCCAAGGAGGATGAAGAGGAGAGGAAGGCGCAAGCCTTCTTGTTCCTTTACACCAAGGAAAGGAAGGAGGAGGAAGAAGAAGCATGCTTGCGCCCTTGATGGAAGAAGAAGAGCTCTAAGCTCTCCAAGCCGTCGCCCTCTCATGCACCGCGCCTCCAAGGAATAAGCATCATCAAGAAAGGGGCGGCAAGGGCTTATTTTAAAGTAGCAAGAGGCGGTTAGGTTTAATTAGGAAGACTAGGTAATTAGGGTATGATTCTAGGGATTTATTCAATCAATTATGTTGACTAAATCCCTTATCCATATACGCTCAAGCCTTGCCTAAGCAAGCATAGAGCCATATGTGCCCAAAGGTTACCTAAAGAGGCATTACATTCATTCATGCGCATAGACTATGTCATGCCATCATGAATCCTTGCCTAAATTGGCTTGGGCGCAAATCCTAATTGAATTAGGATTCTTATTAAGTAAATAAACAGCCCCTTATGCGCCAATCACCTTCCAATTAATTATCATGTGTGATCTAATCAAATCCAATTTGATTTAATCACTTAGGAGATGCCAAACAAGGCATAGGCGCAAATCCTAGTCCAACTTGGATACCATAGGCGCCTATCCTATTAGTTCATCCCCATTATACCCTTTAAGCCTCTTAGCTTTTCATTACAAATTATTAGCAAGCCCAACCAAGCAATGGGCCAAGCCCAAAGTCCATTATGCATGTTAACCAAGCTATTGGATCCAATCCAATTTAACCCATGGTCAAATGAGGCTAACCATGGTTAATTTGGTCAATATGCCAAAAATGGAAGTTGGCCCCAAAAAGTTTCTTCCATCTCATCAGGCCCATTGGCGCTGATGAAATCTCCTAAATAGATTCGAGTTATCCAATAACTCGATCTAAAGGCTACCCGATCAATATGAAAACTCGAGTATCAAGGTGTGTGACCCTGTAGGTTCCTTTGACGTTGGCAGTGCTGACCTAAGGTCACCACAAGCAGTGAGTGGCACCTAGCAGTGCATCGCTGCTACCCAAGTCATCGGAATAGATATCGACATCGACATCCCCATCATCGCAACTAGGTACAAATGCATTTCAGACTCTTTGCCGAACTAATATCCGATTGGAAAAGTGTGTCACCACTTGTTTTCACCCAATCACATAGTTATAACTAAATCAGGTTCTCAATTGGGTATGACCATACACTTTCAGTCATAGAACCATAGAGGAGCTCCATAGATATCAAGCTTCTCATATGGGTCGTGACATGCTCAATGACAACCGTTATGACCTCCCAACTACGGCGAGGTGTTAGGTTATATCAAAGCATATCCCTAACCATATAGAATGGTCAATGACCTCAAGTCAAGGGATCAATGCATTTCTTGTCACTTGTGAGGATAACTCATGACACCAAGTCATTGCTTCACAGCGGGTCTATCTAGTATATCCACCACTGATATACCCATATGTCTACATTAGCACCTCGTGCCTAACCAGCCCATATACCAGTCTCACAAGTACCAGAGCTGTCTCATATCCACTCAGGTACATCAAATGGGGACAATTATTTGAGCATAGATCAAATCTGTCTCCAGGGACATTATCATGTAAGTACCCAATCACAGATGTATACAAACATAGATAATGACAATGCCAGAATGATATATAAGTATCAAAGTCAAGTAGTACAATAATGGACCAACACTAGGTCCTAGGGCATATACACCAACAAAGTGTAAGTTAACCGTTCTTTACATCAATAATTGCCCCTGTTGTGGCTAAGAACGGCCTACCAAGTATAATAGGGATCTTTGCATCTTCCTCCATCTCAAGAACTACAAAATCTGTTGGAATGAAATACTTACCTACTTGGATAGGCACATCTTCCAGGATCCGTACAGGATACTTAACTGAACGATCGGCGAGCTGTAAAGATATTGAAGTTAGTTTAAGATCTCCCATGTCCAATTTCCTGCAAATAGATAATCGCATTAGACTTACACTAGCACCTAAATCACATAAGGCTTGGTCAAAAGCCATACTTCCAATAAAACAAGGAATAGAGAAACTACATGGATCCTTTAATTTCGGTGGCAATTTGTTATGGATAATAGCACTACATTCTTCAGTTAAAGCCATAGTACCATAGTCCTCTATCTTTCTCTTATTAGAAAAAATTTCTTTCAAAAATTTATCATATGTGGACATTTGAGATATAGCTTCAGTGAATGGAATATTGACATAAAGCTTTTTTAAGGCATCAAGAAATTTCCCAAATTGTTTGTCTAATTTAGCTTGAACTAATCTTTGGGGAAAGGGTATAAGTGGCCTATAGGGTGTAGGTGAACTATGTCTAGGAAGATCTGACTGACATGGCTCATCACCTTTAGGTTCATCACCTTGGTAAGGTGACAAACTAGTTTGGGACTGCTCATGTACAGGAGATTTTTCCAAGTCTAATTCATTGTTATGTTCAATCTCATGCTCTTTTTCATTATCCTCAACTCTCCCTTTAGGTTCATCTAATTGCTTCCCACTCCTAGTAATTATAGCATTACAATATTCTCTAGGGTTTAATTCAGGTTTAGCAGGTATTTGGTTTTCTAGAGGTTTACTGTGAGCGGCTAAAGATCCTACTTGAGAAGTAAGATGACTAACCATTCCCTTAAGATCTTCAATCTCCTTATTTTGATTTGTCATGAATTGATTTTGACTAGCTATAAACTTTTCAAGCATGGATTCTACACTAAAAGAGTTTACCTTTTCAGTCAAGGTTCGCCATCCATCATTCTCATTCTTACCATGTTCATGACAATGTAGCATTCCTTCTTCAGTAGCCCATTGGTTATGGTT
Organism: Costus lasius; assembly: GCA_027563935.2. Classification (NCBI taxonomy): domain Eukaryota; kingdom Viridiplantae; phylum Streptophyta; class Magnoliopsida; order Zingiberales; family Costaceae; genus Costus; species Costus lasius. Next base: position 75,107,404 of record CM050449.1, read on the forward strand.
CAGGGCCATCTCCTCAAACAAGGTGAAAGCATCTTCAATTGTTTTACTCATGAGGGCTCCTCCTGCGGCAGCATCAACAGTCAGGCGGGTATTATAAAGTAAGCCATTATAAAATGTATGAATTAGAACCCAATTTTCATGGCCATGGTGAGGACACTTCCATTGTAATTCGTTGAAACGCTCTCATGCCTCGCGAAAAGACTCGCCATCTTGCTGTGCAAACTAAATGGTGAGACCTCAAAAACCCTTGATCCAAATATCAAGTCTATTTATAGCCTTCTGACGTGTAGCTCTTATCAAACTATCGATCGATGGTGCTGTGTACTGTTTTCCATCCTCGTGAGACACACCCATCTATCTTTAGGAGGTGTGTGGTGACAATGATTTCCCCAGTCCGATTAAAACTCTGGGCACGCCTTTCGCAAGGAAATCATTGGCCCTCAGCATAATGGTCAAGTTAGACTTGACTAGATATTTTATATGTGGATGGACCATATAATGGAAAGTCTAGAGATAGCCTCAAGAGGTTAGGGCTTTGTACTGTATCTAGCCCTCGCTAGACACGAAGTGCCTAAACTGTCTTGAGAAGGGGAATTGCTAAGCTGCAATTGGCCGGCGTGCCTACCTCAAGAAGCATGCGTCACCTTGTGCAGTACATCCCATGCTCGTGGGACGCAAGGCCATGTACAAAATGAGGATCCCATCTCACTAAGGAAATCTGGTGATTTCCCGATCGACTTTTGAGGGTTATCGATTGGAGCAAAATAGTGGGAGCCTAATCATTTATAAAGGCATGATTAAATGATTGGTTTGCAGATCTGCTTATGACTATAGCAGATGGTTATTGTGATCTCTCCTAAGTTGGTTGGAGCCAGCTATGTGGACTGGTACTTGAGGATTGTCCTCAAGCTCGAGGAAAAGCTATATCTCCTTGAGCAGCCTTTACCTGAACCCATCTCACCTACAGCCTTGTTGGCTGAAGAGGATGCTTAAGGCGTAACTTGTCTAAACCTAGCATGTCACTTGAGTTATGAAAGCAACATGTAGAGTTGATTATAAACACTAGATATACAAATAAGCACACACTGGAAATTCTAGGGCTTCTTGAAGATGTTATGTGGATGCTTGAACTCATTTTGGCCTTGGAGTTCTTTAGCAATTTCTATGCAGAGCTTGATGACACCAAAATATGTAGTATATTTTGTATCATTTTAGATACCTTTTCATGCTAAATTGAGGATCTTTTTTACTTGTTTTTATGCTGAATCCATTAAATATTGCAAAGTCTACTTCTATTTTGGTTTTTCATGTTTTTCAGGCAAAAAGGCACTATTTTAGGAGTTTTCAAGCAAAAATCAAATACATGGAAGAGTTCTCATCATCAAGAAGAAGTCACCCAAGAATTTTCATGCAAATCGAGGCAAAGAACCCAAAATACGGTAGTGCCGTAAAGGATTTTACGGTACCGTATTTTACACGGCTACCGTATTATCGAGATCACGGCCGTATTTTGGTGATTTACTGAACAGAATGCTTTTGTGAAATTACGGCACCACCGTAAGAATTTACACGGCCGTATTTTGGGGCACTTTCGGAACAGAGACCTTCACTGAAATTACGGCACGGCCGTAAACCAGTTTACGGGCCATATTTTCCAAACGTCTTCAGAACAGAATGTTGCCCTGAAATTACGGCACTGTCGTAAATCAGTTTATGGGCCGTATTTTCCAGACGAATTCGACCAGAGAGTTCAACCGATTTTACGGCACTGCCGTAAACCAAATTACACTGTCGTATTATTCCAGCAATTTCAGAACAGAATAATCGATGGATTTTATGGCAGTGTCGTAAGATATTACACTGTCATATTCCGGTGTTTGAACGCGATTCCCAGGTTAATGTCCACGCCCGATCCTTGCGGAGATGATTGCGGACGATCCAGAAGTTTATATTCGATGCCGTAAGAAGCAAAAAGGGAGCTTTTCACGGGAGGATTACAGAGAGACCGAAAGCCCCAATTGTGATCCACCGTGGAGGGAGAAATCCTGATCCACGCCGTCGCCGAGGGTTTCGCCGCCACGCTCGATCCAGACGATCTCTAGCCGCGATTTTCATACTGAAGCTTCGTCAGAGGGAGGAGACAACACGCCAAAAGTTTCAGACCGTAAAGAGATCGATTGGAGGAGGAATCGAAGAGCAAAGCATCGTCGACACTGTTCACCGAAGCTATTTGCAAATTACGGCTGTGAAATACTTCACAGCCGTGCTGTATTTTCTAAAACTCCTCTTGTCTTTCAATTTTTGATCCTCTGAAACCATGATTTGTTGTAATTCCCTCATGATGATAGCTTAAACTATTTTTGGGACATGGGGAAGTAATTTACTTAACTTCCAATGACTAGATAACTCTTTTTCAATATTTCGTTGAGTTTGATCTTAACATGATGATTTTTCTCATGTGATATTTGTGCTTAGACTCTCTTTAAATTCATGTTATTAATTTTGTTCTTAGAATTTTTGCTTGAGATCGAAAGGTAATTGCTTGAGAATTTGGAACCCTAGAATTGCATGTTAGGATCCCTTCCTTAGGTTAGATTCATCTTGATCTTTTCTAGTAAAATAATTGCCATGATTATAACATGAATCCATAGATCGAGTCTATTTGTCAAACATGGAGATCTTGTGTGAAAGCAAAGATCGGAACGTTGGAGGTCCTTGAGCAAAACTAGTTGCGAGACTCGGATGCACGAAAGTGATCCTTGAGACTCCACTAGAGATTCTAGAGCTCGGATGCACGAAAGTTATCCTTGAGTTCATCCTTTGATAATATCTTTTTCATGATGAAATTGAATCAACGAAATCCTTATTCATGTCTAGTCATAAAAGTTTAAGTGAACGAAACCCTAGTCCCAACTTTTCTCTCTGATAATCCCACTTTTAGTTACCGATTGCTATTCTCACGATCTCGTTTTGCCTAGTTAGTAAGAAATCAACTATTTAGTATTCAACAACGTAGGTCCCTGTATATTCGATACTTTTTTTATTACTTCGTATACCCGTGCACTTGCGGTTTAACAACAAGTTTTTTGTGCCGTTACCAAGTATTAGTCCAAGGTACACGCGTGCTAGATTTGTTGTGTTCCCTTTCGGGCTATTAGAGCTCCATGATTATCACTATCAGGAAGCGAAAGGTGGCCTTACCTTCCATCTTGGAAACATTGATAGGAGCCTCACGCTCCAAGATGTTAGGGCAGCCTTCCATTTACCAGGTGGAGGAGTTACACACCTACCACAGGAGTATATCGAGCTTGCATTTTGGTATCAAATCACATCGAACTCAAATTTTTCACCAAAGACAGCACGAGCAACTAGTATCTCCAACCCTTGCCTCCGCTACGTACATAGAGTTCTCTCACACTATTGGTGTGTATGCCCTGAGACCTAGCTTTGGTCCATCTTTATACTACTTGACTCTGATATTTATATCATTCTGGCATTGTCATTATCAATGTATGTCCACATCTACGATTGTGTACTTACATGATAATGTCCCTAGAGATAGATTAGATCTGTGTTCAAACTCTTATCCCCAGTCGATATACCTTAGCGGATATGAGACAGCTATGGTACCTGTGAGACTGGTATATGGGCAGGTTAGGCAGGAGGTGCTAGCGCAGACATGTGGGTATATCAGTGGTAGATATACTAGACCGACCCATGATAGCCCGAAAGGGAACACAACAAATCTGGCACGCGTGTACCTAGGACTAATCCTTGGTAACGGCACCAAAAACTTGTTGTTAAACTGCAAGTGCACAGGTATACGAAGTAATAAAAAAAGTATCGAATCCACAAGGACCTACATTGTCGAATACTAAATAGTTGATTTCTTACTATCTAGGCAAATCGAGATCGTGAAAATAGCAATCAGAAACTAAAATTGGGATTATCAGAGAGAAAAGCTGGGACTAGGGTTTCGTTCACTTAAACTTTTATTACTAGATATGAATAAGGATTTCGTTGATTCAATTTTATCATGAAGAAGATATTATCAAACAATGAACTCAAGGATCACTTACGTGCATCCGAGTTCTAGGATTCTCTAGTGGAGTCTCAAGGATCAAGTTCGTGCATCCGAGTCTCGCAACTAGTTTTGCTCGAGGATCTCCAACGTTCCGATCCTTGCTTTCGCACAAGATCTCCACTTTTGACAAATAGACTCGATCTATACATTCATATTATAATCATGCCAATTATTTTACTAGAAAAGATCAAGATGAATCTAACCTAAGGAAGGGATCCTAACATGCAATTCTAGGGTTCCAAATTCTCAAGCAATTACCTTTCGGTCTCAAGCGAAAATTCTAAGAACAAAATTAATAACATGAATTTAAAGACAGTCTAAGCACAAATATCACATGTAACATCCCTCAGAATCACACCCCACACGCATACAAGTAAAATACGGGGTTTCAAAAATTTTTTTACTCTTCCATTAAAACACAAGAAGAAAGCGGCATCGAAGGACATTACTACGGAACTGAAAACCGCACAGAACTGAATAGGATCGATTTACTAGGAAATAGAAATCCGGAAATCCAGAAAATCCGACAGCAAGTATAATAATTTACTGCTGCACAGACACGCATATCCTGAAATAAAACAGATGTCCACACTACACATATGTGGAAAACACAAATTCAGATATATTGCGGAATAAGAACAATAACTCTCAAATCGGACATTTCAGAATAAGAATAATTTCAAATCTCACGAATCCAAAACTCGTATCTAACAATTAAAACGAGACAACTATAATATAATATCCTGAAAACAGGCATAAGACCTCAGGAGATAAAACGTATCATATAATTAAGTTAGGCACGCAGGCCTGACAGATTTTTTAGAAGACAACTCTTAGAAATTAAATAAAACATTAGCATCATAGTAAATTCGTGAATTAGCTGTAGCGATCACTGTCCCAATGTCTCACCTGAAAATATTTAAACAACGGGGGTGAGCTAAATAGCTCAGTGAGTAAAAGACACTAAAAGCCATCCATAGTACACATCAAAAATATCATGCATAAGTTGAAATACATTTTTGTAACAGATAAGATAAATCAACTTAACATGCACACTCATATCAGAAACAAAACATAATCAAATACAGATACTTATAACATTAGGCATCAAGCATGAAGTAGGATATAAGTATACCAACCCCTCCCTACTAAACACACTGCCTAACACATCTATAATACAGATCGAAACAGAACTACAGAAATCAGAACTGACAGACAGAAAATCAGAATTTTCAGAATCCAAACGGATAGTCTACATCGGAAATAGAAAGGCCACAGAAGGCCTGATGACCACATAAGGTCTGACCCCACCTCTCCCGAGGACGAGACATGCATGCATATCAGAAACAGAATGGTAGAGGAGGTATCAGTGGGTGGCCCCCGTCTTGTCAGGACGTGGCACTCTGGCCTCCAAAACCCAGAACAGAATGGTAGAGGAGGTATCAGTGAGTGGCCCCCGTCTTGTCAGGACGTGGCACTCTGGTCTCCAATACCCAGAACAGAATGGTAGAGGAGGTATCAGTGGGTGGCCCCCGTCTTGTCAGGACGTGGCACTCTGGTCTCCAATACCCAGAACAGAATGGTAGAGGAGGTATCAGTGGGTGGCCCCCGTCTTGTCAGGACGTGGCACTCTGGTCTCCAATACCCAGAACAGAATGGTAGAGGAGGTATCAGTGGGTGGCCCCCGTCTTGTCAGGACGTGGCACTCTGGTCTCCAATACCCAGAACAGAATGGTAGAGGAGGTATCAGTGGGTGGCCCCCGTCTTGTCAGGACGTGGCACTCTGGCCTCCAATACCTATAACGGAACAGAAATAGTGTCTCAAGGGTCGTAGTAGACTATCAGCACCATTACAGCGCCACAGAAGGAGGGTAAGAACACAGAAGAGTGCTACACTAAGGCATAATTTTACAGAACAGATTATACTGAAACGGAGGAGTAGGACCAACCACTACTTAATTCTTACATCATGCCCAAAGTCTGACAAACCAGAAAATGACACACCCCAATATCCAGTCCTTAACAAATTACAATTTGCAGAAAATCAAAGCTGAACACACTTCATAATTTTTACCATCAACCAGAAGTAATATATGAGTGAATTCCTTAGATTTCATGCAACTATCCTTAATTCATGTCAGACCAGTCTATGTTCTCACAAAGGTTATAACACATTCAAAGTTTTCAAAAAATTCACAACATATAAACAGAACAGAAAATATTCACATAACAAACAATTAAACATAGAACAGAAACTATTCATGAAATAATTTCCTCAAAATTCCTAAAACCGTGAGCTATAAAATTACTGTAAGGGGCGCCAGTTTCAGAACCTTAACAGAACGTACAAATTTCATGTAAATAATTTCAGTACACCACTACAGATAATTTTAATTATACGTTCGTGAAGAAAATTGACAAAAGCCCCAAAATTGGCTCGAACCATGATTTTCGAAAATTCCTAAGTTCTTAGTTAAATCCCCAATTTTGTTTTCTCTAAAATTTCTCATCAAGCAAATAAATTTTAGAAGAACTACAGACCACAATTTAAGAGATTAAACCATATAGGCTAAATTTTTCTCACAATGGAATATTCGTCTAACCAAAACATAGCAGATTTATATTGTCAGATTGCAACATATATTTTTGGTCCAATTTCGAACCAAAGCTAGTCAATATTATATTCAAAATGAAGCTCTCTGAATCTAGTTTCCAATAAAACTGGTTTCGCAAAATTTTGAATTGTAGGCAGGAAGATATAAGGGTTCAAACATAGGTGGGTCAGAATTTCAGATTTCAAGAAAACAGATTCATATATCAGAATTACGACATATATTTCAGATCCAATAACTAATCGAAAATAGGCGTTATGGGAGTCAAAATGAAGCTCTTCAAGCCTACGGTCTAATAAAACTGGTTTCACAGGATTTCGAGCTATACCTAGGGAGATACGAGAGTTCGAACACAAAAGGGTCAAGATTCTAGATTTTCAGAAAACAGATTTCGTAAGTTATATAACAATGCCGATTGCAACACGAATATAGTTCAGATGTGGTCGATATTACATAAGAATCAAAGCTGAGCGAATCTAGTTTCATACAAAATTTGTTTCGTGTGATTTGGATCTATAGATCATGAGATATTGAGGTTAAAGCACAGTAAGGTCAGATTGGCGACTACAATTTTCAGCAAGACAAAATTTCTGAATCATCATGCATATTCAGATCCGACCTATAGAATAGAAAAACACAGGATCTACTTGCAGATTTTTGGTTCATACAGATAATTATTGCAAATAGGATTAGACTCCTTAGGATCGAATTACTCACCGAAAATTGCCCACAGAAAAAAAATGCCACAACAGAGGGTCAGGGATCTCCAGGAACTTCGTCCACCACCAGCGTCAGAAATTTGCAGGAGGCGCCAAACATAGTAAGGGCGACAACCACAGGCGGCTAGGGCAAGAAAACAACAAAAATCGTGAGGGAGAGGAGCTCTCACGATATTTCTCTTTTTCTCCCACTCCAAACGGATCCAAGATCCAATAACCCAGTTAACTTAAGTGAAAATCGGTTTTAAGGGCTCACCTGGGCTTAACCACCATGCGCCACTCCAATAACACAGAAATATGCGCCACCATGGTGGAAGAATTCCAGGAGCAAAGAGTCAAGGTTGAGGGTTCGAAGCCCCAACCAAAATAATTATTTTTGCCCTGTAGGAAAAAGTCCTACAATTAGGCAAAAATCCCAAAACTTTAACAGATAAAAATACAGAAACAGAATTTCTAACCATAAATCGAAATTCAGAAACTCGAGGGCGTTACATCCTCCCCCCCTTATAGAGCTTTAGTCCTCTAAAGCTGACCAAGCCCGTCACTGAACAGGTGAGGATGCTCCTTTCTCATATCTGCTTCAACCTCCCAAGAGGCTTCTTCAACAGACTGATTTCCCCAGATGACTTTCACAAGTGGAATAACCTTATTTCTCAGCACTTTCTCTTTTCTATCTTCAATTCTGAGAGGTTTCACCACAAAAGTCATGTTCTCTTCAAGCTGAAGAGGTTCCAACTCTAGAACATGTGAAGGATCAGAACAATATTTTCTGAGTGCAGATACATGGAACACATTATGGAGGTGTTCCAGTGATGGGGGCAGAGCAAGTCGGTATGCCACAGGTCCAACCCTCTCAATGATATCAAAGGGACCAATGTACCTGGGACTCAATTTTCCCCTCTTCCCAAATCTCATCACCCCTTTCATAGGTGAGACCTTTAGGAAAACATGCTCTCCCACCAAAAACTCAAGAGGACGCCGCCTCACATCAGCATAACTCTTCTGCCTATCCTGAGCAATCTTCATCTTTCTCTGAATTTCTCTGATCTTCTCAGTGGCTTCCTGAACAGCATCAGACCTTAGCACTGTTCTGTCCCCAGTTTCCTCCCAGCATATAGGTGTTCTGCATTTCCTCCCATATAGGGCCTCATACGGAGCCATCTGTATGCTAGAGTGAAACCTATTGTTGTAGGTGAACTCTATCAGTGATAAGTCCAGATCCCACTCAACAGACCAGTCAACCACATAAGATCTCAGAAGATCCTCAAGTGTCTGAATAGTTCTCTCTGTCTGACCATCAGATTGAGGATGATATGCAGTGCTGAAACTCAGATTAGTTTCCAAATCTTCCTGTAATTTCTTCCAAAACCTAGACAGAAATCGAGGATCACGGTCAGAGACAATGTCCAAGGGAACTCCATGCAATCTGACAATCTCATCGATGTACAGTTTTGCTAACCGATCCAAACTGTAAGTCATTTTGATCGGTAAGAAGTGAGCTGACTTCGTGAGTCTGTCCACAATCACCCATACAGCATCATGATTCCTTCTGGTATTGGGCAGTCCACACACAAAGTCCATACTGATAGGCTCCCACTTCCACTGAGGAATAGGGAGAGACTGCATCAAACCGCCCGACCTCTGATGCTCAGCCTTCACGGTTTGGCAAGTCAAACATCTGGACACAAACAAATGCACATCCTTCTTCATACCATGCCACCAGAAAGTCTTTTTCAGATCCTGATACATCTTGGTACTACCAGGATGAACGGTATACTTAGTGCAATGGCTTTCCTTAAGAATTTCATTTCTCAACTCAGGGTCCTCAGGGACACAGACCCTTCCACGGAATCTGAGGAGACCATCATCCGACATACTGAAATTATCAACCCAGTCTTGCTCAGACCTCTCTTTCCACAGTAAAATATCCGGATCTGACTGCTGCCCTGATCTCAGTCTCTGCAGTAACTCTGACTGAACCCTGAGAGAAGCTAGAAGACCGCCTCTCTCACCCGGAGTCACACTCAGATGTAAGTCACTGAACTCCTGCAATAGTCGCCACTCCTGGACTCGCAGTGCAGCTATCTGAGTCACAGGATACCGACTAAGAGCATCAGCCACCACATTGGCTTTACCAGACTGATATTGGATGGTGAAGTCATAATCCTTTATCCATTCAAGCCATCGCCTCTGTCTCATATTCAGCTCTTTCTGAGTGAAGATATACTTCAAGCTCTGGTGATCGGTAAACAATTCAAATGTCTGTCCAAACAGATAGTGCCTCCAGATCTTCAAGGCAAAAACTACAGCTGCCAACTCCAGATCATGAGTGGGGTAGTTTACCTCATAGTCTTTGAGTTGCCTTGAAGCATAAGCAACTACCTTTCCTTGCTGCATCAGTACAGCACCCAGACCCTTACCAGAGGCATCAGTGTACACAGTGAACTTCTCTCCATCACAGGGAATGATGAGGATAGGAGCACTGGTCAGTCTCCTTTTCAGTTCTTGAAAACTAAACTCACAGTCATCAGACCACTCAAACTTCAAATTCTTTCTAGTTAGCTTAGTCAGAGGACCAGCCAGCTTGGAAAAACCCCCCACAAAACGGCGGTAGTATCCAGCTAAGCCCAGAAAACTTCTGACCTCAGTCGCTGTAGTTGGTCTTCCCCAGTGAAGAATGGCCTCCACCTTCACTGGATCCACAGACACACCCTGGCCAGAAATAATGTGCCCCAGAAAGCCAATCTGATATAGCCAGAACTCACATTTGCTGGCCTTAGCATACAGCTGCTTCAGCCGCAGAATCTCCAGCACCTTGCGCAAATCCTGAGAGTGATCTTGCGCATTCTTGGAGTAGATCAGAATATCATCAATGAAGACGACCACACATTTATCCAGAAGCTCATGAAATATCCTGTTCATCAGATCCATAAACACCGCAGGGGCATTTGTCAGTCCAAAAGGCATAACAAGAAACTCATAGTGCCCATACCTGGTCCTGAATGCAGTTTTAGGTACATCCTCCTCCTGAACTCTCAACTGATGATAGCCAGACCTCAGATCAATTTTAGAGAATACAGTAGCACCCTGCAACTGATCAAAGAGATCATCAATACAGGGTAATGGGTACTTATTCCTAACAGTCACTTGATTGAGTTGACGGTAATCGATGCACATGCGCAAAGTACCATCCTTCTTCTTCACAAATAACACAGGTGCTCCCCATGGAGAAACACTGGGTCGAATATACCCCTTCTCTAATAGTTCTTCCAGTTGCTTCTTCAGCTCTGTCAGTTCTGAAGTTGCCATCCTGTAAGGAGCTTTAGATACCGGTGCCGTGCCCGGCAACAACTCGATACCAAACTCAACTTCTCTGCTGGGTGGTAACCCAGATAAATCATCAGAGAAGACGTCAGTAAACTCTCTTACCACAGGAATTCTAGCCAGATCCAAATCAGGCTCAGTCTGCACCTTGACATGCGCCAGATACCCCTTGCAGCCCTGGGCTAAAAGCTTCCTGGCCTGCAGATGAGATATCACCAAAGGCTCCTGTTCTGAAATCCGGCCTTGGATAACCAGTTGCTGTCCATCACTTAGATGCAGAGTAATTAACTTTTCAAAACAATCTAAAGTAGCATGATAGGCAGACAGCCAATCCATGCCCAGAATGATGTCATAGTCTTTCATAGGAAGACTAATCAAATCAATAGGTAAATCATATCCTTCAACCTTAATCAAACAGTCAGGATATGTTATATCTGTAGATACGGCCTCACCCATAGGTGTATGAACAGAAATACAGAAATCAAGTATCCTAGGCAACACAGGCAGACATGGTGCAAAACATGCAGACACAAAAGATAAATTGGCACCAGGATCAAAAAGAATGCGTGCCAAATAACTAAACACATAAAGTGTACCTTCCACCACGGACTTCGAAGCCGAAGCATCCCTCTCCGCGATGGCATACACGCGAGTCTGCACCGTAGGCTTCTCACCCTGTCCTCTAGCATCCGGCATATGACAGTCCTTAATCATATGTCCCACCTTACCACATCTGAAGCAAGCGCCAGTCTTCCTGTAGCACTCATTATCCTGATGTTTAGTGCTCCCGCAGTGGAGACACTTCCTGCCATTCTGAGAAACTGTGCTGACTGGCTTCTGATAAGGTTGGTATCTGCCCTTACTGTCTTTCTTCTTATTCTTGAAATTCTTCTTATCCTTACCACCTAGAGTGGTTGCGTAAGTCACAGAAGTAGGGGCGGGTGCAGTGACTGGAATAGTATCAGCAGCCATCTCAGCAATGCACCTCTCAGCAGTGCGAGCCCTGTCTACCACTTCAGCATAAGATTCCAAGTGTAGCATAGCTACCCTTGTCCTGATATCTTTCCTCAAACCCCGCTGAAACTTCTTGGCTCTTCTTTCCTCGGTGTTGACTAAGTGAGGAGCATACCCCGACAACCGAGCGAATGTGGCCTCATACTGATCCACCGTCAGGTCACCCTGCTCAAGATGAATAAACTCCACCTCGCGCTCCTCAGATAAGCTAGAGGGGAAAAACTTGGCATTGAACTTCATCATGAAATACTGCCAGTCAACAACTCTGGATTCAGTTGCCGCCAGTCTGACAACTCCCTTCCACCAATCTTCGGCATCTCCACGCAACATGAAGACAGACAAACATAGCTTGTCTGCATCATCACAGCGTAAAACCTGGAAAATCTTTTCCAGTGTTAAAAGCCAATCCTCAGCTGCTCTGGGCCCCGGACTACCATAAAATGCAGTTGGGTTCAGGTGCTGAAACTCTCGAACCAACCGAGCATATCGTTGATGTGCGCCATCACCCAGAGAAGAACCAGCCGGTTGTGCCTGTGACTGAGACTGTGTCTGCGACAGCCGCTGCAATAACTGTTGCTGAACCTCCATGTGCTGCGCCTGCTGCTGCTGCATCATCTGAGTTTGCTGCTGGATGAATGCGTTTTGTTGTTGCATCATAGCAGTCATAGCCTCCATGGTCTGCCTCAGGTCAGACTGTTGATCACCGTTGCTACTGCTAGCTCTTGGTCGCACCATTTTTACCTGCATCACATAACACAGTAGAATAACATCCAATATTCAATCACAAATCAGATCCTAACTTGGTTTCTAGCAATACACAAACAAAGTTTTCCTTCCCCGGAGTTTCTAATTGCTAGTAATATTGCTCTGATACCATCTGTAACATCCCTCAGAATCACACCCCACACGCATACAAGTAAAATACGGGGTTTCAAAAATTTTTTTACTCTTCCATTAAAACACAAGAAGAAAGCGGCATCGAAGGACATTACTACGGAACTGAAAACCGCACAGAACTGAATAGGATCGATTTACTAGGAAATAGAAATCCGGAAATCCAAAAAATCCGATAGCAAGTATAATAATTTACTGCTGCACAGACACGCATATCCTGAAATAAAACAGATGTCCACACTACACATATGTGGAAAACACAAATTCAGATATATTGCGGAATAAGAACAATAACTCTCAAATCGGACATTTCAGAATAAGAATAATTTCAAATCTCACGAATGCAAAACTCGTATCTAACAATTAAAACGAGACAACTATAATATAATATCCTGAAAACAGGCATAAGCCCTTAGGAGATAAAACGTATCATATAATTAAGTTAGGCACGCAGGCCTGACAGATTTTTTAGAAGACAACTCTTAGAAATTAAATAAAACATCAGCATCATAGTAAATTCGTGAATTAGCTGTAGCGATCACTGTCCCAATGTCTCACCTGAAAATATTTAAACAACGGGGGTGAGCTAAAAAGCTCAGTGAGTAAAAGACACTAAAAGCCATCCATAGTACACATCAAAAATATCATGCATAAGTTGAAATACATTTTTGTAACAGATAAGATAAATCAACTTAACATGCACACTCATATCAGAAACAAAACATAATCAAATACAGATACTTATAACATTAGGCATCAAGCATGAAGTAGGATATAAGTATACCAACCCCTCCCTACTAAACACACTGCCTAACACATCTATAATACAGATCGAAACAGAACTACAGAAATCAGAACTGACAGACAGAAAATCAGAATTTTCAGAATCCAAACGGATAGTCTACATCGGAAACAGAAAGGCCACAGAAGGCCTGATGACCACATAAGGTCTGACCCCACCTCTGCCGAGGACGAGACATGCATGCATATCAGAAACAGAATGGTAGAGGAGGTATCAGTGGGTGGCCCCCGTCTTGTCAGGACGTGGCACTCTGGCCTCCAAAACCCAGAACAGAATGGTAGAGGAGGTATCAGTGGGTGGCCCCCGTTTTGTCAGGACGTGGCACTCTGGTCTCCAATACCCAGAACAGAATGGTAGAGGAGGTATCAGTGGGTGGCCCCCGTCTTGTCAGGACGTGGCACTCTGGTCTCCAATACCCAGAACAGAATGGTAGAGGAGGTATCAGTGGGTGGCCCCCGTCTTGTCAGGACGTGGCACTCTGGTCTCCAATACCCAGAACAGAATGGTAGAGGAGGTATCAGTGGGTGGCCCCCGTCTTGTCAGGACGTGGCACTCTGGCCTCCAATACCTATAACGGAACAGAAATAGTGTCTCAAGGGTCGTAGTAGACTATCAGTACCATTACAGCGCCACAGAAGGAGGGTAAGAACACAGAAGAGTGCTACACTAGGGCATAATTTTACAGAACAGATTATACTGAAACGGAGGAGTAGGACCAACCACTACTTAATTCTTACATCATGCCCAAAGTCTGACAAACCAGAAAATGACACACCCCAATATCCAGTCCTTAACAAATTACAATTTGCAGAAAATCAAAGCTGAACACACTTCATAATTTTTACCATCAACCAGAAGTAATATATGAGTGAATTCCTTAGATTTCATGCAACTATCCTTAATTCATGTCAGACCAGTCTATGTTCTCACAAAGGTTATAACACATTCAAAGTTTTCAGAAAATTCACAACATATAAACAGAACAGAAAATATTCACATAACAAACAATTAAACATAGAACAGAAACTATTCATGAAATAATTTCCTCAAAATTCCTAAAACCGTGAGCTATAAAATTACTGTAAGGGGCGCCAGTTTCAGAACCTTAACAGAACGTACAAATTTCATGTAAATAATTTCAGTACACCACTACAGATAATTTTAATTATACGTTCGTGAAGAAAATTGACAAAAGCCCCAAAATTGGCTCGAACCATGATTTTCGAAAATTCCTAAGTTCTTAGTTAAATCCCCAATTTTGTTTTCTCTAAAATTTCTCATCAAGCAAATAAATTTTAGAAGAACTACAGACCACAATTTAAGAGATTAAACCATACAGGCTAAATTTTTCTCACAATGGAATATTCGTCTAACCAAAACATAGCAGATTTATATTGTCAGATTGCAACATATATTTTTGGTCCAATTTCGAACCAAAGCTAGTCAATATTATATTCAAAATGAAGCTCTCTGAATCTAGTTTCCAATAAAACTGGTTTCGCAAAATTTTGAATTGTAGGCAGGAAGATATAAGGGTTCAAACATAGGTGGGTCAGAATTTCAGATTTCAAGAAAACAGATTCATATATCAGAATTACGACATATATTTCAGATCTAATAACTAATCGAAAATAGGCGTTATGGGAGTCAAAATGAAGCTCTTCAAGCCTACGGTCTAATAAAACTGGTTTCACAGGATTTCGAGCTATACCTAGGGAGATACGAGAGTTCGAACACAAAAGGGTCAAGATTCTAGATTTTCAGAAAACAGATTTCGTAAGTTATATAACAATGCCGATTGCAACACGAATATAGTTCAGATGTGGTCGATATTACATAAGAATCAAAGCTGAGCGAATCTAGTTTCATACAAAATTTGTTTCGTGTGATTTGGATCTATAGATCATGAGATATTGAGGTTAAAGCACAGTAAGGTCAGATTGGCGACTACAATTTTCAGCAAGACAAAATTTCTGAATCATCATGCATATTCAGATCCGACCTATAGAATAGAAAAACACAGGATCTACTTGCAGATTTTTGGTTCATACAGATAATTATTGCAAATAGGATTAGACTCCTTAGCATCGAATTACTCACCGAAAATTGCCCACAGAAAAAAAACGCCACAACAGAGGGTCAGGGATCTCCAGGAACTTCGTCCACCACCAGCGTCAGAAATTTGCAGGAGGCGCCAAACACAGTAAGGGCGACAACCACAGGCGGCTAGGGCAAGAAAACAACAAAAATCGTGAGGGAGAGGAGCTCTCACGATATTTCTCTTTTTCTCCCACTCCAAACGGATCCAAGATCCAATAACCCAGTTAACTTAAGTGAAAATCGGTTTTAAGGGCTCACCTGGGCTTAACCACCATGCGCCACTCCAATAACACAGAAATATGCGCCACCATGGTGGAAGAATTCCAGGAGCAAAGAGTCAAGGTTGAGGGTTCGAAGCCCCAACCAAAATAATTATTTTTGCCCTATAGGAAAAAGTCCTACAATTAGGCAAAAATCCCAAAACTTTAACAGATAAAAATACAGAAACAGAATTTCTAACCTTAAATCGAAATTCAGAAACTCGAGGGCGTTACATCACATGCACAAAATCATAATGTTAAGATCAAACTCAACGAAATATTGAAAAAGAGTTATCTAGTCATTGGAAGTTAAGTAAATTACTTCCCCATGTCTCAAAAATAGTTTAAGCTATCATCATGAGGGAATTACAACAAATCATGGTGTCAGAGGATCGAAAATTGAAAGACAAGAGGAGTTTTAGAAAATACAGCACGGCTGTGAAGTATTTCACAGCCGTAATTTGCAAATAGCTTCGGTGAATAGTGTCGGCGATGCTTTGCGCTTCGATTCCTCCTCCAATCGATCTCTTTACGGTCTGAAACTTTTGGTGTGTTGTCTCCTCCCTCTGACGGAGCTTCAATATGAAAATTACGGATGGAGATCGTCTAGATTGAACGTGGCGGCGAAACCCTCGGGGACGGCGTGGATCAAGATTTCTCCCTCGACGGTGGATCAAAATTGGGGCTGTTGGTCTCTCCGTAATCCTCTCGTGAAAAGCTCTCCTTTTGCTTCTTACGACATCGAATATAAACTTCTGGATCGTCCGCAATCATCTCCGCAAGAATCGGGTGTGGACATTGACCTGAGCGTCGCGTTCAAAATGGGTTTTACGGCCGTGTAATTGTTTACGGCTAGTGCCGTAAAATCACTTAAGTCTTTTGTGCCGATGTCGTCTCGAAAAATATGGCCCGTAAAATAGTTTACGGCCAGTGCCGTAAAATCTCTTGAACTCTCTAGTCGGATTCGTCTGGAAAATACGGCTCGTAAACTGGTTTAAGTGCCGTAATTTCAGCGAAGGTCTCTGTTCCGAAAGCGCCCCAAAATACGGCTGTGTAAATGCTTACGGTGGTGCCGTAATTTTGCGAAAGCCTTCTGTTCGGTAAATCACCAAAATACAGCCGTGATCTCGATAATATGGTAGCCGTGTAAAATACGGTACCGTAAAATCCTTTACGGCACTACCGTATTTTGGGTTCTTTGCCTCGATTTGCGTGAAAATTCTCGGGTGACTTCTTCTTGATGATGAGAACTCTTCCATGTATTTGATTTTTGCTTGAAAATGTCTAAAATAGTGCCTTTTTGTCTGAAAAACATGAAAAACCAAAATAGAAGTAGACTTTGCAATATTTAATGGATTCAGCATAAAAACGAGTAAAAAGATCCTCAATTTAGCATGAAAAGGTATCTAAAATGATACAAAATATACTATATATTTTGGTGTCATCAAACACATAAGGCTCAAACCTTGCTTGTCCTCAAGCAAAAATCAAAATTTGAAATCAAAATTTGATTAAAAGAATAACCTTTTCATGCTCAATAAATTTCTAAAATACAACTTGTCAATGAAAAATTCTATTAATTGATTTACAAAATTTCAAGTAAACATATCATCCTTTGAGCTCAATTTTCTAGATTCACAACTCAATCAAATAAAACTTCGCAACTTGTACAATAGATAGAATTTTCAATCTCATGATTTCACCCAGTATCAATTTAAATCTATCATGCTTTTGTTTACAGGAATTAGGTCTCCAAGATCTTTTTCCACACATAATTTTTTCTTTTTGTTTGTTTTTTCATTGTCTTTGCATAGACACATACTTTTTATTTTTGACTTCAACTCTTTCTTCGGTACCACTGTCAATTTTACACAGTGCCAAGTAGAGGAGTCTTATTCTTTTCACCACTCATTATTTTTCATGCATAGACTTCAACCCTTGTCTTAGGTACTTCTATCAAATTTACATAGTGCCAAGTAGGGGAGTCTCTCACTAGTTTTTATAGATCTCGGATTCTTATTTCCCAACAAATAGCAAAAATAGACTAAACCTCAACTAGGTTGATCAATTGATCTAAATTCACAAATCATACTAATATACTCATTTTATTCAAAAGAGAAGTTTCACTTTGAAATTTCATTCTTCAAATAATATATCTCCCCAAAATTTTATGCATCAATCAATGTCATATCTCAATAGACATATATGTATTGAATAAATAAATTTGACATGATGGAGTTATGTTTTCAATCATGAATTTGAGATCATCAATCATTCAAGTCATCAACAGTATAAATTAAGAGTGAACTCATCATCACCATCAATTATCACAATATCATATCAACAAAAATATATCATCATGTATATCATATCAAACATCAGAATATCAAAATATCATACAACCCCATCGAATCAGTAAAGATCAATATCATCATCATCATACAACCATATCGAAATAAGAATAATAGGCATGTTAAACAGAATGCAGTGGCGGCAGTCATGGAAGCACCATCCTTCCCTTCATCATATAAAACAACAATGAGATAAAGAAAATCATAGTATAGCAAAAAGGTAAGGGAAGATAATACTCACAAAGCCTCTACTCGTCATCGTCAGATCGCGTAGCCTCCGAGTCTCTCGCAGGAGTCTCCTCAGGATCAAAGTATGGGGTTCCTCCCTGATCACCATGATAGCCATAGTCTCTGTGATCAGCATAACCAAAACGGTCATAGAGGAAGTTACCCATGTCTTCCATATGGTTGCATAGCCTCTCCATATCTCTGTGGATGTATCCCAAAGTCTCATCCATTTATCCAAGCGGCGTTCCTGACTGAACATCTGTGCTGTGAGTGCCTGGAAGCTAGGATCATGGTGGCTAGGATATCTGTCCCTAGGTGTGTGTGAGGAGGTACCAGCTGGCTGTGAAAAGTCCAAAGGGGGTGACTCCATCCCATAAGGATCACTCCTACTACCCCCGATGGGTGGTGGTGGAACTGTATCAGGTGATGGAATAAAGGCTCCCTCAGTTTCATTAAGACATAGCTTCCAATTGGCCCTTTCTCTAACTGTGGTCTTCTCAATGTAGGGCAAGGGTAGAGGAGAGATGTTTGGTCCAAGGACCAAACAGAAAGTGTCTCCCTCTTTAACTATCATCTTCATCGCTATGCAAGACTCAATGTCGAGTCTTGCATTCCCTCTTGCCATGTCAGCTCCATAGGGCTCCATCCCAAAGTATCTGGCTATAGGAGTAACCAAACCTCCTATCACCACCAATCCTCTGCTAGCTCTAGCCACCTTATCCATATGCTTGATCATAAAGTAAGCCACATCCACTGCAAATCCATTGAGCATGCCCCATAGAAAATAAAGCTCGTGTTGACGGACCATGCCGTCACTATCTCCTCTCCCAAATACTGTATGTGCTAGAACCCTATGTGCATATCTGATGCATAGGTTTACTATCTTTGAGGCTCTGGCAGACACAACATAAAAGTGGCTCTTATTAGTGATTTGGTTCCAGAATATATTCTCCATAAATCCAAGGGGTATGTCAGTGTAACCCCCAGTGCTCAATCCAAAGATGTCCCTGATTTCCTGCAGTGTAATCTCTCTCTCTCTTCATTCGCCAACCTGAAAGTAATTTTTTCATCAGCAGGGCCATGGGAATACTCTTTCAGCTCTATGACCAGACTGCTCAAAAACTCCAAGGCAAGTGGTAAGTAGGTATGAGGAGTCATCTGGAAGAACTCCTAGGCCTTAATTCTATCAAACATCCATAGCAAATCTTCATGAAATCCCAAAGCCTCTAGGGTTCTTCTGTCAGCATATTTTGTGTTGATGATCTATCTTTCCAAAATTTTGTTGTACCTAGTCTCTTGCATCTCATTTCTGAAAAGGATCTCGTGAGGGTTCTAGGGTTGTGATGGTTCAGCAGGGGCTTTCCCCTTCCCCCTTGGTGCAATCGATTTTGTTCTTGGTGCCATGGACTCAGGCTGCAAACTTATCATTCAAAGCATACAAATAATGATATAGCAGTGTAAATGGCATCCTATGTGTCATCAACCAAAAACAGGGTGAAAAAAAAAACAGAGTAAAATCATGCATGTAATCTCAATTTAAACATGTTATGGAAAGTAAATACTACACTCCCAAATCATCAGAAACATCTATCAAGTAAGTTGGAAACAAAAATTCCATTTAACTTTCATGCTCTAACTCAAGGCGTCAGTGAACAGTAACTTAGAATCATGCACATTGCATTTCAGCTCAGATAGCTACATAAATTGTTTCAAATTCTTCTCAAACAGCACAGGATCGATAGCTTATCCTCTAACGAGTGTATAGAAATAAAAATCACTTGAAACGATTAAGAATCGAGCGAGAACGAGCGAAAGAGGCGAAAGTTCATCAAAACTCACTAAAACGTAAAAATCGGAGAATCGGTTACCTAATCGACGACGAGGATTGAACGGAAAGGGTCGTCGGCGTCTTGAGGTGGTTGGAGAAAGTCGGAGATCCAAAATCGGCGCAACAACGAGCGAGATCGAGGGTAAAAACCCTAAAAACGGTTCGATTGTAACCCTAAATACGGTACAGACTCGCATGCCAGAAAGCTGTTTACGGCAGTGTAATACTTTACGGCTAATGCCGTAATTTCAAAACAACTCTCTGTTTGAAACAGATTCCTGATTACGGCACCGTAAAATTGTTTACGGTAGGTGCCGTAAAATATCAAAAACCTTCTGTTCAAAATCGACGCGGAATTACGGTACCGTAAAGAGTTTACGGTACCACCGTAAAATCTCGGCAATGTTCTGTTTGGAATGACATCAAAAATACGGTACCGCAAAATGCTTTACGGTACCGCCGTAATATTCAAACAGTAAATTTTTTTTTTGGCAAAAATTTTAAAATAAATACGGCACGTAAACTACCTTATGGTAGTGCCGTAAAAATGAAAGAACTCTCGAGTTGATTTTGAATCAGAAATATGGTACCGTGAAATCCTTTACGGGCGGTACCGTAATTTCGTCGCAGCTTTCTGTTCGTAAGCAGACTGAAATACGGTACCGTGAACTGCTTTACGGTACTGCCGTATTTTGCTCCAAATCATGAAAACCTACAAAAAGAAAATAAAAATTAGTCCTAAGCAAAAATTAAGTTAAAGAAAACAAAAATAAGGGTTAGAAAGCTTGGGTTGCCTCCCAAGATGCGCTAATTTAAAGGTCATTAGCTTGACCCTTAACACTCGGGTTTGATCGTGAATTTCTGGATCTCAACTCTGATCTTACAACATAAGGCTCGATCTTGAAACAGTATCCAAATCTGCTCAGAATTCTTTCTATTTTCTCAATCATCCTAGAGCCTTCTCTTCTTCTCTTCCTCTTTGGCTTTTTCTTCTTCTGCAATTTCTCATCAATACCCTCAAAAAGATTGTTAGATTCATTATTTGGGGTTTCATCAAACAAACTTGAAACATCATAAATTTCATCATTAAATATTTTAACACTACAACAAGATCCTGAGTATGAAAGTTTGTTTGTTGAATCATTAAGACGAAATTCGATCTTGTTATCACATATATCAAAGGTAATTTTTCCTAATTCGACATCAATTTTTGCTTTAGCTGTGGCCAATAGTGGTCTACCCAGAATGATAGGATTTCTACAATTTTCCTCCATGTCCAATATTACAAAATCTGCAGGTATGAGAAACTCACCTATCTTTATTGGAATATTCTCTAACATACCTATAGGATACTTCACTGATGAGTCTACGAGCTGCAAAGATATTGATGTAGGCTTTAGCTCTCCCAAATTTAGTTTCCTGTAAGTAGAAAGAGGCATTGAACTTACACTCGCACCTAAGTCACATAAGGCTCGGTCAAAAGATAGGGTGCCAATTGAACAGGGTACAGAAAAGCTACCTGGATCCTTCAATTTAGGTGGCAATTTATTCTGTATGACTGCACTACAATCTTCTGTTAGTGTAACCATGCAAGTACCATAATCATCCAATTTTCTTTTACTAGACAATATTTCTTTTAAAAACTTGGCATAAGATGGCATTTCAATAATAGCTTCAAGAATTGGAACATTAATATAAAGCTTTTTAAAAACTTCAAGAAACTTGCCAAACTTTTTGTCTAATTTATGTTGAACTAACTTTTGAGGAAAAGGTATAGGTGTTTGGTAAGGATTAGGTAAATCAGATTTAGGATTATCTTTCTCACATTATTCCTCCCCTTTTAGTTCATCACCCTTTTGAGGTGATAAACAAATTTGGGGTTTCTCATGTGAAGAAGATTCTCCTATCTCCAATTCCCTTTTATTATCATTAAGCTTTTCTTCAGTGTTTTCAAACCTCCCTCTAGGTTCTCCGAGTTGTTTCCCACTTCTAGTCATGATGGCATTACAGTGCTCCCTAGGGTTTATCTCAGGTTTTGCAGACAATTTCCCAGGGGGTCTGTAAGGAACACTAGCATGCTGAGCAATTTGGTTTTCAAGAATTTTGTTGTGGGCTTCTACTCTATCCAGTCTAGAGTTGATTTGATGAAAATTTTCCTTAAATTCCTCATTTTGCTTGTTTTGATTTGACATGTATTCTATTATATCAGACATGAACTGATTTTGGTTGGCCAAAAGTTTTTCAAGTATGGATCCCTCATTAGAATTTTGATTTATGTTTTGGTTTAGATTTTGCTTTTGGAATCCATTGTTTTCATTGTTCCCCCCTACATTGTTATTGTTTTTCCATGAAAGGTTGGGGTGATTTCTCCATCCAAGGTTGTATGTATTAGAATAGGGATCATTAGGTCTACTTTGGTTGTAATTCCCTATGGCGTTCACATGCTCATTACCCTGATCAACAATTCTACAATATTCAGCAGTATGACCATCATTACCACAGTTTTCACAAGTGATAGCAGAAATAGAAGCAGTTTGCATGGAATTTAACTGACTACACAAAAATTTTACCTTCTCTTCTAAGGAGCGTATTTCATCACTTCCACTCTTACCTTGAGAAGGCTTGTACAGTACTCCCCTTTCGGTAGTCCACTGATTATGGTTTTCTGCCATCTCCTCTAGTAGTCTGAAGGCTTCATCTGGTGTTTTGCTCATAAGAGCTCCTCCTGCAGTGGCATCCATAATCATTTTAGTCTGATCAGATAATGTAATATAAAAAGTTTGCATTAAAGTTTGAAGTTCTAATCCATGGTGAGGACACTTCCACTGTAGTTCATTAAATCTCTCCCATGCTTCACTGAGCGACTCCCCACTTCTTTGTTGGAAGTTTGTAATTTGGTTCCTCAATTCAAGTGTCTTCCTTGGGGGAAAGTATTTGTTCAAGAAGGAATTTGACAGTTGGTTCCAAGTGGTGATGGTACAGGCTGGGTGTGAATTAAGCCATGTCTTTGCCTGGTCCCTAAGAGAAAAAGGAAAAAGTCTTAGTCTAAATGCATCGTTAGAAACACCATTCATCTTAATAGTATCGCATAAGTCAAGAAATAAGGCCAAGTGTTGGTTGGGATCCTCCAGTGGAGATCCTCCAAACTGATCTTGTTGAAACATTGCAATGAGTTGAGGTTTAATCTCGAAATTGTTGGCCTCAATTGCTGGCCTAGCAATACTAGAACGAAATTCATGATGATTAGGGGCTGCATAGTCCCTAAGTGTTCTCTGATGGTTCTGATTGTCTCCCATCTCTAAAATCTCTTCTTGTAACTGTGGTTGGGATTGTTCTTGCAGTTCTTCTTGTGATGATTTTTCGAACCTCAACTTTCTGCGCGCTCTTAATGTCTTATTGATTTCAGGATCCAATGGTACAAGTGGTGCTGACCTAAGGCTCCTGCGCATGCAAAGTAAACAGATCAAGTGATTTCATGAAATAGAAAAAAAAACAATAAATAAAAACCTAATCTAGCAATAATCTCAACGTCTCTAATATCGACAAAACTAAGGTCCCCGAAAACGGCGCCAAAAACTTGATAGCTCGAAAGGGAACACAACAAATCTGGCACGCGTGTACCTTGGAATAATCCTTGGTAACGGCACCAAAAACTTGTAGTTAAACCGCAAGTGCACGGGTATACGAAGTAATAAAAAAAGTATCGAATCCACAGGGACCTACGTTGTCGAATACTAAATTGTTGATTTCTTACTATCTAGGCAAATCGAGATCATGAAAATAGCAATCGGAAACTAAAATCAGGATTATTAGAGAGAAAAGCTGGGACTAGGGTTTCGTTCACTTAAACTTTTATGACTAGATATGAATAAGGATTTCGTTGATTCAATTTTATCATGAAGAAGATATTATCAAACAATGAACTCAAGGATCACTTTCGTGCATCCGAGTTCTAGGAATCTCTAGTGGAGTCTCAAGGATCAAGTTCGTATATCTGAGTCTCGCAACTAGTTTTGCTCGAGGATCTCCAACGTTCCGATCCTTGCTTTCGCACAGGATCTCCACGTTTGACAAATAGACTCGATCTATAGATTCATATTATAATCATGGCAATTATTTTACTAGAAAAGATCAAGATGAATCTAACCTAAGGAAGGGATCCTAACATGCAATTCTAGGGTTCCAAATTCTCAAGCAATTACCTTTCGGTCTCAAGCGAAAATTCTAAGAATAAAATTAATAACATGAATTTAAAGAGAGTCTAAGCACAAATATCACATGAGCAAAATCATCATGTTAAGATCAAACTCAACGAAATATTGAAAAAGAGTTATCTAGTCATTGGAAGTTAAGTAAATTACTTCCCCATGTCCCAAAAATAGTTTAAGCTATCATCATGAGGGAATTACAACAAATCATGGTGTCAGAGGATCGAAAATTAAAAGACAAGAGGAGTTTTAGAAAATACAGCACGGCTGTGAAGTATTTCACAGCCGTAATTTGCAAATGGCTTCGATGAACAGTGTCGGCGATGCTTTGCTCTTCGATTCCTCCTCCAATCGATCTCTTTACGGTCTGAAACTTTTGGTGTGTTGTCTCCTCCCTCTGACGAAGCTTCAGTATGAAAATCGCGGCTGGAGATCGTCTGGATCGAACGCGGCGACGAAACCCTTGGCGATGGCGTGGATCAAGATTTCTCCCTTGACGGTGGATCAAAATTGGGGCTGTTGGTCTCTCCGTAATCCTCTCCTGAAAAGCTCTCCTTTTGCTTCTTACGGCATCGAATATAAACTTCTGGATCGTCCGCAAGAATCAGGTGTGGACATTGACCTGGGCATCGCGTTCAAAACGGGTTTTACGGCCATGTAATTATTTACGGCTGGTGCCGTAAAATCTCCTGAGTCTTCTGTGCCGATGTCATCTCAGAAAATACGGCCCGTAAAATAGTTTACGGCCAGTGCCGTAATATCTCTTGAACTCTCTGGTCGGATTCGTCTGAAAAATACGACTCGTAAACAAGTTTACGGCAGTGCCGTAATTTCAGCGAAGGTCTCTGTTCCGAAAGCGCCCCAAAATACGGCCGTGTAAATGCTTACGGTGGTGTCGTAATTTCGCGAAAGCCTTCTGTTCGTTAAATCACCAAAATACGGCCGTGATCTCGATAATACGGTAGCCGTGTAAAATATGGTACCGTAAAATCCTTTACGGCACTACCATATTTTAGGTTCTTTGCCTCGATTTGCATGAAAATTCTTAGGTGACTTCTTCTTGATGATGAGAACTCTTCCATGTATTTGATTTTTGCTTGAACACGCGTAAAATAGTGTCTTTTTGCCTGAAAAACATGAAAAACCAAAATAGAAGTAGACTTTGCAATATTTAATGGATTCAGCATAAAAACAAGTAAAAAGATCCTCAATTTAGCATGAAAAGGTATCTAAAATGATACAAAATATACTACATATTTTGGTGTCATCAACCCAATGTAAGGCTATGACTTGGTGTCATGAGTTATCCTCATTAGTGATAGGAGATGCATTGATCCCTTGACTTGAGATCATTGACCGTTCTATATGGATAGGGACATTCTTTGATACAACCTAACACCTCGCCGTAGTTGGGAGGTAATAACAGTTGTTATTGAGTATGTCACGACCTACATGAGAAGGTCAATGGACAGACAGAGGATTTGCCTTTTCCTAATGGAAGCTTGATATCCATAGAGCTCCTCTATGTTTCTATGACTGAAAGTGTATGGCCATACCCAGGTGAGAACCTGATTTAGTTATAACCATGTGATTGGGTAAAAATAAGTGGTGACACACTTGTCCAATCGGATATCAGTTTGGCAAAGGGACTGCAGTGTATCTGTACCTAGTTGCGATAATGGGGATGTCGATATCGATATCCATTCCGATGACTTGGGTAGCAGCGATGCACTGCTAGGTGCCACTCACTGCTTGTGGTGACCTTAGGTCAGCACTGCCAATGTCAGAGGAACCTATAGGGTCGCACACCTTGATACTTGAGTTCTCATATTGATCGGGAAGCCTTATGATTGAGTTATTGGATAGATCCGATCTATTAGGGAGATTTCATCAGCGCTAATGGGCCTGATGGGATGGAAGAGATTTTTTGGAGCCAAACTTCATTTTTGGCTGGTTGACCCGTATTTGACCATGGATGGATAAATTTGGAATAGGGTTGCATTAGATTGGATCCAATAGCTTAATCAACCCATGTAATGAAGTTTGGGCTAGCTCATTACCCAATGAGGCCCAATAACAAGTTGTCATGAAGAATTAATAGGCTAAAGGGTATAATGGGGAGAAGTCTCCACCCCATTAGCGCCTAGGGGCATAATGGGGTGGAGTGGGCGACTTTGCCTCATTAGGAAGTAAAGGGCGCCTCCCCCTTTGTTCCTTGATGGTAAGCTTGCCTCTTAGGCAAGTCTTGGGGCTGATATGGCTAGAAGAACTTCTTAAGAAGGTCCTTGGCGCATATGGAAAAGGGGAAGAAGTTTATGGTAAAGTCTTGGAGACTTTCTTTACCTCAAACCCTAATTGCACCCAAACCTTAACCCTAGTCGAATTCCTCTTGATAAGTTGCGCCTCTAATCCTCTTGCTTGGCCACCTCTTGCTTCTATATATTAGAGGTATGCGTGAGCCCCTAAAAGAGAATAATATTGGCGTGAGCAATCTTGTAGAGGCAAGAGCAAAGGTGTTTGGCGCATCCTCCTTCTTCCATAGCCGCAAGCACCCTATTCCTTCTTCCTTGGCGCATTGTTTGAAGAGGCTTGGCGGCATCATCATCTTGGAGCCGCAAATCATCCTCTTCATCTCTTCTTGGTGCAAGGAGTTGGAAGTCTTGGCGGCATCTCCTCCTTCTCCTCACCTCTTGGCGCATTATCCTTGGAGGTGGCACAAGGTTAGAAGAAGGTGACATAAAAGGCTTGGATCTTCTTCCCGGGGCTAGCACCGGGCGAGGAAGAAGAGAGCTCGAGGCATTTGTGTATGCGAGACTGTAGAGGGCGAACACTTGGGCGCCTATCTCGACATCGGCCTCATCTTGCTCCTAAGGTATTTTCTATCTCATCGTGTCGACCCCCTCGCATGATGATCTTCACTGGGTTTTTGGGACCGGCATATTTCGGGGATATTCTTCCGTTGTGCAAATGTAATCTATGTGAAAAATTATAAAATATCCCCGGGGTTTCCCAACAGTGGTATTAGAGGGACTTGCGAGCCTCGAACGATGTACTTTCATGCTTTTCCATGCTCACATGCCATGTTTTAATTTTCGCAAATTGCATGATCACATGGCGCATGATTTTTTCTAAAGTTGGAAAAATTATAGTTTCTTGTTCCTATCATTTTTCAATCTCTTTTGGAATTTTGGGTTATTTTTCTTGATTGATTTAAGATCAAAGGCACACGTAGTTTTGTCAAGTAGGACGGGCATTGTGTCTACGGATTGGCCGGGTCTCTTGATTTGACAAAATTGCCAGCCGATAGGATCTATGAAATCATCATGAAAAGTTAATCGCAAATAACTAAAAGATTTATGAGAAGATGATGTGGAAAGGAGACTTGTTTTATCAGAAACTAAAATTTCAGATTTTGAGTTTTTCATGAGCATGTAGAATTGCATGTGTAAATACCTGATTTGTGCATGATGTTGTGATCATGAGTCAAGCTCCTTTGCATGCATGTGATGTATCCTTGTGAGGCCTGCGTGTCGCTTTTCTTTTTGCTTTTAACTAAGAAGAAGATTAGGGTGGCGCATATCACTTGGAGCATTGGCGCATGCATCTTCCTTGATGGCGCATGCATGGTAATTGGCGCAAGATGGCATGGCCGAACCCCCTTTGGTTTGTGAGCTAGCTGTAAGATCCGGAAATTTATTAGCAGGTAAGAAAAATGAAATTTTGTTTATCTGGCATTTTTGTGGAAGTTCTTATGAGAAAATGTGTTGATTTATGTATGTTTCCTGCATTGTAAAAATATGTGTCGCGGAGAGGATTCGAACCTGCGACTTAAGGCATGGAATGTGTGCTGCACGCCACTAGGCTAGTGGTGTCTATCTGTTAGAAAAGGGTAAGAGCCCTTGATAAGGGTGAAGTGGGGAATAACTTATACTAAAGGGTTATTGGATCTTCCACTTAGGGTTAAGTTATTGGGTTTGGATCTTGGAGGCTTAGTGGGTAGAAAACTAAAACCTTAGAGGGATCCATTTTACCATTCACGATTTTCCCTCATTCCCTCTTGCTCACGACTTTTCTTCCTTGGGTGAAGGTGGCGGCTTGCCTCCTTCTTCCTTCTCCTCCTCTTGTGGCCGGCGGCGAGTGGTGGTGGAGGCGGTTTCCGACTCTTGCCGGCGATCTTTGTGTGCTTCCGGCGACGCGTGTGTGGCGTGAGGGCGTGGCTTGGAAGAGCCGAAACTAGGTGAGTGGATCTTCTCTTCCACCTAGTTCACGTATTTAGGGATTGTTGCTTGTTAGAGAAGATGAATGCTTAGAACTATGACATGATCTCTTGATTTCAAAGTTGTGTATGTTTCATTGAGTTTCCCCAAATTTCGAAACCCTAGTTGCATGGAAAATTAGGACTTTTCATCTCTAAGGCTTCTAATCATCAATTAGACTTGATTAATCATGTATGAGACCTTAGATTTTTCAATTGCATGAAGATTAGGGCTTGAATGAGAATTTCGCCCCTTCTTCATGAAATTACGCCCAAATGTAAGGGTAAAAATTGGGGCAAACCTGATTATTATGAAATTAGGTATATGAGGACTCTACTGTTTTTTTTGGGGAATTTTTGGAAATAAAACTTTCTGTTGACTGAAATTGACCTAGGGGTAATTCGGTAAATTTGCTAGTTAAATTGGGGGAAAAACTTGAAATATCGAATCTAAGGATCATGAGGGACGTAATGACTATTTTTACGAAATTTTTGGATAAGTTTTCCTGCATGACTTAAACTTTGAACTAGGGGCATTTCTGTCTTTTGTTATAAGAACTAGGAGAAAACTATGAATCTGTGATATTCTATGTTTATGCTATCTGTGGGTGAAATTTGGTGAATTTTCAGTATTAGTATGTATTCTTTTGTTGAATGGTGTATGTATAAAGTAGTGATGTGAAATATTGATTGATAACCTTGGATGATAACTTAGAAAAGGTTAAACCATGTTTGCATGAAATCTAAGGACCTTTCCTGAACTTGATTGATGTGATGTCCGAGACAATGTTCGTGTTGTATGCGTTCGATAAGGGTCCTAGACTTGGGTGGACTGAACCTAAGGGTTGACTAGAGCACTCAATGAACAGTCATTCTGATTTGGGGTTGGAAATCCACCCATCCTATTCTGATTTGTTTCCGGTAATGGAGGGACTGTTCTAGAGTCTAGTGACCAGGATAGAGGTTCAGGTTACCGGTTTGTGTTAAGGGTATTTTGTCCAAGTGATAAACCTTTTGAGAGTTGGGTGTTTGAAGCAAAGTGCCACGTCTTGGTCAGACGGGGGCCACCTCTTGAATTCATTCACCTTCCATTCCCGGTTGTGGGGGTGTTGTGTTCCCGGTAAAGGGGGTGTGGTTGAGTGTCGTAGAGCAAAGTGCCACGTCGTGACCTGGCGGGGGCCACCTCTTGAATCTACGCCTCACCATTGTTCGTTACATGTTACTCTCAGTGCCTTGACGAAGGCCGGGTTGGACCCTCGGGGTCAATTCTGAATTCACTGGACAATAGTTGTGTGATTCTAGTCTGTTAGCCGGATAGGCTGTTTGGTGATGTTGTTGCCCGGGGTGGTGGGTGTATTGTCTTCTGATTATGATTGTGATTTATTGTTATCAGTTTTATTATGTTGTATTGACATCTTCCGTTAAAAGTTTTGAAAAGATATCTGCATCTATTTCTGATTGTATATTCGTGGATGGTCGAACGAGACTATCTACTCACTGAGCCGTGTAGCTCATTCCACGATATTTCCAGATGCAGGGCAGGAGCCTATAGCTTGAGTGGATACATAGTTTTCTGACTTGATATTTTGGGGCCTGCGAGCCTGTACTATTTGTGGGCCGGATGTGGCCAGGGTTTTTGTGATTTTATTCATGAACATGTTAGCCGGATGTGGCTGGTATGCTGATTTTTGATTTCTGTGATATTGTTGCCAGGTTGGCAATTGTTTTGATACGACTGTTAAACCGAGGGCTTAAGCCTGTTTTCGGTGAATTCTGTGTTATCCAGTATTTTTCGATTATCGTGGTTTATTATTTCGATGTTGTGATAAGGAATGAGAACTTTTGATTTTGGAAATGTTGTGTTTCAGTTTGTGATCGGCATGTCGACCCGTATTATGATATTATGGAACATGTACAGGAATTTCCTTAGTTTTCCTGGGGACATGCTGCCGAAATTTTTCCGAATCGATTTCCGTAAGCTATTATTCCCTAGCATCTGTTTTGTTGTTTGTGTGTGACGTTCCCTATCTTCCGCGGTTTATGCCTGTGATTGGGGTTTATTCTGAGGGGGCGTTACAGAATGGTATCAGAGGAATGGGCTAGCTAATAATAGCTGTATTGGGGGTGGAAAACCTTGCTTGTGTATTGCTAGACAGCTAGGAACTTTGTTGAGAACTGACTTGAATGTAACTTTGATCTATGTGTATTGAAGGAGCCAGTATGGTGCGCCCCAGGTCGAGTGCTGGTACTGGCAGCAGTGATCAGACTGCTGATTTCCTGCGGGCTATGGAGTCTTTGACTGGTATGGTGCAGCAGCAGAACGCACTAATCCAGCAACAGGCTCAGATGCTGCAGCAGCAGCAGACCCAGCACCAGGAGGTGCAGCAACAGCTGTTACAGTAGAATTGCGAACAGCAGCATGAGTTCAGAGAGCAGTTGCTGTTGGGGTATGCCCTTAAGGCTAATGTTTGAGGCCTTGGGATTGTATCAGTATCATGTATAAACTCTTATGTTTATAAAGGCAATGGTTGTTATTCAGGTTGTTGTATTATCTGCTGCAATACATATACTTCTGAATAATGTCTCAATGCTGTTCAGCTTGGCTGACATGCATTTTTGTCCTTAGTCGAGATATCTTGGTGAACATGAGACAGCCTTGATATGATTGAGACTAATATGTATTCTAATCTTATG
This sequence comes from Costus lasius, assembly GCA_027563935.2. NCBI lineage: Eukaryota > Viridiplantae > Streptophyta > Magnoliopsida > Zingiberales > Costaceae > Costus > Costus lasius. Next base: position 75,138,777 of record CM050449.1, read on the forward strand.
GGATGCTTCGAGCATGGAATAAGATGTAGACTCATGGGTACATTGGATGTACTGGACAGACCCTACTAGGATATTCAATTGCTTGTCACAATGTGAATAATCCTTGAATGCAACAAGTGGCACATGTCCTCTGACTTGAGATCACTTGTGTTTCTAAATGATGATTGTCATTGTTTTGAGGTAGTTCAATATCATTTGAAACATAATGGTTATAGATTATCTTGGATAATGATCATGAGTCATGTTAGGGCACTAGTGATAGATATAGGATTGCCGTCTCCTTAATTGGAGTGTGATGTTCTAAAGGGGCCCCCTGGATGAGATGATTGAGAAAGTGTATGGCCATACCCAGGTGACTATGTTCATCTGATATAATCATGCTCGTCATATTGGAGTTACAAGCTTGACACGTTTGTCCAATAAAGAACATCCAGTGGCAAAGGAAGCTTGTTTGCCTTGTGAGTTGGATTCACACTTGTGCTGTGGTTTGGGTGTAGTCTTGGAAGACTCTTTTCTTTATATTGGGAGACAGTGATGTGTTGCTAGATACCCCTCACTGATCGTGATAACGTAAGTTATCGTTACCGACATTTAAAGGAAACCCTTAGGGTCGCACAATTTGATGATATGGCTTACTTAAGTCAGATCGTATGGACTGAATTGTTTTGGTTCAGTTTAAAGGGATTTAATCTCTGATTGTAAGTGAGGTCTGGTCTGATCATGTTTGATTGATTAGGGCTTGAGATCGGTAAGCTTCGATCGAGAGAATGGATGCTAGATCGGTGAGATCAGCAGCATCAAGAGATCAACGGTCAGATCAAGAACCTTAGGGTTTAATGTGATCTGGGCTAATGGCTTGGGTTAATTGGTCTTTGAACCAGACCAAAGTGAACCGGCTCATCAAGTGAGCGCATGGTTCAAAGGGAAAAAAAAAAGATTTGCGACTTGTTCAATTGGTGTGAACAAGTGAACGTTGAGGCTTTGCTATTTTTAGCTAGCATGTTCTCTAACGTGACCACGCCTCACGTTCACGCCAAGCAACTCTATTCTCGCCTTTTGTTCTTCTCTCTCGACGCCAAGACTTTCGTGAGGTGAGAAGAGGTAGACAAAAAGGAGAAGGTCTCGCCAAGCAAAGGATTCTCTTCCCTTCCATTCGACAAGGACTCCTTAGAACCTTGCTAGCACAAGGAGCACCAAGGGAGTAGGCGATCACATCTTGTGTGCGAGCCATTTGGAGGAGAAGCACTTGAGTCTCTTCTTCCTAGACACCATCCATACAATGGCATCGGTATGGTTCTTTTCATTGTATAAGATTTATGTTGATCATACTATCTGCAAAGATCCTAGAAACCCCCTTCCGCTATGTGAAAACCTCCATATGCGCCTATTAGGGTTTCGCCCCCCTTGTTAAGGGGACACTTCAATTGGTATCAGAGCCAAGTCTAATGCATGTTTTATGATTGCTTAAGGCGTTGTGATCCTTGTTTGCAAAAGTATGCTTAGATCCATAACATGCGAATATTACATGTTAAGTTATTGCATATGCGAAACTTGATTTATGTTTCCTTGGCGCATGTTTGTTGGCGCATAGTTGTTTTTCTCAAAAACTTTATGACTTGCGCGACCTTCATTAGATCTAAGAGGCCCTGCTTTAAACATTTAAACGGGTTATTAGGGTTGAAGTCACAGTCTAGTCTAGATCCAACTAGTCTGATCAGACTATCTGACAGCCTAGATGGGTCGACCAGATGGCACCTGTGCGCAAGCACGAGGTGGCTATAGGTCGACTGCGCACAGGCGTGTAGCGATGTCTGGTTGAGACAACCAATGAACGCACATGAGTTAGGCCCGGGGTCACACCCGTTTGCCAGAACTCATGAGGTCGTTCAGCCCTTGTCGCATGCATTGTTGACCATTTGGTCGACTCAAGTTAGTTAGGACTTGGTGCATGCAAGGGCAGTGGATCTGACTAGGTCTGATGAGTGGATCCCTAGTAATGGACCGTTGTAAGGTAGTAGGGCACATAAGGAAAATAAAATTGATGCCAATGGGTTTTTGAAAATTTTATTTTCTTAAATGGATCACATGTTGATTGAATGCCATATGCCTGTTTATTTCATCTTATGTGGGACGCCTTATTAATGTGTGCTGTGCTGGGGCCTGCGTGCCTGTATTAAAGTTGTAAATTAATTTTTATTGTGATCTGCGCATCACATTTTATTTAATTTATAAAGTGTAATTGACCTGCGTGTCAATCTTGTCTAGATAGATTAAATTGTAATTTAATCAGACAAGAGCACAGAGCACACTTGGCAGAGGCGCATGTAGCAGAGGCTTGACCAGGTGGGAGGTCTAGGGTTCGACCCTATGACAGGCGCAATTACCTGGTGGGCGCACCTCAGCTGCAGTGGGCGCTTGGGCCCTGGTTAGGGCCAGATGAGGAGCAAAAGCCCCATGAAGAAAAGCAAGTGAAGACTTAAGTTACATTAAGGTCTTTCTTAGGCTTAATGGGTTTTTACCACATAAGATCAGCATGCTTTCATTTATTGTTTAAATAATAGGAAATGCATGAATTAATCTTCTGCTATCACCATAGGAATTGCATGATAGTTAAGAAGATAAAAGACCGTTAAAATCCAACGCTAAATATCAAGCTCGTAAGCCTTCTGACGCGAAACCTCACTGTTCTGACTATCGTTGGGGCCGTGTTGTACCCACTCAGTAGGCACGCCCATCTATCTTCAGACGGTGTGTGATTACACCTGCGTGTTACAGGGAAGGGATTTATCGCTTCTCGTTGCTCAGCATAGCACGTGGTGGTCCAGGGAGTAGGTCGGGTCAGCTTGACCATATAGGCTACATACTGAGCATATGTGAGCTATATGGAGGCAGCCATCTGAGGGATCAGAGACTGTGTTGTACCAACTCAGTTGGCATAGTCGGCTGGATTGTACTCTCTGTGCATCTTATCTCGCCTGAGCGGGACGCGGAGACCAAGTGTGAAATCTGGATCCCATCTCACTAAAAGAGTTCAACTCTTTCGGGCTGTTTTTGCTAGATTTTTCAGTCAGATAAAATAGTGAGAAAAGAATCATTCTTAAGTCCTGAATTGATTCTTAACATTGATACTGACCTTGCTGTTCTTGCATTGTTGTAGATTTCTGCAGCAACGAACACCATGAGCTTCAATATGCGATCCCTACTGGAAAGGGAGAAGTTTGCTGGGCCAAACTTCTCAGACTGGTACGGACACCTTAAGATTGTTCTTAAGGCAGAGAGGAAACTGTATGTCCTCGAGACGGCTGTACCGCCTCAACCCGCTCCGAACGCCGCAAGGGCGGTTCGGGATGCCTATGAAAAGCATGTCAATGATAGCATTGATGTCGCTTGCCTGATGCTAGCGTCTATGACGCCACAGCTGCAGCGTCAGCATGAGGATATGTCTGCTATAGAAATGATAGCAAACCTCAAGATGCTATATGCTGCACAGGCGAGGACTGAGCGCTATAATTTGACCAAGCTTTTCTTTCAGAGCAAACTGGCTGAAGGGAGTCCAGTGGGAGCTCATGTGCTCAAGATGATTGGGCACAAAGAGGCTCTAGAGAAACTGGGGCATACCATCAATCAGGAGCTTGCTGTAGACATTATTCTGCAGTCCCTCCCGGCCTCTTTCGATCCGTTCATTATTAATTTTAATATGAACAAGATCGACTATACTCCGGCAGAGTTGCTGAATATGCTCTTGACTACAGAGGAAACTCTAAAGGGCAAGCCTTCAACCTCTGTCTTGATGTTCCCTTCCAGGAACAAGAAGAAGGGGAAGAAGGGCAAAGCCCCTGTCAAGAATTACAACAAGGCTCTGAAACAGAAGGTTAAGCGGTCGAAGGAATACAGATGTTTCCACTGTGGCCAGCTAGGTCACTGGAAAAAGGACTGTAAAGCGCTCCAAGGAGACAAGAAGGGAAGCATCGCTTCCGGCTCAGGTATTTTCATGACTGAAGTCATGATATCCTCTTCTTCTATTTCATGGGTGTTGGACACTGCATGTGGAGTTCACATTTGTTCAAATGTACATGAACTCAAGAGAAGAAGACAGGTGGGACAGCATAAGGTGGACCTACGAGTTGGAAACGGGGCACGGGTTGCTGCTGTTGCTGTAGGAGAATATTACATCTCATTACCATCTGGACTTGTATTAGAACTAAACAATTGTTACTTTGTACCTAGCATTACTAAAAATATTATCTCCATTCCTGCTCTTGTCAGGAAAGGTTTTTCCTTTGAATGCAATATTTCAAAGTGTGTTCTTTCTTTAGATAATATTGTTTATGCTACTGGATCAATTAACAATGGGTTATTCATGTTGGACATGGAATGTTCTATACAAAACATTGATAATAAGAAAGCCAAGTATGCTGATGACAGCACCTTGTTATGGCATAGTCGTTTAGGCCATATTAACAAGAAACGCATTAAGCGGTTGCATGATCATGGACTGCTGGGATCATTCTCCTATGAGGAGATTGATACATGCAAAGCTTGTTTATTGGGTAAAATGACGAAGGCTCCTTTTCCTCACAAAGGTCAAAGGGCTTCAGGTTTACTTGACCTTATACACAGTGATGTGTGTGGGTCATTTATTAAACATGCCAGAGGTGGCTATTCATACTTCATTACCTTTACTGATGATTTCAGTAGATATGGGTATGTCTATCTAATGAGACATAAAAGTGAATCTTTTTGTTGGGGTATGCCCTTAAGGCTAATGTTTGAGGCCTTGGGATTGTAAAAGTATCATGTAATAAACTCTTGTGTTTATAAAGGCATGGTTATTATTCAGTTTGTTACCTTGTCTGCAGTAATAAGTGTACTTCTGAATAATGTCTCAATGTTGTTCAGCTAGGCTGACATGCAGTAAAGTCCTTAGTCGATATATCTTGGTGAACATGAGACAGCCTTGATATGGTTAAGACTAATATGTGTTCTAATCTTATAGGATGCTTCGAGCATGGAATAAGATGTAGACTCATGGGTGCATTGGATGTACTGGACAGACCCTACTAGGATATTCAATTGCTTGTCACAATATGAATAAATCCTTGAATGTAACAAGTGGCACATTTCCTCTGACTTGAGATCACTTGTGTTTTCTAAATGATGATTGTCATTATTTTAAGGTAGTTCAATATCATTTGAAACATAATGATTATAGACTATCTTGGATGGTGAGCTTGAGTCAGGTTAGGGCACTAGTGATAGACATAGGATTGCCGTCTCCTTGTTTAAGGAGTGTGATGTTCTAAAGGGGCCCCCTAGATGAGATGATTGAGAAAAGAGTATGGCCATACCCAGGTGACTATGTTCATCTGATCTAATCATGCTCATCATATTGGAGTTACAGGCTTGACACGCTTGTCCAATAAGAACATCCAGTGGCAAAGGAAAGATGCATGCCTTGTGAGTTAGATTCACACTTGTGCTGTGGTTTGGGTGTAGTCTTGGAAGACTCTTTCCTTTCTATCGGGAGACAGTGATGTGTTGCTAGATACCCCTCACTGATCGTGATAACGAAAGTTATCGTTACCGACATTTAAAGGAAACCCTTAGGGTCGCACAATTTGATGATATGGCTTACTTAAGTCAGATCGTGTGGACTGAATTGTTTGCGTTCAGTTTAAAGGGATTTAATCTCTGATTGTAAGTGAGATCTAGTCTGATCATGTTTGATTGATTAGGGCTTCAGATCGGTAAGCTTCGATTGAGAGAATAGATGCTAGATCGGTGAGATCAGAAGCATCAAGAGATCAACGGTCAGATCAAGAACCTTAGGGTTCAATTGTGATCTAGGCTAAGTCGCTTGGTTTATTTGGTCATTGAGCCAAATGAAATTGAACCGGCTCATGGGTTGAGCGGATGGTTCAAAGAGAAGAGGTAAATGCGGTTTGTTCAAGATCGCATGAACGCATGAACTTATGGTTTTGCTATTTTTGGAAGATGCGTTTCCAAGATAGAAAAACGCCTCCACGTTCATGAGTTGCGTTACACTCTTGCTCGCATCTTGCTCTTTCGTCGCCTCAAGCATTCATCTTGCGTAGTGAAGGTGGACGAAAGAAGGAGCAAGAAATCGCCAAGCAAAGAAGGTCTCCTTCCCTTCCATTCGACAAGCACTTCTTGGAGCCTTGCTAGCACAAGGAGCACCAAGGAAAAGTAGGTGACATCAATTGTGTGCGTCACCTTTGGAGGAGATCTCTCTTGCTCTCTCCTTCCAAGACACCATCCAAGAGATGGCGATGGTATGGATCCTTCTCTTGTCAATTCTAATGTGTGAAAGTTGATCATATGCGATATTAAGATCTCTTGAAACCCTAGCTTCCATGCGAAATTTATACATGCGCCACCAATAGGGTTTCGCCCCCCTCTTGAAAGGGGTTCTTCAATTGGTATCAGAGCATAGGTTTCTCTATATGGATATGATTGCTTGATGATATTTTTGTGATCCATGTTTGCGCAAAATGCTTAGATCTTTTGGTTACATGCGAAAATGATTACATATGTTTTTCATGTTTGCGCATGTATGATGTTAGCGCATCTTTGTTGTTGATGTTTTATCCAAACGTATATCACTTGCGCGCCTATCATTAGACTAAGCGCCTACTATAAACCCTTAGACGGGTTAGTAGGGTTGAAGTCATCCTAGAGATTAGATCCAACTAGTCTGATCAGACCATCTGACAGCCTAGATGGGTCGACCAGATAGCACCATTGCGCAAGCAAGTGGTGGCTATAGGTCGACTGCATCACAGGCGTGTAGCGATGTCTGGTTGAGACGAATGTTGAACGCACATGAGTTAGGCCCGGGCTCACACCCGTTTGCCAGACCTCATAGTGGTCGTTCAGCCCTTATCGCATGCATAATTGACCACTGGGTCGACACAAGTCAGTTAAGACTTGGTGCATGCAAGGGCACTGGATCTGACTAGATTGGATGAGTGGATCCCTATTGATGGACCGTTGTAAGGTTGTAGGGCATATAAGAAAATTAAAATTGAGGCCAATGGGGTTTTCAAAAATTTATTTTCTTATTGGATCACATGCTGATTGGATGCCATATGTTTGTTTATTTAATCTTATGTGGGCTGCCCATGTTTAATGTGTGCTGTGCTGGGGCCTGCGTGCCTGGGATGTGATTGTAAATTATTTTATTTTTGTGATCTGCGAGTCACAGTTTAATTAATTTATAATGTGAAATTGACCTGCGTGTCAATCTTGTCTAGATAGTTAAATTGTAATTTAATTAGACAAGAGCACAAAAGCACACATGGCAGAGGCGCATGCAGCACTGGCTTGACCAGGTGGGAGGTCTAGGGTTCGACCCTAGGACAGGCGCATTTACCTGGTGGGTGCACCTGAGCTGCAGTTGGCGCTTGGGCCCTGATTTGGGCCAGATGAGCAGCAAAAGACCCATGAAGAAAAGCTAGTGAAGACTTAAATGATATTAAGGTCTAACTTAGGCTTATGGGCTTTTACCACATAAGATCCATGCTTTCTTTTATTGTTTAAATATTAGAATTGCATGATTAGTTTATCTTCTGCTATCACCATAGGAATTGCATGATAGTGAAGAAGATAAAAGACCGTTAAAATCCAACGCTAAAATATCAAGCTCGTATGCCTTCTGACGCGAAACCTCACTGTTCTGATTATCGTTGGAGCCGTGTTGTACCCACTCAGTGGGCACGTCCATCTATCTTCAGACGGTGCGGGATTACACCTGCGTGTTACAGAGAAGGGATTTATCGCTTCTCGTTGCTCAGCATAACACGTGGTGGTCCAGGGAGTAGGTCGGGTCAGCTTGACCATGTAGGCTACATATGTGGCGCATATGGTAGCACATGGAGGCAGCCATCTGTGGGGTCAGAGATTGTGTTGTACCAACTCAGTTGGCACAGTCTGCTGGATTGCCCAGATGAAGGGGAATCGCACGGGTTGGCAATTGGCTGGGACAGCCTACCAGAGATTAGTGCTTGTACTCTCTGTGCATCTTATCTCGCCTGAGCGGGACGCGGAGACCAAGTATGAAATCTGGATCCCATCTCACTAAAAGAGTGTTACTCTTTCGGGCTGTTTTGCTGGATTTTTCAGCCAAATAAAATAGTGAGAAAAGAATCTTTCTTAAGTCCTGGATTGATTCTAAACATTGATACTGACCTTGCTGTTCTTGCATTGTTGTAGATTCCTGTAGCAACGAACACCATGAGCTTCAATGTGCGATCCCTACTGGAAAGGGAGAAGTTTGCTGGGCCAAACTTCTCAGACTGGTTCGGACACCTTAAGATCGTTCTTAAGGCAGAGAGGAAACTGTATGTCCTCGAGACGGCTGTACCGCCTCAACCCGCTGCGAACGCCGCAAGGGCGGTTCGTGAAGCCTATGAAAAGCACGTCAATGATAGCATTGATGTCGCTTGCCTGATGCTAGCGTCTATGACGCCACCGCTGCAGCGTCAGCATGAGGATATGTCTGCTATAGAAATTATAGCGAACCTCAAGATGCTGTATGCTGCACAGGCGAGGACAGAACGCTATAATCTGACAAAGCTTTTCTTTCAGAGCAAACTGGCTGAAGGGAGCCCAGTGGGAGCTCACGTGCTCAAGATGATTGGGCACAAAGAAGCTTTAGAGAAACTGGGGCATACCATCAATCAGGAGCTTGCTGTAGATATTATTCTGCAGTCTCTCCCGCCCTCTTTCGATGCGTTCATTATTAACTTTAATATGAACAAAATCGACTGTACTCCGGCAGAGCTGCTGAATATGCTCTTGACTACTGAGGAAACTCTGAAGGGAAAGCCTTCAACCTCTGTCTTAATGGTTCCTTCAAGGAACAAGAAGAAGGGGAAGAAGGGCAAGGCCCCTGTCAAGAACTACAGCAAGGCTCTGAAGCAAAAGGTCAAGCGGTCCAAGGAATACAGATGTTTTTACTGTGGCCAGCTAGGTCACTGGAAAAAGGACTGTAAAGCGCTCCAAGGAGATAAGAGGGGAAGCATCCCTTCTGGCTCAGGTATATACGTGACGGAAGTCATGGTTTCATCTTCTTCTATATCATGGGTGTTGGACACTACATGTGGAGTTCACATTTGTTCAAATGTACAGGAACTCAAGAGAAGAAGGCAGGTGGGACAGCATGAGGTGGACCTACGAGTTGGAAACGGGGCACGGGTTGCTGCTGTTGCTGTAGGGGATTATTACATCTCATTACCATCTGGCATTGTATTAGAACTAAACAGTTGTTACTTTGTTCCCAGTATTACCAAAAATATTATCTCTATTCCTGCTCTTGTCAGGAAAGGGTTTTCCTTTGAATGCAAGATTTCAAAGTGTTATCTTACTCTTGATAATATTGTTTATGCTACTGGTTCAATTAACAATGGGTTATTCATGTTGGACATGGAATATTCTATACAGAACATTGATAATAAGAAAGCCAAGTATGCTGATGACAGCACCTTGCTATGGCATAGTCGTTTAGGCCATATTAACAAGAAACGCATTAAGCGGTTGCATGATAATGGACTGCTGGGATCATTCTCCTATGAGGAGATTGATACATGCAAAGCTTGTTTATTGGGTAAAATGACGAAGTCTCCTTTTCCTCACAAAGGTCAAAGGGCTTCAGGTTTACTTGACCTTATACACAGTGATATGTGTAGGCCGTTTAGTAAACATGCCAGAGGTGGCTATTCATACTTCATTACCTTTACTGATGATTTCAGTAGATATGGGTATGTCTATCTAATGAGACATAAGAGTGAATCTTTTGACAAGTTCAAAGAGTTCAGAAATAAAGTACAGAATCAGCTAGGCCGAAATATCAAGGCACTTCGTTCTGATCGAGGTGGAGAATACTTGAGTCATGCGTTTACTAACTATCTGAAGGAGTGTGGGATTATCTCACAGCTCAGTCCGCCAGGAACACCGCAATGGAATGGTGTGTCCGAGAGGAGAAATAGAACGTTACTATACATGGTTCGTTCTATGATGAGTCAGGCTACTCTACCTTACTCCTTTTGGGGTTTTGCACTGGAAACAGCTGCAAAGGTACTAAACCGAGTGCCATCCAAGGCAGTTTCAAAGACGCCATATGAGTTATGGTATGGGAAACAGCCGAGCTTGACATTTATCAGGATCTGGGGCTGCGAGGCTTATGTTAAAAAGCTCGCCTCTGGGAAACTAGAGAGCAGATCTGACAAATGCATCTTTGTCGGTTACCCTAAGGAAACTAAGGGTTATTATTTCTACGATCCCAAAGAGAACAAGGTTTTTGTTGCTCGGACGGCCATTTTTCTTGAGAAGGAGTTTCTTCTGCAAGAGGCCAGTGGGAGAGAAATAAAGTTGGATGAGCCTGAGCCGGTAGAACAGGTTATTGAACAACCTGAGGCTCAGATATCACGGGAACCGCAAAGATCGGGAAGGATCCGTCGACAGCCTGAGCGCTATGACGGAGTCTACATTATTGACAATGATGAACCCCTCACTTATGCGGATGCGGTCAGTGGACCAGAGTCAGCGAGATGGCTTGAAGCTATGCGAGCCGAGATGGACTCCATGTCAGATAACCAAGTTTGGGATTTGGTTGATTCGCCTCCGGGAGTAATCCCTATAGGCTGTAAATGGATCTTCAAGAAGAAGATTGACATGGATGGTAACGTGGTTACCTATAAAGGCAGGCTAGTTGCGAAAGGTTTCAAACAAATCTACGTGATAGATTATGATGAAAGTTTCTCACCTGTAGCCATGTTTAAGTCTATTCGGATTCTTTTCGCGATAGCAGCATATTACGATTATGAGATCTGGCAGATGGATGTGAAGACAGCTTTCCTTAATGGAAATCTGGATGAGGATGTGTATATGACACAACCAGAAGGTTTCACTAATCCATCAGATCGTCATAAGATATGCAAGTTAAAGAGGTCTATTTATGGACTTAAACAAGCATCAAGAAGCTGGAATATTCGTTTTGATGAATCAATCAGTGAATTTGGTTTCATCAAGAATGAGGATGACCCGTGTGTATATAAGAGGTTTAGTGGGAGCGTGATTACTTTCCTAGTCCTCTACGTCGATGATATCTTGATCATTGGAAATGACATTCCTGAAATGCATGCGGTTAAGGCATGGTTAAGGAAATGTTTCCAGATGAAAGATTTAGGAGAAGCAGCCTATGTATTAGGTGTGAAGTGTTGGGGTATGCCCTTAAGGCTAATGTTTGAGGCCTTGGGATTGTATCAGTATCATGTAATAAACTGTTATGTTTATAAAGGCATGGTTGTTATTCAGGTTGTTACCTTGTCTGCTGTAATAAGTGTTCTTCTGAATAATGTCTCAAAGCTGTTCAGCTAGGCTGACAGGCAATAAAGTCCTTAGTCGATATATCTTGGTGAACATGAGACAGCCTTGATATGGTTAAGACTAATATGTGTTCTAATCTTATAGGATGCTTCGAGCATGGAATAAGATGTAGACTCATGGGTACATTGGATGTACTGGACAGACCCTACTAGGATATTCAATTGTTTGTCACAATGTGAATAATCCTTGAATGTAACAAGTGGCACATTTCCTCTGACTTGAGATCACTTGTGTTTTCTAAATGATGATTGTCATTGTTTTGAGGTAGTTCAATATCATTTGAAACATAATGGTTGTAGACTATCTTGGATGATGAGCTTGAGTCAGGTTAGGGCACTAGTGATAGACATAGGATTGTCGTCTCCTTGTTTAAGGAGTGTGATGTTCTAAAGGGGCCCCCTGGATGAGATGATTGAGAAAGTGTATGGCCATACCCAGGTGACTATGTTCATCTGATCTAATCATGCTCATCATATTGGAGTTACAAGCTTGACACGCTTGTCCAATAAGAACATCCAGTGGCAAAGGAAAAATGTATGCTTTGTGAGTTGATTCGCACTTGTGTTGTTTTTGGGTGTAGTCTTGGAAGGCTCTTTCCTTTATATTGGGAGACAGTGATGTGTTGCTAGATACCCCTCACTGATCGTGATGACGTGAGTTATCGTTACCGACATTTAAAGGAAACCCTCAGGGTCGCACAATTTGATGATATGGCTTACTTAAGTCAGATCGTGTGGACTGAATTGTTTGAGTTCAGTTTAAAGGGATTTAATCTCTGATTGTGAGTGAGATCTGGTCTGATCATGTTTGATTGATTAGGGCTTCAGATCGGTAAGCTTCGATCGAGAGATTGGATGCTAGATTGGTCAGATCAGGAGCATCAAGAGATTGACGGTCAGATCAAGAACCTAAGTGTTTATTATGGTCTGGACTGAATGCTTGGCTTATTTGGTTATTGAACCGAACCAAAGTGAACCGGCTCATGAATGAGCGCATGGTTCAAGGGTGAAGAGAAGTTTGCGCTTGGGGTAAACCCATGGTCGCATGAGTGCATGAACGTGGGAGTGTTTCTATTTTTAGAAACCATGACTCCTAAACGTGACATCGCCTCACGTTACTCCTCTCACACGCCTATTGTCGCTCCTTCCTCTCGTCGCTTGCTCATTCGAGAGTGCATGTGGTGTTGACGAAAGGAGAAGGAAGTTTTTCGCCAAGCCAAGAAGATCTCATCCCTTCCATACGAGAAGGATACTTGGACGATCCTTGCTAGCACAAGGGACGACAAGAAGAAGCTATACCTCATCTTGTGTGCGACAATTTGGAGGAGACCTCTCTTGTTCTCTAGCTTCCAAGACGCCATCTAGAAATGGCTATGGTATGGTTCTATCACTACTATACAATCGGTTTTGTTAATCATAATACCATGCAAGATCTAGAAACCCCCTTTCCGTTGCTTTCATTCTTTATATGCGCCTATGATTTAGGGTTTCGCCCCCTTGTGGGAAACTTTCAAATGGTATCAGAGCCAGGTTAACGCATGTTTTATGATTGCTTAAGCCCTTTTGTGATCCTTGTTTGTGAATAACGCTTAGATCTTGATTACATGCGCAAATACATGTTAAGTTGTCATAATCGAAACTTGTATGTTTGTCTTGGCGCATGTATGTTGGCGCATTTTAATTGTTGTTGTTTTATCAAAACTATTATAACATGCGCGACTCACTAGATCTACGGCCTTGCATTAAACCCTTAGACGGGTTATTAGGGTTGAAGTCACCCCCTAGGTTAGATCCAAAAGTCTAATCAGACCATCTGACAGCCTTGATGGGTTGACCAGGTAGCACCTATGCGCAAGCACGTGGTGGCTACAGGTCGGCTGCAGACAGGCGTGTAGCGATGTCTGATTGAGACAACCTATGAACGCACATGAGTTAGGCCCGGGCTCACACCCGCTTGCCAGACCTCATTGTGGTTGTTCAGCCCTGGCGCATGCATGGTTGACCTTATGGTCGACTCAAGTCAGTTAGGACTTGGTGCATGTAAGGGCAGTGGATCTGACTAGGTTGGATGAGTGGATCCCTAGTAATGGACCGTTGTAAGGTTGTAGGGCATATAAGCAAAATAAAATTGATGCCCATGGGGTTTTTCGAAAATTTTATTTTAATGACTGGATCACATGATGATTGATGCCATGTGTTTGTCTATTTATTCTTATGTGGGCTGCCCATGTTAATTCTGTGCTGTGCTGGGGCCTGCGTGCCTGTATTAATTTTGTAAATTAATTTTAGATTGTGATCTGCGAATCACATTGCTTTTAATTTATAAAATGTAATTGACCTGCGTGTCAATCTTGTCTAGATAGTTAAATTTGTAATTTAATTAGACAAGAGCACAGAGCACACTTGGCAGAGGCGCTTGCAGCAGTGGCTTGACCAGGTGGGAGGTCCAGGGTTCGACTTTGGGACCAGGCGCGTTTACCTGGTGGGCGCACCTCAGCTGCAAATGGCGCTTGGGCCCTGGTTTGGGCCAGATGAGCAACAAAAGCCCCATGAAGCAAAAGCAAGTGAAGACTTAAGTTCTTAAGGTCTTACTAGGGCTATGGGCTTTTACCACATAAGATTCATGCTTTCTTTTATTGCTTATATAAGTAGAACAGCATGTTTTAATTTATCTTCTGCTATCACCATAGGAATTGCATGATAGTGAGGAAGATAAAAGACCGTTAAAATCCAACGCTAAAATATCAAGCTCGTAAGCCTTCTGACGCGAAACCTCACTGTTCTGACTATCGTTGGAGCCGTGTTGTACCCACTCAGTGGGCACGTCCATCTATCTTCAGACGGTGCGGGATTACACCTGCGTGTTACAGAGTAGGGATTTATCCCTTCTCGTTGCTCAGCATAGCACGTGGTGGTCCAGGGAGTAGGTCGGGTCAGCTTGACCATGTAGGCTACATATGTGGCGCATATGGTAGCACATGGGGGCAGCCATCTGTGGGGTCAGAGATTGTGTTGTACCAACTCAGTTGGCACAGTCTGCTGGACTGCCCAGATGAAGGGGAATCGCACGGGTTGGCGATTGGCTGGGACAGCCTACCAGAGATTAGTGCTTGTACTCTCTGTGCATCTTATCTCGCCTGAGCTGGACGCGGAGACCAAGTATGAAATCTGGATCCCATCTCACTAAAAGAGTGTTTACTCTTTCGGACTGTTTAATGGATTTTTCAGTCAGATAAAATAGTGAGAAAAAGAATCTTTCTTAAGTCCTGATTGATTCTTAACATTGATACTGACCTTGCTGTTCTTGCATTGTTGTAGATACCTGCAGCAACGAACACCATGAACTTCAATGTGCGATCCCTACTGGAAAGGGAGAAGTTTGCTGGGCCGAACTTCTCTGACTGGTTTGGACACCTTAAGATTGTTCTTAAGGCAGAGAGGAAACTGTATGTCCTCGAGACGGCTATACCGCCTCAGCCCGCTCCGAACGCCGCAAGGGCGGTTCGGGAAGCCTATGAAAAGCACGTCAATGATAGCATTGATGTCGCTTGCATGATGTTAGCGTCTATGACGCCACCGCTGCAGCGTCAGCATGAGGATATGTCTGCTATAGACATGATAGCAAACCTCAAGATGCTGTATGCTGCACAGGCGAGGACAGAACGCTATAATTTGACAAAGCTGTTCTTTCAGAGCAAACTGGCTGAAGGGAGCCTAGTGGGAGCTCACGTGCTCAAGATGATTGGGCACAAGGAGGCTCTAGAGAAACTGGGGCATACCATCAATCAGGAGCTTGCTGTAGACATTATTCTGCAGTCTCTCCCGCCCTCTTTCGATGCGTTCATTATTAATTTTAATATGAACAAAATCGATTGTACTCCGGCAGAGCTGCTGAATATGCTCCTCACTACTGAGGAGACTCTGAAGGGAAAGCCTTCGACCTCTGTCTTAATGGTTCCTTCCAGGAACAAGAAGAAGGGGAAGAAGGGCAAAGCCCCTGTCAAGAGCTACAGCAAGGCTCTGAAGCAGAAGGTGAAGCGGTCCAAGGAATACAGGTGTTTCCACTGTGGCCAGCTGGGTCACTGGAAAAAGGACTGTAAAGCGCTCCAAGGAGATAAGAGGGGAAGCTTCGCTTCTGGCTCAGGTATTTATGTGACTGAGGTCATGTTTTCATCTTCTTCTATATCATGGGTGTTGGACACTGCATGTGGAGTTCACATTTGTTCAAATGTACAGGAACTCAATAGAAGAAGACAGGTGGGACAGCATGAGGTGGACCTACGCGTTGGAAACGGGGCACGGGTTGCTGCTGTTGCTGTAGAGACTATTTCATTTCTTTACCATCTGGAATTGTATTGGAACTAGACAATTGTTATTTTGTTCCCAGTATTACTAAAAATATTATCTCCATTCCTGCTCTTGTCAGGAAGGGATTTTCCTTTGAATGCAACATTTCAAAGTGTGTTTTATCTTTTGATAATATTGTTTATGCAACTGGTTCAATTAACAATGGGTTATACATGTTGGACATGGAATGTTCTATACAAAATATTGATAATAAGAAAGCCAAGTATGCTGATGACAGCACCTTGCTATGGCATAGTCGTTTAGGCCATATTAACGAGAAACGCATTAAGCGGTTGCATGATCATGGACTGCTGGGATCATTCTCCTATAAGGAGATTGGTACATGCAAAGCTTGTTTGATGGGTAAAATGACGAAGTCACCTTTTCCTCACAAAGGTCAAAGGGCTTCAGGTTTACTTGACCTTATATACAGTGATGTGTGTGGGCCATTTAGTAAACATGCCAGAGGTGGCTATCAGTACTTCATTACCTTTACTGATGATTTCAGTAGATATGGGTATGTCTATTTAATGAGACATAAAAGTGAATCTTTTGACAAGTTCAAAGAGTTCAAGAATGAAGTACAAAATCAGCTAGGCCGAAATATCAAGGCACTTCGCTCAGATCGAGGTGGAGAATACCTAAGTCATGCGTTTACTGACTATTTAAAGGAGTGTGGGATTATCTCACAGCTCACTCCGCCAGGAACACCACAATGGAATGGTGTGTCCGAGAGGAGAAATAGAACGTTACTTGATATGGTTCGTTCTATGATGAGTCAGGCTACTCTTCCATACTCCTTTTGGGGTTTTGCACTGGAAACAGCTGCAAAGGTACTAAACCGAGTGCCATCCAAGGCCGTTTCAAAAACGCCATATGAATTATGGTATGGGAAATAGCCAAGCTTGACGTTTATCAGGATCTGGGGCTGCGAGGCTTATGTCAAAAAGCTCGCCTCTGGGAAACTAGAGAGCAGATCTGACAAATGCATCTTTGTCGGTTACCCTAAGGAAACTAAGGGTTATTATTTCTACGATCCCAAAGAGAACAAGGTTTTTGTTGCTCGGACGGCCATATTTCTTGAGAAGGAGTTTCTTCTGCAAGAGGCCAGTGGGAGAGAAATAAAGCTGGATGAGAATCCAGAGGAAGGACAAAGTGATCAAGCAGAGTTGGATGAGCCTGAGCCGGTAGAACAGGTTATTGAACAACCTGAGGCTCAGATATCACGGGAACCGCGAAGATCGGGAAGGATCCGTCGACAGCCTGAGCGCTATGACGGAGTCTACATCATTGATAATGATGAACCCCTCACTTATGCGGATGCGGTCAGTGGACCGGAGTCAGCGAGATGGCTTGAAGCTATGCGCGCCGAGATGGACTCCATGTCAGATAACCAAGTTTGGGATTTGGTTGATCCGCCTCCGGGAGTAATCCCTATAGGCTGTAAATGGATCTTCAAGAAGAAGTTTGACATGGATGGTAACGTAGTTACTTATAAAGGCAGGCTTGTTGCGAAAGGTTTCAAACAAATCTACGGGATAGATTATGATGAAACTTTCTCACCTATAGCCATGTTTAAGTCTATTCGGATTCTTTTCGCGATAGCTGCATATTATGATTATGAGATCTGGCAAATGGATGTGAAAACAGCTTTCCTTAATGGAAATCTGGATGAGGATGTGTACATGACACAACCTGAGGGTTTCACTGATCCATCAGATCGTCATAAGATATGCAAGTTAAAGAAGTCTATTTATGGACTTAAGCAAGCATCAAGAAGCTGGAACATTCGTTTTGATGAATCAGTCACTGAATTTGGTTTCATCAAGAACGAGGATGACCCGTGTGTATATAAGAGGTTTAGTGGGAGCGTGATTACTTTCCTAGTCCTCTACGTCGATGATATCTTGATCATTGGAAATGACATTCCTGAAATGCATGCAGTTAAGGCATGGTTAAGGAAATGTTTCCAGATGAAAGATTTAGGAGAAGCAGCCTATATATTAGGTGTGAAGATCTACAGGGATAGATCTAAGAGGCTTCTCGGGCTGTGCCAGAGTACTTACATCGATAAAATCCTAGAGAGATTTCATTTAGAGAATTCTAAACGAGGATATCTTCCAGTTAGACATGGTCTGAATCTTTCGAAGAGTCAGTGTCCACAAACACAGACTGAGAAAGATGAAATGGACAATACGCCTTATGCTTCGGCTATTGGTTCCATTATATATGCGATGTTGTGTACTCGCCCAGACGTCGCTTACGGGTTAAGCGTGACCAGTCGGTTCCAAAGTAATCCAGGTCAGGCACACTGGATTGCAGTCAAGAATATCTTAAAATATCTTCGGAGGACCAAAGATATGTTCTTGATATATGGTGGTCAGGAAGAACTCAGTATTGAAGGATATACTGATGCTTCGTTCCAGTCTGACCAGGATGATTTTCGATCGCAATCAGGCTATGTTTTTAGCTTGAATGGAGGAGCAGTGGTGTGGAAGAGTTTCAAACAGTCAACTGTTGCTGATTCCACAACAGAAGCCGAGTATGTTGCAGCCTCGGAAGCATCCAAGGAGGCAGTGTGGATTCGTAAGTTCGTGAGAGAACTTGGTGTTGTTCCTTCAAGTGCAGATCCTTTGGTTATCTTCTGTGATAACACTGGAGCAATCGCACAAGCAAAGGAACCACGGTCGCACCAGAAGTCCAAGCACATACAGAGACGGTTTCACTTGATCAGGGAGATCATAGATCGTGGCGAGATCAAAATCTGCAAGGTTCATACAGATGACAATCTGGCAGACCCGCTTACCAAGCCTCTGGCGCAGCAGAAGCATGAGAAGCACTGTAATAACATGGGTTTGAGATGTCTCAACCATTAGATTAAGTGCAAGTGGGAGATTGTTGGGGTATGCCCTTAAGGCTAATGTTTGAGGCCTTGGGATTGTATCAGTATCATGTAATAAACTGTTATGTTTATAAAGGCATGGTTGTTATTCAGGTTGTTACCTTGTCTGCTGTAATAAGTGTTCTTCTGAATAATGTCTCAAAGCTGTTCAGCTAGGCTGACAGGCAATAAAGTCCTTAGTCGATATATCTTGGTGAACATGAGACAGCCTTGATATGGTTAAGACTAATATGTGTTCTAATCTTATAGGATGCTTCGAGCATGGAATAAGATGTAGACTCATGGGTACATTGGATGTACTGGACAGACCCTACTAGGATATTCAATTGTTTGTCACAATGTGAATAATCCTTGAATGTAACAAGTGGCACATTTCCTCTGACTTGAGATCACTTGTGTTTTCTAAATGATGATTGTCATTGTTTTGAGGTAGTTCAATATCATTTGAAACATAATGGTTGTAGACTATCTTGGATGATGAGCTTGAGTCAGGTTAGGGCACTAGTGATAGACATAGGATTGCCGTCTCCTTGTTTAAGGAGTGTGATGTTCTAAAGGGGCCCCCTGGATGAGATGATTGAGAAAGTGTATGGCCATACCCAGGTGACTATGTTCATCTGATCTAATCATGCTCATCATATTGGAGTTACAAGCTTGACACGCTTGTCCAATAAGAACATCCAGTGGCAAAGGAAAAATGTATGCTTTGTGAGTTGATTCGCACTTGTGTTGTTTTTGGGTGTAGTCTTGGAAGACTCTTTCCTTTATATTGGGAGACAGTGATGTGTTGATAGATACCCCTCACTGATCGTGATGACGTGAGTTATCGTTACCGACATTTAAAGGAAACCCTCAGGGTCGCACAATTTGATGATATGGCTTACTTAAGTCAGATCGTGTGGACTGAATTGTTTGAGTTCAGTTTAAAGGGATTTAATCTCTGATTGTGAGTGAGATCTGGTCTGATCATGTTTGATTGATTAGGGCTTCAGATCGGTAAGCTTCGATCGAGAGATTGGATGCTAGATTGGTCAGATCAGGAGCATCAAGAGATTGACGGTCAGATCAAGAACCTAAGTGTTTATTATGGTCTGGACTGAATGCTTGGCTTATTTGGTTATTGAACCGAACCAAAGTGAACCGGCTCATGAATGAGCGCATGGTTCAAGGGTGAAGAGAAGTTTGCGCTTGGGGTAAACCCATGGTCGCATGAGTGCATGAACGTGGGAGTGTTTCTATTTTTAGAAACCATGACTCCTAAACGTGACATCGCCTCACGTTACTCCTCTCACACGCCTATTGTCGCTCCTTCCTCTCGTCGCTTGCTCATTCGAGAGTGCATGTGGTGTTGACGAAAGGAGAAGGAAGTTTTTCGCCAAGCCAAGAAGATCTCATCCCTTCCATACGAGAAGGATACTTGGACGATCCTTGCTAGCACAAGGGACGACAAGAAGAAGCTATACCTCATCTTGTGTGCGACAATTTGGAGGAGACCTCTCTTGTTCTCTAGCTTCCAAGACGCCATCTAGAAATGGCTATGGTATGGTTCTATCACTACTATACAATCGGTTTTGTTAATCATAATACCATGCAAGATCTAGAAACCCCCTTTCCGTTGCTTTCATTCTTCATATGCGCCTATGATTTAGGGTTTCGCCCCCTTGTGGGAAACTTTCATGAAGATCTACAGGGATAGATCTAAGAGGCTTCTCGGGCTGTGCCAGAGTACTTACATCGATAATGTCCTGGAGAGATTTCATTTAGAGAATTCTAAAAGGGGATATCTTCCAGTCAGACATGGTATGAATCTTTCGAAGAGTCAGCGTCCACAAACACAGACTGAGAAAGATGAAATGGACAATACGCCTTATGCTTCGGCTATTGGGTCCATAATGTATGCGATGTTGTGTAATCGCCCTGACGTCGCTTACGGGTTAAGCGTGACCAGTCGGTTCCAAAGTAATCCAGGTATGGCGCACTGGATTGCAGTCAAGAACATTTTAAAATATCTGCGGAGGACCAAAGATATGTTCTTGATATATGGTGGTCAAGAAGAACTCAGTATAGAAGGATATACTGACGCTTCGTTCCAGTCTGACCAGGATGATTTCCGATCGCAATCAGGCTATGTCTTTAGCTTGAATGGTGGAGCAGTGGTGTGCAAGAGTTTCAAACAGTCAACTGTTGCTGATTCCACAACAGAAGCCGAGTATGTTGCAGCCTCGGAAGCATCCAAGGAGGCAGTGTGGATTCGTAAGTTCGTGAGAGAACTTGGTGTTGTTCCTTCGAGTGCAGATCCTTTGGTTATCTTCTGTGATAACACTGGAGCAATCGCACAAGCAAAGGAACCGCGGTCGCACCAGAAGTCCAAGCACATACAGAGACGGTTTCATTTGATCAGGGAGATCATTGATCGTGGCGAGATCAAAGTGTGCAAGGTTCATACAGATGACAATCTGGCAGACCCGCTTACCAAGCCTCTGGCGCAGCAGAAGCATGAGAAGCACTGTAATAATATGGGTTGGAGATTTCTCAACCATTAGATTAAGTGCAAGTGGGAGATTGTTGGGGTATGCCCTTAAGGCTAATGTTTGAGGCCTTGGGATTGTAAAAGTATCATGTAATAAACTCTTGTGTTTATAAAGGCATGGTTATTATTCAGTTTGTTACCTTGTCTGCAGTAATAAGTGTACTTCTGAATAATGTCTCAATGCTGTTCAGCTAGGCTGACATGCAGTAAAGTCCTTAGTCGATATATCTTGGTGAACATGAGACAGCCTTGATATGGTTAAGACTAATATGTGTTCTAATCTTATAGGATGCTTCGAGAATGGAATAAGATGTAGACTCATGGGTGCATTGGATGTACTGGACAGACCCTACTAGGATATTCAATTGCTTGTCACAATATGAATAAATCCTTGAATGTAACAAGTGGCACATTTCCTCTGACTTGAGATCACTTGTGTTTTCTAAATGATGATTGTCATTGTTTTGAGGTAGTTCAATATCATTTGAAACATAATGATTATAGACTATCTTGGATGATGAGCTTGAGTCAGGTTAGGGCACTGGTGATAGACATAGGATTGCTGTCTCCTTGTTTAAGGAGTGTGATGTTCTAAAGGGGCCCCCTAGATGAGATGATTGAGAAAAGAGTATGGCCATACGCAGGTGACTATGTTCATCTGATCTAATCATGCTCATCATATTGGAGTTACAGGCTTGACATGCTTGTCCAATAAGAACATCCAGTGGCAAAGGAAAGATGCATGCCTTGTGAGTTAGATTCACACTTGTGCTGTGGTTTGGGTGTAGTCTTGGAAGACTCTTTCCTTTCTATCGGGAGACAGTGATGTGTTGCTAGATACCCCTCTCTGATCGTGATAACGAAAGTTATCGTTACCGACATTTAAAGGAAACCCTCAGGGTCGCATAATTTGATGATATGGCTTACTTAAGTCAGATCGTGTGGACTGAATTGTTTGGGTTCAGTTTAAAGGGATTTAATCTCTGATTGTAAGTGAGATCTAGTCTGATCATGTTTGATTGATTAGGGCTTCAGATCGGTAAGCTTCGATTGAGAGAATAGATGCTAGATCGGTGAGATCAGAAGCATCAAGAGATCAGCGGTCAGATCAAGAACCTTAGGGTTCAATTGTGATCTAGGCTAAGTCGCTTGGTTTATTTGGTCATTGAGCCAAATGAAATTGAACCGGCTCATGGGTTGAGCGCATGGTTCAAAGAGAAGAGGTAAATGCGGTTTGTTCATGATCGCATGAACGCATGAACTTATGGTTTTGCTATTTTTGGAAGATGCGTTTCCAAGATTGAAAACGCCTCCACGTTCATGAGTTGCGTTACACTCTTGCTCGCATCTTGCTCTTTCGTCGCCTCAAGCATTCATCTTGCGTAGTGAAGGTGGACGAAAGAAGGAGCAAGAAATCGCCAAGCAAAGAAGGTCTCCTTCCCTTCCATTCGACAAGCACTTCTTGGAGCCTTGCTAGCACAAGGAGCACCAAGGAAAAGTAGGCGACATCAATTGTGTGCGTCACCGTTGGAGGAGATCTCTCTTGCTCTCTCCTTCCAAGACACCATCCAAGAGATGGCGATGGTATGGATCCTTCTCTTGTCAATTCTAATGTGTGAAAGTTGATCATATGCGATATTAAGATCTCTTGAAACCCTAGCTTCCATGCGAAATTTATACATGCGCCACCAATAGGGTTTCGCCCCCCTCTTGAAAGGGGTTCTTCACTTTTGACAAGTTCAAAGAGTTCAAGAATGAAGTACAGAATCAGCTAGGCCGAAATATCAAGGCACTTCATTCTGATCGAGGTGGAGAATACCTAAGTCGAGAGTTTACTGACTATCTGAAGGAGTGTGGGATTATCTCACAGCTCACTCCGCCAGGAACACCGCAATGGAATGGTGTGTCCGAGAGGAGAAATAGAACATTACTTGATATGGTTCGTTCTATGATGAGTCAAGCTGCTCTACCTTACTCCTTTTGGGGATTTGCACTGGAAACAGCTGCAAAGGTACTAAACCGAGTGCCATCCAAGGCAGTTTCAAAGACTCCATATGAGTTATGGTATGGGAAACAGCCTAGCTTGACATTTATCAAGATCTGGGGTTGCGAGGCTTATGTCAAAAAGCTCGCCTCTAGGAAACTAGAGAGCAGATCTGAGAAATGCATCTTTGTCGGTTACCCTAAGGAAACTAAGGGTTATTATTTCTACGATCCCAAAGAGAACAAGGTATTTGTTGCTCGGACGGCTATTTTTCTTGAGAAGGAGTTTCTTCTGCAAGAGGCCAGTGGGAGAGAAATAAAGCTGGATGTGAATCCAGAAGAAGGACAAAGTAGTCAAGCACAGATGGATGAGCCTGAGCCGGTAGAACAGGTTATTGAACAACCTGAGGCTCAGATATCACGGGAACCGCGAAGATCGGGAAGGATCCGTCGACAGCCTGAGCGCTATGACGGAGTCTACATCATTGATCATGATGAACCCCTTACTTATGTGGATGCGGTCAGTGGACCGGATTCAGCTAGATGGCTTGAAGCTATGCGAGCCGAGATGGACTCCATGTCAGATAACCAAATCTGGGATTTGGTTGATCCGCCTCCAGGAGTGATCCCTATAGGCTGTAAATGGATCTTCAAGAAGAAGATTGACACGGATGGTAACGTGGTTACCTATAAGGGCAGGCTAGTTGCGAAAGGTTTCAAACAAATCTACGGGATAGATTATGATGAAACTTTCTCTCCTGTAGCCATGTTCAAGTCTATTCGGATTATACTTGCGATAGCGGCATATTATGATTATGAGATCTGGCAAATGGATGTGAAGACCACTTTCCTTAATGGAAAACTGGATGAGGATGTGTATATGACACAACCTGAAGGTTTCACCAATCCATCAGATCGTCATAAAATATGCAAGTTAAAGAAGTCTATTTATGGACTTAAGCAAGCATCTAGAAGCTGGAATATTCGTTTTGATGAATCAATCTGTGAGTTTGGTTTCATCAAGAACGAAGATGACCCGTGTGTATATAAGAGGTTTAGTGGGAGCGTGATTACTTTCCTAGTCCTCTACGTCGATGATATCTTAATCATTGGAAACGATATTCCTGAACTGCATGCTGTTAAAGCATGGTTAAGGAAATGTTTCCAGATGAAAGATTTAGGAGAAGCAGCCTATGTGTTAGGTGTGAAGATCTACAGGGATAGATCTAAGAGGCTTCTCGGGCTGTGCTAGAGTACTTACATCGATAACTTCCTGGAGAGATTCCATTTAGAGAATTCTAAAAGAGGATATCTTCCGGTCAGACATGGTCTGAATCTTTCGAAGAGTCAGTGTCCACAAACACAGACTGAGAAAGATGAAATGGACAATACGCCTTATGCTTCGGCTATTGGGTCCATTATGTATGCGATGTTGTGTACTCGCCCAGACGTCGCTTACGGGTTAAGCGTGACCAGTCGGTTCCAAAGTAATCCAGGTCAGGCGCACTGGATTGCAGTCAAGAACATTTTAAAATATCTGCGGAGGACCAAAGATATGTTCTTGGTATATGGAGGTCAGGAAGAACTCAGTATTGAAGGATATACTGACGCTTCGTTCCAATCTGACCAGGATGATTTCCGATCGCAATCAGGCTATGTTTTTAGCTTGAATGGTGGAGCAGTGGTGTGGAAAAGTTTCAAACAGTCTATCGTTGCTGATTCCACAACAGAAGCCGAGTATGTTACAGCCTCAGAAGCATCAAAGGAGGCAGTGTGGATTCGTAAGTTCGTTCAGGAACTTGGTGTTGTTCCTTCGAGTGCAGATCCTTTGGTTATCTTCTGTGATAACACTGGAGCAATCGCACAAGCAAAGGAACCACGGTCGCACCAGAAGTCCAAGCACATACAGAGACGGTTTCATTTGATCCGGGAGATCATTGATCGAGGCGAGATCAAAGTCTGCAAGGTTCATACAGATGACAATCTGGCTGACCCGCTTACCAAGCATCTGGCGCAGCAGAAGCATGAGAAACACTGTAATAATATGGGTTTGAGATTTCTCAACCATTAGATTAAGTGCAAGTGGGAGATTGTTGGGGTATGCCATTAAGGCTAATGTTTGAGGCCTTGGGATTGTATCAGTATCATGTATAAACTCTTATGTTTATAAAGGCAATGGTTGTTATTCAGGTTGTTGTATTATCTGCTGCAATACATATACTTCTGAATAATGTCTCAATGCTGTTCAGCTTGGCTGACATGCATTTTTGTCCTTAGTCGAGATATCTTGGTGAACATGAGACAGCCTTGATATGATTGAGACTAATATGTATTCTAATCTTATGGGATGCTTCGAGCATGGAATAAGATGTAGACTCATGGGTACATTGGATGTACTGGACAGACCCTACTAGGATATTCAATTGCTTGTCACAATGTGAATAATCCTTGAATGCAACAAGTGGCACATGTCCTCTGACTTGAGATCACTTGTGTTTCTAAATGATGATTGTCATTGTTTTGAGGTAGTTCAATATCATTTGAAACATAATGGTTATAGATTATCTTGGATAATGATCATGAGTCATGTTAGGGCACTAGTGATAGATATAGGATTGCCGTCTCCTTAATTGGAGTGTGATGTTCTAAAGGGGCCCCCTAGATGAGATGATTGAGAAAGTGTATGGCCATACCCAGGTGACTATGTTCATCTGATCTAATCATGCTCGTCATATTGGAGTTACAAGCTTGACACGTTTGTCCAATAAAGAACATCCAGTGGCAAAGGAAGCTTGTTTGCCTTGTGAGTTGGATTCACACTTGTGCTGTGGTTTGGGTGTAGTCTTGGAAGACTCTTTTCTTTATATTGGGAGACAGTGATGTGTTGCTAGATACCCCTCACTGATCGTGATAACGTAAGTTATCGTTACCGACATTTAAAGGAAACCCTTAGGGTCGCACAATTTGATGATATGGCTGACTTAAGTCAGATCGTATGGACTGAATTGTTTTGGTTCAGTTTAAAGGGATTTAATCTCTGATTGTAAGTGAGGTCTGGTCTGATCATGTTTGATTGATTAGGGCTTGAGATCGGTAAGCTTCGATCGAGAGAATGGATGCTAGATCGGTGAGATCAGCAACATCAAGAGATCAACGGTCAGATCAAGAACCTTAGGGTTTAATGTGATCTGGGCTAATGGCTTGGGTTAATTGGTCTTTGAACCAGACCAAAGTGAACCGGCTCATCAAGTGAGCGCATGGTTCAAAGGGAAAAAAAAAAGAGATTTGCGACTTGTTCAATTGGTGTGAACAAGTGAACGTTGAGGCTTTGCTATTTTTAGCTAGCATGTTCTCTAACGTGACCACGCCTCACGTTCACGCCAAGCAACTCTATTCTCGCCTTTTGTTCTTCTCTCTCGACGCCAAGACTTTCGTGAGGTGAGAAGAGGTAGACAAAAAGGAGAAGGTCTCGCCAAGCAAAGGATTCTCTTCCCTTCCATTCGACAAGGACTCCTTAGAACCTTGCTAGCACAAGGAGCACCAAGGGAGTAGGCGATCACATCTTGTGTGCGAGCCATTTGGAGGAGAAGCACTTGAGTCTCTTCTTCCTAGACACCATCCATACAATGGCATCTGTATGGTTCTTTTCATTGTATAAGATTTATGTTGATCATACTATCTGCAAAGATCCTAGAAACCCCCTTCCGCTATGTCAAAACCTCCATATGCACCTATTAGGGTTTCGCCCCCCTTGTTAAGGGGACACTTCAGTTGCAGCTTCTATCTCAGACACAGACACCGACGCAGGGGCGGGGGTCTGAGTCTGGCTCGGGCTCGGGGGTTAGCTTGCCGGAGGACACCCATAGGCGCTATGCCTTGCTTGTGGGTGAATTCCAGCGGTTGGGCCCTAGCTCTTTTTATGGGAGTCCAGATTATCGGACGGCAGAGGACTGGCTTTTGGGCTTGGAGAAGATCTTCCAGGTGATGCGATGTTCAGATGAGGATAGACTATGCTTGGCCACTTATATGATGCGTGGAGACGCAGATGTGTGGTGGAAGAGTGAGCAGAGACTCGCGGTGGATAAATCTGAACCGGTGACGTGGCAATACTTCTTGTCCCGGTTCAATGAGAAGTTCTTTCCCACCAGCCTGGTTGAGGATAGGGAGGTGGAGTTTATCCACTTGGAACAAGGAGACATGACGGTGGATCAATATAACTTGAAGTTCTCAAAGCTTGGGAAGTATGCTCCACATTTGATAAATACTGAGGATAGACGAGCTAAGAAATTTCTCAGGGGTCTCAGAAGGGATATCAGACAGAAGGTAGGATTGCAGCACTTAGAGACTTATGCTGAGATGCTGGATCGTGCCCGCACCGCAGAGAGGTACATTCTGGAGGAGCAGGCCGAGACGGCCCTAGTTGTAGCCCCTTCAGCTGAGGCACCGGTTCCCCAGCATACTGGTGGAGGCAGTAGGAAATTTTAGAAGGGGAAGGACCAGAAGAAAGGTCGATACAGACCTCACCAGGGGAAAGGGATTCAGAGACCGCAGCAGGCATCTCAGCCACAGCCACAGCAGCGGGGTACTGATGGCCGGGTAGAGGACAGAGTTTGCTACCATTGTGGGGCCAAGGGTCACCTGAAGGCGGACTGCCACAAGAAGTCCGGGGCGTGCTTCAAGTGCGGAAAGGTGGGACACAGGATCAGAGATTGCACGGCGCCTGAGCCACAGATCCGGGGTACCGATAGACCCACTGTCCAGACCAGAGTCTATGCTATAGCAGAGAAGGACACTCAAGCTTCCCGATCTGTCGTGGAAGGTACTTTACATGTATTTGATCAGTTAGCTCGTATTTTGTTTGATCCGGGGTCCAATTTGTCCTTTGTGTCTGCTAACTTTGCTTCTAAACTACCTGTCTCACCTAGAGTGCTAGGTTACACAGTTTCAGTATGTACACCCCTGGGGGATAGTTTATCCACTGACATAGTCTACCCTGACTGTGTTATTCACGTAGAGCAGTACGAGTTTATAGTTGATTTGATACTGCTAGGCATGCAGGATTATGATTGATCCTAGGCATGGATTGTGTTGGGGTATGCCCTTAAGGCTAATGTTTGAGGCCTTGGGATTGTATCAGTATCATGTATAAACTCTTAAGTTTATAAAGGCAATGGTTGTTATTCAGTTTGTTACATCATCTGCTGCAATATGTATACTTCTGAATAATGTCTCAATGCTGTTCAGCTAGGCTGACATGCTATATGTCCTTAGTCGAGATATCTTGGTGAACATGAGACAGCCTTGATATGATTGAGACTAATATGTGTTCTAATCTTATAGGATGCTTCGAGCATGGAATAAGATGTAGACTCATGGGTACATTGGTTGTACTGGACAGACCCTACTAGGATATTCAATTGCTTGTCACAATGTGAATAATCCTTGTATGCAACAAGTGGCACATTTCCTCTGACTTGAGATCACTTGTGTTTCTAAATGATGGTTGTCATTGTTTTGAGGTAGTTCAATATCATTTGAAACATAATGGTTATAGACTATCTTGGATAATGATCATGAGTCAGGTTAGGGCACTAGTGATAGATATAGGATTGCCGTCTCCTTGATTGGAGTGTGATATTCTAAAGGGGCCCCCCTGGATGAGATGATTGAGAAAGTGTATGGCCATACCCAGATGACTGTGATCATCTGATCTAATCATGTTCATCATATTGGAGTTACAGGCTTGACTAGCTTGTCCAATAAGAACATCCAGTGGCAAAGGAAACTTGTATGCCTTGTGAGTAGATTCACACTTGTGCTGTGGTTTGGGTGTAGTCTTGGAAGACTCTTTCCTTTATATCGGGAGATAGTGATGTGTTGCTAGATACCCCTCACTGATCGTGATAACGTAAGTTATCGTTACCGACATTTAAAGGAAACCCTCAGGGTCGCACAATTTGATGTTATGGCTTACTTAAGTCAGATCGTGTGGACTGAATTGTTTGGGTTCAGTTTAAAAGGGATTTAATCTCTGATTGTAAGTGAGATCTGGTCTGATCATGTTTGATTGATTAGGGCTTGAGATCGGTAAGCTTTGATCGAGAGAATGGATGTTAGATCGGTGAGATCAGCAGCATCAGAGATGAGCGGTTAGATCTGGGACCATTGGGTCCAATTAGATCTAGACCATGACTTGGGCTATTTTGGTTTGGTCTTTGAACCAACCTTATTAGAACCGGTTCACTTAGGTGAACGCTTGGTTCAAAGAGAGTGGCGTATGCGATCGGTTCACTTGATGTAAACGCTTGATCGCATGAGAGTTGAAGGAGAGTTTATGGCTTGCTATTTTTAGAAACCACGCCCCACGTTCAATGTGAACGTTACTCTCGTCGCTCCTCTTCGCTCTTGTTCTCGTGTGGCTTGTGTCAACGAGAGATAGAGAAGCATTCGGCCAAGGAGAATTCGCCAAGCAACTCATCTCATCTTCCCTCACGGATCGAGACCTCTTGGAACCTTGCTAGCACAAGGAGTACCAAGGGAGTAGGCGACTTCTTCATCTAGTGTGCACATCCTTTGGAGGAGATCCTCTCGCTCTCTCTTCTTCCAAATCGCCATCCAAGCGAAATGGCTATGGTATGAATCCAATCTTTATGAAGTTGATCATGTGTTCTTGCTAATGATCTTATGAAACCCTTGATTCCGCATGAAATTTTATTTGTGCCACTTATTGGATTTCGCCCCCCCCCCCTCTAGAAAGGGGTCTTCAATTGGTATCAGAGCGCATGTTATTGCTTGATCATATGATTGCTTCATGTTAATATGTGATCCATGTTTGAGGTGAATAGATCTAGGGTTATCATCATGCGAAAAATTTTACATGTATGCATTGTCGCATGTTTATTCTTTGTGGCGCATGTATGATGCTTATGTTGTTGCGCATGTTGAATGTATAGTTTTTCTTAAAAACTTCATCCCTTGCGCGCCTCACTTAGATCTAAGCGCCTACTATATACCCTTAGACGGGTTGATGGGGTTGAAGTCATCCTCTAGGTTAGATCCAAAGAGTCTGATCAGACCATCTGACAGCCTAGATGGATCGACCAGATGGCACCTGTGCGCAAGCATGAGGTGGCTATTGGTCGATTGCATCACAGGCGTGTAGCGAGGTCTGGTTGAGACAACCATTGAACGCACATGAGTTAGGCCCGGGGTCACACCCGCTTGCCAGAACTCATGATGGTTGTTCAGCCCTTGGCGCATGCATGGTTGACCATTAGGTCAACTCAAGTCAGTTAGGACTTGGTGCATGCAAGGGCAGTGGATCAAACTAGACATGATGAGTGGATCCCTATCAATGGACCGTTGTAAGGTTGTAGGGCAGATAAGAAAATTAAAATGGATGACAATGGGTTTTTCAAAAATTTTTATTTTATTAGTAATGGATCACATGTTTGATTGGATGCCATGTGCTTGTTTATTTCATCTTATGTGGGTTGCCCTTTAATGTGTGCTGTGCTGGGGCCTGCGAGCCTTGTTAATTGTAAATTAATATTTATTTGTGATCTGCGAATCACATTGTGTTTAATTTATAAGTGTAATTGACCTGCGTGTCAATCTTGTCTAGATAGATTAATTTGTAATTTAATCAGACAAGAGCACAAAGCACACATGGCAGAGGCGCATGCAGCAGTGGCTTGACCAGGTGGGAAGTCTAGGGTTCGACCCTAGGACAGGCGCATTTTCCTGGTGGGCGCACCTTGAGCTGCAGTGGGCGCTTGGGCCCTGGGTTGGGCCAGATGAGAAGAAAAAGCCCCATGAAGAAAGCAAGTGAAGACTTAATTTAGGTTAAGGTCTTACTTAGGCTTAATGGGCTTTTACCACATAAGATCCATGCTTTCTTTTATTGTTTAATAATTAGAATTGCATGAGTTATTTATCTTCTGCTATAGCCATAGGATTTGCCTGATAGTAAGAAGATAAAAGACCGTTAAAATCCAACGCTAAATATCAAGCACGTAATGCCTTCTGGCGCGAAACCTCACTGTTCTGACTATCGTTGGGGCCGTGTTGTACCCACTCAGTGGGCACGCCCATCTATCTTCAGACGGTGTGTGATTTCACCTGCGTGTTACAGAGAAGGGATTTATCGCTTCTCGTTGCTCAGCATAGCACGTGGTGGTCCAGGGAGTAGGTCAGGTCAGCTTGACCATGTAGGCTACATATGGGGCATATGTTAGCTATATGGAGGCAGCCATCTGTGGGATCAGAGACTATGTTGTACCAACTCAGTTGGCACAGTCTGCTGGATTGCCCAGATGAAGAGGAATCGCACGGGTTGGCGATTGGCAGGGACTGCCTACCAGAGATTAGTGCTTGTACTCTCTGTGCATCTTATCTCGCCTGAGCAGGACGCGGAGACCAAGTATAAAATCTGGATCCCATCTCACTAAAAGAGTGTTACTCTTTCGGACTGTTTTAATGGATTTTTCAGTCAGATAAAATAGTGAGAAAAGAATCTTTCTTAAGTCCTGGATTGATTCTAAACATTGATACTGACCTTGCTGTTCTTGCATTGTTGTAGATTCCTGCAGCAACGAACACCATGAGCTTCAATGTGCGATCCCTACTGGAAAGGGAGAAGTTTGCTGGGCCAAACTTCTCAGACTGGTACGGACACCTTAAGATTGTTCTTAAGGCAGAGAGGAAACTGTATGTCCTCTAGACGGCAATACCGCCTCAACCCGCAGCGAACGCCGCAAGGGCGGTTCGTGAAGCCTATGAAAAGCATGTCAATGATAGCATTGATGTCGCTTGCCTGATGCTAGCGTCTATGACGCCACCGCTGCAGCGACAGCATGAGGATATGTCTGCTATAGAAATTATAGCAAACCTCAAAATGTTGTATGCTGCACAGGCGAGGACTGAGCGCTATAATTGTTGGGGTATGCCCTTAAGGCTAATGTTTGAGGCCTTGGGATTGTATAAGTATCATGTAATAAACTCTTATGTTTATAAAGGCATGGTTATTATTCAGGTTGTTACCTTGTCTGCTGTAATAAGTGTACTTCTGAATAATGTCTCAAAGCTGTTCAGCTAGGCTGACAGGCTCTATGTCCTTAGTCGAAATATCTTGGTGAACATGAGACAGCCTTGATATGATTGAGACTAATATGTGTGCTAATCTTATAGGATGCTTCGAGCATGGAATAAGATGTAGACTCATGGGTACATTGGATGTACTGGACAGACCCTTCTAGGATATTCAATTGTTTGTCACAATGTGAATAATCCTTGATAGCAGCAAGTGGCACATTTTCCTTTGACTTGAGATCACTTGTGTTTCTAAATGATGATTGTCATTGTTTTGAGGTAGTTCAATATCATTTGAAACATAATGATTATAGACTATCTTGGATGATGAGCTTGAGTCAGGTTAGGGCACTAGTGATAGATAAAGGATTGCCGTCTCCTTGTTCAAGGAGTGTGATGTTCTAGAGGGCCCCCCTGTATGAGATGATTGAGAAAGTGTATGGCCATACCCAGATGACAGTGATCATCTGATCTAATCATGCTCATCCTATTGGAGTTACAGGCTTGACATGCTTGTCCAATAAGAACATCCAGTGGCAAAGGAAACATGCATGCCTCGTGAGTTTGATTCACACTTGTGCTGTGGTTTGGGTGTAGTCTTGGAAGACTCTTTCCTTTATATCGGGAGACAGTGATGTGTTGCTAGATACCCCTCACTGATCGTGATAATGTAAGTTGTCGTTACCGACATTTAAAGGAAACCCTCAGGGTCGCACAATTTGATGATATGGCTTACTCATGTCAGATCGTGTGGACTGAATTGTTTTGGTTCAGTTAAAGGAGAGTAGACTCTGATTGTAAGTGAGATCTGGTCTGATCATGTTTGATTGATTAGAGCTTAAGATCGGTAAGCTTCGATCGAGAGTATTGATGCTAGATCAGTGAGATCAAGTGCATCTAGATATGTATGGTTAGATCTTGAACCTTCATGGTTCATACTAGATTTAGACCATGGCATGTCTTGGTTTGGTCTTGGTTTGATTTGGTTGTTGAACCAAAGTCAATTGAACCGGTTCAAGGATGTGAACGCATGGTTCAAATTAATTAAGCGTTTTGATTAGTTCACTAAGTGTGAACGTGTGGAGTGAAGACTTACCATATATGGAAGTCTCAACGCCTAAACGCTTAAGCCAAGAAACGCCTTTGCGTGATGGCTTCTCTCTTGGGCGAATGTGTGCTCTTGAGTGTGCATGATCGCCGAGAGTTGTAGAGAGGCATTCGGCAAGCCAAACCAAGAAGACATCCAAGGATTCTCCTTCAAGCGATTTGGATTCTTCAAGCCCTTTGCTAGCACAGAGGACGACAAGGAGCAAGCCAACTTCTTCTTGTGTGCGCGCCTTGTGGAGGAGACCTCTCTTGTTCTCTTGCTTCCAAGTCGCCATCTTCCTCATGGCTTTGGTATGGATCTAAACTTCATCAAGTTGATCATATTATCTTGCTAAGATCCATGGAAAACCCTTGCTTCCGCTTGTAATTGTCATGCGCCACCCTTAAGGGTTTTTCGCCCCCCCCTCTTGAAAGGGGTTTCACATGCTTGCGCTCCCCCTTGAAGGGGACCCTTCAATAATTTGACCAAGCTTTTCTTTCAGAGCAAACTGGCTGAAGGGAGCCCAGTGGGAGCTCACGTGCTCAAGATGATTGGGCACAAAGAGGCTCTAGAGAAACTGGGGCATACTATCAATCAGGAGCTTGCTGTAGACATTATTCTGCAGTCTCTCCCGCCCTCTTTCGATGCGTTCATTATTAACTTTAATATGAACAAAATCGATTGTACCCCGGCAGAGTTGCTGAATATGCTCTTGACTACTGAGGAGACTCTGAAGGGAAAGCCTTCAACCTCTGTCTTAATGGTTCCTTCTAGGAACAAGAAGAAGGGGAAGAAGGGCAAAGCCCCAGTCAAGAACTACAATAAGGCTCTGAAACAGAAGGTTAAGCGGTCGAAGGAATACAGATGTTTCCACTGTGGCCAGCTAGGTCACTGGAAAAAGGACTGTAAAGCGCTTCAAGGAGACAAGAAGGGAAGCATCGCTTCTGGCTCAGGTATATGTGTGACTGAAGTCATGATATCATCTTCTTCTATATCATGGGTGTTGGACACTACATGTGGAGTTCACATTTGTTCAAATGTACAGGAACTCAAGAGAAGAAGACAGGTGGGGCAGCATGAGGTGGACCTACGAGTTGGAAACGGGGCACGGGTTGCTGTTGTTGCTGTAGGGGAATATTACATCTCATTACCATCTGGACTTGTATTAGAATTAAACAATTGTTATTTTGTTCCTAGCATTACCAAGAATATTATCTCTATTCCTGCTCTTGTCAGGAAAGGGTTTTCCTTTGAATGCAATATTTCAAAGTGTATTATTTCTTTGGATAATATTGTTTATGCTACTGGTTCAATTAACAATGGGTTATTCATGTTGGACATGGAATGTTCTATACAAACTATTGATAATAAGAAAGCCAAGTATGCTGATCATAGCACCTTGCTATGGCATAGTCGTTTAGGCCATATTAACAAGAAACGCATTAAGCGGTTGCATGACAATGGACTGCTGGGATCATTCTCCTATGAGGAGATTGATACATGCAAAGCTTGTTTAATGTGTAAAATGACGAAGTCTCCTTTTCCTAACAAAGGTCAAAGGGCTTCAGGTTTACTTGACCTCATACACAGTGATGTGTGTGGGCCTTTTAGTAAACATGCCAGAGGTGGCTATTCGTACTTCATTACCTTTACTGATGATTTCAGTAGATATGGTTATGTCTATCTGATGAGGTATAAGAGTGAATCTTTTGACAAATTCAAAGAATTCAAAAATGAAGTACAGAATCAGCTAGGCCGAAATATCAAGGCACTTCGTTCTGATCGAGGTGGAGAATACTTGAGTCATGCGTTTACTGACTATCTGAAGGAGTGTGGGATTATCTCACAGCTCACTCCGCTAGGAACACCGCAATGGAATGGTGTGTCCGAGAGGAGAAATAGAACGTTACTTGATATGGTTCGTTCTATGATGAGTCAGGCTACTCTACCTTACTCCTTTTGGGGATTTGCACTGGAAACAGCTGCAAAGGTACTAAACCGAGTGCCATCCAAGGCAGTTTCAAAGACTCCATACGAATTATGGTATGGGAAACAGCCGAGCTTGACATTTATCAGGATCTGGGGTTGCGAGGCTCATGTCAAAAAGCTCGCCTCTGGGAAACTGGAGAGCAGATCTGAGAAATGTATCTTTGTCGGTTACCCTAAAGAAACTAAGGGTTATTATTTCTACGATCCCAAAGAGAACAAGGTATTTGTTGCTCGGACGGCAATATTTCTTGAGAAGGAGTTTCTTCTGCAAGAAGCCAGTGGGAGAGAAATAAAGCTGGATGAGAATCCAGAGGAAGGACAAAGTAGTCAAGCACAGTTGGATGAGCCTGAGCCGGTAGAACAGGTTATTGAACAACCTGAGGCTCAGATATCACGGGAACCGCGAAGATCGGGAAGGATCCGTCGACAGCCTGAGCGCTATGACGGAGTCTACATCATTGACAATGATGAACCCCTCACTTATGCGGATGCGGTGAGTGGACCGGAGTCAGCTAGATGGCTTGAAGCTATGCGAGCCGAAATGGACTCCATGTCAGATAACCAAGTCTGGGATTTGGTTGATCCGCCTCCGGGAGTAATCCCTATAGGCTGTAAATGGATCTTCAAGAAGAAGATTGACATGGATGGTAACGTGGTTACCTATAAAGGCAGGCTAGTAGCGAAAGGTTTCAAACAAATCTACGGGATAGATTATGATGAAACTTTCTCTCCTGTAGCCATGTTCAAGTCGATTCGGATTCTTTTCGCGATAGCTGCATATTATGATTATGAGATCTGGCAGATGGATGTGAAAACGGCTTTCCTTAATGGAAAACTGGATGAGGATGTGTATATGACACAACCTGAAGGTTTCACTAATCCATCAGATCGTCATAAAATATGCAAGTTAAAGAAGTCCATTTATGGACTTAAGCAAGCATCTAGAAGCTGGAATATTCGTTTTGATGAATCAATCTCTGAGTTTGGTTTCATCAAGAATGAAGATGACCCGTGTGTATATAAGAGGTTTAGTGGGAGCGTGATTACTTTCCTGGTCCTCTACGTCGATGATATCTTAATCATTGAAAATGATATTCCTGAACTGCATGCTGTTAAGGCATGGTTAAGGAAATGTTTCCAGATGAAAGATTTAGGAGAAGCAGCCTATGTATTAGGTGTGAAGATCTACAGAGATAGATCTAAAAGGCTTCTCGGGCTGTGCCAGAGTACTTACATCGATAAAGTCCTGGAGAGATTCCATTTTGAGAATTCTAAAAGAGGATATCTTCCAGTCAGACATGGTCTGAATCTTTCGAAGAGTCAGTGTCCACAAACACAGACTGAGAAAGATGAAATGGACAATACGCCTTATGCTTCGGCTATTGGGTCCATTATGTATGCGATGTTGTGTACTCGCCCAGACGTCGCTTACGGGTTAAGCGTGACCAGTCGGTTCCAAAGTAATCCAGGTCAGGCGCACTGGATTGCAGTCAAGAACATTTTAAAATATCTTCGGAGGACCAAAGATATGTTCTTGGTGTATGGTGGTCAGGAAGAACTCAGTATTGAAGGATATACTGACGCTTCATTCCAATCTGACCAGGATGATTTCCGATCGCAATCAGGCTATGTGTTTAGCTTGAATGGAGGTGCTGTGGTGTGGAAAAGTTTCAAACAGTCCATCGTTGCTGATTCCACAACAGAAGCCGAGTATGTTGCAGCCTCAGAAGCATCTAAGGAGGCAGTGTGGATTCGTAAGTTCATTCAGGAACTTGGTGTTGTTCCTTCGAGTGCAGATCCTTTGGTTATCTTCTGTGATAACACTAGAGCAATCGCACAAGCAAAGGAACCACGGTCGCACCAGAAGTCCAAGCACATACAGAGACGGTTTCACTTGATCCGGGAGATCATTGATCGTGGCGAGATCAAAGTCTGCAAGGTTCATACAGATGACAATCTGGCTGACCCGCTTACCAAGCCTCTGGCGCAGCAGAAGCATGAGAAGCACTGTAATAATATGGGTTTGTGGTTACTCAACCATTAGATTAAGTGCAAGTGGGAGATTGTTGGGGTATGCCCTTAAGGCTAATGTTTGAGGCCTTGGGATTGTATCATTATCATGTATAAACTCTTAAGTTTATAAAGGCAATGGTTGTTATTCAGTTTGTTACATCATCTGCTGCAATATGTATACTTCTGAATAATGTCTCAATGCTGTTCAGCTAGGCTGACATGCTATGTGTCCTTAGTCGAGATATCTTGGTGAACATGAGACAGCCTTGATATGATTGAGACTAATATGTGTTCTAATCTTATAGGATGCTTCGAGCATGGAATAAGATGTAGACTCATGGGTACATTGGTTGTACTGGACAGACCCTACTAGGATATTCAATTGCTTGTCACAATGTGAATAATCCTTGTATGCAACAAGTGGCACATTTCCTCTGACTGGAGATCACTTCTGTTTCTAAATGATGGTTGTCATTGTTTTGAGGTAGTTCAATATCATTTGAAACATAATGGTTATAGACTATCTTGGATAATGATCATGAGTCAGGTTAGGGCACTAGTGATAGATATAGGATTGCCGTCTCCTTGATTGGAGTGTGATATTCTAAAGGGGCCCCCCTGGATGAGATGATTGAGAAAGTGTATGGCCATACCCAGATGACTGTGATCATCTGATCTAATCATGTTCATCATATTGGAGTTACAGGCTTGACTAGCTTGTCCAATAAGAACATCCAGTGGCAAAGGAAACTTGTATGCCTTGTGAGTAGATTCACACTTGTGCTGTGGTTTGGGTGTAGTCTTGGAAGACTCTTTCCTTTATATCGGGAGACAGTGATGTGTTGCTAGATACCCCTCACTGATCGTGATAACGTAAGTTATCGTTACCGACATTTAAAGGAAACCCTCAGGGTCGCACAATTTGATGATCTGGCTTACTTAAGTCAGATCGTGTGGACTGAATTGTTTGGGTTCAGTTTAAAAGGGATTTAATCTCTGATTGTAAGTGAGATCTGGTCTGATCATGTTTGATTGATTAGGGCTTGAGATCGGTAAGCTTTGATCGAGAGAATGGATGTTAGATCGGTGAGATCAGCAGCATCAGAGATGAGCGGTTAGATCTGGGACCATTGGGTCCAATTAGATCTAGACCATGACTTGGGCTATTTTGGTTTGGTCTTTGAACCAACCTTATTAGAACCGGTTCACTTAGGTGAACGCTTGGTTCAAAGAGAGTGGCGTATGCGATCGGTTCACTTGATGTAAACGCTTGATCGCATGAGAGTTGAAGGCGAGTTTATGGCTTGCTATTTTTAGAAACCACGCCCCACGTTCAATGTGAACGTTACTCTCGTCGCTCCTCTTCGCTCTTGTTCTCGTGTGGCTTGTGTCAACGAGAGATAGAGAAGCATTCGGCCAAGGAGAATTCGCCAAGCAACTCATCTCATCTTCCCTCACGGATCGAGACCTCTTGGAACCTTGCTAGCACAAGGAGTACTAAGGGAGTAGGCGACTTCTTCATCTAGTGTGCACATCCTTTGGAGGAGATCCTCTCGCTCTCTCTTCTTCCAAATCGCCATCCAAGCGAAATGGCTATGGTATGAATCCAATCTTTATGAAGTTGATCATGTGTTCTTGCTAATGATCTTATGAAACCCTTGATTCCGCATGAAATTTTATTTGCGCCACTTATTGGGTTTCGCCCCCCCCCCCCCCCTCTAGAAAGGGGTCTTCAGATTGGCTATCTTCTCACCACGCTACAGTGGATTGCTTTGAGAAGATTGTTACTCTGCATCTGCATGATGGGAATCATCTGCTGGTAAGGGGCCTGGTGTCTGATCAAGGGCCACATGTGATATCATTTGTGCATGCCAGGAGGTTGCTAGCCAGTGGGTGCAAAGGATGCCTTGCACATGTTAAAGTGCAAGAAGACTCAGATCCAGACTTAGCTCAGGTGGAGGTAGTCTGTTAGTTTCCTGATGTATTCTCAGATGAATTTTCAGGTTTGCCTCCACACAGGGATGTGAAGTTTGGTATTGAGCTGGTGCCTGGTACAGCTCCAATATCAAAGGCTCCTTATCGTATGGCCACCTCAGAGTTAGCTGAGTTGAAGAAGCTGTTGGGGTATGCCCTTAAGGCTAATGTTTGAGGCCTTGGGATTCTTTCAGTATCATGTATAAACTTTTATGTTTATAAAGGCAATGGTTGTTATTCAGTTTGTTACATTGTCTGCTGCAATAAGTGTGCTTCTGAATAATGTCTCAATGCTGTTCAGCTTGGCTGACATGCTGTCATGTCCTCAGTCGAGATATCTTGGTGAACATGAGACAGCCTTGATATGATTGAGACTAATATGTGTTCTAATCTTATAGGATGCTTCGAGCATGGAATAAGATGTAGACTCATGGGTACATTGGATGTACTGGACAGACCCTACTAGGATATTCAATTGCTTGTCACAATGTGAATAATCCTTGTTTGCAACAAGTGGCACATGTCCTCTGACTTGAGATCACTTGTGTTTCTAAATGATGATTGTCATTGTTTTGAGGTAGTTCAATATCATTTGAAACATAATGGTTATAGACTATTTTGGATAATGATCATAAGTCAGGTTAGGACACTAGTGATAGATATAGGATTGCCGTCTCCTTGTTTGGAGTGTGATGTTCTAAAGGGGCCCCCCTGGATGAGGTGATTGAGAAAGTGTATGGCCATACCCAGGTGACTATGTTCATCTGATCTAATCATGCTCATCATATTGGAGCTACAGGCTTGACACGCTTGTCCAATAAGAACATCCAGTGGCAAAGGAAACATGTATGCCTCGTGAAGTGGATTCACACTTGTGCTGTGGTTTGTAAGGGTCCCCTTCAAGGGGGAGCGAAACCCTATATAGGCGCATAACAAAAATTCGAGCGGAAGCAAGGATTTCTCTAGATCTTTTGCATGTCATATGATCAACTTTCATGAACTAGTATAGATCAGAAGAGATTCATACCATGGCCATCGCTTTGATGGAGCTTTGGAAGAAGATCGCAAAAGGGCTTTCCTCCGAAGGTACCGCACACAAGAAGATAGATGGCGCCTCCTTGTTGATCCTTGTGCTAGCAAAGATCTTCAAGTCTCCTTTTCGAATGGAAGGGAGGAGGAGATGTTTTTCTTGGCCGAGAGCTCCTTGTCGTCAACCCCTTCGATCACACGAGAGTGTATCCGTCAAGAGGAAGAGGCGACAATTAGTGAAGAGAAGTGAACGTGAGGCGTTGAGAAGCTATTTTGGAAACCGCCACTTCCAAAAATAGCAAGCCTTCACTTCATGCGTTGATGCGTTCACCCAAGTGAACCGAACGCATATGCTTCTCCCCTTTGAACCATGCGCTCACGTATGAGCCGGTTCAAATTGGTTTGGTTCAAAAACCAATCAAGCCAAGCCTTTTAGTCCAGATCAAATTAAACCCTAAGGTTCCAGATCTGACCGTTCATCTCTTGATGTTCCTGATCTCACCGATCTAGAATCATCTCTCTCGATCGAAGCTTACCGATCTCAAGTCCTAATCAATCAAACATGATCAGACCAGATCTCACTTACAATCAGAGTTTAAATCCCTTTAAACTGAACCAAAACAATTCAGTCCACACGATCTGACATGAGTAAGCCATATCATCAAATTGTGCGACCCTAAGGGTTTCATTTAAATGTCGGTAACGATAACTTACGTTATCACGATCAGTGAGGGGTATCTAGCAACACATCACTGTCTCCCGATATAAAGGAAAGAGTCTTCCAAGACTACACCCAAACCACAGCACAAGTGTGAATCCACTTCACGAGGCATACATGATTCCTTTGCCACTGGATGTTCCTATTGGACAAGCGTGTCAAGCCTGTAGCTCCAATATGATGAGCATGATTAGATCAGATGAACATAGTCACCTGGGTATGGCCATACACTTTCTCAATCATCTCATTCGAGGGGGCCCCTTTAGAACATCACACTCCAATCAAGGAGACGGCAATCCTATATCTATCACTAGTGCCCTAACCTGACTCATGATCATTATCCAAGATAGTCTATAACCATTATGTTTCAAATGATATTGAACTACCTCAAAACAATGACAATCATCATTTAGAAACACAAGTGATCTCAAGTCAGAGGACATGTGCCACTTGTTGCAAACAAGGATTATTCACATTGTGACAAGCAATTGAATATCCTAGTAGGGTCTGTCCATTACATCCAATGTACCCATGAGTCTACATCTTATTCCATGCTCGAAGCATCCTATAAGATTAGAACACATATTAGTCTCAATCATATCAAGGCTGTCTCATGTTCACCAAGATATCTCGACTAAGGACATAGAGCATGTCAGCCTAGCTGAACAGCATTGGGACATTATTCAGAAGTACACTTATTGCAGCAGACAATGTAACAAACTGAATAACAACCATTGCCTTTATAAACATAAGAGTTTATACATGATACTGAAAGAATCCCAAGGCCTCAAACATTAGCCTTAAGGGCATACCCCAACATGGTTTGGGTGTAGTCTTGGAAGACTCTTTCCTTTATATCGGGAGACAGTGATGTGTTGCTAGATACCCCTCACTGATCGTGATATCATAAGTTATCGTTACCGACATTTAAAGGAACCCTTAGGGTCGCACAATTTGATGATATGGCTTACTTAAGTCAGATCGTGTGGACTGAATTGTTTTGGTTCAGTTTAAAGGAGTTTAAACTCTGATTATAAGTGAGATCTGGTCTGATCATGTTTGATTGATTAGGGCTTGAGATCGGTAAGCTTCGATCGAGAGTATTGATGCTAGATCGGTGAGATCAAGAGCATCAAGAGATGAACGGTTAGATCTTGAACCATTTGGTTCAGAGAGATCTAGACTATGGCTTGGGCTGATTTGGTTTGGTCTTTGAACCAAATGCATTGGACCGAATTGGCTTGAACCGGTTCACACATGGTGAACGCTTGGTTCAATGCTTGTAGGCGTTTTGGTCGGTTTGTGGGCGCATGGCTTCATGTCTTCTATTTTTGGAATATCATAACTTGCCACTTCCCTCAACGCCTAAACGTTTTCAACGCTCGCCTCTTCTCTTCTCAAGGTTCCTCTTTCGGTGTGTAGAGACTTGACGAAAAGAGAAGAAAGTTGATCCTCGCCAAGATCCATCTCTCATCTTCTTCACATGACAAGGAAATTTGGAGATCCTTGCTAGCACAAGGAACGACCAAGGAGGTAGCCATCTCTCCTCTTGTGTGCGATTCCCTTTGGAGAAGAAGCATTTGACTCTTTGCTTCCAAGGCTCCATCCAAGTGATGGCTACGGTATGATCCTTTCGATCTTTGCAATCTTTTAGCAAGTTGATCATATGTTCATTCAAATGATCCTATGGAAACCTTAGCTTCCGCTATGAAATTCTTGATGTGCGCCACTTGAGGTTTTCGCTCCCCCTTGAAGGGGACCTCTCAATTGGTATCAGAGCATGGTTGTTATGAATGATTCATATGATTGCTTCATGTCTTTGTGATCCATGTTTGTGTAGATCTAAATTACATGCGATATTACATGATAGATCATCATGCGAAACTACATGCTAGTATGTTTATTATTGGCGCATGTATGATGTATATTTTTTGGTTTGCGCATGTATGTTGAATGTTGGTGCTTGAATGTAGTTTTGATCAAAACTTATCATATCTTGCGCGCATCCTGATAGATCTAAGGTGCGCCTACTATAAGTCCTTAGACGGGTTAGTAGGGTTGAAATCATCATCTAGTTAAGATCC
Organism: Costus lasius; assembly: GCA_027563935.2. Classification (NCBI taxonomy): domain Eukaryota; kingdom Viridiplantae; phylum Streptophyta; class Magnoliopsida; order Zingiberales; family Costaceae; genus Costus; species Costus lasius. Next base: position 75,181,928 of record CM050449.1, read on the forward strand.
AACCAGTCTGATCAGATGATCTGACAGCCTAGATGGGTCGACCAGATTGCACCTGTGCGCAAGCACGAGGTGGCTATAGGTCGACTGCAGACAGGCGTGTAGCGATGTCTGGTTGAGACAACCAGTGAACTGAAAGGAGTCCCCAAAAAGGGGGGGCGAAACCCTGATAGGAGGCGCAACAAAAACTCTAGCGGAATCTAGGGTTTCTAAAAGGATCGCATAGCATGTAATATGTTCAACTTTCAATGAGAAGCGATTCTTACCATTGCCATCGCTTAGATGGTGTCTTGGAAGGAAAGGCGCAAATGCTCCTTCTCCTAAGGTGACGCACACAATTGATGTCGCCTACTCTTCCTTAGTGCTCCTTGTGCTAGCAAGGCTCCAAGATTGTCTTGCCGAATGGAAAAGGGAGAGATCACCTTGCTTGGCCGAATACTTCCTCTTGTCGTCTACACTTCTCCACACGAGAATGCAAGCGCCGAATACTCAAGTTGGCGACAAAGGCGTGAAGAGGCAAGTTTCATGAGGCATGGTCACGTAAGTGATCATGCTTTCTAAAAATAGAAAGCCACTTACTCACATGCGATCATGGGTTTACCCCAATCGCAAACTCCTCTTAGATTGAACCATGCGCTCAACCAATGAGCTGGTTCAAATCGATTTGGTTCAATAACCAAATAAACCAAGCAATCAGTCCAGACCACAATAAACCCTAAGGCTCTTGATCTGACCGTCGATCTCTTGATGCTCCTGATCACACCGATCCAGCATCCATTCTCTCAATCGAAGCTTACCGATCTCAAGCCCTAATCAATCAAACATGATCAGACCAGATCTCACTTACAATCAGAGATTAAATCCCTTTAAACTGAACCTGAATAATTCAGTCCACACGATCTGACTTAAGTAAGCCATATCATCAAATTGTGCGACCCTGAGGGTTTCCTTTAAATGTCGGTAATGATAACTCACGTTATCACGATCAATGAGGGGTATCTAGCAACACATCACTGTCTCCCGATAAAAAGAAAAGAGTCTTCCAAGACTACACCCAAACCACAGCACAAGTGTGAATCAACTCACTAGGCATACATGATTCCTTTGCCACTGGATGTTCTTATTGGACAAGCGTGTCAAGCCTGTAGCTCCAATATGATGAGCATGATTAGATCAGATGAACATAGTCACCTGGGTATGGCCATACTCTTTTCTCAATCATCTCATCCAGGGGGCCCCTTTAGAACATCACACTCCTTAAACAAGGAGACGGCAATCCTATGTCTATCACTAGTGCCCTAACCTGACTCAAGCTCACCATCCAAGATAGTCTATAATCATTATGTTTCAAATGATATTGAACTACCTCAAAACAATGACAATCATCATTTATAAACACAAGTGATCTCAAGTCAGAGGAAATGTGCCACTTGTTGCAATCAAGGATTATTCACATTGTGACAAGCAATTGAATAACCTAGTAGGGTCTGTCCAGTACATCCAATGTACCCATGAGTCTACATCTTATTCCATGCTCGAAGCACCCTATAAGATTAGAACACATATTAGTCTCAATCATATCAAGGCTGTCTCATGTTCACCAAGATATATCGACTAAGGACTTTACTGCATGTCAGCCTAGCTGAACACCATTGAGACATTATTCAGAAGTACAATTATTGCAGCAGACAATGTAACTAACTGAATAACAACCATTGCCTTTATAAACATAAAAGTTTATACATGATACTGTTACAATCCCAAGGCCTCAAACATTAGCCTTAAGGGCATACCCCAACATGAACACACATGAGTTAGGCCCGGGGTCACACCCGCTTGCCAGAACTCATGAGGGTTGTTCAGCCCAGTGCATGCATGGTTGACCATTGGGTCGACTCAAGTCAGTTAGGACTTGGTGCATGCAAGGGCAGTGGATCTGACTAGGTCTGATGAGTGGATCCCTATTAATGGACCGTTGTAAGGTAGTTGGGCACATAAGAAAAATAAAATTGATGCCAAGGGGTTTTCAAAAATTTTATTTTATTATTGGATCACATGATGAATGAATACCATGATGTATGTCTATTTCATCTTATGTGGGTTGCCCTTTTAATGTGTGCTGTGCTGGGGCCTGCGTGCCTGGATTAAAACAAAAATGTAAATTATTATATTTGTGATCTGCGCATCACATTTTAATTAATTTATTGTGTAATTGACCTGCGTGTCAATCTTGTCTAGATAGATTAAATTGTACTTTTAATCAGACAAGAGCACAGAGCACACTTATTGCAGAGGCTTGACCAGGTGGGAGGTCTAGGGTTCGACCCTATGACAGGCGCATCTACCTGGTGGGCGCACCTGAGCTGCAGAGGGCGCTTGGGCTCTGGTCTGGGCCAGATGAGATGCAAATAACTCATGAAAAGCTCAAGTGAAGACTTAAGTTATCTTAAGGTCTTACCTAGGCTTGATGGGCGTTTACCACATAATATCATCATGCTTTCTTTTATTGTTTAAATAATTAGAATTGCATGATTTATTTATCTTCTGCTATCACCATAGGGTTTGCATGATAGTTAAGAAGATAAAAGGACCGTTAAAATCCAACGCTAAATATCAAGCACGTAAGCCTTCTGACGCGAAACCTCACTGTTCTGACTATCGTTGGGGCCGTGTTGTACCCACTCAGTGGGCACGCCCATCTATCTTCAGACGGTGTGTGATTACACCTGCGTGTTACAGAGAAGGGATTTATCGCTTCTCGTTGCTCAGCATAGCACGTGGTGGTCCAGGGAGTAGGTCAGGTCAGCTTGACCATGTAGGCTACATATGGGGCATATGTTAGCTATATGGAGGTAGCCATCTGTGGGATCAGAGACTGTGTTGTACCAACTCAGTTGGCATAGTCTGCTGGATTGCCCAGATGAAGGGGAATCGGACGGGTTGGCGATTGGCAGGGACTGCCTACCAGAAATTAGTGCTTGTACTCTCTGTGCATCTTATCTCGCCTGAGCGGGACGCGGAGACCAAGTATGAAATCTGGATCCCATCTCACTAAAAGAGTGTTACTCTTTCGGACTGTTTTAATGGATTTTTCAGTCAGATAAAATAGTGAGAAAAGAATCATTCTTAAGTCCTGGATTGATTCTAAACATTGATACTGACCTTGCTGTTCTTGCATTGTTGTAGATTCCTGCAGCAACGAACACCATGAGCTTCAATGTGCGATCCCTACTGGAAAGGGAGAAGTTTGCTGGGCCAAACTTCTCAGACTGGTACGGACACCTTAAGATTGTTCTTAAGGCTGAGAGGAAACTGTATGTCCTCGAGACGGCTATACCGCCTCAACCCGCTGCGAACGCCGCAAGGGCAATTCGCGATGCCTATGAAAAGCATGTCAATGATAGCATTGATGTTGCTGAAGAGTCCCCTTCAAGGGGGAGCGAAAAACCCTAAAGTGGCGCAAGTAGATTCTAGGGGTTTCAACAACAAGATCGCATGTAGTTCATATGATTAATGTGTATAAATGGAATAGATCTGAAAGGGATCATACCAACGCCATTAGATTGGATGGCGACTTGGAAGTAGAGAGTGATGCCGCTCTCCTCCAAAGAAGACGCACACAAGAAGATGTCGCCTACTTCCTTTGGCGTTCCTTGTGCTAGCAAGGGCCGAAGGTATCCTTGATCGCTTGAAGGAGATGAGATGGTTTCTTGGCCTCGTCAAGTGCACTCCTTGTCGTGAAGAACACCACACGAAAAAGAGAGGTCCCGTGGAAGAGGCGAGAGCGTGAGATGTATTCAACGTCAAGGCGTTACCTCAACGTGGAGGCGTTACTCTCAAATTTGGAAAAACCAACTTCCAAATATAGTAACCGCTTAACTCTTCATGCGTTCACTCCAAGTGAACCGATCCTCACCTCTTCACCCTTGAACCATGCGCTCATTTGATGAGCCGGTTCAAATAGATTTGGTCCAAAAACCAAATTAGGCCAAGGGATGGTCTAGACCTTCTATGAACCAAATGGCCCAAGATCTAACCGTACATCTCCTGATGCTCTAGCATCTAATCTCTCGATCGAAGCTTACCGATCTCAAGCCCTAACCAATCAAACATGATCAGACCAGATCTCACTTACAATCAGAGTTTAAACTCCTTTAAACTGAACCAAAACAATTTAGTCCACACGATCTGACTTAAGTAAGCCATATCATCAAATTGTGCGACCCTGAGGGTTTCCTTTAAATGTCGGTAACGATAACTTACGTTATCACGATCAGTGAGGGGTATCTAGCAACACATCACTGTCTCCCGATATAAAGGAAAGAGTCTTCCAAGACTACACCCAAACCACAGCACAAGTTTGAATCCACTTCACCAGGCATACATGTTTCCTTTGCCACTGGATGTTCTTATTGGACAAGCGTGTCAAGCCTGTAGCTCCAATATGATGAGCATGATTAGATCAGATGAACATAGTCACCTGGGTATGGCCATACACTTTCTCAATCATCTCATTCAGGGGGGGCCCCTTTAGAACATCACACTCCAATCAAGGAGACGGCAATCCTATATCTATCACTAGTGTCCTAACCTGACTCATGATCATTATCCAAGATAGTCTATAACCATTATGTTTCAAATGATATTGAACTACCTCAAAACAATGACAATCATCATTTAGAAACACAAGTGATCTCAAGTCAGAGGACATGTGCCACTTGATGCATACAAGGATTATTCACATTGTGACAAGCAATTGAATATCCTAGTAGGGTCTGTCCAGTACATCCAATGTACCCATGAGTCTACATCTTATTCCATGCTCGAAGCATCCTATAAGATTAGAACACATATTAGTCTCCATCATATCAAGGCTGTCTCATGTTCACCAAGATATCTCGACTAAGGACATAGAGCATGTCAGCCTAGCTGAACAGCATTGAGACATTATTCAGAAGTACACTTATTGCAGCAGACAATGTAACAAACTGAATAACAACCATTGCCTTTATGAGTTTATACATGATACTGAAAGAATCCCAAGGCCTCAAACATTAGCCTTAAGGGCATACCCCAACAATCTCCCACTTGCACTTAATCTAATGGTTGAGAAATCTCAAACCCATATTATTACAGTGCTTCTCATGCTTCTGCTGCGCCAGAGGCTTGGTAAGCGGGTCAGCCAGATTGTCATCTGTATGAACCTTGCAGACTTTGATCTCGCCTCGATCAATGATCTCCCGGATCAAATGAAACTATCTCTGTATGTGCTTGGACTTCTGGTGCGACCGTGGTTCCTTTGCTTGTGCGATTGCTCCAGTGTTATCACAAAAGATAACCAAAGGATCAGCACTCGAAGGAACAACACCAAGTTCCTGAACGAACTTTCGAATCCACACTGCCTCCTTAGATGCTTCTGAGGCTGCAACATACTCGGCTTCTGTTGTGGAATCAGCAACAATAGACTGTTTGAAACTTTTCCACACCACTGCTCCTCCATTTAAGCTAAAAACATAGCCTGATTGCGATCGGAAATCATCCTGGTCCGATTGGAACGAAGCGTCAGTATATCCTTCTATACTGAGTTCTTCCTGACCACCATATACCAAGAACATATCTTTGGTCCTCCGCAGATATTTTAAAATGTTCTTGACTGCAATCCAGTGCGCCTGACCTGGATTACTTTGGAATCGACTGGTCACGCTTAACCCGTAAGCGACGTCTGGGCGAGTACACAACATCGCATACATAATGGACCCAATAGCCGAAGCATAAGGCGTATTGTCCATTTCATCTTTCTCAGTCTGTGTTTGTGGACACTGACTCTTTGAAAGATTCAGACCATGTCTGACTGGAAGATATCCTCTTTTAGAATTCTCTAAATGGAATCTCTCCAGGACTTTATCGATGTAAGTACTCTGGCACCGCCCGAGAAGCCTCTTAGATCTATCCCTGTAGATCTTCACACCTAACACATAGGCTGCTTCTCCTAGATCTTTCATCTGGAAACATTTTCTTAACCATGCTTTGACAGCATGCAGTTCAGGAATATCGTTTCCAATGATTAAGATATCATCGACGTAGAGGACTAGGAAAGTAATTACGCTCCCACTAAACCTCTTATATACACACGGGTCATCTTCATTCTTGATGAAACCAAACTCACAGATTGATTCATCAAAACGAATATTCCAGCTTCTAGATGCTTGTTTAAGTCCATAAATGGACTTCTTTAACTTGCATATTTTATGACGATCTGATGGATTAGTGAAACCTTCAGGTTGTGTCATATACACATCCTCATCCAGTTTTCCATTAAGGAAAGCAGTCTTCACATCCATTTGCCAGATCTCATAATCATAATATGCCGCTATCGCAAGTATAATCCGAATAGACTTGAACATGGCTACAGGAGAGAAAGTTTCATCATAATCTATCCCGTAGATTTGTTTGAAACCTTTCGCAACTAGCCTGCCTTTATAGGTAACCACGTTACCATCCATGTCAATCTTCTTCTTGAAGATCCATTTATAGCCTATAGGGATTACTCCCGGAGGCGGATCAACCAAATCCCAGACTTGGTTATCTGACATGGAGTCCATCTCGGCTTGCATAGCTTCAAGCCATCTAGCTGAATCCGGTCCACTGACCGCATCCGCATAAGTAAGGGGTTCATCATGATCAATGATGTAGACTCCGTCATAGCGCTCAGGCTGTCGACGGATCCTTCCCGATCTTCGCGGTTCCCGTGATATCTGAGCCTCAGGTTGTTCAATAACCTGCTCAACTGGCTCAGGCTCATCCAACTGTGCTTGACTACTTTGTCCTTCTTCTGGATTCTCATCCAGTTTTATTTCTCTCCCATTGGCCTCTTGCAGAAGAAACTCCTTCTCAAGAAAAATGGCCGTCCGAGCAACAAATACCTTGTTCTCTTTGGGATCGTAGAAATAATAACCCTTAGTTTCCTTAGGGTAACCGACAAAGATACATTTCTCAGATCTGCTCTCTAGTTTCCCAGAGGCGAGCTTTTTGACATAAGCCTTGCAACCCCAGATCTTGATAAATGTCAAGCTAGGCTGTTTCCCATACCATAACTCATATGGAGTCTTTGAAACTGCCTTGGATGGCACTCGGTTTAGTACCTTTGCAGCTGTTTCCAGTGCAAATCCCCAAAAGGAGTAAGGTAGAGTAGCCTGACTCATCATAGAACGAACCATATCAAGTAATGTTCTATTTCTCCTCTCGGACACACCATTCCATTGCGGTGTTCCTGGCGGAGTGAGCTGTGAGATAATCCCACACTCCTTCAGATAGTCAGTAAATTCTCGACTTAGGTATTCACCACCTCGATCAGAACGAAGTGCCTTGATATTTCGGCCTAGCTGATTCTGTACTTCATTTTTGAACTCTTTGAACTTGTCAAAAGATTCACTCTTATGTCTCATTAGATAGACATACCCATATCTACTGAAATCATCAGTAAAGGTAATGAAGTACGAATAGCCACCTCTGGCATGTTTACTAAATGGCCCACACACATCACTGTGTATAAGGTCAAGTAAACCTGAAGCCCTTTGACCTTTGTGAGGAAAAGGAGACTTCGTCATTTTGCCCATTACACAAGCTTTGCATGTATCAATTTCCTCATAGGAGAATGATCCCAGCAGTCCATGATCATGCAACCGCTTAATGCGTTTCTTGTTAATATGGCCTAAACGACTATGCCATAACAAGGTGCTGTCATCAGCATACTTGGCTTTCTTATTATCAATATTTTGTATAGAACATTCCATGTCCAACATGAATAACCCATTGTTAATTGATCCAGAAGCATAAACAATATTATCTAAAGAAAGAACACACTTTGAAATATTGCATTCAAAGGAAAAAACCTTTCCTGACAAGAGCAGGAATGGAGATAATATTTTTAGTAATGCTTGGTACAAAGTAACAATTGTTTAGTTCTAATACAAGACCAGATGGTAATGAGATGTAATATTCTCCTACAGCAACAGCAGCAACCCGTGCCCCGTTTCCAACTCGTAGGTCCACCTCATGCTGTCCCACCTGTCTTCTTCTCTTGAGCTCCTGTACATTTGAACAAATGTGAACTCCACATGCAGTGTCCAACACCCATGAAATAGAAGAAGAGGATATCATGACTTCAGTCACGAAAATACCTGAGCCAGAAGCGATGCTTCCCTTCTTGTCTCCTTGGAGCGCTTTACAGTCCTTTTTCCAGTGACCCAGCTGGCCACAGTGGAAACATCTGTATTCCTTCGACCGCTTAACCTTCTGTTTCAGAGCCTTGTTGTAATTCTTGACATGGGCTTTGCCCTTCTTCCCCTTCTTCTTGTTCCTGGAAGGAAACATCAAGACAGAGGTTGAAGGCTTGCCCTTTAGAGTTTCCTCTGTAGTCAAGAGCATATTCAGCAACTCTGCCGGAGTATAGTCGATCTTGTTCATATTAAAATTAATAATGAACGGATCGAAGGAGGCCGGGAGAGACTGCAGAATAATGTCTACAGCAAGCTCCTGATTGATGGTATGCCCCAGTTTCTCTAGAGCCTCTTTGTGCCCAATCATCTTGAGCACATGAGCTCCCACTGGACTCCCTTCAGCCAGTTTGCTCTGAAAGAAAAGCTTGGTCAAATTATAGCGCTCAGTCCTCGCCTGTGCAGCATATAGCATCTTGAGGTTTGCTATCATTTCCATAGCAGACATATCCTCATGCTGACGCTGCAGCGGTGGCGTCATAGACGCTAGCATCAGGCAAGCGACATCAATGCTATCATTGACATGCTTTTCATAGGCATCCCGAACCGCCCTTGCGGCGTTCGCAGCGGGTTGAGGCGGTACAGCCGTCTCGAGGACATACAGTTTCCTCTCAGCCTTAAGAACAATCTTAAGGTGTCCGTACCAGTCTGAGAAGTTTGGCCCAGCAAACTTCTCCCTTTCCAGTAGGGATCGCACATTGAAGCTCATGGTGTTCGTTGCTGCAGGAATCTACAACAATGCAAGAACAGCAAGGTCAGTATCAATGTTAAGAATCAATTCAGGACTTAAGAATGATTCTTTTCTCACTATTTTATCTGGCTGAAAAATCCAGCAAAACAGCCCGAAAGAGTAAAACTCTTTTAGTGAGATGGGATCCAGATTTCATACTTGGTCTCCGCGTCCCGCTCAGGCGAGATAAGATGCACAGAGAGTACAAGCACTAATTTCTGGTAGGCAGTCCCTGCCAATCGCCAACCCGTGCGATTCCCCTTCATCTAGGCGATCCAGCCGACTGTGCCAACTGAGTTGGTACAACACAGTCTCTGATCCCACAGATGGCTGCCTCCATATAGCTACCATATGCGCCACATATGTAGCCTACATGGTCAAGCTGACCCGACCTACTCCCTGGACCTGTAACATCCCGTTATCTTAACCCCAAACAAATGGCACAATTCATGAATGATACAGGATGTTTCATATAAGATCGATTCATATGCTAGGTAAAACCGAGTTCAAGAAAACACGATCTGAAAATTTCCACAAATCCATACATAAATATCCACAAAACACAAATCTCATAAATCACATAAGGGTACCTGCCACCACGCAATCCTTGCACTAGACATATGCAAGGCAACAGTTATATCAAATCCGATGGCATAAATACAATTCGATTCGAAATTCAAAGCAAAGCCACAAAGTCGATTTTAAAAACTCATACCAAACACCGAAACCAGGCTGAAGCCCGCGGTGACACAAAAAATCAAACTCATTTAACAGCCACAATCTGGCATCATAGGTTCACATAGATTCACATAGTTCACATCATTCATATAGTTCGTATAACTCATATAGTTCGGCCACAACCGGCCTCATAATTAAGCACAAAAGTTCTTAAACATAATCACAGCAAACTAGCATAATGTCCACGCCAATGCTAACTCAAGAAATGCGCCCCTGCTCTATGCCTGAAAATAGTGAGGGGTGAGCTACACAGCCCAGTGAGTGGATAGTCTAAATCGACCATCCATAACATACATTCAAAAATATAGGCAAATTATTTTAAAAATCTTTAACAGAACATTATGTCAATATACAACAAGATTAAATACAGAAGTCATATAAACAGCCAGATGTACACACCAACATATAACAAACTCAGGTTCTAAACAAACTCAGGTTCTAGAGTTATACTCTAAACCAACTAAACACACCAATACTTAGTTAACCTAGTTGTCCAGCATATTCAGTAGTGACCAATATGGTCTAACCCGGCTTTGGCCTAAGCACTGGGAGCTGCAAAATCTCGTGCAACACACATAAACATGGACAGTGAGTAGAATCAAGAGGTGGCCCCCGCCAGGTCACGACGTGGCACTTTGCTCTAAAACACCCCATAAACACATCGATGGATTGTGTGTAGATTCAAGAGGTGGCCCCCGCCGGTTCACGACGTGGCACTTTGCTCTACGACACCCCATATCACAAAAAGAGAGTGATGACATCAAGAGGTGGCCCCTGTCTGACCAAGACATGGCACTTTGCGTCAAAACCCGTTCTCCCAAAAGGTTCCTACTGGACAACAGACACATCTTATATCATATTTCATAAAGGTGGACTCCTAAGTGTCAACTAGACTCTAGGATAGTCATCACAAAAATCATATCGGGCAGGCTGAAGATCAACCCCCATCACAATAATCATAATAGGCAGGCTGAACATCAACCCCCTCACATATCAAATACAGGGCTGAAATTCAAACCCTTAACATATCACATAAGGACTATCCTATGAGTACCCGGTTACACTTAGCCATAGTCCTAACCAACACATAACACATAATATTCAAAATTCCCATAATCACATAATTTTCAAAATCTCATAACCACATAATGTTCACAATTCACATAATCACATAATGTTCACAAATCACATAACAACATAATATTCCAAAAATCACATAAACACCTAATATTTAAAAATCACATAATTACATAATATTAACAATCATATAATGTAGTGTGGTCCTTAGGTTTCATGCTGATTAGTTCAGTCAAACCTTACTAGGTTATCACCCAAATTTCTCAAACAATTTCTCAACATTGCAGTTAACAAGCATCCATAAAAATTAACATAAAACTAAAACATGTAGTCATACAAACTATCCATAAAATTAACAAAAACTAAAACATGTATTCATACAAACTATTTTACAAATCTCTACATATAACCCACGGTTAACATAACATATTATCTATTAAATTTTACACCTTGAATTAACATGAATTTCATGCTCAAACCATTGGTCTAAAACTTCCGAAATTCCATAAATTAATACCTTAAATTTCATATTACCAATTTTCGGTTTTCATAAACAATCATCAAGATTATTTCGGTTTACATGGAAATTTAGGTTTTCATGGAAAAATACAATTCGGTTCTCATGAAGAACAATACCCTAAATTCGGTTTTCATACCCTAAATACACTTTGCATAATTTCGGTTTTAACATGGTAAATTTTCCAAGAACTCAAGTGTATCATTTAACACAAACACAACCAAATTGTTAAATCAATTAAGACATTCCACTCACCTTGAACCGTGAACACCAATAAGAAAAACCCTTCCAAAAAATTCGTCTAAGGCTTTGAAAGACGCCACCAAACACCAAGGAATGCCGGCCAAAGGAAGAGGAAGAGGAAGAAAGGAATTTCGCCTCCAAGCCTCCAAGAATCGCCCACTTCTTCCTAGCCGTCGCCCAAGTTTTCTCCCAAGCCAAAATCGCCAATTTTCTTTCCCCAATCGTTAAACCCACTAAAAATTCGGTTTTTGAATTTTAAACCCACTAACCAATTAATTCAAATAGGGTTTAACCCCTTTAACTAATTAATTCGAATCTTCATTCTAATATCCCATAGTTAACCAATTAATTTAATTAACTTAACCATTAACCATTCACTTAATGAAAATCCAATAAGGATTTAATTGACATCCAATAAGGATTAACGTCCAATAACTCCAATTAATTGACAATTAAATAACTTAAATTAACAAGCAATAAACTCTAATTAATTACCTGAAAATTAGCATCCAATGAGCTAGTTAATTAATTAACATTAACCTCCAAAAATCTCTAATTTAATTAACTATAATTTATTAACCAAAATCTCTAATTAATTTATCATAAATTAACAATCAATACACAGAAATAATAACACAGTCAATAATTTTATTTAAATCAAAATAATTCTTACCAGGACTTAAGATCCTTGGATCTTACATCCCTCCCTCCTTATAAAGCTTTAGTCCTCTAGTCAGATCCACTCATCATATCTAGTCAGATCCACTGCCCTTGCATGCACCAAGTCCTAACTGACTTGAGTTGACCTAATGGTCAACCATGCATGCGCCAAGGGCTGAACAGCCTTCATGAGTTCTGGCAAGCGGGTGTGACCCCGGGCCTAACTCATGTGCGTTCAATGGTTGTCTCAACCAGACCTCGCTACACGCCCTTGATGCAGTCGACCTATAGCCACCTCGTGCTTGCGCACAGGTGCTATCTGGTCAACCCATCTAGGCTGTCAGATGGTCTGATCAGACTATTTGGATCTTATATAGAGGATGACTTCAACCCTACTAACCCGTCTAAGGGTTTATAGTAGGCGTCACTTAGATCTAATGGTGATGCGCGCAAGATATAATAAGGTTTCATAAAAACAACATCCAAGCGCCACCATACAACATACATGCGCAAACATAAACATGAACAAACTAGCATGTAGTTTTTCAGCATGTGATTAGATCTACTCTTAGCATGCGCAAACAAGGATCACATATAAGCAATCAAATGAACATACATAAAACCTCGCTCTGATACCAATTGAAGAGTCCCCTTCAAGGGGGAGCGAAAAACCCTAAAGTGGCGCAAGTAGATTCTAGGGGTTTCAACAACAAGATCGCATGCTGGTTCATATGATTAACTTGTATAAATGGAATAGATCTGAAAGGGATCATACCAACGCCATTAGATTGGATGGCGACTTGGAAGTAGAGAGTGATGCCGCTCTCCTCCAAAGAAGACGCACACAAGAAGATGTCACCTACTTCCTTTGGCGTTCCTTGTGCTAGCAAGGGCCGAAGGTATCCTTGATCGCTTGAAGGAGATGAGATGGTTTCTTGGCCTCGTCAAGTGCACTCCTTGTCGTGAAGAACACCACACGAAAAAGAGAGGTCCCGTGGAAGAGGCGAGAGCGTGAGATGTATTCAACGTCAAGGCGTTACCTCAACGTGGAGGCGTTACTCTCAAATTTGGAAAAACCAACTTCCAAATATAGTAACCGCTTAACTCTTCATGCGTTCACTCCAAGTGAACCGATCCTCACCTCTTCACCCTTGAACCATGCGCTCATTTGATGAGCCGGTTCAAATAGATTTGGTCCAAAAACCAAATTAGGCCAAGGGATGGTCTAGACCTTCTATGAACCAAATGGCCCAAGATCTAATCGTACATCTCCTGATGCTCTTGATCTCACCGATCTAGCATCTAATCTCTCGATCGAAGCTTACCGATCTCAAGCCCTAACCAACCAAACATGATCAGACCAGATCTCACTTACAATCAGAGTTTAAACTCCTTTAAACTGAACCAAAACAATTCAGTCCACACGATCTGACTTAAGTAAGCCATATCATCAAATTGTGCAACCCTGAGGGTTTCCTTTAAATGTCGGTAACGATAACTTACATTATCACGATCAGTGAGGGGTATCTAGCAACACATCACGGTCTCCCGATATAAAGGAAAGAGTCTTCCAAGACTACACCCAAACCACAGCACAAGTGTGAATCCACTTCACCAGGCATACATGTTTCCTTTGCCACTGGATGTTCTTATTGGACAAGCGTGTCAAGCCTGTAGCTCCAATATGATGAGCATGCTTAGATCAGATGAACATAGTCACTTGGGTATGGCCATACACTTTCTCAATCATCTCATTCAGGGGGGGCCCCTTTAGAACATCACACTCCAATCAAGGAGACGGCAATCCTATATCTATCACTAGTGTCCTAACCTGACTCATGATCATTATCCAAGATAGTCTATAACCATTATGTTTCAAATGATATTGAACTACCTCAAAACAATGACAATCATCATTTAGAAACACAAGTGATCTCAAGTCAGAGGACATGTGCCACTTGATGCATACAAGGATTATTCACATTGTGACAAGCAATTGAATATCCTAGTAGGGTCTATCCAGTACATCCAATGTACCCATGAGTCTACATCTTATTCCATGCTCGAAGCATCCTATAAGATTAGAACACATATTAGTCTCCATCATATCAAGGCTGTCTCATGTTCACCAAGATATCTCGACTAAGGACATAGAGCATGTCAGCCTAGCTGAACAGCATTGAGACATTATTCAGAAGTACACTTATTGCAACAGACAATGTAACAAACTGAATAACAACCATTGCCTTTATGAGTTTATACATGATACTGAAAGAATCCCAAGGCCTCAAACATTAGCCTTAAGGGCATACCCCAACAGTTGCTTGCCTGATGCTAGCGTCTATGACGCCACAGCTGCAGCGTCAGCATGAGGATATGTCTGCTATAGAAATTATAGCAAACCTCAAGATGCTATATGCTGCACAGGCGAGGACTGAGCGCTATAATTTGACTAAGCTTTTCTTTCAGAGCAAACTGACTGAAGGGAGTCCAGTGGGAGCTCACGTGCTCAAGATGATTGGGCACAAAGAGGCTCTAGAGAAACTGGTGCATACCATCAATCAGGAGCTTGCTGTAGACATTATTCTGCAGTCTCTCCCGGCCTCTTTCGATCCGTTCATTATTAATTTTAATATGAACAAGATCGACTGTACTCCGGCAGAGTTGCTGAATATGCTCTTGACTACAGAGGAGACTCTAAAGGGAAAGCCTTCAACCTCTGTCTTGATGTTTCCTTACAGGAACAAGAAGAAGGGGAAGAAGGGCAAAGCCCCTGTCAAGAACTACAACAAGGCTTTGAAACAAAAGGTCAAGCGGTCGAAGGAATACAGATGTTTCCATTGTGGCCAGCTGGGTCACTGGAAAAAAGACTGTAAAGCGCTCCAAGGAGACAAGAAGGGAAGCATCGCTTCTGGCTCAGGTATTTTTGTGACTGAGGTCATGTTTTCTTCTTCTATTTCATGGGTGTTGGACACTGCATGTGGAGTTCACATTTGTTCAAATGTACAGGAACTCAAGAGAAGAAGATAGGTGGGACAGCATGAGGTAGACCTACGAGTTGGAAACGGGGCACGGGTTGCTGCTGTTGCTGTAGGAGTTTATTACATCTCATTACCATCTGGACTTGTATTGGAACTAGACAATTGTTACTTTGTACCAAGCATTACGAAAAATATTATCTCTATTCCTGCTCTTGTCAGAAAAGGATTTTCCTTTGAATGCAAGATTTCAAAGTGTGTTATTTCTTATGATAATATTGTTTATGCTACTGGATCAATTAACAATGGGTTATTCATGTTGGACATGGAATGTTCTATACAAAATATTGATAATAAGAAAGCCAAGTATGCTGATAACAGCACCTTGCTATGGCATAGTCGTTTAGGCCATATTAACAAGAAACGCATTAAGCGGTTGCATGATCATGGACTGCTGGGATCATTCTCCTATGAGGAGATTGATACATGCAAAGCTTGTTTATTGGGCAAAATGACGAAGTCTCCTTTTCCTCACAAAGGTCAAAGGGCTTCAGGTTTACTTGACCTCATACACAGTGATGTATGTGGGCCATTTAGTAAACATGCCAGAGGTGGCTATTCGTACTTCATTACCTTTACTGATGATTTCAGTAGGTATGGATATGTCTATCTAATGAGACATAAAAGTGAATCTTTTGACAAGTTCAAGGAGTTCAAAAATGAAGTGCAAAATCAGCTAGGCCGAAATATCAAGGCACTTCGCTCAGATCGAGGTGGAGAATACCTAAGTCGAGAGTTTACTGATTATCTGAAGGAGTGTGGGATCATCTCACAGCTCACTCCACCAGGAACACCGCAATGGAATGGTGTATCCGAGAGGAGAAACAGAACCTTATTGGATATGGTTCGTTCAATGATGAGTCAGGCTACTCTACCTTACTCCTTTTGGGGATTTGCACTGGAAACAGCTGCAAAGGTACTGAACCGAGTGCCATCCAAGGCAGTTTCAAAGACTCCATATGAGTTATGGTATGGGAAACAGCCGAGCTTGACATTTATTAAGATCTGGGGTTGCGAGGCTTATGTCAAAAAGCTCGCCTCTGGGAAACTAGAGAGCAGATCTGAGAAATGCATCTTTGTCGGTTACCCTAAGGAAACTAAGGGTTATTATTTCTACGATCCCAAAGAGAACAAAGTATTTATTGCTCGGATGGCCATTTTTCTTGAGAAGGAATTTCTTCTGCAAGAGGCCAGTGGGAGAGAAATAAAGCTGGATGAGAATCCAAAAGAAGGACAAAGTAGTCAAGCACAGTTGGATGAGCCTGAGCCAGTAGAACAGGTTATTGAACAACCTGAGGCTCAGATATCACGGGAACCGCGTAGATCGGGAAGGATCCGTCGACAGCCTGAGCGCTATGACGGAGTCTACATCATTGATCATGATGAACCCCTCACTTATGCGGATGCGGTCAGTGGACCGGAATCAGCAAGATGGCTTGAAGCTATGCGAGCCGAGATGGACTCCATGTCAGATAACCAAGTCTGGGATTTGGTTGATCCGCCTCCGGGAGTAATCCCTATAGGCTGTAAATGGATCTTCAAGAAGAAGATTGACATGGATGGTAACGTGGTTACCTATAAAGGCAGGCTAGTTGCGAAAGGTTTCAAACAAATCTACGGGATAGATTATGATGAAACTTTCTCTCCTGTAGTCATGTTCAAGTCTATTCGGATCATTCTCGCAATAGCAGCATATTACGATTATGAGATCTGGCAAATGGATGTGAAAACCGCTTTCCTTAATGGAAATCTGGATCAGGATGTGTATATGACACAACCTGAAGGTTTCACTAATCCATCAGATCGTCATAAAATATGCAAGTTAAAGAAGTCCATTTATGGACTTAAGCAAGCATCAAGAATCTGGAATATTCGTTTTGATGAATCAATATGTGAATTTGGTTTCATCAAGAATGAAAATGACCCGTGTGTATATAAGAGGTTTAGTGGGAGCGTGATTACTTTCCTAGTCCTCTACGTCGATGATATCTTAATCATTGGAAACGATATTCCTGAACTACATGCGGTTAAGGCATCGTTAAGAAAATGTTTCCAGATGAAAGATCTAGGAGAAGCAGCCTATGTATTAGGTGTGAAGATCTACAGAGATAGATCTAAGAGGCTTCTCGGGCTATGCCAGAGTATTTACATCGATAAAGTCCTGGAGAGATTTCATTTAGAGAATTCTAAAAGAGGATATCTTCCAGTCAGACATGGTCTGAATCTTTCAAAGAGTCAGTGTCCACAAACACAGACCGAGAAAGATGAAATGGACAATACGCCTTATGCTTCGGCTATTGGGTCCATTATGTATGCGATGTTATGTACTCGCCCAGACGTCGCTTACGGGTTAAGCGTGACCAGTCGATTCCAAAGTAATCCAGGTCAGGCGCACTGGATTGCGGTCAAGAACATTTTGAAATATCTTCGGAGGACCAAAGATATGTTCTTGATATATGGAGGTCAGGAAGAACTCAGTATTGAAGGATATACTGACGCTTTGTTCCAATCTGACCAGGATGATTTTCGATCGCAATCAGGCTATGTTTTTAGCTTGAATGGAGGTGCAGTGGTGTGGAAAAGTTTCAAACAATCTATTGTTGCTGATTCCACAATAGAAGCCGAGTATGTTGCAGCCTCAGAAGCATCCAAGGAGGCAGTGTGGATTCGTAAGTTCATTCAGGAACTTGGTGTTGTTCCTTCAAGTGCAGATCCTTTGGTTATTCAGAATATCTTTGGTCCTCCGCAGATATTTTAAAATGTTCTTGACCGCAATCCAGTGCGCCATACCTGGATTACTTTGGAACCGACTGGTCACGCTTAACCCGTAAGCGACGTCTGGGCGAGTACACAACATCGCATACATAATGGACCCAATAGCCGAAGCATAAGGCGTATTGTCCATTTCATCTTTCTCAGTCTGTGTTTGTGGACACTGACTCTTTGAAAGATTCAGACCATGTCTGACTGGCAGATATCCTCTTTTAGAATTCTCTAAATGGAATCTCTCCAGGACTTTATCGATGTACGTACTCTGGCACAGCCCGAGAAGCCTCTTAGATCTATCCCTGTAGATCTTCACACCTAACACATAGGCTGCTTCTCCTAGATCTTTCATCTGGAAACATTTTCCTAACCATGCTTTAACAGCATGCAGTTCAGGAATATCGTTTCCAATGATCAAGATATCGTCGACGTAGAGGACTAGGAAAGTAATCACGCTCCCACTAAACCTCTTAGTTTCCTTAGGGTAACCGACAAATATACATTTCTCAGATCTGCTCTCCAGTTTCCCAGAGGCGAGCTTTTTGACATAAGCCTCGCAACCCAGATCCTGATAAATGTCAAGCTTGGCTGTTTCCCATACCATAACTCATATGGTGTCTTAGAAACTGCCTTGGATGGCACTCGGTTTAGTACCTTTGCAGCTGTTTCCAGTGCAAATCCCCAAAAGGAGTATGGAAGAGTAGCCTGACTCATCATAGAACGAACCATATCAAGTAACGTTCTATTTCTCCTCTCGGACACACCATTCCATTGCGGTGTTCCTGGCGGAGTGAGCTGTGAGATAATCCCACACTCTTTTAGATAGTCAGTAAACGCATGACTTAGGTATTCACCACCTCGATCAGAACGAAGTGCCTTGATATTTCGGCCTAACTGATTTTGTACTTCATTTTTGAACTCTTTGAACATGTCAAAAGATTCACTTTTATGTCTCATAAGATAGACATAACCATACCTACTGAAATCATCAGTAAAGGTAATGAAGTACTGATAGCCACCTCTGGCATGTTTACTAAAAGGCCCACACACATCACTGTGTATAAGGTCAAGTAAACCTGAAGCCCTTTGACCTTTGTTAGGAAAAGGTGACTTCGTCATTTTACCCATCAAACAAGCTTTGCATGTATCAATCTCCTCATAGGAGAATGATCCCAGCAGTCCATGATCATGCAACCGCTTAATGCGCTTCTCGTTAATATGGCCTAAACGACTATGCCATAGCAAGGTGCTGTCATCAGCATACTTGGCTTTCTTAACATCAACACTTTGTATAGAACTTTCCATGTCCAACATGTATAACCCATTGTTAATTGAACCAGTTGCATAAACAATATTATCTAAAGATAAAACACACTTTGAAATATTGCATTCAAAGGCAAATCCTTTCCTGACAAGAGCAGGAATAGAGACAATATTTTTAGTTATACTGGGTACAAAATAACAATTGTTTAATTCTAATACAATGCCAGATGGTAAAGAAATGAAATAGTCTCCTACAGCAACAGCAGCAACC
This sequence comes from Costus lasius, assembly GCA_027563935.2. NCBI lineage: Eukaryota > Viridiplantae > Streptophyta > Magnoliopsida > Zingiberales > Costaceae > Costus > Costus lasius. The sequence goes on from CM050449.1 coordinate 75,201,504, forward strand.
CGTGCCCCGTTTCCAACGCGTAGGTCTACCTCATGCTGTCCCACCTGCCTTCTTCTCTTGAGTTCCTGTACATTTGAACAAATGTGAACTCCACATGCAGTGTCCAACACCCATGAAATAGAAGAAGATGAAACCATGACTTCCGTCACGTATATACCTGAGCCAGAAGCGATGCTTCCCCTCTTATCTCCTTGGAGCGCTTTACAGTCCTTTTTCCAGTGACCCAGCTGGCCACAGTGGAAACACCTGTTGTCCTTGGACCGCTTCACCTTCTGTTTCAGAGCCTTACTGTAGTTCTTGACAGGGGCTTTGCCCTTCTTCCCCTTCTTCTTGTTCCTGGAAGGAACCATTAAGACAGAGGTTGAAGGCTTTCCCTTCAGAGTTTCCTCAGTAGTCAAGAGCATGTTCAACAGCTCTGCCAGTGTACAATCGATTTTGTTCATATTAAAGTTAATGATGAACGCATCGAAAGAGGGCGGAAGAGACTGCAGAATGATGTCTACAGCAAGCTCCTGGTTGACGGTATGCCCCAATTTCTCCAGAGCCTCCTTGTGCCCAATCATCTTGAGCACGTGAGCTCCCACTGGGCTCCCTTCAGCCAGTTTGCTCTGAAAGAAGAGCTTCGTCAGATTATAGCGTTCTGTCCTCGCCTGTGCAGCATACAACATCTTGAGGTTCGCTATAATCTCTATAGCCGACATATCCTCATGCTGACGCTGCAGCGGTGGCGTCATAGACGCTAGCATCAGGCAAGCGACATCAATGCTATCATTGACGTGCTTTTCATAGGCTTCACGAACCGCCCTTGCGGCGTTCGCAGCGGGTTGAGGCGGCACAGCCGTCTCGAGGACATACAGTTTCCTCTCTGCCTTAAGAACGATCTTAAGGTGTCCGAACCAGTCAGAGAAGTTCGGCCCAGCAAACTTCTCCCTTTCCAGTAGGGATCGCACATTGAAGCTCATGGTGTTCGTTGCTGCAGGAATCTACAACAATGCAAGAACAGCAAGGTCAGTATCAATGTTTAGAATCAATCCAGGACTTAAGAAAGATTCTTTTTCTCACTATTTTGTCTGACTGAAAAATCCAGTAAACAGTCCGAAAGAGTAACACTCTTTTAGTGAGATGGGATCCAGATTTCATACTTGGTCTCCGCGTCCCGCTCAGGCGAGATAAGATGCACAGAGAGTACAAGCACTAATCTCTGGTAGGCAGTCCCTGCCAATCGCCAACCCGTGCGATTCCCCTTCATCTGGGCAATCCAGCAGACTGTGCCAACTGAGTTGGTACAACACAATCTCTGACCCCGCAGATGGCTGCCTCCATGTGCTACCATATGCTCCACATATGTAGCCTACATGGTCAAACTGACCCGACCTACTCCCTGGACCACCACGTGCTATGCTGAGCAACGAGAAGCGATAAATCCCTTCTCTGTAACACGCAGGTGAAATCCCGCACCGTCTGAAGATATATGGACGTGCCCACTGAGTGGGTACAACACGGCTCCAACGATAATCAGAACAGTGAGGTTTCGCGTCAGAAGGCTTACGAGCTTGATATGTTAGCGTTGGATTTTAACGGTCTTTTATCTTCTTACTATCAGGCAAATCCTATGGCTATAGCAGAAGATAAATAACTCATGCTGTTCTACTTATTTAAACAATAACAGAAAGCATGGATCTTATGTGGTAAAAGCCCATTGACCCTAAGTAAGACCTTAAGTTATCTTAAGTCTTCACTTGCTTCTTGGGTCTTGTTGCCTCTCATCTGGCCCAGACCAGGGCCTAAGCGCCCTCTGCAGCTCAGGTGCGCCCACCAGCTGCATGCGCCTTTGCAATTGTGTTCTGTGCTCTTGTCTAATCAAAATACATTTTGATCTATCTAGACAAGCTTGACTCGCAGGTCAATTATACAATTAATTAATTAAGAATGTGATTCGCAGATCACAAAAATAATAATTTACCAGGCTCGCAGGCCCCAGCACAGCACACATTAAGGGCAACCCACATAAGATTAAATAAACAGGCATCATGGCATCAATCAATTAACATGTGATCCATAGACAAAATAAAATTTTTTCGAAATCCCATTGGAATCAATTTTACTTGTCTTATGTGCCCTACAACCTTACAACGGTCCATTGATAGGGATCCACTCATCGTATCTAGTTAGATCCATGCCCTTTGCATGCACCAAGTCTTAACTGACTTGCGTTGACCTAATGGTCAACCATGCATGCGCCAAGGGCTGAACAACCAACATGAGATCTGGCAAGCGGGTGTGACCCCGGGCCTAACTCATGTGTGTTCACAGGGTGTCTCAACCAGACCTCGCTACACGCCTTTGATGCAGTCGACCTATAGCCACCACGTGCATGCGCATAGGTGCTATCTGGTCGACCCATCTAGGCTGTCAGATGGTCTGATCAGACTAAGTTGATCTAAACTAGATGATGCTTTCAACCCTAGCAACCCGTCTAAGGGTTTATTGCAGGTGCGGCTTAGATCTAGTTAGAGGCGCGCAAGTAAAGTTTTGATGAAACAAAAACATGTAACATGCGCAACAATGTAAGCAATATACATGCATCAACAAAATTAACCTTACACATGCGCCACCAAAAACATCTCATATATGCGCCTCCAAAATACTTTCAACTAGTATTATCGCATGATGAGAAAACTTAGATCATAAGCGCAAACAAGGATCACCAAACATAGCAATCATATGACCATATGAGATCCTAGCTCTGATACCAATTGAAGAGTCCCCTTCAAGGGGGAGCGCAAGCGGATAAAACCCCTTTCAAGAGGGGGGCCGAAACCCTAAGGTAGGGGGCGCATGCAAGTTTGCTAGGGTTTCATCATATATGATCGCTTACATGCTCATATAATCAACTATGATAAATTGATTGAAGCAAGAGGGAGATTCATACCAACGCCATAGGCTTGGAGGTCGGCTTGGAAGAAGAGAGCAACTTAGATCTCCTCCAAAAGTTCACACACAAGATGAAGATCGCCTACCCCTTGTGATGCTTGTGCTAGCAAGAATCTTCAAGGGTCCTTGCCGTGTGTAAGGGGATGAAGAGACGATTTCCTTTTTGGCCGAGAGCTCCACACGCAAAACCACTTCTCCTCCTCAACCTCTTGCCCAACCAAGTTCAAGGCGTTGAAGTGAAGACAAGAACGCATATGCGTTTTGGCGTTCAAGAGAAACCGGCCTTGATGACTTTCCATAAATGGATGATCATCAAGCCATGCGCTTACTCCAACCCAAAACGCATATTAGCATTGAACCAAGCGTTCACCTTTGTGAACCGGTTCAAGCCAACATGTTCCAATCGCATTTGGTTCATGAACCAAACCGAAATAGCTCAAGCCATGTGGTCTAGACCATATTGAACCCTAAGGCTCAAGATCTCACCATTCATCTCCTGATGCTCCTGATCTCACCGATCTAGCATCATCTCTCTCGATCGAAGCTTACCGATCTCAAGTCCTAATCAATCAAACATGATCAGACCAGATCTCACTTACAATCAGAGATTAAATCCCTTTAAACTGAATCCAAACAATTCAGTCCACACGATCTGACTCAAGTAAGCCATATCATCAATTGTGCGACCCTGAGGGTTTCCTTTAAATGTCGGTAACGATAACTCACGTTATCACGATCAGTGAGGGGTATCTAGCAACACATCACTATCTCCCGATATAAAGGAAAGAGTCTTCCAAGACAACTCCCAAACCACAGCACAAGTGTGAATCTATTCACAAGGCATGCATGTGTCCCTTGCCACTGGATGTTCTTATTGGACAAGCGTGTCAAGCCTGTGACACCAATATGATGAGCATGATTAGATCAGATGAACATAGTCATCTGGGTATGGCCATACACTATCTCAATCATCTCATCTAGGGGGGCCCTTATAGAACATCACACTCCTTCAACAAGGAGACGGCAATCCTCTATCTATCACTAGTGCCCTAACCTGACTCAAGCTCATTATCCAAGATAGTCTATAACCATTATCTTTCAAATGATATTGAACTACCTCAAAACAATGACAATCATCATTCAGAGACACAAGTGATCTCAAGTCAAAGGACATGTGCCACTTGTAGCATACAAGGATTATTCACATTGTGACAAGCAATAAGAATATCCTAGTAGGGTCTGTCCAGTACATCCAATGTACCCATGAGTCTACATCTTATTCCATGCTCGAAGCATCCTATAAGATTAGAACACATATTAGTCTCAATCATATCAAGGCTGTCTCATGTTCACCAAGATATATCGACTAAGGACATTATAGCATGTCAGCCTAGCTGAACAGCTTTGAGACATTAATCAGAAGTACACTTATTACAGCAGACAAGGTAACAACCTGAATAATAACCATGCCTTTATAAACACAAGAGTTTATTACATGATACTGTTACAATCCCAAAGGCCTCAAACATTAGCCTTAAGGGCATACCCCAACAGAGGCGGTATAGCCGTCTCGAGGACATACAGTTTCCTCTCAGCCTTAAGAACGATCTTAAGGTGTCCGAACCAGTCTCAGAAGTTTGGCCCAGCAAACTTCTCCCTTTCCAGTAGGGATCGCACATTGAAGCTCATGGTGTTCGTTGCTGCAGGAATCTACAACAATGCAAGAACAGCAAGGTCAGTATCAATGTTTAGAATCAATCCAGGACTTAAGAAAGATTCTTTTCTCACTATTTTATCTGACTGAAAATCCATTAAACAGTCCGAAAGAGTAACACTCTTTTAGTGAGATGGGATCCAGATTTCATACTTGGTCTCCGCGTCCCGCTCAGGCGAGATAAGATGCACAGAGAATACAAGTACTAATTTCTGGTAGGCAGTCCCTGCCAATCGCCAACCCGTGCGATTCCCCTTCATCTGGGCAATCCAGCAGACTGTGCCAACTGAGTTGGTACAACACAGTCTCTGATCCCACAGATGGCTGCCTCCATATAGCTAACATATGCCCCATATGTAGCCTATATGGTCAAGCTGACCTGACCTACTCCCTGGACCACCACGTGCTATGCTGAGCAACGAGAAGCGATAAATCCCTTCTCTGTAACACGCAGGTGAAATCCCGCACCGTCTGAAGATAGATGGACGTGCCCACTGAGTGGGTACAACACGGCTCCAACGATAGTCAGAACAGTGAGGTTTCGCGTTAGAAGGCTAACGAGCTTGATATTTTAGCGTTGGATTTTAACGGTCTTTTATCTTCTTACTATCAGGCAAATCCTATGGCTATAGCAGAAGATAAACTCATGCAATTCTAATTATAAAAGCAATAAATAGAAAGCATTCTGATCTTATGTGGTAAAAGCCCATGAACCCTAAGTAAGACCTTAAGTTATCTTAAGTCTTCACTTGCTTCTTGGGTCTTTTGCATCTCATCTGGTCCAACCCAGGGCCCTAGCGCTCAATGCAGCTCAGGTGCGCCCACCAGCTGAATGCGCCTCTGCGATGTGTGCTTTTGTGCTCTTGTCTAATTAAAATACATTTTAATCTATCTAGACAAGCTTGACTCGCAGGTCAATTATACAATAAATTAATTAAAAATGTGATTCGCAGATCACAAAAATAATAATTTACCAGGCTCGCAGGCCCCAGCACAGCACACAATAAAGGGCATCCCACATAAGATTAAATAAACAAGCATCATGGCATCATTCAATCAACATGTGATCCATCACATAAGAAAATAAAATTTTTGAAAACCCATTGGCATCAATTTTACTTTACTTATGTGCTCCTACAACCTTACAACGGTCCATCAATAGGGATCCACTCATCATGTCTAGTTTGATCCATGCCCTTGCATGCACCAAGTCTTAACTGACTTGCGTTGACCTAATGGTCAACCATGCATGCCCTAAGGGCTGAACAACCAACATGAGTTCTGGCAAGCGGGTGTGACCCCGGGCCTAACTCATGTGTGTTCACTGGTTGTCTCAACCAGACCTCGCTACACGCCTGTGATGCAGTCGACCTATAGCCACCTCGTGCTTGCGCACAGGTGCCATCTGGTCGACCCATCTAGGCTGTCAGATGGTCTGATCAGACTAGTTAGATCTTACTTAGAGGATGATTTCAACCCTACTAACCCGTCTAAGGGTTTATAGCAGGCGCCACTTAGATCTAATGGTGATAGGCGCGCAAGATGTAAGTTTGAAAAACAACTACAACAAGCGCAAACAAACAACATGCTCCAAACAAGATAAACAAGATACATCTAATATCTAGCATGTTAATCTTTGCATGTGGATAACCCATAGATCTAGACATGAGCGCAAACTTCTCCAAGCAATGATACAAGCGCAAACAAATATGGTAGCACATAGTATCATGTAAGCGCAAGTAAACAAAGCAACAAGAGAGCGCAACATGGAATCATGAGTGGATCACAATCTTAACAAAGCAATCATATAGATCTACTGAAAAACCCTGCTTTGATACCAGTTGTTGGGTCCCCTTCAAGGGGGAGCGAAAACCCTAAGCATGCGCAAATCAAAATACTTGCATGGGCGGAATTAGGGTTTCTATAGGATCGCATGTTCTATATAATCAACTTTGTTTTAATTGAAAGATCATGAGAAGATCTCACCATAGCCATGGGTGGATGGAGCCTTGGAAGCAAAGAGTCGAATGCTTCTTCTCCAAAGGTGACGCACACAACAATGAAGATGGCTTGCTCCTTTGAATCCTTTGTGCTAGCAAAGCTCTTCAAAGGGTCCTTGATCGTTGAAAAAGAAAGATGAGATGATATCTCCCTTGGCCGAAAGCTCTCTTCTTCCTCTTCGTCTAAGCTCTAAGCCACACACGAGAGAGCTCCAAAGATTAGAGCCGTTGAGGCAAGCATATGCGTTTTGGCGTTACAAGACTTCCATAAAAGGAAGGTCATGAAGCCATGCGTTCATGGCTTTGAACTAATCCAAAACGCAAACTTAATTGAACCATGCGTTCACATATGTGAACCGGTTCAATTGAAGTTGGTCCAATTTCAATTGGTCCAAAGACCAAATCGAACCAAGCCAAGCCATGGTCTAGATCTCCCTTGAACCAAATGGTTCAAGATCTAACCGATCATCTCTTGATGCTCTTGATCTCACCGATCTAGCATCCACACTCTCGATTGAAGCTTACCGATCTCAAGCCCTAATCAATCAAACATGATCAGACCAGATCTCACTTACAATCAGAGGTTAAATCGCTTTCAACTGAACCAAAACAATTCAGTCCACACGATCTGACTTAAGTAAGCCATTTCATCAAAATTGTGCGACCCTGAGGGTTTCCTTTAAATGTCGGTAATGATAACTTACGTTATCACGATCAGTGAGAGGTATCTAGCAACACATCACTGTCTCCCGATATAAAGGAAAGAGTCTTCCAAGACTACACCCAAACCACAGCACAAGTGTGAATCAACTTCACAAGGCATGCATGTATCCTTTGCCACTGGATGTTCTTATTGGACAAGCGGGTCAAGCTTGTAACTCCAATATGATGAGCATGATTAGATCAGATGAACATAGTCACCTGGGTATGGCCATACACTTTCTCAATCATCTCATCTAGGGGGCCCCTATAGAACATCACACTCCTTCAACAAGGAGACGGCAATCCTATATCTATCACTAGTGTCCCAACCTGACTCATGATCATTATCCAAGATAGTCTATAACCATTATATTTCAAATGATATTGAACTACCTCAAAACAATGACAATCATCATTTAGAAACACAAGTGATCTCAAGTCAGAGGACATGTGCCACTTAGTGCAAACAAGGATTATTCACATTGTGACAAGCAATTGAATATCCTAGTAGGGTCTGTCCAGTACATCCAATGTACCCATGAGTCTACATCTTATTCCATGCTCGGAGCATCCTATAAGATTAGTGTAACACCCTCGAGTTTCTGAATTACGATTTAAGGTTAGAAATTCTGTTTCTGTATTTTTATCTGTTAAAGTTTTGGGATTTTTGCCTAATTGTAGGACTTTTTCCTACAGGGCAAAAATAATTATTTTGGTTGGGGCTTTGAACCCTCAACCTTGACTCTTTGCTCCTGGAATTCTTCCACCATGGTGGCGCATATTTCTGTGTTATTGGAGTGGCGCATTGTAACATCCCACATTCTTAACCCCAAACAAATGGCACAATTCACAAATGATACAGGATGTTTCATATAAGATCGATCATATGCTAGGTAAAACCGAGTTCAAGAAAACACGATCTGAAAAATTTCCATAAAACCATACACACAAATTCACAAAACTCAAATCTCATAAATCTCATAAGGGTACCTGCCACCACGCAATCCTTGCACTAGACATATGCAAGGCAACAGTTATATCAAATCCGATGGCATAAATACAATTCGATTCGAAATTCAAAGCAAACCCACAAAGTCGATTTTATAAACTCATACCAAACACCGAAACCAGGCTGAGGCCCGCGGTGACACAAAAAATCAAACTCATTTAACAGCCACAATCTGGCATCATAGGTTCACATAGATTCACATAGTTCACATCATTCATATAGTTCGTATAACTCATATAGTTCGGCCACAACCGGCCTCATAATTAAGCACAAAAGTTCTTAAACATAATCACAGCAACTAGCATAATGTCCACGCCAATGCTAACTCAAGAAATGCGCCCCTGCTCTATGCCTGAAAATAGTGAGGGGTGAGCTACACAGCCCAGTGAGTGGATAGTCTAAATCGACCATCCATAGCATACATTCAAAAATATAGGCAGATTATTTTTAAAAATATTTACAGAACATTATGTCAACATATAACAACATAAAGAAACAGAAGTCATATAGACAGTTAAATGTACACACTAGCATTTAACAAATTCAGGTTCTAGAGTTTTACTCTAACCCAATTAAACACATATATTCTAAACCAACTAAACACACCATACTTAATTAACCTAGTTGTCCAGCATATTCAGTAGTGACCAATATGGTCTAACCCGGCTTGGCCAAAGCACTGGGAGCTGCAAAATCTCGTGCAACACATAAACATGGATAGTGAGTAGAATCAAGAGGTGGCCCCCGTCAGGTCACGACGTGGCACTTTGCTCTATCACCCCATAACACATCAGAGTGATGACATCAAGAGGTGGCCCCTGTCTGATCAAGACATGGCACTTTGCGTCTTATATCACCCCGTCACATAAAAGAGTAATGACATCAAGAGGTGGCCCCTGTCTGATCAAGACATGGCACTTTGCGTCTTATATCACCCCATCACATAAAAGAGTAATGACATCAAGAGGTGGCCCCTGTCCGACCAAGACATGGCACTTTGCGTCAAAACCCGTTCTCCCAAAAGGTTCCTACTGGACAACAGACATATCTTATTTCATATTTCACAAAGGTGGACTCCTAAGTGTCAACTAGACTCTAGGATAGTCATCACAAAAATCATATCGCGCAGGCTGAACATCAACCCCCATCACAATAATCATAATAGGCAGGCTGAACATCAACCTCCTCACATATCACAATACAGGGCTGAAATTCAAACCCTTAACATAACACATAAGGACTATCCCCTTGAGTTCATAGTTACACCTAGCCTTAGTCCTAACCATCACATAATCACATAATTTTCCAAATTCACATAACCCATAATTTTCCAAATTCACATAATCACACATATTGTTCAAAATTCACAAGATCACACATAATGTTCAAAATTCACATGATCACACATATTGTTCAAAATTATATAACATAACACATAATATTTTATATTCGAATATCACGAATATAGTGTAGTCCTTAAATTTCATGCTGATTAGTTTAATCAAACCTTGCTATGTTGTCACTCAAGTTTCTCAAATACAGATACTTAGCCATAAATATAACACCATAATTATTTAACATATTACACACACCAAGAAACAGTCATATCAAGCATCCATAAAATCAACTTAAAATTTAAAACAAGTATTCATATAAATTACTTTACAAATTACCACATGTAACATATTAACTACAAACACCAAAATTCGGTTTTCATAGACAATTATCAAGGTCATCAAGGTTTCGGTTTTCATGTTAACTACAAACATCAATTTCGGTTTTCATAAACAATTATCAAGAACATCAAGATTTCGGTTTTCATGTTAACTACAAACATCATTGATTTAATGTTACCAAAATTGATTTCGGTTTAACTATAATTAACAAGAATTTCATACCCAAAATTCAATGATTTAATGCTACCAAAATTCCTATAAAAATACCTTAAATTTCATACAAATTTTCGGTTAAATAATCATCATATAATCACCTTTGAAAAATTCGGTTTTCATCATAGTGAAGTCTTGAATTTCGGTTTTAGCATGGTAAGATTTCCAACAAGCGAATATATCATCTAACTCATCAATTAACACAAACAAATAGATAGAAATCAATTAGACAACCCACTCACCTTGAACCGAGAACACAAGGTGAAAAAAACCCTCCAACAATTTCGTCTAAAGCCTTTAAGCCGCCCAAAAATCTTCAAGAACTCGCCAAGGAAGTTTCTTCACTTCAAGGAAAATCACCAAGGGAAGAAGATGAAGAAAATCACCTCAAAATTCCAAGAACACCAAAGTCGCCTCCTTCTTCCTAGCCGTCGCCCAAAGTTTTCTCTCAAGCCAAAATCTCGCCCAAAAATTCCACCCTAACCGAAATATCAATTTGAATTTTCGGTTTTAACTCTTAACCCATTAACCCATTAATTCAAAAGGGTTTAACCCATTTAACTAAAAATTTGAATTTTAAAACCCAATTAGTTTAAACCCAATAACCCCTAGTTTAAGTGAAAGTCCAATAAGGGTTAAACTAACATCCAATAAGCTAGTTAACTAATTAAATTTAACATCCACTAACCATTCACTTAACGAAATCCATTAAGGATTTAATTAATATCCAATAAGGTCTAATTAACCAATAAGGTCTAATTAATTATTTACAATTTACAACCCATAAATCCTAATTAATTTATCATGAACAACCAATAATAATTTATCATAAATTAACAGCCAATAATCAAACAAATAATCCCTAATTAATTTACAATAAATTAACAACCAAAAATCTCTAGTTAATTAACTATTAACAACCAATACATAGAAAAATATCACAGTCAATAATTTTATTTAATTCAAAAATAATGCTTACCAGGACTTAAGATCCTTGGATCTTACACGCATGGTGGTTAAGCCCAGGTGAGCCCTTAAAACCGATTTTCACTTTAAGTTAACTGGGTTATTGGATCTTGGATCCGTTTGGAGTGGGAGAAAAAGAGAAATATCGTGAGAGCTCCTCTCCCTCACGATTTTTGTTGTTTTCTTGCCCTAGCCGCCTGTGGTTGTCGCCCCTTACTGTGTTTGGCACCTCCTGCAAATTTCTGACGCTGGTGGTGGCAGACTGGTGGTGGACGAAGTTCCTGGAGATCCCTGACCCTCTGTTGTGGCGTTTTTTTTTTCTGTGGGCGATTTTCGGTGAGTAATTCGATCCTAAGGAGTCTAATCCTATTTGCAATAATTATCTGTATGAACCAAAAATCTGCAAGTAGATCCTGTGTTTTTCTATTCTATAGGTCGGATCTGAATATGCATGATGATTCAGAAATTTTGTCTTGCTGAAAATTGTAGTCGCCAATCTGACCTTACTGTGCTTTAACCTCAATATCTCATGATCTATAGATCCAAATCACACGAAACAAATTTTGTATGAAACTAGATTCGCTCAGCTTTGATTCTTATCTAATATCGACCACATCTGAACTATATTCGTGTTGCAATCGGCATTGTTATATAACTTACGAAATCTGTTTTCTGAAAATCTAGAATCTTGACCCTTTTGTGTTCGAACTCTCGTATCTCCCTAGGTATAGCTCGAAATCCTGTGAAACCAGTTTTATTAGACCGTAGGCTTGAAGAGCTTCATTTTGACTCCCATAACGCCTATTTTCGATTAGTTATTGGATCTGAAATATATGTCGTAATTCTGATATATGAATCTGTTTTCTTGAAATCTGAAATTCTGACCCACCTATGTTCGAACCCTTATATCTTCCTGCCTACAATTCGAAATTTTGCGAAACCAGTTTTGTTGGAAACTAGATTCAGAGAGCTTCATTTTGAATATAATATTGACTAGCTTTGGTTCGAAATTGGACCAAAAATATATGTTGCAATCTGACAATATAAATCTGCTATGTTTTGGTTAGACGAATATTCCATTGTGAGAAAAATTTAGCCTGTATGGTTTAATCTCTTAAATTGTGGTCTGTAGTTCTTCTAAAATTTATTTGCTTGATGAGAAATTTTAGAGAAAACAAAATTGGGGATTTAACTAAGAACTTAGGAATTTTCGAAAATCATGGTTCGAGCCAATTTTGGGGCTTTTGTCAATTTTCTTCACGAACGTGTAATTAAAATTATCTGTAGTGGGGGACTGAAATTATTTACATGAAATTTGTACGTTCTGTTAAGGTTCTGAAACTGGCGCCCCTTACAGTAATTTTATAGCTCATGGTTTTAGGAATTTTGAGGAAATTATTTCATGAATAGTTTCTGTTCTATGTTTAATTGTTTGTTATGTGAATATTTTCTGTTCTGTTTATATGTTGTGAATTTTCTGAAAACTTTGAATGTGTTATAACCTTTGTGAGAACATAGACTGGTCTGACATGAATTAAGGATAGTTGCATGAAATCTAAGGAATTCACTCATATATTACTTCTAGTTGATGGTAAAAATTATGAAGTGTGTTCAGCTTTGATTTTCTGCAAATTGTAATTTGTTAAGGACTGGATATTGGGGTGTGTCATTTTCTGGTTTGTCAGACTTTGGGCATGATGTAAGAATTAAGTAGTGGTTGGTCCTACTCCTCCGTTTCAGTATAATCTGTTCTGTAAAATTATGCCCTAGTGTAGCACTCTTCTGTGTTCTTACCCTCCTTCTGTGGCGCTGTAATGGTGCTGATAGTCTACTACGACCCTTGAGACACTATTTCTGTTCCGTTATAGGTATTGGAGGCCAGAGTGCCATGTCCTGACAAGACGGGGGCCACCCACTGATACCTCCTCTACCATTCTGTTCTGGGTATTGGAGACCAGAGTGCCACGTCCTGACAAGACGGGGGCCACCCACTGATACCTCATCTACCATTCTGTTCTGGGTATTAGAGACCAGAGTGCCACGTCCTGACAAGACGGGGGCCACCCACTGATACCTCCTCTACCATTCTGTTCTGGGTTTTGGAGGCCAGAGTGCCACGTCCTGACAAGACGGGGGCCACCCACTGATACCTCCTCTACCATTCTGTTTCTGATATGCATGCATGTCTCGTCCTCGGCAGAGGTGGGGTCAGACCTTCTGTGGTCATCAGGCCTTCTGTGGCCTTTCTGTTTCCGATGTAGACTATCCGTTTGGATTCTGAAAATTCTGATTTTCTGTCTGTCAGTTCTGATTTCTGTAGTTCTGTTTCGATCTGTATTATAGATGTGTTAGGCAGTGTGTTTAGTAGGGAGGGGTTGGTATACTTATATCCTACTTCATGCTTGATGCCTAATGTTATAAGTATCTGTATTTGATTATGTTTTGTTTCTGATATGAGTGTGCATGTTAAGTTGATTTATCTTATCTGTTACAAAAATGTATTTCAACTTATGCATGATATTTTTGATGTGTACTATGGATGGCTTTTAGTGTCTTTTACTCACTGAGCTTTTTAGCTCACCCCCATTGTTTAAATATTTTCAGGTGAGACATTGGGACAGTGATCGCTACAGCTAATTCACGAATTTACTATGATGCTAATGTTTTATTTAATTTCTAAGAGTTGTCTTCTAAAAAAATCTGTCAGGCCTGCGTGCCTAACTTAATTATATGATACGTTTTATCTCCTGAGGGCTTATGCCTGTTTTCAGGATATTATATTATAGTTGTCTCGTTTTAATTGTTAGATACGAGTTTTGGATTCGTGAGATTTGAAATTATTCTTATTCTGAAATGTCCGATTTCAGAGTTATTGTTCTTATTCCGCAATATATCTGAATTTGTGTTTTCCACATATGTGTAGTGTGGACATCTGTTTTATTCCAGGATATGCATGTCTGTGCAGCAGTAAATTATTATACTTGCTGTCGGATTTTCTGGATTTCCGAATTTCTATTTCCTAGTAAATCGATCCTATTCAGTTCTGTGCGATTTTCAGTTCCGTAGTAATGTCCTTCGATGCCGCTTTCTTCTTGTGTTTTAATGGAAGAGTAAAAATTTTTGAAACCCCGTATTTTACTTGTATGCGTGTGGGGTGTGATTCTGAGGGATGTTACAGATGGTATCAGAGGATATTACTAGCAATTAGAAACTCCGGGAAAGGAAAACTCTGTTTGTGTATTGCTAGAAACCAAGATAGGATCTGATACGTGATTGAATATTGGAAACCTCTGTTTGTGTATTGCTAGAAACCAAGATAGGATCTGATCCGTGATTGAATATTGGTTGTTATTCTACTGTGTTATGTGATGCAGGTACAAAAAAAACAAAATGGTGCGACCAAGATCTAGCAGTAGCAACGGTGATCAACAGTCTGATCTGAGGCAGGCCATGGAGGCTATGACTGCTATGATACAACAACAGAACGCCTTCATCCAGCAGCAAACTCAGATGATGCAGCAGCAGCAGGCGCAACACATGGAGGTTCAGCAACAGTTATTGCAGCGGCTGACTCAGACACAGTCTCAGACACAGTCACAACCAACTGGACACGGTGTGGGTGGCGCTGGTTCTCCTCTGGGTGATGGCGCGCATCAACGATATGCTCGGTTGGTTTGAGAGTTTCAGCACCTGAACCCGACTGCATTTTATGGTAGTCCGGGGCCCAGAGCGGCCGAGGATTGGCTTTTGACACTGGAAAAGATTTTCCAGGTTTTGCGCTGTGATGATGCAGACAAGCTATGTTTGTCTGTCTTCATGTTGCGTGGAGATGCCGAAGACTGGTGGAAGGGAGTCGTCCGACTGGCGGCAACTGAATCCAAAGATGTTGATTGGCAGTACTTCATGATGAAGTTCAATGCTAAGTTTTTCCCCTCTAGCTTATCTGAGGAGCGCGAGGTGGAGTTTATTCGTCTTGAGCAGGGCGACCTGACGGTGGATCGGTATGAGGCTACATTCGCTCGGTTGTCGGGGTATGCTCCTCACTTAGTTAACACCGAGGAAAGAAGAGCCAAGAAGTTTCAGCGGGGTTTGAGGAAAGACATCAGGACAAGGGTAGCTATGCTACACTTGGAGACTTATGCTGAAGTGGTAGACAGGGCTCGCACTGCTGAGAGGTGCATTACTGAGATGACTGCAGATACTATTCCAGTCACTGCATCCGCCCCTACTTCTGTGACTTACGCACCCACTCTGGGTGGTAAGGATAAGAAGAATTTCAAGAATAAGAAGAAAGACCATAAGGGCATATACCAACCTTATCAGAAGCCAGTCAGCACAGTTTCTCAGAATGGTAGGAAGTGTCTCCACTGCGGGAGCACTAAACATCAGGATAATGAGTGCTACAGGAAGACTGGCGCTTGCTTCAGATGTGGTAAGGTGGGACATATGATTAAGGACTGTCCTATGCCGGATGCTAAAGGACAGGGTGAGAAGCCTACTGTGCAGACTCGCGTGTATGCCATCGCGGAGAGGGATGCTTCGGCTTCGAAGTCCGTGGTGGAAGGTACACTTTATGTGTTTAGTTATTTGGCACGCATTCTTTTTGATCCTGGTGCCAATTTATCTTTTGTGTCTGCATGTTTTGCACCATGTCTGCCTGTGTTGCCTAGGATACTTGATTTCTGTATTTCTGTTCATACACCTATGGGTGAGGCTGTATCTACAGATATAGCATATCCTGACTGTTTGATTAAGGTTGAAGGATATGATTTACCTATTGATTTGATTAGTCTTCCTATGAAAGACTATGACATCATTCTGGGCATGGATTGGCTGTCTGCCTATCATGCTACTTTAGATTGTTTTGAAAAGTTAATTACTCTGCATCTAAATGATGGACAGCAATTGGTTATCCAAGGCCGGATTTCAGAACAGGAGCCTTTGGTGATATCTCATCTGCAGGCCAGGAAGCTTTTAGCCCAGGGCTGCAAGGGGTATCTGGCGCATGTCAAGGTGCAGACTGAGCCTGATTTGGATCTGGCTAAAATTCCTGTGGTAAGAGAGTTTACTGACGTCTTCTCTGATGATTTATCTGGGTTACCACCCAGCAGAGAAGTTGAGTTTGGTATCGAGTTGTTGCCAGGCACGGCACCGATATCTAAAGCTCCTTACAGGATGGCAACTTCAGAACTGACAGAGCTGAAGAAGCAACTAGAAGAACTATTAGAGAAGGGGTATATTCGACCCAGTGTTTCTCCATGGGGAGCACCTGTGTTATTTGTGAAGAAGAAGGATGGTACTTTGCGCATGTGCATCGATTACCGTCAACTCAATCAAGTGACTGTTAGGAATAAGTACCCATTACCCCGTATTGATGATCTCTTTGATCAGTTGCAGGGTGCTACTGTATTCTCAAAAATTGACCTGAGGTCTGGCTATCATCAGTTGAGAGTTCAGGAGGAGGATGTACCTAAAACTGCATTCAGGACCAGGTATGGGCACTATGAGTTTCTTGTTATGCCTTTTGGACTGATAAATGCCCCTGCAGTGTTTATGGATCTGATGAACAGAGTATTTCATGAACTTCTGGACAAATGTGTGGTCGTCTTCATAGATGATATTCTGATCTACTCCAAGAATGCGCAAGATCACACTCAGGATTTGCACAAGGTGCTGGAGATTCTGCGGCTGAAGCAGCTGTATGCTAAGGCCAGCAAATGTGAGTTCTGGTTACATCAGATTGGCTTTCTGGGACACATTATTTCTGACCAGGGTGTGTCTGTGGATCCAGTGAAGGTGGAGGCCATTCTTCACTGGGGAAGACCAACTACAGCGACTGAGGTCAGAAGTTTTCTGGGCTTAGCTGGATACTACCGCCATTTTGTGGAGGGTTTTTCCAAGCTGGCTGGTCCTCTGACTAAGCTAACTAGAAAGAATTTGAAGTTTGAGTGGTCTGATGATTGTGAGTCTAGTTTTCAGGAACTGAAAAAGAGACTGACTAGTGCTCCTATCCTCATCATTCCCTGTGATGGAGAGAAGTTCACTGTTTACACTGATGCCTCTGGTAAGGGTCTGGGTGCTGTACTGATGCAGCAAGGAAAAGTAGTTGCTTATGCTTCAAGGCAACTCAAAGACTACGAGGTAAACTACCCCACTCATGATCTGGAGTTGGCAGCTGTAGTTTTTGCCTTGAAAATCTGGAGGCACTATCTGTTTGGACAGACATTTGAATTGTTTACAGATCACCAGAGCTTGAAGTATATCTTCACTCAGAAAGAGCTGAATATGAGACAGAGGCGATGGCTTGAATTGATAAAGGATTATGGCTTCACCATCCAATATCAGTCTGGTAAAGCCAATGTGGTGGCTGATGCTCTTAGTCGGTATCCTGTGACTCAGATAGCTGCACTGCGAGTCCAGGAGTGGCGACTATTGCAGGAGTTCAGTGACATGCATCTGAGTGTGACTCCGGGTGAGAGAGGCGGTCTTCTAGCTTCTCTCAGGGTTCAGTCAGAGTTACTGCAGAGATTGAGATCAGGGCAGCAATCAGATCCGGATATTTTACGGTGGAAAGAGAGGTCTGAGCAAGGCTGGGTGGATAATTTCAGTATGTCGGATGATGGTCTCCTCAGATTCCGTGGAAGGGTCTGTGTTCCTGAAGACCCTGAGTTGAGAAATGAAATTCTTAAGGAAAGTCATTGCACTAAGTATACCGTTCATCCTGGTAGTACCAAGATGTATCAGGATTTGAAAAAGACTTTCTGGTGGCATGGTATGAAGAAGGATGTGCATTTGTTTGTGTCCAGATGTTTGACTTGCCAAACCGTGAAGGCTGAGCATCAGAGGCCGGGCGGTTTGATGCAGTCTCTCCCTATTCCTCAGTGGAAGTGGGAGCATATCAGTATGGACTTTGTGTGTGGACTGCCCAATACTAGAAGGAATCATGATGCCGTATGGGTGATTGTGGACAGACTCACGAAGTCAGCTCACTTCTTACCGATCAAAATGACTTACAGTTTGGATCGGTTAGCAAAACTGTACATCGATGAGATTGTCAGATTGCATGGAGTTCCCTTAGACATTGTCTCTGACCGTGATCCTCGATTTCTGTCTAGGTTTTGGAAGAAATTACAGGAAGATTTGGGAACTAATCTGAGTTTCAGCACTGCATATCATCCTCAATCTGATGGTCAGACAGAGAGGACTATTCAGACACTTGAGGATCTTCTGAGATCTTATGTGGTTGACTGGTCTGTTGAGTGGGATCTGGACTTATCACTGATAGAGTTCACCTACAACAATAGCTTTCACTCTAGCATACAGATGGCTCCGTATGAGGCCCTATATGGGAGGAAATGCAGAACACCAATATGCTGGGAGGAAATTGGGGACAGAACAGTGCTAAGGTCTGATGCTGTTCAGGAAGCCACTGAGAAGATTAGAGAAATTCAGAGAAAGATGAAGATTGCTCAGGATAGACAGAAGAGTTATGCTGATGTGAGGCGGCGTCCTCTTGAGTTTTTGGTGGGAGAGCATGTTTTCCTAAAGGTCTCACCTATGAAAGGGGTGATGAGATTTGGGAAGAGGGGAAAATTGAGTCCCAGGTACATTGGTCCCTTTGATATCATTGAGAGGGTTGGACCTGTGGCATACCGACTTGCTCTGCCCCCATCAATGGAACACCTCCATAATGTGTTCCATGTATCTGCACTCAGAAAATATTGTTCTGATCCTTCTCATGTTCTAGAGTTGGAACCTCTTCAGCTTGAAGAGAACATGACTTTTGTGGTGAAACCTCTCAGAATTGAAGATAGAAAAGAGAAGGTGCGGAGAAATAAGGTTATCCCACTTGTGAAAGTCATCTGGGGAAATCAGTCTGTTGAAGAAGCCTCTTGGGAGGTTGAAGCAGATATGAGAAAGGAGCATCCTCACCTGTTCAGTGACGGGCTTGGTCAGCTTTAGAGGACTAAAGCTCTATAAGGGGGGGAGGATGTAACGCCCTCGAGTTTCTGAATTACGATTTAAGGTTAGAAATTCTGTTTCTGTATTTTTATCTGTTAAAGTTTTGGGATTTTTGCCTAATTGTAGGACTTTTTCCTACAGGGCAAAAATAATTATTTTGGTTGGGGCTTCGAACCCTCAACCTTGACTCTTTGCTCCTGGAATTCTTCCACCATGGTGGCGCATATTTCTGTGTTATTGGAGTGGCGCATGGTGGTTAAGCCCAGGTGAGCCCTTAAAACCGATTTTCACTTAAGTTAACTGGGTTATTGGATCTTGGATCCGTTTGGAGTGGGAGAAAAAGAGAAATATCGTGAGAGCTCCTCTCCCTCACGATTTTTGTTGTTTTCTTGCCCTAGCCGCCTGTGGTTGTCGCCCCTTACTGTGTTTGGCGCCTCCTGCAAATTTCTGACGCTGGTGGTGGCAGACTGGTGGTGGACGAAGTTCCTGGAGATCCCTGACCCTCTGTTGTGGCGTTTTTTTTTCTGTGGGCGATTTTCGGTGAGTAATTCGATCCTAAGGAGTCTAATCCTATTTGCAATAATTATCTGTATGAACCAAAAATCTGCAAGTAGATCCTGTGTTTTTCTATTCTATAGGTCGGATCTGAATATGCATGATGATTCAGAAATTTTGTCTTGCTGAAAATTGTAGTCGCCAATCTGACCTTACTGTGCTTTAACCTCAATATCTCATGATCTATAGATCCAAATCACACGAAACAAATTTTGTATGAAACTAGATTCGCTCAGCTTTGATTCTTATGTAATATCGACCACATCTGAACTATATTCGTGTTGCAATCGGCATTGTTATATAACTTACGAAATCTGTTTTCTGAAAATCTAGAATCTTGACCCTTTTGTGTTCGAACTCTCGTATCTCCCTAGGTATAGCTCGAAATCCTGTGAAACCAGTTTTATTAGACCGTAGGCTTGAAGAGCTTCATTTTGACTCCCATAACGCCTATTTTCGTTTAGTTATTGGATCTGAAATATATGTCGTAATTCTGATATATGAATCTGTTTTCTTGAAATCTGAAATTCTGACCCACCTATGTTCGAACCCTTATATCTTCCTGCCTACAATTCGAAATTTTTCGAAACCAGTTTTGTTGGAAACTAGATTCAGAGAGCTTCATTTTGAATATAATATTGACTAGCTTTGGTTCGAAATTGGACCAAAAATATATGTTGCAATCTGACAATATAAATCTGCTATGTTTTGGTTAGACGAATATTCCATTGTGAGAAAAATTTAGCCTGTATGGTTTAATCTCTTAAATTGTGGTCTGTAGTTCTTCTAAAATTTATTTGCTTGATGAGAAATTTTAGAGAAAACAAAATTGGGGATTTAACTAAGAACTTAGGAATTTTCGAAAATCATGGTTCGAGCCAATTTTGGGGCTTTTGTCAATTTTCTTCACGAACGTGTAATTAAAATTATCTGTAGTGGGGGACTGAAATTATTTACATGAAATTTGTACGTTCTGTTAAGGTTCTGAAACTGGCGCCCCTTACAGTAATTTTATAGCTCATGGTTTTAGGAATTTTGAGGAAATTATTTCATGAATAGTTTCTGTTCTATGTTTAATTGTTTGTTATGTGAATATTTTCTGTTCTGTTTATATGTTGTGAATTTTCTGAAAACTTTGAATGTGTTATAACCTTTGTGAGAACATAGACTGGTCTGACATGAATTAAGGATAGTTGCATGAAATCTAAGGAATTCACTCATATATTACTTCTAGTTGATGGTAAAAATTATGAAGTGTGTTCAGCTTTGATTTTCTGCAAATTGTAATTTGTTAAGGACTGGATATTGGGGTGTGTCATTTTCTGGTTTGTCAGACTTTGGGCATGATGTAAGAATTAAGTAGTGGTTGGTCCTACTCCTCCGTTTCAGTATAATCTGTTCTGTAAAATTATGCCCTAGTGTAGCACTCTTCTGTGTTCTTACCCTCCTTCTGTGGCGCTGTAATGGTGCTGATAGTCTACTACGACCCTTGAGACACTATTTCTGTTCCGTTATAGGTATTGGAGGCCAGAGTGCCACGTCCTGACAAGACGGGGGCCACCCACTGATACCTCCTCTACCATTCTGTTCTGGGTATTGGAGACCAGAGTGCCACGTCCTGACAAGACGGGGGCCACCCACTGATACCTCCTCTACCATTCTGTTCTGGGTATTGGAGACCAGAGTGCCACGTCCTGACAAGACGGGGGCCACCCACTGATACCTCCTCTACCATTCTGTTCTGGGTTTTGGAGGCCAGAGTGCCACGTCCTGACAAGACGGGGGCCACCCACTGATACCTCCTCTACCATTCTGTTTCTGATATGCATGCATGTCTCGTCCTTGGCAGAGGTGGCGTCAGACCTTCTGTGGTCATCAGGCCTTCTGTGGCCTTTCTGTTTCCGATGTAGACTATCCGTTTGGATTCTGAAAATTCTGATTTTCTGTCTGTCAGTTCTGATTTCTGTAGTTCTGTTTCGATCTGTATTATAGATGTGTTAGGCAGTGTGTTTAGTAGGGAGGGGTTGGTATACTTATATCCTACTTCATGCTTGATGCCTAATGTTATAAGTATCTGTATTTGATTATGTTTTGTTTCTGATATGAGTGTGCATGTTAAGTTGATTTATCTTATCTGTTACAAAAATGTATTTCAACTTATGCATGATATTTTTGATGTGTACTATGGATGGCTTTTAGTGTCTTTTACTCACTGAGCTTTTTAGCTCACCCCCATTGTTTAAATATTTTCAGGTGAGACATTGGGACAGTGATCGCTACAGCTAATTCACGAATTTACTATGATGCTAATGTTTTATTTAATTTCTAAGAGTTGTCTTCTAAAAAAATCTGTCAGGCCTGCGTGCCTAACTTAATTATATGATACGTTTTATCTCCTGAGGGCTTATGCCTGTTTTCAGGATATTATATTATAGTTGTCTCGTTTTAATTGTTAGATACGAGTTTTGGATTCGTGAGATTTGAAATTATTCTTATTCTGAAATGTCCGATTTGAGAGTTATTGTTCTTATTCCGCAATATATCTGAATTTGTGTTTTCCACATATGTGTAGTGTGGACATCTGTTTTATTCCAGGATATGCGTGTCTGTGCAGCAGTAAATTATTATACTTGCTGTCGGATTTTCTGGATTTCCGGATTTCTATTTCCTAGTAAATCGATCCTATTCAGTTCTGTGCGGTTTTCAGTTCCGTAGTAATGTCCTTCGATGCCGCTTTCTTCTTGTGTTTTAATGGAAGAGTAAAAATTTTTGAAACCCCGTATTTTACTTGTATGCGTGTGGGGTGTGATTCTGAGGGATGTTACAATTAGAACACATATTAGTCTCAATCATATCAAGGCTGTCTCATGTTCACCAAGATATCTCGACTAAGGACATATAGCATGTCAGCCTAGCTGAACAGCTTTGAGACATTATTCAGAAGTACACTTATTACAGCAGACAAGGTAACAAACTGAATACATGATACTGTTACAATCCCAAGGCCTCAAACATTAGCCTTAAGGGCATACTCCAACAGCATTTGACTCTTTGCTTCCAAGGCTCCATCCAAGTGATGGCTACGGTATGATCCTTTCGATCTTTGCAATCTTTTAGCAAGTTGATCATATGTTCATTCAAATGATCCTATGGAAACCTTAGCTTCCGCTATGAAATTCTTGATGTGCGCCACTTGAGGTTTTCGCTCCCCCTTGAAGGGGACCTCACAGAAGCAGTTAGAGGAACTGCTTGAAAAGGGGTATATCAGACTGAGTGCTTCACCCTGGGGAGCGCTAGTCTTGTTTGTAAAGAAGAAGGACGGAACACTGAGGATGTGTATAGATTACCGCCAGCTGAATCAGGTGATTGTAAGGAATAAGTATCCCCTTCCGAGGATAGATGATCTGTTCGATCAGTTGCAGGGTGCCACGGTGTTCTCCAAGATCGATTTGAGGTCAGGATACCATCAGCTCAGGGTCAGGGATGAGGATATCCTGAAGACTGCTTTCAGGACCAGGTATGGACACTACGAGTTTGTAGTTATGCCTTTTGGACTGACCAACGCACCTGCTGTTTTTATGGATCTGATGAACAGGGTGTTTCATGAGCTGTTAGACACTTGTGTGGTGGTATTTATAGATGATATACTGGTGTACTCCCGTACTTATCAGGATCATGCTAGGGACTTGCGCAGAGTACTAGCAATTCTGAGGAAGCACCGGTTGTATGCTAAGGCCAGCAAGTGCGAGTTTTGGTTGGATCAGATCAGCTTTTTGGGGCATGTGATATCTGGTCAGGGCGTGTCTGTGGATCCAGTGAAGGTACAGGCTATCCTGAACTGGGGAAGACCAACTAGTGCCACAGAGATCCAGAGCTTTCTGGGATTAGCAGGATATTACAGGAGGTTTGTGGAGGGGTTCTCCAAGTTGGCGGGTCCCTTAACCAAGCTGACTAGGAAAGAGGCTAAGTTTGTTTGGGGCGAAGCGTGTGAGGAAAGTTTCCAGGAGCTAAAAAGGAGATTGACCAGTACACCCATCCTTATCATTCCTACCGATGGAGAGAGGTTTACTGTTTATACTGATGCCTCAGGCAAAGGACTGGGCGGCGTCCTGATGCAGAAAGGGGCCGTAGTAGCCTATGCTTCGCGGCAACTGAAGGAGTATGAGTTAAACTATCCCACACACGATTTGGAGTTGGCGGCAGTGGTTTTTGCACTAAAGATATGGCGCCACTATCTATTGGGACAGGAGTTTGACTTATTTACTGATCATCAGAGTCTCAAGTACATTTTCACTCAGAAGGAGTTGAATATGAGGCAGAGAAGGTGGATGGAGCTGATAAAGGATTATGATTTCTCTATTCAGTATCAGGCCGGGAAAGCCAATGTGGTAGCTGATGCATTGAGCAGACACCCAGTTACTTCGGTAGCAGCACTGAGAGTCAGTGAGTGGCGGTTGCTACAGGAGTTCGGAGAGCTCAGGGTTAAGGTGTCTCCCAGAGTCCAGTCTGGATATGTGGCTTTTCTCCGGGTTCAGTCTGCCTTACTACAGAGGATCAGGGATCAGCAGCTAATAGATCCGAGTCTAGTTCAGATCAGAGAGAGGCTGGCTGTCGGGCCAGTGGAGGATTTCAGCTTGTCTGGTGATAGGATTCTGCGGTTCCGTGGAAGGGTGTGTGTCCCCGAGGAACCTAGTCTGAGGAGAGAGATCTTGGAGGAGGGTCATAACTCCAAGTATTCCTTCCATCCCGGAGTCACAAAAATGTATCAAGATTTGAAGAAGGATTTCTGGTGGCCGAGCATGAAGAAGGAGGTCGCGGTGTTCGTATCTCGGTGTTTGACCTGTCAGACTGTGAAGGCCGAACACCAGAGGCCTGGGGGATTATTGCAGCAGCTCCCTATCCCGCAGTGGAAGTGGGAGTGCATTAGTATGGATTTTGTCTGTGGGTTGCCTCGGACGAGGAGAGGGCATGATGCGGTTTGGGTCATCGTGGACAGGCTCACGAAGGCTGCACACTTTTTGCCTATTCGGATGACTTATCCACTCGATCGGCTGGCTAAGCTGTACATCAACGAGATAGTCAGATTACACGGAGTGCCTGTGGATATTGTATCAGACCGCGATTCCAGATTCCTTTCCAGATTCTGGAAGAGCTTGCATGAGGGTCTTGGCACTAAGTTGAGCTTTAGTACCGCCTACCATCCGCAGTCAGATGGTCAGTCAGAGCGTACTATACAGACTTTGGAGGATTTGCTGAGGGCTTATGTTGTAGATTGGAGCTTGGAGTGGGACAGTGATTTATCCCTGATAGAGTTCACCTACAATAACAGCTTTCACTCCAGTATTCAGATGGCTCAGTACGAGGCTCTGTATGGCAGGAAGTGCAGGTCACCTCTGAGTTGGGAGGAATCAGGAGACCGGATGATTCTGAGGTCAGAGGCTGTGCAGGAGGCTACTGATAGAGTCAGAGTGATCCAGGAAAAACTGAAGGTTGCTCGGGACAGGCAGAAGAGTTATGCAGATAATCGCCGTCGTCCCTTAGAGTTTATGGTGGGGGATCATGTGTTTTTGAAGGTTTCACCAACCAAGGGTGTCATGCGGTTTGGCAAGAAGGGAAAGCTGAGCCCGAGGTTTGTTGGACCTTTCGATATTGTAGAGAGGGTTGGTCCTGTAGCTTACAGACTAGCTCTGCCACCATCTCTGGAGCATCTTCATAACGTATTTCATGTGTCAGTTCTGAGGAAATACTGTGCAGATCCATCACATGTGCTTGATTCTGCTCCCCTGCAGGTCCAGAGTGATCTGACCTTTGTAGAGAGACCACTGAGGATTGTGGATAGGAAAGACAAAGTCCTAAGGAATAAGGCAATACCGCTGGTAAAAGTTATCTGGGGGAACCAGTCAGTCGAAGAAGCTACTTGGGAGACAGAGTCAGATATGAGAAGAGAGTTCCCTCAGCTGTTCGATGATTTGGGTGGTGAGCTTTAGAGGACTAAAGCTTTTTAAGGGGGAAGGAATGTAAGATCCGGAAATTTATTAGCAGGTAAGAAAAATGAAATTTTGTTTATCTGGCATTTTTGTGGAAGTTCTTATGAGAAAATGTGTTGATTTATGTATGTTTCCTGCATTGTAAAAATATGTGTCGCGGAGAGGATTCGAACCTGCGACTTAAGGCGTGGAATGTGTGCTGCACGCCACTAGGCTAGTGGTGTCTATCTGTTAGAAAAGGGTAAGAGCCCTTGATAAGGGTGAAGTGGGGAATAACTTATACTAAAGGGTTATTGGATCTTCCACTTAGGGTTAAGTTATTGGGTTTGGATCTTGGAGGCTTAGTAAGTAGAAAACTAAAACCTTAGAGGGATCCATTTTACCATTCACGATTTTCCCTCATTCCCTCTTGCTCACGACTTTTCTTCCTTGGGTGAAGGTGGCGGCTTGCCTCCTTCTTCCTTCTCCTCCTCTTGTGGCCGGCGGCGAGTGGTGGTGGAAGCGGTTTCCGGCGACTCTTGCCGGCGATCTTTGTGTGCTTCCGGCGACGCGTGTGTGGCGTGAGGGCGTGGCTTGGAAGAGCCGAAACTAGGTGAGTGGATCTTCTCTTCCACCTAGTTCACGTATTTAGGGATTGTTGCTTGTTAGAGAAGATGAATGCTTAGAACTATGACATGATCTCTTGATTTCAAAGTTGTGTATGTTTCATTGAGTTTCCCCAAATTTCGAAACCCTAGTTGCATGGAAAATTAGGGCTTTTCATCTCTAAGACTTCTAATCATCAATTAGACTTGATTAATCATGTATGAGACCTTAGATTTTTCAATTGCATGAAGATTAGGGCTTGAATGAGAATTTCGCCCCTTCTTCATGAAATTACGCCCAAATGTAAGGGTAAAAATTGGGGCAAACCTGATTATTATGAAATTAGGTATATGAGGACTCTACTATTTTTTTTGGGGAATTTTTGGAAATAAAACTTTCTGTTGACTGAAATTGACCTAGGGGTAATTTGGTAAATTTGCTAGTTAAATTGGGGGAAAAACTTGAAATATCGAATCTAAGGATCATGAGGGACGTAATGACTATTTTTACGAAATTTTTGGATAAGTTTTCCTGCATGACTTAAACTTTGAACTAGGGGCATTTCTGTCTTTTGTTATAAGAACTAGGAGAAAACTATGAATCTGTGATATTCTGTGTTTATGCTATCTGTGGGTGAAATTTGGTGAATTTTCAGTATTAGTATATATTCTTTTGTTGAATGGTGTATGTATAAAGTAGTGATGTGAAATATTGATTGATAACCTTGGATGATAACTTAGAAAAGGTTAAACCATGTTTGCATGAAATCTAAGGACCTTTCCTGAACTTGATTGATGTGATGTCCGAGACAATGTTCGTGTTGTATGCGTTCGATAAGGGTCCTAGACTTGGGTGGACTGAACCTAAGGGTTGACTAGAGCACTCAATGAACAGTCATTCTGATTTGGGGTTGGAAATCCACCCATCCTATTCTGATTTGTTTCCGGTAATGGAGGGACTGTTCTAGAGTCTAGTGACCAGGATAGAGGTTCAGGTTACCGGTTTGTGTTAAGGGTATTTTGTCCAAGTGATAAACCTTTTGAGAGTTGGGTGTTTGAAGCAAAGTGCCACGTCTTGGTCAGACGGGGGCCACCTCTTGAATTCATTCACCTTCCGTTCCCGGTTGTGGGGGTGTTGTGTTCCCGGTAAAGGGGGTGTGGTTGAGTGTCGTAGAGCAAAGTGCCACGTCGTGACCTGGCGGGGGCCACCTCTTGAATCTACGCCTCACCATTGTTCGTTACATGTTACTCTCAGTGCCTTGACGAAGGCCGGGTTGGACCCTCGGGGTCAATTCTGAATTCACTGGACAATAGTTGTGTGATTCTAGTCTGTTAGCCGGATAGGCTGTTTGGTGATCTTGTTGCCCGGGGTGGTGGGTGTATTGTCTTCTGATTATGATTGTGATTTATTATTATCAGTTTTATTATGTTGTATTGACATCTTCCGTTAAAAGTTTTGAAAAGATATCTGCATCTATTTCTGATTGTATATTCGTGGATGGTCGAACGAGACTATCTACTCACTGAGCCGTGTAGCTCATTCCACGATATTTCCAGATGCAGGGCAGGAGCCTACAGCTTGAGTGGATACATAGTTTTCTGACTTGATATTTTGGGGCTTGCGAGCCTGTACTATTTGTGGGCCGGATGTGGCCAGGGTTTTTGTGATTTTATTCATGAACATGTTAGCCGGATGTGGCTGGTATGCTGATTTTTGATTTCTGTGATATTGTTGCCGGGTTGGCAATTGTTTTGATACGACTGTTAAACCGAGGGCTTAAGCCTGTTTTCGGTGAATTCTGTGTTATCCAGTATTTTTCGATTATCGTGGTTTATTATTTCGATGTTGTGATAAGGAATGAGAACTTTTGATTTTGGAAATGTTGTGTTTTAGTTTGTGGTCGGCATGTTGACCCGTATTATGATATTATGGAACATGTACAGGAATTTCCTTAGTTTTCCTGGGGACATGCTGCCGAAATTTTTCCGAATCGATTTCCGTAAGCTATTATTCCCTAGCATCTGTTTTGTTGTTTGTGTGTGACGTTCCCTATCTTCCGCGGTTTATGCCTGTGATTGGGGTTTATTCTGAGGGGGCGTTACACTAGCCATCTTGGCCCCTTGCATGGTGGCGCACCTTCCTTGGAGGAAGACCATGGCATTGGCCGAACCATGGGGGTGTGCTTCTAGGGTTTTGCCTAGAACTACCTCTAGGGTTTGAGAGCTAAACCATGGTGAGAAGGACCTTGGTGCCAACCCAACCTTGAAGATCAAGCTAGAGGTCAGCTAGGCTAGGTCTAGCTTCAGGGGCTTGAGTCCTAGGTCAAGAGTTGAACCACTTTTTGGCATGGGTTGGTTCAATGTCTTGAATGGGCTATGATCACATCATCCCTTTACTGCTTTCATTATCTGCTAAAGCAAAGCATGCCTGTGATGTTTTATCGTTATGTTATCACTATAGGACTGCATGCTTGTAATGCTAGACATAAGATAAAACTGAAATGATGAGACCCCAAAAACCCTCACTCATAATATCAAGTCTAGTAGCCTTCTAATGCGTAGCACTCATCAAACTATCGATCAGTGGTGCTATGAACTATTTTCCACCCTCGTGGGACACATCCACTTATCTTTAGAAGGTGTGTGGTGACAATGGTTTCCCTAGTCCAGTTTTACCCTGGGCGCTCCTTCGCAAGGAAACTCGTTGGCCCTGGGCATAATGGTTAGGAATGGACTTGACTAGATTTCCATATATGCTGGGCATATAATGGAACTCTAGAGGCATCATTGAGAGGTTAGGGTTTTATGCAGTCTCCAGCCCTCGCTGGACATAAAATGCCTAGACTGTCTCAATAAGGGGAATTGCTTGGAGCAATCGGCCGGCGTGCCCACCTTAGGAAGCATGGGTCACTTTGTGCATCTCATCCCACCCTTGTGGGATGCGAAGCCTCATGTAGAATAAGGATCCCATCTCACTAGGAAATCTCATATTTTCCGATTGACTTTGTGGGTTGTCAATTCGACTAAAATAGTGGGAGCCACAATCATTTAAAACAAGTCCAGTTTAAATGATTTGAAGTAGTACTAATCTGCTGTACAGACCACCATCGACCGTGAAAATTAAGAGGAAGCTTCGCTTGAAGGAGGAAAGGATGCACAAAATGTTTTAGAGTGAAAGGAGACCAATCGAGGGAGAAATCAATGAAAGCAAGGGCGCCTCTACTGTTCATCGCATTTCCAAGCTAAATTACGGGCTATAACTTTTATTACAGCCCTGTTTAGTAACCTTATCTCTACTCTTTTAGTTTTTGATCATTCTGAACAATGTTTTATTGTAATTCTTCCATCATGCTAGCTTAAACCTCTTTGGAACAAGAGGGTGTAGACCTCTTAATTTCTTAATGACAGAATGATCTTTATTTCATCAGGATGTTTTTGATATGATAATTTTACTTAAGTGACTTATGTCTTTAATCTTTTCTTGTTTCAATCATTAGCATGTGTTAGAGTTTTGTGATATGGACTAAAAAGAGATTTGCAAAACTTGGAACCCTAAAGTTGAAATTTAGGAACTCGTCGTAAGAAATTAGTTGTGTTCTTATCTCTAGATTTTAGAAGCTTATTGACTTGTTGATAGACTGATCTAGAAAATATTACTGTTTTAGATATGAAAATATGCTATAGATGGATATTGGATTGTTAGAAACCCTTAAGTCAAACTAGTGGAACTAGGGTATGAGAATACTTAGTTTCATTCGAGATTTTGATATCGGGATCGAATGCATGAGAGTGATTCTTAAATCTCTATGTCAAGGTTTGCTTTTCAATAAACATAGAATAAATCTGTGCAAGAGTGAGAATTATTCTATGCAAATCGTCTGGGCGAGAGCGAGATGATATTTTATTAAAGCAAATTATATCTTTATCATAACAAGAATAAACTAATGAGTGTTTAATTATATCTGGTCATTGAAATTAAGATGGTTGAACCCCTAGTCCCAATTCTTTCCCTCTGATATTTAGTAAACTTTCCGATCGTTTGCTTACATCATATTTAGTTTGCTTAGCTAGTGAGAAATCAATTCTTTGGTACTTAACAATGAGGTCTCTGTGGTTCGATAACTTTTTATTACTTCGAATATTCGTGCACTTGCAGACACAACATGTAGGCATCAACATATCATAAAAAATTCATATCATAAAAAAAATTGGCAATATGTAACCAGGATCCATACTTGATAACCTATTCAACCATCATTTAGGAGATAACAATAACTCAAATAACAATTCCAAATTTCAACCTATTAATCACAATCCATTTAGATCATAAAAACCATACATCATATTCCAAAACCATAGTATTTATCATCATATACAAGTCATTTCCAAAACCATAGTATTTATCATCACATACAAGTCATAGATCTTCTCACATGTATCTTACAAACACCAAAAACAATATCATACATTAGTCATTCAAGTTTACATGTTCAAAACATAAAACCGCAACTCAGTATATCCTTTGAAACCTATCACATAAACTTGTAACCCAAAGCTAACCTGTAAAGAGGTTAGAAAGCAAGGATTGAGCAAGAATGCTCAACAAGTAAATGAGATGGGTCATACCAAGTTATTTAGAAATTGATGTAATGAATCATAACTAAATCAAATAGAAACATGATCATTACATGATAAGCATAAGAAGCATAAAGAAGAGCCAATCCAAAGAGGCATAAAATGTTTCCATGAGTAAAAGCAAATAGAAACATGATAGTTACATGGTAAGCATAAGAAGCATAAAGAAGAATCTATCCAAAGCAACATCATACACACAACATAGTGGGAAATCATAAATAACATAGAACTTCCACGTCTAGAAGCATATTCCACCCTCGCCAGAGTGAAACTCAAACATATGTTGGCTGGAGCTATCATGGCATCTCCAATGAGATAGTGGAATTCAAGAGGTGGCTCCCATGGATTTAAGAGGTAGCCCCCATTATTGCTAATGTGGTACTTTGTTCCATTTAGCACTTTGTTCCACAATTATCCCTCTTTTTCCATTTTTGGGCTCATAGTCTTTTCCCTTTCGGGCGCATAGTCTTTTCCCTTTTGGGCTCATAATGTTATTACCACTAGCATCCAATACATTAACAAAAGAAAACATTCCAAAATGGGTTTATTGATATATGTATCAAACCCTCAAAGATGTGAACCTTAAAAGTTATACAATGAGACAAGTGCTGATATACTCATTAACAAAAGAGACAAATGTATCAATAGACTTCACATAGAAGACCATTTATGAAAGGTAAAAGGTACAGATATGAATAGTCACATATGAATGGTCACGTAACCCAAAATTCAAAAATCTATAACTTGTTTGACATGGACTTCAAGTTTTTATATGATACCATTTTGTGTGATAATTATGCCAAAATGAAGGATTTTGAATCTATTTTTCAGTAAAATAAGTTTTACTTAAAATGGAGCACAAGACAAGAAGTAATGATCTATGAAGTAACAATAGGTCAAAATTTTAAAAAGGGAGATTTCCAGATTTACAGGGTTAAGTGCAAATTCAATTATAAATTCATTTATGATCCAAATCACTCAGAGAAAGGCTCTAGTTGTAGGTTGTTATGTCTAATTGATATGCAAATAAGAATTTGGTATCATTACTATAACATAGTTTGGACATATATCACTCACTAGATAATGGTCCAAACAATAAAAGCAGATTTACTAGATCGGATTTAACTGAAGTAACAAAGTCAATAACCTATTCTAAAATACTCAATATCTTACTCAAAAGAATGATGCTTGAGTCTTCTTTGCAATGAATCAGATTTCATCAAATTTGGATTAGGGAATCAAAAGTTATGGTAAATTGAATACAAAAAGATTAGGTTTACTTTGATTAAGCATTCCTGATCTTGTAACATAAGTTAGATCATTCTTCCAAGGTTCTAATTGATCAAAATTGAGATAATCATAAGTAAATTGGTATCAAAATGACATAGAATATCATTCTCATAAATTTAGAACAATAGGCACAATACACAAAGAAGGATAGAATTACTTGCCTAAGAAAATCACTCTCTACTGGTTTTCTCCCCTTTTCTTCCTCTTCCCCTTCCTTAGGCTTTCTTTCTACCAGGTGAGACACGAGCAAAAAGGTGACATTCCCTTTTTTTTCTCATATTTATCTACTCATGCATGAAGGATGAGGTGTAAGTATGTGGTAACTCAAGTACTATAAGGTAGCATGGTTTTGTCTCTTATGCTATTTTGTCTTTTGTTCTTTTCCACCTAACTTCACAAGTTATATTTCATCACATATTACTCTCCACCTAACTTCACAAATCCTCTTCCATTTTCATCACATAGTACTCCACAAGTAAAGAACTACAACAATGAGATCATATTTCATAAGATTAACTATATATATATACATAAAGCACAATGACCATTTTTTTCTTCTTTTATTTTTGACGGTATTATATACTGTTGCAAGAGTAGTAGGTGTACTAGACCAACCCGCTCTGAGTCATATTAACTTGGGTGTCAACATGTTAATCTCACATGTGACAAGGTACATTGTTGAGTGGTCAACTTTAATGTAGTATAATGCCACACCATGGAAAGGGGAAAATAATGGTTGTCATGAGTATATCACAAACTATGTGAGATGTATGATGAACAAATACTGGATTTGCCCTAATAAAGAAAGTATAATATCCAAGGGACCCTGCCTTTCTAGGGGTATGACTAAGAGTATATGGTCATACTTGGAAGTTTAACTTGACCAAGTCATGTCCACTTGATTATCATCAACATGTATAACTGATGTGTCCACAAGTGCACGGATATGTCAAAGTATAAAAGATATTGAACCCACTGAGACCTACATGTTAAGTACCAAATAATTGAATTCTTACTAGCTAAGCGACCGATGCACGATGGGTATAAAATAAGAACAAAATAGGAAAAACTATCATAGAAAATCGAAGAGAGAAAATTGGGACTAAGGTTTCATCACTTTTTAATCCTATGACTAGATATAATAAAGTTTTTATTAGTTATTCAAATCATGATAAAGAAAAGTTTACTAAAAAGAAATTGTCTTCTTTCGGACATCCAATTTACATGGATCCAGCCTTCACTTTTGTGACTTGCTACTCAGTGTTAAACAAAAGTAAACTAGACAAAGAAACTTATGATCACTTTCGTGGTATTACTCTCAATGTCTATTTCTCAAGTAAAATTAAATACTTTCATACTTTAATTTTATAGGTTTTACCTAAGGGGCTCTAACAATCAAAATCACCTTTCGGTCCATATTATCATGTCTGAAATAATGGAATCATTAGAATAAATTATTAATATATAAAATAAGCATAAAAAATTAGGGTTCAAGGAGTTAGCTACTTTCACAGCCTAGGTTTCTAGATCTAATCTAAGGGTTATAGGTTCATAAATTACTTTCCATTCGATATTACAAACCCTAAAATAAGCTAATATTCTAAAACTAATAATTTCAAAGTAAATAATCACAGAGGCAAAATTATTGTTCAAAGAATAACTAATAGGTTATAAATCATCCAGTCATTACAGAATTTAAAAAGGGATTACTTCCTAGGTCCCAAAGAAAAGATTACGCAACCAAAGTCATAGGAACATGATAAATATTCATAAAGAAAAGAATCAGAATTCAGAAAAAGCAAAACAATAAGGTTTTACTGCCATCACAGGGATGTGACGCATCATCACAACGTTGTGATTCTAAAAATTTTTGGCTGCTACAGTGCGCTACAATAACTGCTATAGTGATCCGCAAGTTTCCTCCACTGCTGCAAATTTCTATCATTGATTTCTCCCTATTATGTACTCCTTTCGATCTGAAATTTCTAGTGCGTCGTCTCCTCCCTTGGGCGAAGCTTCCCTGAAAATTTTACCACCAAAGATGCCCTCTACACCTCTCGATGAGAGGCCGAGCTCTAGTGGCGCCTCAAACGATTTCTCCCTTGTTTCTCCATGAGAGTGTGCGATAATTGTATTGAATCCTCTCCTCTACTTATAAAAATATTTGTATTTTTAGATTTCCCAATTATAGTTCAAAATTTTCTAATTTGATGGAGGAAAAATCAGCTGAGAAGGGCGGCAGAAGACTCGGGCGTCGACGACTATTTTTTCCCAAATTGACAGAACCACACCTTGTGAAATTTTTAGTTCAAATTTTCATAGGGGTGTGACCGACAAAAATTCTAAATTTGATGTCTTGGCTCCATTTTTTCCTTCTGAATCCTTCAAAACCATAGAAATTAAGCTCTTTTTACCTAAAAATGTTGAAAAACAAAAGAGGTGTAGATTCTGAAGCAATTGACCAAATTAATTTTAAAAACAAGTTAAAGAGCATAAATATGATTCAAAAAGATGATATAAACATATAAAATCTATTATTACTTTTTGAGTCATCAAAATACATAAGACTCAAACATTTGCTTATCCTCAAGCAAAATAAAATATGTATCAAAGTGTGTGAATAGAGATACTAAATGACAATTGCTTGTTCTATCTCAACATACAATTAATCAATAATATGTGCAATGATTTTCAAGAATATGAAATTTATGAAACAACTTGTTAGGACAGTCTTCAAGATGTTATAGTCCAAGATGAATATAATTCCCTTAATTAATAATATAGTATTCGAGTTCAACTTGTTTAAACTATTGTATAGCTTTTTTCAATAAATCCAAAATCACCTTCAAGCAAAACCTTCACTTATCAATCCTAGTTGATAATCTGCAAGTGACTTTTAGGGCAAACTAGTCTTTGACCGGTTATTGGCCCATTTTCTGTTAGCACAGTAATGGAACTCATGACCTACAGCTCTCTCTCTTCTTATTCTTTTTTTCACCATCTTTTTTTATATTTTTTTATTTATGGAGAGAGTCAGTCAAGGGCATAGTATTTAAATCGTTATCGATCTTTCTGCTCAAGGGTAAAGTAATATTTTTATAGATTTTCCTTCATTACTTGATCGAAATAGATTTAAAGTATACTAAAACAGTATAATATATATAACTCATGGCATCAGTTCATTATGCCAGAGGAGTTGGAGCAAGTCTCCTACATATATCAACTAGTTCCTTTGCATGAAAATTTTTTCATCAAGTAAAATCAAAAAAATTAAAATCAAGTAAATAATCATTCAACTCATATTACAAGAATGCATAATATTTCCTCATAAAAACTTCATTCATACCAGAACTAATTTTACCTAAAAATCTCATCCCATAAATAATTCTAGAAATTTCTAAACCATCAAACTATCCACACATATTATGTCTAATTATATTGTCAAAATAAACAAACTCCGATCATGAGTATTTGATTTGCACACATCTTATCACATCAATTCAAGTAATGTATAAATAAAATTTCTACGCATCAAAAATAACAATATCAGTGCGAAAGGTGTGAAGCATCATACTCATACAATCATAGTCAAAAGTGTAAAGTGATAAATCAGTACAACCACATCGAATAAAAATTTTAGGAGAAGAGAGTAGGTAATACAACTATATCGAAAAATCAAGTAGCAATACCATATAACCATATCGAATAGGATTACTAGAAAGTGCAAACGATACTCACCCAATAATAATATAGCAAACTCAATCGCAGTCAACTTCATGCGGGGTGTGGCATGATAAAGAATGTTGGCTATCTCCTCCTCAAAGATGCATCTTTTGAAAATTTTGCCTGTGCATTTCTTAGATACATAAGGCTCAGCCCAAAAATAGTATCTTACCTTAACTAAAAATATTTTCTTCTCAAAGGGCAATTGTTGTATCCCAAGTTGTTTGGCGTGTACCTTGGACTATCGAACCCACAGAGACCTATGTTGTCAAGTACTGATCAATTGATTTCTCACTATCTAGGTAGTCGAATGAAAGTCAAGCAAATATCGCAAACACATGGAAGAATACTGTCGGAGAGAAAACTGGGACTAGGGTTTCATTCACTATAATTTCTATGACTAGACATGAATAAAGAATTCGTCAATTTAATTTTATCATGATGAAGATGCAAATTACTTAATAAAAGGATTGTTTCACTCTCGTGCTAACAACCATGCAGGGATTAATCTTCACTTTCACGCAAGATTCGTCCCAACGCTGAAGATAAGTAAATCATCAATCAATGAACTCAAAGATCACTTTCGTGCATCTGAATTCTAGGTTGATAATCTCTAGTGGAATCTCAGGGATCACTTTCGTGCATCCGAGCCTCAACACTACTTTTACTCATGGATCTCCAACATTCCGATCCTCACTTTTGTGTAAGATCTCCACGTTTGACAATTAGACTCGATCTATAGATTCATGTTATTATCATGGCAATGAATCTACTAGAACTGAACAAATTGGATCTAACCTAAGGAAGGGTTCCTAACATGCAATTCTAGGGTTCTGAATTCTCAAGCAATTACCTTTCAGTCAATAGCGAAAATTCTAAAAACATGATAAGTAACATGGATCTATAGAGAGTCTAAGCACAAATATCACATGAGCAAAATCATCATGCTAAGATTAAACGCAACAAAATAGTGAAAAAATAGTCATCTAGTCATTAAAAATTAAGTGAATTACTCTCCCATGTCCCAAGGGTAGTTTAAGCTAGCATGGTAAAGGAGTTACAAAATTCCATAATTTCAGAAGTTCAAAAATCAATGAAAGAAAAGTTTTGGAAAAATACAGGACAGCTATGAAGTATTTCACAGCCGTAATTTCGATTGATCTTAGTAAATAGTGGTTGTCTCCCTTATTTCCTTGAATTCTCCTTCGATTGATTTCTTTTTCTTTTGAAATTTCTGGTACGTCGTCTCCTCCTTCAGATGTAGCTTTGGTATGAATTTCACAACCGGAGATGCCCTAGATTCGTTGCGGTGGTAGAACCCTAGGCGGCGGCGTGAATGACGATTTCTCCCTCGATAGTTAATGAAAATTGGGGCTTTCGGTGTGTGTGTAATCCTCCTGTCAAAAGCTCCTCGATTGCATCTTACGGCTTCGAATATAAACCTCTGGTTTGCTCGCAATCGTCTCCGCAAGAATTGGACTTCAGAATTGACCTGGAAATCGCGTTTAACAACAGAAATACGGCAGTGTAATAGTTTACGGCACTGCCTTAAAATCGGTCGAGTTTTCTGGTCTGATGTTGTCTGGGCAATACGGCACCGTAATCTGGTTTACGGTACTGCCGTAAAATCGGCTGAACTCTCTGTTCGGAAGTGACTGGAAAATACAACCCATGTAATCCTTTACGGCGGTGCCGTAAAATCAAGCAAAGTTTCTCTTCTGAAGCGCTCTGAAATACGGTACCGTAATCTGGTTTACAGTACTGCCGTAAAATTCAAAAAACCTTCTGTTCGGAAACTCCTCAAAATACGGTAGTGGCTCGGATTTTACTGTAGCGTATGAAAATACGGTACCTAAAATAGGTTACGGCACGGCCGTAATTTGCTGAGTTGCTCCGTTTTACGTGAAATTTCTTGGGTGATCTCCTCTTGATGATGGTAACTCTTCTATGTGTTTGATTTTGCTTGAAAACTCCTTGAAATACTGCCTTTTTACCTGATAATCGTGAAAAACAAAAATAGAAGTAGACTTTTGCAATATTCGATGAATTTAGCATGAAAACAAGTAATAAGATCCTCAATTTAGCATGAAAAGATATCTAAAATGGTACAAAATATACTATATATTTTGGTGTCATCAAAATACATAAGGCTCAAACTTTTCTTGTCCTCAAGCAAAAAATCAAATTTGAAATCAAAATTTGATCAAAAGAATAACCTTTTCATGCTCAATAAATTTCTAAAATACAACTCATCAATGAAGAATTCTATCAATTGATTTATAAAACTTCAAATAAATATATCATCCTTAGAACTCAATCTTCTAGATTCATAATTCAATCAAATAAAACTTCGCAACTTGTATAATAATTAGAATTTTCAATCTCAGGACTTCACCCAATTTCAGTTCACATCCATCATGCTTTTGTTTACAGGAATTAGGTTTCCAAGATCTTTTTCCACACATTTTTTTTTGTTTCGCCATGTATTTTTTTGTTTTTGCATGGATGGCATGTACCCACATAGATACATGCTATTTATTCTGACTTCAACTCTTTTCTTATGTACCACTGTCAATTTTACGCAGTGCCAAGTAGAGGAGTCTTATTCTTTTCCACTCTCATTATTTTTTTTAGACTTCTACCCATGTCTTAGGTACCACTATCAATTTTTCATAGTGCCAAGTAGGAGAGTCTCTCACTGTTTTTGTGGACCTTGGATTCTTCTTTCCCAACAAATAGCAAAATAGACTAAACATCTACTAGGTTGATCAATTGATCTCAATTCACAAATCATACTCATATACTCATTTTATTCGAAAGAAAAGTTTCAATTTTAGATTTTATTCTTCAAACAATACATCTATCCAAAATTTTATGCATCAACTAATGTCATATTTCAATAGACAAATATGTATTGAAGAAATAAATTTAACATGATAGGGCTATATCTCTAATCATGAATTTGATTTCTTTCATCATCAAAAATCATCAACACATCTCAAAACATGACCATATATCAAAATATTTTCAACATCACATCATATCAAAAAGAAATAATATCATCGTCATGTAGTACAACCATATCGAAAAGTAAATCAGAATATCAATATTTATCATACAACCACATCGAAAAAAATAAAAATAAGCGTGTCAAGCAGAGTAGCAGTGGGTGTGGTTGTGAAGCATCATCCTTCCCTTTAAATCATAAGACATCAATGAGATAAGATAAACAAAATAGTAAGAAGTAAGGGAAGATGACACTCACAAAGCATCTACTCGTCGCCATCTGACCGTGTAGCCTCAGAATCTCTAGCAGCAGCCTCCATGGGATCATAATATGGCGTCCGTCCTTGATCACCTTGATATCCATAATCTCTGTGATTTGCATAACCGAAACGGTCATAAAGGAAGTTGCCCATGTCTTCCATATGATTGCACAATCTCTCCATATCCCTTTGGATGTGCCCTAGAGTCTCTTCCATCCTCTCCTGGCGGCGTTCTTGGTTGTACATCTGTGCTGTAAGTGCCTGAAAACCTGAATCGTAATGGCTAGCAAATCCTCCCCTGGGTCTCTGTGAAGAAGTACCAGCAGCCTGTGAAGAATCAGGAGGAGGTGAATCCATACTCATACTGAAAGGATCACTCCTTCCACCCCAGGTGGGTGGCGGTGGAACTGTGTCTAGTGGTGGAGTAAAGGCTGCTTCTACCGCACTAGGAGATAATTTCCAATTGGCTCTTTCTCTGACCGTAGTCTTCTCAACGTGAGGTAGAGGTAGAGGAGGGATATTTGGTCCAAGAACCAAACAAAAAGTGTCTCCCTCTCTAACAATCATTTTCATTGCTATGCAAGACTCAATGTCAAGTCTTGCATTTCCTCTTGCCAACTCAACTTCATAGGGCTCAATCCCAAAATATCTAGCTATAGGAGTAATCAAACCTCCTATCACCATAGATCCTCTAGTCGCTCTAGCCACCTTATCCATGTGCTTGATCATGATGTAAGCAACATCAACTGCGAATCCATTGAGCATCCCCTAAAGAAAATAGAGTTCATGCTAACGGACCATGCCGTCACTATCTCCTCTACCGAATACTGTGTGTGCCAGAACCCTGTGAGCATACTTAATACAAGGGTTCATGATCTTTGAGGCTCTAGCAGAGACAGCATAAAAGTGGTTCTTGTTGGTGATCTGGTTAGAAAATATGTTCTCCATGAATCCTAGGGGTATCTCAATGTACCCTCCTGTGGTCAGTCCAAATATGTCCCTGATTTCTTGTAGTGTGAGTTTCCTTTCCTCATTTG
Source organism: Costus lasius (assembly GCA_027563935.2). Classification (NCBI taxonomy): domain Eukaryota; kingdom Viridiplantae; phylum Streptophyta; class Magnoliopsida; order Zingiberales; family Costaceae; genus Costus; species Costus lasius. The sequence continues at coordinate 75,241,757 of CM050449.1, forward strand.
CTAAACTGAATGTGATTTCCCCATCAGCAGGGCCATTGGAATATTCTTTTAAGTCTATGATCAAACTGCTCAAGAATTCCAAAACAAGTGGAAGATAGGTGTGCGGAGTCATCTAGAAGAACTTCCTGGCTTGGATTCTCTCAAACATCCAAAGCACATCATCATAAAGCCCCAAGGCTTCAAGAGTCCTCTGATCAGCATACTTGGTATTGAAGATTCTTCTTTCCAACAGTTTATTATATCTAGATTCCTGCATTTCATTCCTGCATATGATTCCATGGGGGTTTTGTGGCTGAGATGGCTCTGCAGGGGCTTTCCCTTTCCTCCTTGGAAAAATTGCTTTTGTCCTTGGTGCCATGAGTGTATACACAAACTGCAAACTCACAATTTAATGACAACATAATAATATAACAGTTCAAATCAAGCCCACGAGCATCCTATCAACAAGTTCTATCATCATAAAAACAGAGTAAAAACAGAGCATGTCGATGAACATTAATTTTGAAAATGTTCAACACGTTTCAGCTCAAATCGGTGGCAGAAACTAGTCCAAACTCTTTTCAAATAGCAAAGGGTAGAAAGTTTATCGCCTAACGAGTAAATGGAAACAAGAATCACTCTAAATGGTTTAGAAATGAGTGAAAACGAGTGAAAGGGGCAAAACTTGATAAAAACTCATCAAAACAAAAAAATCGGGAAAACGAGTACCTAATCGACGACGAAGGCTGGGCGGGAAAGGTCGCCTGTGTCCACAGGTGGTCGGAGACGATCGGAAAAAACGAGAACGGCGCAAGAATGAGTGAAAACAAGGGTAAAAACCCTAAAAACGGCTCAGTCAAAACGCTAAATATGGCATAGGATTCGCGTGCTAGAAAACAGATTATGGTAGTGTAATGTCTTACGGCACTGCCGTAAAATCTCGACTGCTCTCGGGTTGAAACTAGTTTGAAAATACTGTATCGTAAAAAGTTTACGGTACCGCCGTAAAATCTCGGCAGTCTTCTGATAAAAAACGACGTGAAAATACGGTACCATAAAGAGGTTTACGGTATGGTCGTAAAAATCAAACAGCTATTTTTTAAAAAAAAATCTAAAAACTCAAATTACGGCACGTAAAATAACTTACGGCACTACCGTAAAAATGACAGAACTCTCGGGCGATTTTTGACAACAGAATACGGTACCGTGTAAAAGTATACGGTAGTGCCGTAATTTCGCCGCAGCTCTCTAATCAAAAGCCGACTGAAAATACGGTACTGTAATCGACTTTACGGTAGTGCCGTATTTTGCATCAAATCTCAATTTTCCTATAAAAATAAAAGAAAAAAGTTAGTATTAAGCTAAAATTAAGTTAAAGAAAACAAAATAGAGGTTAGAAAGCTTGGGTTGCCTCCCAACAAGCGCTAATTTAAAGGTCATTAGCTTGACCCTTTAACATTCAGATTTGATAGTGAACTCCTGAATTGCCCTCCTGATTTTTCAACATAAGGCTCAATCTTGAAACAATATCCAAATTTGCTCAGAATCCTTTCTATTTTGTCAATCAATCTAGAGCTTCCTCTTCTTCTCTTCCTCCTTGTCTTTTTCTTCTGCAATTTCTTATCAATACCCTCAGAAAGATTGTTAGATTCATTATTTGAGGTTTCATCAAACAAACTTGAAACATCATAAATATCATCATTAAAAATCTCAACACTACAATAAGATCCTGAGTATGAAAGCTTGTTCAATGAATCATTAAGATTAAATTCAATCTTGTTGTCACATATATGAAAAGTAATCTTCCCTTGTTTCACATCTATGTTTGCCTTAGCAGTGGCCAATAGTGGTCTACCAAGAATTATAGGATTTCTAGAATTTTCCTCCATGTCTAACACTACAAAATCTGCAGGAATGAAAAACTTACCAATTTGTACAGGAACATTCTCTAATATACCTACAAAATACTTTAATAATGAATCCGCGAGCTGTAAGGATATGGATGTATGCTTTAGCTCTCCAAGATTTAGTTTCTTGTAAGTAGAAAGAGGCATCAGACTCACACTGGCACCTAGGTCACATAAGGCTCGGTCAAAAGCCATAGTGCCTATTGAATAAGGTATAGAAAAACTACCTGGATCCTTCAGTTTAGGTGACAGTTTGTTCTGTATGATAGCACTATAATCTTCAGTTAAAGTAACAGTGCATGTGCCATAATCATCTAATTTCCTTCTGTTAGACAAAATCTCTTTTAAAAACTTGGAATAAGATGGCATTTCAGAAATAGCTTCAGTAAATGGAATGTTAACATAAAGCTTTTTCAGGATTTCAATGAATTTACCAAACTTGGAATAAGATGGCATTTCAGAAAGAGGCATCAGACTCACACTGGCACCTAGGTGGCTGGTAAGGAGCAGGCAAATTAGGTTTAGGATTGTCTTTTTCACATGATTCATCTCCTTTAGGTTTATCACCCTTTTGAGGTGGTAAACAAGTTTGGGGTTCCTCATGTGAAGAGGATTCTCCTAACTCTAATTCCTCTTCATTATCATCAAGCCTTTTTTCAGTGTTTTCAAACCTCCCTCTAGGTTGTCCTAGTTGTTTCCCACTTCTAGTCATGATGGCATTACAGTGCTCCCTAGGGTTTATCTCAGGTTTTGTAGGCAATTTCCCTGGGGGTCTGTAAGGTGCACTAGCTTGCTAGGCAATCTGATTTTCAAGAATTTTGTTGTGGGCTTCTACTCTTTCCAATCTGGAGTTGATTTGATGAAAACTTTCCTTAAACTTTTCAATTTGTCTATTTTGATTTGACATGAGTTGGTCTTGCTTAGACATAAACTCTCCAATTTGTCTATTTTGATTTGACATGAGTTGGTCTTGCTTAGATATAAACTGATTTTGACTGGCCATAATTTTTTCAAGGATGGATTCTATATTTGAATTCTGATTTTTATTTTTATTTTGATTAAAATTCTGATTTGGTCTTTGATATCCTTTATTCTCAGTGTTTCCCCCTACATTGTTATTGTTTTTCTATGAAAGGTTGGGGTGATTTCTCCATCCAGGGTTATATGTACTAGAATAGGGATCATTAGATCTACTTTGATTATAGTTCCCTATAGCATTCACATGTTCATTACCCTGATCAGCAACTATTCTATAATTTCCAGAAGTATGACCATCATTGCCACAAATTTCACAAATGATAGAAGAAATAGAAGCAGTTTACATAGAATTAAACTTACTACACAAAAAGTGATGCAGAATGGAAGAGCGCATGTTACTGGAGAAGAGAAGAGAAGAGAAAGAAGAAGAGAAACCCTTAGCTTAGCAAGCTAAGGGAGAAGATGAGAACTACATTCCCTGAACCTAACCTCACAAGGAGGAAGACAACACCACGAAGGTTCCAAAAATATATTTAACTTCACTACTATGAGAATTACATTAGTTTTATAGCATTTTCTCCTCAACGTATACATTATCTTCCAAAATATCTGATGGCTGTCAATTCTCCTTTCAACATGGATGGTGGAGATTAAATAGACGCTTGGACTCCTTGCTTGTGAACGAAGCAATTGTATAATTTGTGGGCGCATGCTTCTTTGCCGGAATTGCATATTTGCAGGCGCGTGCTTGTTGGTATTTCCGCTGAAGAGCATGCGCATTAGAAATTTAATTGCCGCTGGAGATTGCTGGCTTTGCTGGCGCGTGGAGCTTGGTGGAGATGTGCTTGAATGTTGCTGGCACAAGGTTGACTTCATGTGGATGTTGTGGATGCAGCCGAGATTTTGCAGGAATTTGTTTGAATAGATGCAGCTGATGATAATTGCTTGGCATGCATTGGTGAATGCAATTGGTGTTGGCATTTGATTGGCTGATGAGGTTGTGCTTGGCGGTGGATTTGATTTTCATGCGCAGGTGCTTTGTCTTTTAGCCGAATGGGGGAAAATCAATCTTGGCTTTGGAGTGTTGACTTCTCGACTTGTCGTTGGAGTGCCTTGATTTAATTTGATGAGCTTGCCTGAAGATTTGAGGTTGACCTTATTGATTTTGACTTTGGAATTGTTGACTCTAACTAAAGTGGCGTGTGGCTTGAATTTGAGCCTGGGGATTTGCATGTTGACGGTTGGGGATTTGCATGTTGACTGGAGTTGACATGATTTGACCATTTGACCTTGATGTTGTCTTGGCTGATGAGTGGCTATCCTCTTGACTTGACTTTGCTTAATCCTAATAAGGGGAATTTAAAGTGCCCAAACAACCTAGTATTAACTTTAAAATGCTTATAAAATAAGTCCTAAACTAATCCTAATTTCAACAAAATAAAAGGAAAATAAACACATGATTAAGTCCTAAATATGCTCCTGCATCAAAAAGTCTACCTTCTCTGCTAAGGATCGCCATCCAGCACCATCACCCTTACCTTGAGAAGGCTTGTAAAGTACTCCTCTCTCAGCAATCCATTGATTGTGATTCAATGCCATCTCCTCTAGCAGTCTGAAGGCAGCATCTGGTGTTTTGCTCATAAGAGCTCCACCTGCAGCAGCATCCACAGTTAATTTGATATTATTTGATAATCCATAGTAAAAATTTTGCAGTAAAACCCAATCTTCAATGCCATGGTGAGGACACTTCCGCTGTAGTTCATTGAATCTCTCCCAGGCCTCGCTGAATGACTCCCCATCTTTTTGTGAAAAGTTTGTAATTTGATTTCTCAATTGAAGTGTCTTTCTTGGGGGGAAGTATTTCGTCAAGAAGGAATTTGACAGTTGATCCCAAGTTGTGAAGGTCCCGGCCGGTTGTGATTGAAGCCATGTCTTTGCCCGGTCCCTAAGAGAAAAAGGAAAAAGTCTTAATCTTAAAGCATCATTAGAAACACCATTTATTTTGATAGTATCGCATAATTCAAAAAATAAAGACAAGTGTTGGTTCGGATCTTCCAGAGGAGATCCTCCAAACTGGTTCTGTTGAATCATTGAAATAAAAGCAGGCTTAATCTCGAAGTTATTAGCCTCTATTGCTGGTCTAGCATTGCTTGAATGAATTTCTTGGGGATTAGGGGATGCATAATCCCTAAGTGTTCTCTGATTATCCCCCATCTCTGCAATTTCTTCTTGTGATGTCTCTTGTAAGTCTTCTTGTGATGTCTCTTCTAATCTCAATTTCCTGCGCACTCTAAGTGTTCTATTGATTTCAGAATCCAATGGAACAAGTGGTCCTGACCTAAGACTTCTGCGCATGTAAAGTAATCAGATCAAGTGATTTCAAGAAAAATAGAAAATAACAGAAATAAATAAAAACAGCAAATAAAACCAAGTCTAGCAATAATCTCAATATCTTCAATATTGACAAACAAAGGACCCCGGCAATGACGCCAAAAACTTGTTGTATCCCAAGTTGTTTGGTGTGTACCTTGGACTAATCCCCGGCAACGGCGCCAAAAACTTGTTGTGATCCGCAAGTGCACAGATACTCGAAGTAATAAAGAAAGATATCGAACCCATAGAGACCTATGTTGTCAAGTATTGATCAATTGATTTCTCACTATCTAGGTAGTCGAATGAAAGTCAAGCAAATATCGCAAACACACGGAAGAATACTGTCGGAGAGAAAACTGGGACTAGGGTTTCATTCAATATAATTTCTATGACTAGACATGAATAAAGAATTCGTCAGTTTAATTTTATCATGATGAAGATGCAAATTACTTAATAAAAGGATTGTTTCACTCTCGTGCTAACAACCATGCAGGGATTAATCTTCGCTTTCGCGCAAGATTCGTCCCAACACTGAAGATAAGTAAATCATCAATCAATGAACTCAAAGATCACTTTCGTGCATCCAAATTCTAGGTTGATAAGCTCTAGTGGAATCTCAAGGATCACTTTCGTGCATCTGAGCCTCAACACTAGTTTTACTCATGGATCTCCAACATTCCGATCCTCACTTTCGTGCAAGATCTCCACGTTTGGCAATTAGACTTGATCTATAGATTCAAGTTATTATCATGGCAATTAATCTACTAGAACTGAACAAATTGGATATAACCTAATGAAAGGTTCCTAAAATGCAATTCTAGGGTTCTGAATTCTCAAGCAATTACCTTTCAGTCAATAGCAAAAATTCTAAAAACATAATTAGTAACATGGATCTATAGAGAGTCTAAGCACAAATATCACATGAGCAAAATCATCATGCTAAGATTAAACGCAACGAAATAGTGAAAAAATAGTCATCTAGTCATTAAAAATCAGGTGAATTACTCTCCCATGTCCCAAGGGTAGTTTAAGCTAGCATGGTAAAGGAGTTACAAAATTCTATAATTTTAGAAGTTCAAAAATCAATGAAAGAAGAGTTTTGGAAAAATACAGGATGGCTGTGAAGTATTTCACAGCCGTAATTTCGATTGATCTCGGTAAATAGTGGTTGTCTCCCTTCTTTCCTTGAATTCTCCTTCGATTGATTTCTTTTTCTTCTAAAACTTCTAGTACGTCTTCTCCTCCTTCAGATGTAGCTTTGGTATGAATTTCATGGCCAGAGATGCCCTGGATTTGTTGCGGTGGTGGAACCCTAGGCGGCAGCGTGAATGACGATTTCTCCCTCGACAGTTAATGAAAATTGGGGCTTTTGGTGTGTGTGTAATCCTCCCGTCAAAAGCTCCTCGATTGCTTCTTATGGCTTCAAATATAAACCTCTGGTTCGCCCCTAATCATCTCCGCAAGAATCGGACTTCAGAATTGACCTGGAAATCGCGTTTAACAACAGAAATACGGCAGTGTAATAGTTTATGGCACTACTGTAAAATCGGTCGAGTTTTCTGGTCTGATGTTATCTGGGCAATACGGCACCATAATCTGGTTTACGGTACTGTCGTAAAATCGGCTGAACTATCTGTTCGGAAGTAACTGAAAAATATGGCCCGTGTAATCCTTTACGGCGGTGCCTTAAAATCAAGCAAAGTTTCTGTTCTGAAGCGCTCTGAAATAAGGTACTGTAATCTGGTTTACGGTACTGCCGTAAAATCCAAAAAACCTTCTATTCAGAAACTCCTCAAAATACGGCAGTGGCTCGGATTTTACGGTAGCGTATGAAAATACGGTACCGTAAAATAGGTTACGGCACGGCCGTAATTTGCTGAGTTGCTCCATTTTGCGTGAAATTTCTTGGGTGATTTCCTCTTGATGATGGTAACTCTTCTATGTGTTTGATTTTGCTTTAAAACTCCTTGAAATAATGCCTTTTTACCTGAAAATCATGAAAAACCAAAATAGAAGTAGACTTTTGCAATATTCGATGAATTTAGTATGAAAGCAAGTCATAAGATCTTCAATTTAGCATGAAAAGATATCTAAAATGATACAAAATATACTATATATTTTTGTGTCATCAGCAATCAGAGATGTTGCTGGAGGTCCAAGGAGGGTGCCGGTGGAAGGAGCAGATGCAAGTGGGAAATATAGGTGGAACATATGTTGGCTGAAGAGCTGCTAGCGGGGAAGATGAAGGTGCCGACTGGTGTTGGCGGCTGGCTAGAAAAAGAGACGGTAGATGTGGAAAGCAGGGGAGCGTGCTGGCTAGAGAAGATAGGGTAGCTGCAGCCGGAGATGAAGCTGCCGGCTAGAATAGAGGTGGTAACACAAGGGGTCGGTGGCTGATTGAAGAAGCTAGGATGCTGCTGGTGACATCAGAAAGGAAAGTGGCAGCAAAAGATGGAGTTGGTTGTTGTGGAAATGTCACCTACGCTACAGAAACAGAGGCAGCTACTGTAAATTAAAAGAGTTGGCCGATGCTGAAGCAGAAATTGCCGGCTAGAGCAGAATGGCTGGAGCGAGTTGCTATCGCTAGGAGATGCTACCGTGTGTGGTGGCTGATGCTGAAGCTACCAGCAAAGAAGACTTTTGACACCAAAATATATAGTATATTTTGTATCATTCTATGTATCTTTTCATGCTAAATTGAGGATCTTTTTGCTTATTTTTATGCTAAATTCATCAAATATTGCAAAGTCTACTTCTATTTTGATTTTTCATGGTTTTCAGGTAAAAAGGCACTATTCCAAGGCGTTTTCAAGCAAAATCAAATACATAAAAGAGTTACCACCATCAAGAGGAGGCCACCCAAGAAATTTCATGCAAAACGGAGCAACTTAGCAAAATACGGCAGTGCCGTAATCTATTTTACGGTACCGTAATTTCAGACATAAAGTTTTGGAGGATTTTCCGAACAGAAAGTTTTTGTGATTTTACGGCACTGCGGTAAAGAATTACACTACCGTATTTTTCACCGCTTTCAGAACATAAACCTTTGCTGATTTTACGGCACGGCCGTAAACTATTCTACGGTACCGTATTTCCCAGGCGATCCAGACCAGAGAACTCGTCTGATTTTACGGCACCATCGAGAAATATTTTACGGGCCGTAATTTTGACTTTCGGTGCACAGAATGAAAATATGACACTGCCGTAAAATATTACACGGCCGTAATTTCCAATCAAAATCGTGAGTTTTCCGTGGCTGAAACTTGTTCGGGCCATAACTTTTGATCCAGAGCTCCAAATTGGAATCCGAAAGTTACTGCCACTTCGTCTTTAAGAGGAGAAGATACATGCACTGAAAAGACAAATTTTTATCGAGATTTGAGGGAGCAATCAACAGAGATGTGGTTAGGGTTTGTTCTCATGCCGAGAGGCGTAGAGGGCACCTCAGGCCGTGATTTTCATATAGAAGCTTCACCTAGAGGGGAGGAAGACACCATAGAAGTTTCAGACCATTTGGAGTCCGGTCGGAGGATGAATCAACGAAACAGCGGTGACAGCGCTGTTCATCGAAGCAAATTACGGCTGTGAAGGATTTTACAGCCGTGTTGTAACGTTGTTTCTCCTTTCTTTTTGTTTTCTGATCACTCTAAGACTATAATTTATCGTATCTCCTCCTTCATGCAAGCTTAATACTGTTTTGGGACATGGGGTGTAATCCCCTTGATTTTTAATGATTAGATAATCTTCTTTTTCGTCATGATAATTTTGCCATGATAATTTTGCTCATGTGATATTTGTGCTTAGACTCTCTATAGATCCACATTACTAATCATGTTTTTAGAATTTTCACTATTGACTGAAAGGTAATTGCTTGAGAATTTGGAACCCTAGAATTGCATGTTATGAACCCTTCCTTAGGTTAGATCCAACTTGATCTATTCTAGTAGATTAATTGCCATGATTATAACATGAATCTATAGATCGATGTCTATTTGTCAAACGTAGAGATCTTGCACGAAAGTGAGGATCAGAACGTTGGAGATCCATGAGTAAAACTAGTGTTGAAGCTCGGATGCACGAAAGTGATCCTTGAGATTCCACTAGAGACAATCAACTTAGAACTCGGATGCACGAAAGTGATCTTTGAGTTCTTTGATTGATGATTTACTTATCTTTAGCGTTGGGATAGATCTTGCGCGAAAGCGAGGATTGGTCCCTACATGATTGTCTGCACGAAAGTGAGATGATCCCTTTATGAAGTAAATTAAGTCTTTATCGTAGCAAGATTTGATTGACGAACCTTTATTTATATCTTATCATTGAAATTAAGGTGGATGAAACCCTAGTCTCATGTTTATCTTACGCTCTTTCTATTTACTTTCATAATATTCAGTTTACTTAGCTAGCGAGAAAATAATTATTTGGTAATTAACAATAAGGTCTCTGCGGATCAATATTTGTATTACTTCGATAATTCCGTGCACTTGCGGAAACCTATCAAGTTTTTGGCGCCGTTGCCGGGGATTAGTCCAAAGTATACGCATGCCAAACTTGTAGTGTTACCTTACGGTATATCAAGTTTTTACAAAACTTCAAATAAACATATCATCCTTAGAGCTCAACCCTCTAGATCCACAATTCAATCAAATAAAACTTTGCAACTTGTATAATAAATAGAATTTTCAATCTCATGATTTTACCTAGTTTTCATTTCAAATATATCATGCTTTTGTTTATAGGAATTAGGTTTCCAAGATCTTTTTCCACACATGATTTTTTCCCCTTTTTTTTTATTTTTGTGAAGATGGCATGTACCCACTTAGATACACACTTTTTATTTTTGACTTCAACTCTTGTCTTCGGTACCACTATCAATTTTACACAGTGCAAAGTAGAGGAGTTTTATTATTTTTTCACTCTCATTATTTTTCATGTATAGACTTCAACCCATGTCTTCGGTACCACTATCAATTTTATATAGTGCCAAGTAGGAGAGTCTCTCACTATTTTTATGGATCTTAGATTCTTATTTCCCAACAAATAGCAAAAATAGACTAAACATCTACTAGGTTGATCAATTAATCTCAATTCACAAATTATACTCATATACTCATTTTATTCAAAAGAATAGTTTCACTTTTAGGTCTTATTCTTCAAATAACACATCTACCCAAAATTTCATGCATCAACCAATGTCAAATTTCAAAGGTAGATATGCATTGAAGAAATAAATCTAACATGAGAGGGTTTTTTCTCTAATCACAAGTATAAATACTAACATCATCAAGGAAGATATTTTATCAATAAAAATTTTATCAATAAATCATGCCATCATATAGTAGAAAGTGGATCATATGCTTTCATCAATTTTAACAACACATTTGAATAATATCATCTTCAAAACAATGAGTTCCATATATCCATAAAATCATTTTTCAAGAGAAAACCAATAAGTAGTATAAATATGATAAAGTCAAAGATGCACTATATGAAATAGTCATTAATCAGAGAGTGCAAGTGATACTTACAAAACTAAATAGATCATGTTCAATCATTGTCAGGTCAATGCAGCTGAGTCCAAAGATATGCCTTTTGAAAATTTTCTGCAAAATTTTAAGGTACATGAGGCTCACATAAGGCTTAGATCAAAAACAGTCTTAAAATAATAATGATAAAAATAAATTTCTCAAGGAAGAGTCAGAGATGTCGCCGGAGGTCTGAAGAGGATGCCGGTGGAAAGAGTCGAGTAGGCAAGAAGTAGAGGGTGAACAGAGGCTAGCTGAAAAGCTGTTGTCAATGATGATGATGCCGATAGTAGAGTGAGTAATCTCTAGTGGCTTGCTAGAGATCACAGTCCTGGAGGTGAGATCGTCGGCCGGTGGGTGTGAGAGATAGCTCTGCAAAAATAAAAAATCAGTCACTAATAAATATTCTACTGCATAAATAAAATAAATGGAATAAGAGGCAGCAAAAGAAGTAAGAATCTGCAGATGGTATAATCCAGTGTCGACGGCTGGATACAGTGATGTCAGAGGCAGATGCAGTGGTGGTTAGAGGTGGAAGACAGTTGCTCTTGAAGATTTCTGAATCTGGATGCAAAATAAGCAATAACTGGTAGAAAGCAAACTGTGTAGTTTTTGAATTTTTTATGAAAAGTAGTCATACCTTAGAATAAAATCTAATGATCCAAATAGAAAATAGACATAACCATGTAATAGAATGAGATATGTTCTTTTCAGATGTATGAAAATCAAATGATCAAAATCTATCAGAAATTTAGGGCATCAGCAAAAAGAAGGCTACTCAGATTAAAAACTACACAAACTGCACAAAAGTTAATAAAATTCAAAAAGTTGCTATGTGTCCTAGAATGATCAAAAAATATTTTCGTGAAAATAATTTATCCACAAGATAGAATGACACACGAACTTCAAATTCCAAGTGAAAAATCCGGGTTTCAAGTTATTTAAGCAACTTAAAAACTTGCTGCAAAAGTTCTAATCAGATTAGTTAAAAAAAAACTGCTGCAGAAATTAATCATAATCGAAAAGTTGCTAGGTGTTTTAGAATGATCCATGGACTATAAAATTCAGAAAAAATATCCAGATGATAGAAAAAGATAAGTAGTTCAATGTTGTGCCAAAGATAAAATTTTTTCTCAACCCAGTTTCTTAAAATCGCAACTAGAAAACACCTACTCAATAAGCAGAAAGCAGCTTTAAAATACAGTACCGTAAAATGCTTTACGGCAGTGCCGTATTTTTCAAAGAACTCTCGGGAAAGAAATCACTCAAAATTACGGCACGTGAAAGACATTAAAGCCCTGCCGTAAAAATCACAAAACTTTCTGTCAAAAATGGACTAAAAATACGGTACCGTAATATGGATTACGGCAGTGCCGTATTTTGTGCAAAAATTGCTTCTCACCTGCATAACGAACAGAAAAATTAATTCTAAAAATAAACTAAAATAAAAGAAACTAAACTAAGGTAAAAGTGCTTGGGTTGCCTCCCAAGAAGCGCTAATTTTAGGTCCATAGCTTGACCAAAACTAAAATCATGGTGAAGCAGGTGAATCAGTACCAAAATATATAGCATGTAATTTCTTTCTTTTCCGCTGTCCAAAAATTCTAGCCACTAATTCAAATATCCAAAAATTCATATAAATCATGATCAATGTGGCTTTCTCAAGTATGCAGAAATCAAAATCAAAATTCTCAAATTCACTCAAAGAAATCTTTATTATCTTCCTGTGTTTGTCAAAAAGCAAAATCATCAGTCCTTTCTTCAAATTAATATTTTCAATTGCAATAAGATTAGGACCTAGTTCAAAAGATTCAAGTATTGGATCATCAAAATAATGTTTATGTCTTTCATTAGATTCCTCAATAAATCACAAATTTTCAAATAGATCAAAATTTTCAACAATAGCCATGGGCAACATATCAACATGGGATTCATCAGTATTTGTAATTTTCAAATCATCTTCAGGTTCCTCATGCTCACAATCAAATAGTTTATCAATATCAAAATCATTATCAAAATCAAGATGAGACTCTTCAAAATCAATTTCCTCATGCTTGCCCACAAATAATTCATCATCAGAAGAGTCAAAATCGGAATCATATGAAAAAGGATTAATAGAATCAGATTTAACCACAAGAGATTTATCATTAATTTCCAAAATTTCACCAAAATCAAAGTGGGGCTCATCAATGTCTGTAATTTTCAACCCTTTATCAAACTCATCAGATTCAACCATAAATGATACAACATCAAAAGAATCAATTTCATCAAAAGAGGGTTTTTCAATTTCAATTTCCCCAATCTTTTCCACAATTAAATTATCAGAAGAATCAAAATCAGAGTGAAATTCATGAATATTCACATAAGGCTCAATCTCAAAACAATCATGATCACAGGGGGAATTTTCTAAATCAAGTTTTTCAGTATCAAACTCAAATAACCATGCTTGTTGTGCAATCTGGGTTTCTAGCAATTCAGTATTAGCAGTCAAAGATTCTTCTTGATAAGAAATTTGATTAACATAACCCTTAAGATCATCAAGATGCTTACTTTGATTTGCCAGCATTTGGTCTAAAAATTGATTTTGTTTAGCAAAAAATTTTTCTTGATCTGATATGATTTTTTCAAACATGGATTCTAACCTAGATTTTCCAGTATCCTCAAAGCATGGCACAGAAACATGATCAAAGCAATCATCATAAAAAGAAGTTTGATTTTCTGAACTAGAATCATAATGATCATCTTGATAGCACGGTGAATTAGAATTTGCATGATATCTAAATTGACATTCATAAGCATAATGATCAGAAGACTTACAAATATTACATGTAAAAGAATAAGTGTGTAATTTAGCTAATTCTGCAATAGACATATGTGAATAATCTTTATGCTCACCTTGTTTCATGTATACCTGACCTTTTTCAGAAGCCCATGAATTTTGATAAAAATACATATCTTCAAATCTATCAAAAAGATAATCCAACACCAATCAAATAAGATTTTTTTTTTAGAATATATAAAAAAAATAGAAAATATAAAACACAAGCAAATTCACAAATTTTTTAGAAATCACAGTTCTGTCACAACTGTGAAAATCCAAAACCTGCAAAAAGAAAAAAAACAAAGTTAAATCGAAAACAAATAAAACTTAGTCTAGCAAAGACACCAGCTAGAGAAGAAACCAAAGTTCCTCATATCGAAGCTAAGAATGGACGTGGTTGCAGAAAATGGAGTTGCTGGCGGCTAGAGATGTTGCCAGTGGTTGAAAGATGAAGCTTCTTGCTAGATCAGATCGCCGGCTAGAATAGGGGAGTTGCAGCTGAAGATTCCTCTAGCTGGAAGGAAAAAGAAGCAACAGCTGGTTGAAGGTAAAGTAGAGCAGCCGCTGATTCTGGGAAGAAGTAACTCGGTGTCAGATCTGGAGGTCAATTAGATGTGCTGAACAGAAATCCTAGTCTGTTGGAGAAGAAGAAGGCAGTCGTCTGGTGAGCTATTAGAGGCTGGTGATGTAGAGGCGGCAACAGAGTGAGTGATGACATGAAAATTCATAGTATATTTTGTGTCATTTGATTTATCTTTTTGTGTCATATTCATGCTCTTTTGCTTGTTTTTAAGCCTTATTTGTCAAATATTGCAGAATCTACAGCATTTCTTATTTTTCATCATTTTTAGGTAAAAAGTGTCATATTTTGATGGATTCCAGACATCAAAATGAAGTCGCCCGTCAATTTTCATGTAAACCGGAGATAGTCGAAAAATTACACCCCTGCCATAATTATTTTTACGGGTGTAATTTTCTGCCCAAATTACACCACTGCCATGACAATTTTTACAGATCATAATTTCCTGCCCAAAATACACAGAAGCAAATTACGGCACTGCCGTAATATTTTTTACGCACCATAATTTCATGGAAATTTTCCACAAAACAAACTACGGTAGTTCCATAATCAAAATTACAGTCCGTAATTATATTTTTGAACGAGTTTTCCACCGCCTCCAAAATCTGATTTTTTTTTTTTTTTTCGAAGCCAAATTCGGGAGATCTAGAGCACGATTTCAAAATCCATAAAAAGGGGATCGTTCTATAAGAGAAGGAGAATATTTGAGGACAAGAATCATCCAATATCATCACCAATCGAGGGAGAAATCAAGAAGGGCGTCCCTAGGGCTTGGCCTCTTGCCGAGAGGCGTAGAGGCTACCTCAGGCTACGAAATTTACAGGAAAGCTTTGCCTGGAGGAGGAGAAGATACCCCAGAAGTTTCAGAGCAAAAGGAGATCGATCGAGGGAGAAATCAAAGGAAGAAGATTGGGGCAAAAGCTAATTTTCGCAAGTACTATAGCATGTTACTGTTCACTATACTATAGCATTACTGTAGCACCCGAAATTTTTGCAAAATCACAGGCTGTGAAATTTTTCACACCTCAGTGATTACAGTAAACCCTTATTCTCTCTTTTTATCTAAATTCTGAATATTTTTATGATTTTTTATCGTGCTCCTATGACTTTGGTAGCGTAATTCTTTTCTTGGGACATGGGGTTTAATCCCCTTAATTTCACAATGACTATACGATTTTTATTTCGTTAGGGAACTCTTGTTATGATAATTCTACATAAGAGATGATTGCCTTTAATTCTTTTTAGTTTCATATTATTAGCATGTTTTAGAGTTTTTGCGATATGGACTGAAAAGTGACTTGCAAGAACTTGGAACCCTAGAATCATGATTTAGGAACTCATCGTAAAAAATTAGGTTTGTTCTTATTTCTAGATTTTAGATGTATATTTCCTTGTTGATAATCTAATCTAGGAATAATTATTGAATTAAAACATGATATTGTAAGAAATTAAGTATCGGATCGTTGGAGAACCTTAAGTAGAACATGTGAATCTAAAGTACGAAAGAATTTTGTTTTCACTTAAGATGATTGACATAGAGATTGGATGCATGAAAGTGATCTTTGATTTCTTTGTCAATGATTTACTTATCTTTAGCATTGAATTAATCTTGTGTGAAAGTGAGGATTGATTCTTTGTAAATTGTCTACGCGAAAGCAAGATGATTTTTTTATAAAGTAAATTATATATTTATCATAATAAGAGTGGACTGACGATGCGCTTATTTCCTTCTAGTCATAGAAATTAAGGTGGATGAAACCCTAGTCCCAGCTTTTCTCTCTAACTCTTCGTATACTTTTTGATCGTTTACTTACATCATATTCGATTTGCTTAGCTAGTGAGAAAACAACTATTTGGTACTTAACACGTAGGTCTCTATGGTTCGATATCTTTTTATTACTTCGAAGTATCCATACACTTGCTGACACAACAAGTTTTTGGCGCCGTTGCTATGGACCTTAGTTTTGTTAATATCAAAATAGTTTATAGTATTGCTATACTAAGTTTTATTTATTTTAGATTTAACTTTATTTTCTGATTTTGTAGGATTTTGGATTTTCACAAGTTGTGACAGAAATGTGATTTCTGAAATTTTTGAATTTGCTTGTGTTTTGTGTTTTTTATTCTTTTATATTTTTTTTTTAAAAAGAAATTTTTTGATTGATTGGTGTTGGATAATCTTTCTATTTCTATTCTGAAAATTCTGAGTTTACACGACTCTTCTATTTGTTTATACACTGGACTCTTAGATCTTGAAATTTTTATTTCCTGTGAACTCTGAGATCACAATTTTTAGTTGTGTAGAAAAGTTGTGATTTGAAGATATGTCTTTTAATCATAACTCATGGGCAACTAAAAGAGGTGAGGTATACATGCCATAAGGTAAGTATGAAGATGATTCATAGTGCACTCTTGCTGAAAAGGTAGATTCTTTGGCTCATAAATTAGACACTTTTAATATGCACCCTGTTATGACTTCTTATTCTTCCATTAAATGTGATATTTGTAGATGTTTTGATCATTATAC
Source organism: Costus lasius (assembly GCA_027563935.2). Lineage (NCBI taxonomy): Eukaryota > Viridiplantae > Streptophyta > Magnoliopsida > Zingiberales > Costaceae > Costus > Costus lasius. The sequence goes on from CM050449.1 coordinate 75,258,447, forward strand.
TTCTGATTGACAATTTTTAATTCCTCCAAATCCCAATTCACCTTGGTATCAAGATGATCAATATTATTCTAGATAGGAAAATCATCAAACTTCTTTTTATGAGGATTGCTCAAACAATATTTCAGAACCATACTTTGAGGATTAGGAAGAATCTAGGCTAGAGTCCACGCTTGAAAAATTCATGACAAATCAAAGCCAAATCATGACAAATCAAAGTAAGAAAATTGAGAATCTTAAGGGAATAGTTAGTCAACTTGCTTCTCAAGTAGGATCTTTAACTACACAATGAAATTTTAGAAACCCAAATAGCACAACAAGGTTGTTTATTTGAGTTTGATTTAGAAACTGAGGAAATTGATTTAGAAAAGTCCCCCTCTGATTTTGGTAATTTTGAAATTGATTCTTTTGTAAACATTAATGAATCTTACTCTGATTTTGATAATTTTGAAGCTTATTCATTTGATAAATTGTTTGTGGAAAGGTTTGAAGAAATTGATTCTGAAAAATCCCTTTTTGATTATAGTGAAAGTTATGGAATTGATTCTTTTGATGATATATTATTTATGGTTAAATCTGATTCTTGTAATTCTGAAATTGATTCCTTTGATTCTTCTGATGATGAATTTTTTGTGGAAAGACATGAGGAAACTGATTTTGGAAAGTCTCACTTTGATTTTGATGATAATTTTGAAATTAATAAATTATTTGATGAAATGCATGAGGAACTGGAAAAGGATTTGAATATTACCAATATTGATGAATCTCACTCTGATGTTTTGCCCATATCTATTGTTCAACCTTTTGATTTATTTAAAAAATTATGCATTAGTGAGGAATCTAATGTGAGACAAAAAGACTATTTTGATGATCTAATACTTGAATCTTTAGATCAAAGTCCTATTGCAATTGAAGATATAATTTTAAAGAAAGGACTAATGATTTTGTTTACTGATAAATACAGGAAGATCATAAAAAATTCTTTGTGTGAAGTTGAAAATTCTGATTTTAATTTCTGCATATTTGATAAAGCCATGTCAATTGTGATTTACATGAAATTTTGGATGTTTGGATTAGTGGCTAAACTTTTAGGACAACAGAAATGTAGAAAATTGTATGCTACTTACTATGGTACTGATCCACCTGCTTCGCCATGATATTTGATTTTTGGTCAAGCTATAGACCAAAAAATTAGCACTTCTTGGGAGGCAACCCAAGCACTCTTACTTAGCTTAGTTTCTTTTATTTTATTTTATTTTTAGAGTTAATTTTTCTTCTCTTTTTGCAGGAAAAATCAAAGTTTTGCGCAAAATACGGTAGTGCCGTAATATATATTACGAGCGGTAATATATATTATATATTACACGCCGTAATTTAGGCTATTTTTCAACCAGAATCTTTTGAGAGTTTTACGGTAGTACCGTAAGGGATTTTATGTGCCGTAATTTGGGGTAATTTTTGTACAGAAACTTTTATGATTTTTACGGCACTACCGTAAGTATTTTCACAGGCCGTATTTTTGACCCGTTTCTGTACCGAAAGTTTTCCATATATTACGGAGGTGCCGTAAACTTTTTCACGACCCATATTTTCAAGCAATCTTGAACCAAAACACATTACGGTAGTGCCATAACCATTTTTACGGTACTATAATTCCAGCATATTTTTCAATATATATATATATATAGATATATATATATATATATATATTTGCATTCTGCTTCCTGTATTCTGCTTATCTGATTAGGTGTGTTTTCGCATATATTTTAAGAATCTGGAGTGACAAAATTTTTAGTATTTGGCACAAACATGAACAACTCATCTTTTACTATTATTTGGATATTTTTATTAAATTTTAAAGTCCATGAATCATCCTATAACACATAGCATCTTTTGGTAACTGATTAACTTCTATAGTAGTTTTTTTTTGACTAATCTGATTAGCATTTTTGCTGCAGGTATTTAAGGTGCTTTAATGAGTTAAAACCCTGATCTTTCACATGAAATAGGAAGAACATGTTTCGTTCTACTCGTGGATTAGTTATTTTCATTAAAATATTTTCTAAACATTCTAGAAAGCATTGGCAGTGAGACTAACTATTTGCTGGAGGCAATAGATTCTGGGGGCAAAAACATCGGCCGGCGGTTGCGAAAGATGATGCTGTTGATGGCTAGGAGTGGTCTCGCCAGCTGGAAGCAATCGTCGGCTGAAAGAAATTACTGGCGACGAATGGAGCAAAGATAGCAACTAGCTAGAAGAAATCTGTGACAGGGAAAATAGAGGCGGCAGTGACTGGTGAAGATGCTTCTGGCGAGAGATGCCGGAATCAGCTGCTGGAGAAACTGGCGCAGATGAAGATGTGGACTATCGGAAGGTTTCTTTGAAGAAGAATCCATGGCCAGAGCACTGGACTCTGCAGCTTCGAAGAACTCTGGTCGAGAAGCAGATTAGCATCTTTCGGTAGATCTATCACCGATTCTCCTCATTTTGATCTTTGCTAATCGGAGTTGAAGAAACATCGGCAAAGCAACAGATGATCTTTGCCGGTGCTGGAGGTCTTATCTGGAGTGTGAGCAACGCCGGAGAAGGCTGGAAGAAAAAGGCTTCACGGGGCTAGTGGAGGCTTGCTAAGAAACCTTCACAGGGGTGTGACGGCTACCTAACCGTCATGCTTTCCCCCTTTTTTTTTGAGTTATAATCACAGCCTATAGAAGTGTTTTGAAAAAAAGTTTCCTTGTTCCCTTTCAATTTTTTGCCTGCAAAAATAAAATCCTTCATTATATTTCTTTTCATATTAAGCAATTTTGTTATTATTTTTTATTTATTTATTTATTTTACAAAGTAAGAGTGTAAATCTTGATTTTGATAAAAATAAAAGATAGAAAAAAATAAATATATTACGAAGAATAAAAATAGTACTTAGGTTGTCTCCGCTAATTTTTAGGTCACTAGCTTGACCAAATCTCAAATATCATGGCGAAGCACGTGGATCAGTGCCATAGTAAATAGCATATAACTTTTTGCTTTACCGTTGTCCTAAAAGTTTAGCTACTAAAACAAACACCCAAAATTTCATATAAAATACAATCGCAGTGGCTTTCTTGATTATGCAAAAATTAGAGTCAAAAGTTTTAACTTCAAACAAAGAATATTTTTTGATCTTCCTATATTTGTCAGAAAGCAAAATCATTAATTCTTTCTTTATATTTATATCTTCAATTGCAATAAGAGTAGCACTTTGATCAAAAGATTCATGTATTAGATTGCTTGGATAATTTTTATGTCCCACACTAAGTTCCTCAATAATGCATAATTCATCTAGTTTCTCTACAGATGTTTCAAACAATGAATTGGAAAGCTGAATAATAGATAGAGGTAAAACATCACAGTGAAATTTATCAATATTCACAATTTTCACACCTTTTTCAACTTCCTCATCCCCTTCATCAGATTTAACCACAAATAACTTATCATCAAAAGAATCAATTTCAGAATTATCAAAATCAGAGTTAGATTCATCAAAGTCAATAATTTTCAAACCTTTTTCAAGTTCCTCGTACTCTTAATCATTTCTAATGATAAATAATTTATCATCAATTTCAGAATTATCATCAAAATCAGAGTGAGACTTTTCTAAATCAATTTCCTCATTTTTCAAATAAAATTTAGTTAAACAACCTTGTTGTGTTATATGGGTTTCTAACATTTCAGTATGAGCATTCATATTATCCATCCTAGAATTTATTCGCTGGGTCTCGCTTGCATCTTCATTGTGTTTTGTGAACTTTTCAAGCATCATCTTTAAATTAGATTTAGGTGGAGGTGGATTTGGGTAGGTGTTCTTAGGTTGAAAAATATGAGGATGGTCTAGAATCTGCATGCACCCATTGGTTTTTTTTGCCATGATAAGTTGGGGGTGATTTTCCAATCCTGTGACTTAGATGAATTAGGACTTGGATGAATTCCTAATTGGCATTCAAAAGTATAATGATCAAAACATTCACAAATATCACAAGCAATAGAAGAAGATGTCTTAATAGAGTGCATAAAAGAGTCTATCTTATAAGCCAAAGAATCTACCTTTTCTGTAAGAGTGCACCATGTTATCACTTTCATAATTACCTTGCGGTATATAAATCACACCTCTTTCAGTTGCCCATGGGTCATGATTCAGAGACATCTCCTCAAATCTAAGCTTTTCTATACAACCTAAAATTTTCGTGATCTTAGGATCCACAGGAAGAAGCTGTCAAGATTTAAGAGTCCTATGCATAAACAAAGAGAAGGGTCATGTATACTCAAAATTTTCATAAAGGAACAGGATGAATACTCAAAAATCACAGCCTGTGACAGATCGTCATAGGCTGTGATAAAAAACAAGAAAAAACAAAAAGTCTTAAAATGCTAATTTTTCAACACCAATCGATCAAAAATATTTTTTAGAATTTTTTGATAATTTTTCAAGTATTAGAAAGGCCATAAAAGCCGAAATAGTTCACACTTTCACAACCCTATGAAAATTTTCACAGTGGTGTAATGGCAGAAAATTAGTTTTTTCATAGATTTTCATAGCTCCTGAAATATGTAGATTTTAAATAATTTTTAACAGAATAGAAAACTATTAGAAAAACACAAATAAAGTAAAAAATAATAAAAAAATTTAAAAATTGCAAAAATCATAGCACTGTTATTTTTCGTCACAGCCTGTGAAAATCCAAAACTTGCAAAAATAGAAAATAAAGTGGGCCAAAATAAAAAAAATACTTAGACTAGTACTACTAACAATTATTTTGATATTAACAAAAATAAGGGCCCCGATAATGACACCAAAAGCTTGATGTGTCCACAAGTGCACGGATATACTAAAGTAATAAAAGATATCGAACCCACAAAGAACTACTAGTACTAGCTAAGCGATCGATATACGATGAGTATAAAATAAGAATAAAATAGCAAAAACTATCGTAGAAAATTAAAGAGAGAAAACCAGGACTAACGTTTCATCACTTTTTAATTCCTATAGCTAGATATAATAAAGTTTTTATTAGTTATTCAAATCATGATAAAGAAAAGTATACTAAAAAGAAATTGTCTCCTTTCAGACATCTAATTTATACAGATCCAGCGTTCACTTTCGTGACTTGCTACTCAGTGTTGAACAAAAGTAAACCAGACAAAGAAAATTAAGATCACTTTCATGGCATTACTCTCAATGTCTATTTCTCAAGTAAAATTAAATACTTTTGTACTTTAATTTTATAGGTTTACCTAAGGGACTCTAATAATCAAAATTACCTTTTGGTCCATATTATCATGTCTGAAATAATGGGTTCTAGGACTTAGCTACTTTCATAGTCTAGGTTTCTAGATCTAATTTAAGGGTTCCAGGTTCATAAATCATCTTTTGGTTCATATTACAAACCCTAAAATATGCTAATATTCTAAAACTAATAATTTCAAAGTAAATGATCACAGAGCAAAATTATCATTCAAAGAATAACTAATATGTTATAAATCATCTAGTCATTACAAAATTAAAATGGGATTACTCCCTAAGTCAAAAAGAAAAGATTACGCAACCAAAGTCATAAGAACACGATAAATATTCATAAAGAAAAGAATTAGAATTCATAAATAGCGAAAATAACGTTTTACTACCATCATAGGGGTGTGACAGATTGTCACAGCCTTATGATTCTAAAAATTTTTGGCTGCTACAGTACGCTATAGTAACTACTATGGTGATTCGTGAGTTTCCTCCATGGCTACAAATTTCTTTCGTCGATTTCTCTCAATTATAAACTCCTTTCGATCTAAAATTTCTAGTGCGCCGTCTCCCCCCTTGGGCGAAGCTTCCCTAAATATTTCACCACCAAAGATGCCCTCTATGCCTCTCGGCGAGAGGCCGAGCCCTAGCGGTGCCTCAGCCGATTTCTCCCTCGTTTCTCCATGAGAGCATGCAATAATTGTGTTGAATCCTCTCATCTACTTATAGAACGATTCTGCATTTTTAGATTTCCCAATTATGGCTTAGATTTTTCTAATTTGATGGAGGAGAAATCGGTTGAGAATAGTGGCGGAAGACTCGGGCGTCGACGGCTATTTTCCCCAAATTGAAATAATCACACACTATAAAATTTTTAGTTCAAATTTTCATAGGGGTGTGATGAGCAAAAATTCTAAATTTAACCTCCAGGTTTCATTTTTTATCCTGGTTCCATTTTTGACTTCTGAATCCTTCAAAACCTTAGAAATTAAGCCCTTTTTACCTCAAAATATTGAAAAACAAAACAGGTGTAAATTCCAAAGCAATTGACCAAATTAAGTTTAAAAACATGTAAAATAGCATAAAAATGACTCAAAAAGATGATATAAATATATAAAATTTACTATGACTTTTTAAGTCATCAATAACACACTTATCCAAGCTAGGATATCAATAGGGAAAAGGATTATATTCTATAGAGACTTTTACCACTGTTTAGGGGATGTCAATTAATGACATCCTTCTAATGATCTGGTAGCTATGATATGTTACTAGACATCTCTCACTACTTATAGTGATTTATCTAATAATCATCATTTCTAGTATCATGTAGAACTTATAGGGTTACATATATAGACACTTGAGATCATTGGTTAATCAGATAGCCTTGGATTGAAATATGTAACAATTGAGTATGTTTGGGAGTTGGCTGGATCTAGATTAGAGTAAGATCAAAATGGATTGAGATAAGGGTACAAATCAATTGATTGCATGGAGATCAAGCCTAAGCACGTGATCTAGATCCTTTAGATCTCATAATTTGGCTTTGGACTTGTAATAGCAAAGAAAAGGAAAATACCAACCCCGCAATGTCCTGTCAACCATGGGCGCCCACCTTACTGCTTGCTATAAATAAGTAGCTAAAAAGTAGGTGACAAATGAATTGCATGCTCTAAACCTTGGCCACCAAATGCTCCTTCCTCTCCTCTTCTCGCCACCCCCTTCGTCCCTTTGGCACCTTCTTAGGCTTGATTAATTGCTCTCTAGTCTAGCACTGGGTATAGAGCAAGATAATTCCCAAGAGGTCACTATGTGGAGACAAACAGAGGACAAACAATTATGCACCTACACCTTTTGACATCACCAACATCCCCTATTGCTTGGCACACTTCAAGAGGTGTTTTTATGTCAAATCATTTGTTCTAAGTTGTTGGAGTTGATTTTTTTTGGAGGGAAATTGGTTTCATGTGCGCTTCTGCTCAGTGTTAAATTTTATTGTCACTCACAACATAATTCCCAACAATATATTCGTAAAATCATGACTAAGAAAACAATACATCCATACAATCATGACTAAGAAAATAATTAAGTTATATTTCTCAATTGATTTAAAACGTCAAGTTTTATAATCAAATACATATGATTACACTATCATGCCTTCTAATTAGAATAATTTTCATACGATAACTACTATTAAAAAGGTTTACCTAATTCACACTTATCTAAGGATCATAATATCAGTTCACTTGGTTGTGAGATATGTATATTTTTCTGCAAAGAAAAGTTGGATAAACAATTTACTAATACATTTTGTCGTTCAAGATAATTGAAGAATTTCGTTCTACATTGCTAAGTATGAATGTTTATAATCTAAGATTTGGCAATGATGTCCCATTAATTTTTGATAGGCTTTAGTATAAGTGAGTAAATAATAATGTTGTCAAATGAAATTATTAATTTATTTTTCATTATAATTTAACATAAAATATCCTAATATATTCAATTGCCAAGTGTCCTTTATACCAATAATAATAATAATAATAACAAAATGATATCTTCACTATTAACATGATTAAATGAAATATGTTAATTTAGAGTTGAAATGGTTTAATAAGTTGTTTAACATAATTTAGAAACCAACGTTACAATTTTTTATACTGATAACAAGGGATACAAAAATTGCAAATATTATTTAAAAGATATAAGTTCATTATATCACCTAAATAGAAATGTTGTTAATATGAAAAAAAATCATTTTGCCAAGGTCCTTAACAAAATATCTAACCTATTCTAAATAAGATATTGAGATGGAATAAATGCTAAATAAATTTATTTTTCAACTTGTAAAAATCAGAGTGCAAAGTCTCTGATACCAATAAGATATGGAAAATGAGAGAGTTACTCAGCAACTATGTTAGAAAATTATTTGAGGGTGGCGGAGAAATAAGTTCTTGAGAAAAGAATATTGTCATGGTAATGAAAGCGTGAGACTAAGATGAAGTTGATGTTGGAAACCCCGGAAAATTTTAAAATTTTATTATATTACAGAGAAAGTAATTTTTTAAAATAGATCAATCCCAAAAATCTAGAAGATCGAGTTATGTGAGGGGATCGACACGATGAGAAGAGAAAATACCTTAGATGCGATTAGGGAAGATGTGATATAAGGCGCCCACACATGCGCCCTCTATAGTTTCGTGCACAACTGATGCCTCGAGTCCTCTTCTTCTATGCCCGGCACTAGTCTAAGGAAGAAGATCCAACCTTAGGGAGATACTACTACTTTGCTTGCGCTACCACCACTAGGAGATGCACTAAGATGAAGTAGAAGGGAAGAAGAAGCCGCCTATCACCTTGTCTTGCACCAAGAGAAGGAAGGAAGCGCCAAGAGGTTGAGAAGCTTGCGGCTATGGAGGAAGATTTGCACCGCTAAGATGTGGATGTGTTGCTCACACCTCCTTCAAAGGATCAATTCGCTTATCATGCAAGAGGGGGTGGCAACAACACAATAATATAGGTGCAAGGTGAAGAGATATGCGGCTAGGGTAAGGAGGAAGGGTGGCAATCAAGGCTTAGAGCAAAGGAAAGATTCTAATCTCTTTCTTTATGTTCCTAGCCTCAATTTTATATGCGCCAACGCTTGTCATATAAGCTAGGGATCAACCTGCCCAAAGCTTGCTAAAGTAGGCAAGTCTTCCTTCCATATGCCTAGACCAAGTCAAAGGCCAAATCCTAACCCCATTAGGCCTTAGGCACCTAATGCAAGAAGTTTCTCCCCATAATACCCCTTAGGCGCATAACCCTCTTCTCTTTCACTTATTAATAGGCCCGGTTACTAAGAACTTAAGCAATGGACCATACTAGCCTTCATTAAACAAGCTGATTAAGCCATCAGACTCGAATTGATGCAACCCTAGTCAAATATGGCTAACCATGGTTAACCTAGGGTCAACCGGCCAAAAATGAAGCTTAGTCCTAATAAGTTTTTACCATCTCATTAGACACATCCGTACTATTAGAATCTTCCAAATGGATCCATGCTATGAAATAACTTGATCATAAAACTACCCGATCAATATGAGAACTCAAGTATCAAGGTGTACGACTCTAAATGTTCCTCTGACGTTGGCAGTGATGAACTCATGTCATCACAAGCAGTGAGTGACACCTAGCAGTGCATCACTGCTACCGAAGTCTTTAGAATAGTTATCTACGTCGACATCCCCATTATTATAACAAAGTAATGCATTACAGTCTATTTATCAAATTAACATCCCAATTAGACAAAGTGTATCACTACATTATTATGCAAATGTACAAAGTCGTAGATATAAACATAATATAATAATGACAATGCTAAAATAGATATGCATATAAGATATCAATGTCAAATAGTATAAAATGAACCAACAATCAATCCTAGGGCATAAACACCTACATGACTTATAGCTATGATTCAAGTGTGCTTATGTATTTGGTGTAAAGAAGAAATATTTTCTTTGATTCACCTCTATATTTTGAGTTCCTCTTACTTAAATAATTGAGTTATTATAACTAGTGAAGCAAAAAAACGTAAATTTCATTCATGAGTTGTAAGCGTGAAACTGATAAAATATAATAAGCAGAACTAAGATCAACGAATAAAATAGATCCTTAAAAAAGAATATAAAATATTACATAAATTAGAATATTAATTGTCATACCAATTAATCAAAGACAGCGAAATGCCATAATATTGTAGGACGAAAGTCGGCAGGCAAATGCCGACTGCAAATTGAATAAAAGGGACTCTCACTCTTGATGAACCTGACTAACGGTTCACGGGGAGCACCTTACTAAAGGAGAAGGGCGCTAGTCTTAATGAACCTGGCTAATAGCTCACAAGAAACATTTTACTAGGGGATAGAAGGGTGGGGTGTGGAGAAACCCTTAACTTGATATACCTTAATCTAGCCGAAACATATTGGAAGCATCTTACTAAGGGAGAAAAAAAAAAAGCTACATAAGCAAACCTTAACCTCACAAGGCTAAAAATATTTCTTAATAGTTATTTCAAAAGAGAGTTTACATATCTTGTTATAGCCCAAATATTATAATAAAAAAAAATAAAAATACATTGATAAAGTGATTGGTAGTTCATCGTTAGATAATTGTTAGTTGCACCTTGATAGAAGTAGGTGAAAGTTGAACATTGTGGTTCAGGAGTAGTTAGTTCATGATACTTGTCATTCTCTTATTTTGACCTTTTTAGTGCTGACGTGATATGAGTCCGTGATGTGGCCATTTATCAAAATTGACATTCTCTTTTATATAGTTAAAATTGATCTTCTCCTCCATCATGTCATTTAATAAAAAGGTATAATAATTATAAAATTATAAAAAGTATATAATTATAAAATGGGAGAGACAACATGTCTTGAAATAACTTAATTTTTCTACATAAAAGTGAAAATTAAAAAAAAATTGCATAAAATTCTAAAACACCCGTACTGCTTCTAGGAAGTAACTAAAGTTAAAAAACTAGTTAGGAAGTTTAGTTGCATATTAAATAAAGATAAACACATGGATAACATATCTTGTTATTTTTAAATACCTTAATAATTGCAAAAACACCTTATGTATTTTTGAATGTCACATAATATTTTTACTCACCGTCTTTTTCTTGTAGAAATGTGAAAAAAATAAAGACCAGATCAATTATCCTTTCAAACTTTTCAAATGAGTAAATAAAAACAATAAAGTATGGAAATATGTCATAGATGTTTAATAGAGTGAACTTTCATATCATTTCATTTTACTAACACTTCATTAAAATATATATATATATATATATAATACATTATTAATATTTTTAATTTTTTAGAACATTTTGTTTAGGTATAACTAAGCGTGTTTAGTAAGAAGAAGAAAGGAATATAAAAAAATTAGAAGAAGAGCTATAAATTTATGTTTAGTAGGATTGATAGAAAATAAGAAAGGAAAAATAAAAGAAAAATGAAAGGAAAAATTGCCTTATTTATTTTCTACCCAAATCGGGTGAAAAATCAGACCGAAAGCTTTGATTTGCCCTTCTAATGCTTTTTTCATCTTTCTTTTTTTTATGCTCACTTTCTCTGTCTTGCTTCTCTTGCAACTTTCTTCACCGTCGCATTCATTGCCATCACCATTACCGTCATCGTTGCTATCGCCATTGCCGCCTCTTCACCATCGCCTCTCTGCTCTCGTCATCGCCTCTTCACCGTTGCCGCCTTTTCAACATCGCCTCTCATCATCGTCATTGGTATAAAAATAAAATAATTTAGTGTATTTGTCAATTTTTCTAATTTTTTTTCTCTAAATAAACACAAAATAAAAATCTAATTATTTTCTTTCTTATTTTTTACTTTCTTTTTTTTCAATTTTATTTCTTTCCTACTAAACAGAGTCTTACCTTATTTTTTTAATAAAATAAACAAGTATAAATTCACCTTATAGAGAGATGTGTCACATATATTTTAAATAATAAAAGTAAAATCACTTAATTACTTTTTTATGATTCTTAAAATAAATTGAGATGTTATGTAGCATTTCAATTAAAATTTAAAAGTGAAAAACCATAGTTATTAATAAAAACATATTCTCATGATTTTATAAATCTTATGGAGTTTTAACTTACATTTTGCGTAAAATTTATACTTAACATTCAATTTACTTTATTAGCATTTTTAAAATGGAAATTAAAATTTGAAAGTAAAACACTTTATTGATTATTGAAGACATTTAATAAGGCCAAAAGATTTTAGTTGTGTAATGATATTTGTATGCTTTTAGAATGGAAATAGAATTATATATAAATAATTTAATTCAATTTACGATAATTTTAAAAATGAATTAAACATAAAAATGTTTTAAAATAACGCATCATATTAATTATTAGATAATGTAATAAGACAAAAATAATTTACTAGATGTAATTAACGTTTTTAAAAATAACAATTAAAAAAAATGAACCATTTGAACAATTTTTTGTTTTTTAATTAAAATAATTAAACATAAATAAATAAAAAAACAAAAAAATAAAAAAATTATATATTAAAGCATTTAACTAATTGCCTAAATATATTAAACACAGTTTAGAAACAACTTATAAAGGTGTAACTAAGAAAATAAAAACAAAATAAAGAAAATGAATACATAAGGATTATTTAAATCTTATTAAATATTTGAAATTGATGGATAAAAATTACATGAGAAATTTTAAATTTTAAAAATGGATAACTTTTATTATTAGAAACCTAAATGTTAAAAGTACATTAAAACTCATAGGTGTAACCCCTTGTTGGCATAAAAATTAAGAAAATATATGACGTTAGCATTAAACTGCAAGTGTCACTAACCATTAAAAGTTAGCAATGAGTGCTAACGTTTATGCCGCTAAAAAAAAAAAAAATCTGTTTCACCAGAAATAAATTTGTTAATCAGCACAAATAACAATCTTTAAGTATTTTACAATCTGATAATATAATTGCTTGCTTAGATAAAAAATAAACTACAATAACTATATCAATGGATAAGTTTTGAATTACAAATCCTACCACGTAAGAATTGATACAATCCATTCCAACAATCAAATCACAATATCATATGAAATTAAACTAAATCAGAAAGATAACCACATGTTGGTAATAAATATTTTCTCGGCAAGAGACAACATAAGAAATTGTCGTTAGGAAAATGTCTAGCCTCTCTTGTGGTTTTAATCTACTCTTTTAATAAAGCAAATTTGGTGGATAGGAAAATGTCTAGCCTTTCTTGTCAAGAGACAACATAAGAAATTGTATGAAATGAGAACAATTATCCCTTGTTAATAAATATGCCTAATTAAATTAATAATTATGGAGCACATTTTGAAACGGAGAGAAAGTTCATTAAACAGAAAAGACAAAGATTTGGACACCAAGTAATTATTTTGAAATTTTTATTTATTTATTGAAACAAACAAGGTTTGTCATTGATCTACTTGTGCCTATAAAATTGTGATTGTTTTACTCAATACAAATAAAGCGCAAACAATTTAAGAAAAGTTTGATACTATATATTTGTTCTATGAACTAAGACTTATAAATTGTGAAGCGATTTTGTAGTATCTAGTGCAGCTAGGTGACAAGTACATTTAGGCTATGTTCTGTTGAACGGAATCTACAGTGGAAAGAATGGAAAGTTTAATAAATCTAGATAAAAAATCATCTAAATTTATTATACTTTCCATCCTTTCCACCGTGAATTCCGTTCAAAGAACATAATATTAGTGTCAAGAAATAAGATCCAAGGATGTGTTTGGTTGAATTGAGATATTAGGTCCAATTCCTAATAAACTAATCAATCAAACAAAGGCATGCTATTTGAGGAGGTTCTCATTAGTAAGCAAAATACATATACCTATATACGCAAGCATTGAAAATTATGGCAAAAATAGAAAAATCATTTTTGTAGTGAATTGAAAACATGATAATTTAGAGTTTGCTAGCAAGGAAATACAGAGAATGAGCTGGAGAATTTGAAGAGAGGGATGTACATACATAGAAGAGTTATTAAGAAGATTTTATTTGTTTGATACAATACATAGCCGAGAATTCCATAGACATATATAAATAATGCAAAAACATGGAATGTTATAATACTATGTGGAGGAGCAAGCAAAGAGCAAAGATTAGATGGTCCGCCGCCGCTCAATCTCATGTGTCAGCCTTCCTTGCTGCGCATCGAATTAATTCCAGACGTACAATTGCAATAATCAACTCCTGCTGTTGCCAATGATGTCGCTGTAGGCGCTCTTTACTTTTTCTATCAACACTTCTCTGAAAAGACGTACGTTGGTCATTAGTATTTTTGTTTCATTCATTACAACTCTATGATGATTCAACGTTCATTCCAATCTTCACAAAACCCTCTCTATTGTATGCTAGCATGATTTGTAATTGAAGGCATCCATGGAAAAGACTTGAGTTTCTAGGATCTAGGTACAAGGTTTTGTAACCAGTCGTTGTTGTGTAGGAGGTAACAAGTTTATAAATAACTCAAGCAAAGCAAAAATAAACAAATAAAAAAGAAGAAAAACATTTGTATCTCTCTTTATTACCAAGTTGCAAACTAGAATCACTTGAATTACATGTTATTTTAATCTATCATGTGTTTGAATGTTTATATGTTTAATGAAGATACAAAAATAACTAACGAATTCATGTGAACACTAAGAAAACTATGACATCGCTTGAGGATAGCCACGAACATAATGATAACTTACGGTAACTAACAAGTGTCTAGTGGAAAACATAATACAACAAATCATGATGACTAAATAACAATCAAAACCTAAGATGTCATTTCTTCGTTGCCTTAATTCATGCATTGTATGTTCTTCCCTAAAGTACATCTATGTTAATGGAGCTAATCATACTAAGAAGACTATTGATGCAATTACTTACTATCAATGCTAACAAATATGCAAGAGTTTGCTGTGACATTCGTATTAGTAGATATACAAGAGGCAAAGGTGTTGACTGACTATGAAAAAATAAAAAATATACAACTTTTTTTTTTGCAATCATTATCTACTATTGAACATTACTATATTTACTTTATATTTTTATGAGTAATTTAATCAAACCTACTTAAATGAGACAAAACAAGTAATAATATAATTGGTTTTGGTACCGTATACATTGATTTTAACTCTGTTTTAGAGTGAGACAATTCTATTTCTAAAGCCTTATAAAATTGTGCTGTGATGATAATTAGTATTTATTTTAAAGTCCACTCATTAGAGGATGATTTTAGCATATATTCCATAAATTTTATTTTTATATATTATATAAAGATTTATTATTATTATATTTACTTGATTTATGTATAATATACATAATTATAATAATATCTCTAGAAAAAAAAAGAGTAATAGTAAACATCTCTATTACTATATGACTAGGACAACAAATATATCCAGTCTAGTGTGTGTAGGGTTAATGACAAAGAGTTATCATGATATAAGGTATCAAGTAAATACTTACGTTTATGTTAGAGAATAATATACTAGACTAACTGATTATGAGATTACTATATAGATTATTATATAAATGTCATAAATATTTTCATTGTGATAATAATATATGTGATTGTTAGACTTAAGTGATTAAGATATAATTTAACCTTTTTATTTATGAGTATTGAAATCTTGAGAATCTTGAGCAAGTGAAACTAAAGGTACATATATCATATGTATTTGTTAGGGACAATTACTTACTCAACAAAACCATAGATAAGATTTTACAAATTCAATATTTATACCAAGAGTGTAATAGAATATAATTCTATTACCTCCTCTTATGTTGTATCTCAACCTTTCTATTGATTTTCAAGGAGAAAAAAAAAATCTATCTATTACTTCTCACGCCCATGTCTTGTGATGAGATCATATTTGATATTTACTGATAGTTAGCTATAAATGAAAAAAAAAAATTGGAGGTTTTGGTCTCTCGTGACATTTGAAGGTCATTTTTATTTAGTGATAGGGATTGCAATTGGACATGGTATGGTTGGTACCTGACTTGTTTATATTGCATTTAGATATTCAATTAGCTAAATAGATGTATTTGATAGATTGGGCTCAAGTCAAAATCGTGTTTAGAGATACAACTATCAAAATACTTGATGCCCAATTGAAAAATAAATAATAATATATTTTATCTAAAATTAATTATAAAAATAATATATTTTATCTTAAAATAGTTTAAGGTTAATTATAAAAATAATTATTATATAAATAAAATTTTATTTTAATTTATAAATTAAATTTTATGAAATAATTTAATTAATAAATACAAACTAAATATTTTTTTATTTAATCAAGTATTCATAGGTATCCATCTAAATATCAAAATTAATTTGGGGTATGTCAAAGCAGTTTGAACATCTATAGTTGTGATGGTTGATTACTATATAAATGACCTTGTTCACATGTAGTGATTCATAGGAAACATTTGAGGGTCTTCGGCTTTCTTCACTTGCATTGGATTTGCCAAGCACATGAAAAACTCGTACTCTCGGTTGAACATGTCTTCTATCAACCATCTAATTTGATAGGGTTGAGTAAATCTTAATCATAGAATCTTTAACCCTATGCCTCTTTAAGGCTATACATAGGCTTCTTTGTTTGAAGAAGATGAAGGCAAAGTGTAGCCACATCTATTCTTTAACTCTAGCATATTACTAGGTGTTAGGCCCTGGGCTCCCCGGTTCAGCCCAGAGAGGGTGGGCCGAACCCAAGCCCAAGCCCATACGCCAAAGCTATATGTGGAGCCCTAAATCGGAATCAAATCCCTTGGTCAACGTGCGATGTTGACCAAGGAGCTGCATCAGGTCACCCAGGCACGGCATCAACGAGGAAGAAGCGGGCGCTGACGCGAGGTTCGCCCGCGAGTTCTTCACACGCGGCAGAGACGACGCGAGCAAAACTCGGACGAAGGTGCGACTGCTACGACAATTGCGGAGGCGGCGAGGATCTCTATTCGAGCTCGTTCAACAACGCGGTACGAATCCGCAGGCGGCATCGTCGACTGCTTCAACTGAAGACTCGGACGACTCGGCATGCGAGGCGACGTTGGATAGTTTCAGCGAGGGAAGCGGAGATTGGAGGCGGCTTCGTCGTCGTCTCTGCGAGATTCGGACGACGACGTGGTCTCGAGCGGCTTCCTTCGTTATAAGGAGCGGACGGGGACCTGCGAGCGGGGACCAACGAACGTAGAGAGTGAGATCCAGAGCAGAGATCCGGCGTCTGTGGTGCGAGCCGAGCGGGAGCTTGAGAGAATTTGTAACTGGCATCGCCGGTGAGGGAGGGGAAGAGGGTGCCGGCGGCAAAGGGGTCGTCGGTGATATTGGAGAGGTTTTGTAGCTTGGTTTACGAAGAAATAGAAGCTTTCCTCTTTGTTCTTCTTATCCCCCTGTTCTCTACTTCCGCGGCGGCGACAATCCTCGTCGATTTACGCGACGAAGGACCAGGCGGCTTCCGGCGTCATTCTCCGGCAAAGCTGAGCGCAGGCGGCGCTCGACATCGAAGAGTTCGGGAAGACGAAGGATGCGTTCCGATTTTGACTTGGTCAAAATCGGAAGCGAGAGGCGGAAATCGAATTCTCGATTTCGATTTCAGGTGTGACGTCATCAGTGGAAGATTTACGCGCGGCGGAGTGATTTTGGTGGCTGACGTCGGCACGACGTCAGCATCCGAAGATTTCGATCTTGGCGAGTGGAGGATTTTGACTTCGGTCAAAATCAAGGTATAATTTAAATTACGGTTTGATTTCGGATTCTCTAATTAGGGTTAGGGTTTTCCGTGTGAATTGTAATTTGGGGGTAAAAAGTGAGCGGGGAACTAGGGTTTCGAATTTGGGGACGAGATTCGGTCCGGAAACCCTAGCGCGATCACGTTCCAGTGTTCCGCCAGATGGCTCTAGGAAGCGGATAAGCGTTGTTTTCAGACCGTTCCAACCAGGGCGTGACAACAGGTATCAGAGCCTAAAGTGATCCAGCAGCATGGTGAATCAAGGAGATCGCATTGCCCGGATTGAACAGGTGCTCGGTTTGACGGGGAACAGCAGAGATGCGGTAGTTCCTCAGGTGGAGGACATCCATCGCACGGTAGAGGAGCAAAGGTTGCAAATTACTGCCCTTCAACAAACCTTGGCTGGAATGGCTGAAGCCCAGCAAAATTTTGAAAGGATGGCGGTGCTACAACAGCAAGTGACTGCGTTGCAAGGTCAGGTAGCAACCTTGACGGCGCAGTTAACCAACTCCACGGCAGCGCAACAGCAGATATTGGCAGATCTTGCGGTGACACGCATGGCATTGGCGCAGGCACAAGGGGGTGCCCCTACAGCAACCAGGGCGGAGTACGGGGCTCCCAACGGAAACGGGAAGGTGAGGGTGTGCACAACATATCTCTCAGATGATGCAAAGCTCTGGTGGAGGACCAAAGTTGATTCGACATCAGAAGCGGCTAGTTGGACATGGGAGGTGTTCCGAGAGGAACTGGGCAACAGTTCCTTCCCGGAAACTCGGTGGACCAAGCGCGAGAGGCGGTGGATCGGCTAAAGCACATGGGGACGATCCAGGAGTATGTCAGGGCGTTCTCCGTGCTGATGTTGGAGTTACCCGAGATGGCGGAGGGAGACAGGAGGTACTTCTTCCTCCGGAATCTCCAACCCTGGGCGGCAACAGAGGTCCGACGACATGCGCCACAGGACTGGAGGATGGCTACAGCTATAGCCGAGTCTCTTGTGGACCAGAGGACTTCAGGGACGACCTTTCAGAGAGCATAGCGGTCGCCTCCGAAACGACCATCTCCACCCAGACCTAGAGCGCCAGAGAGAGAGAGGCTCTCTCCCCAACGAAACGGAGGACAACCAGCATGGCAGGAGCATACTCGACCTGCAGAGAGAGGGCAGGGTCAACTGAGACCGATTGCCTGCTTCTTATGCAAGGGACCGCACCGGATACGCGACTGTCCGGACCGACAGAGGGTGAACGCAATTGCAGCCATTGTGCATGGGGAGCTAGCTGAGAAACCGGCGGTGGTGCATGACGAGGAACCAGTAGAGGCCCGCATAGGAGTTGTGCGCATTGCCTCAGTGGTCGCAGGAAGATCATCGCCGGCCCCCGTAGAAACAGAGCCGAAAGACGCAGTCGACAAGGGCAACATCGAGCAGAAGACGAGCTCCGGAGATGCGAACCCTCCACAGGAGAAAAAGACGTATAAGCAGGTAGTGGAAGAAAAGACTTCACCGAAGTCTTGGGAAGAGATAGAAGCGGAAGACAACGCAAGGCAATGTGCGAACTATGAGAAGCTCCAACGCAAAGACGGAACAGAACTGGAAAGAGTACTACGAGGCTAACTGCGTCGAGCAAGAGCGGTGGCTCGCCAGCCGATGTTGAGCGGGCCGCCCGCGCCGGACATCGGGGGCGATGTCCAAATTGGGTGGGGGAGAATTGTTAGGCCCTGGGCTCCCCAGTTCACCCCAGAGAGGGTGGGCCGAACCCAAGCCCAAGCCCATACGCCAAAGCTATACATGGAGCCCTAAATCGGAATCAAATCCCTTGGTCAACGTGCGATGTTGACCAAGGAGCTGCATCAGGTCACCCAGGCACGGCATCAACGAGGAAGAAGCGGGCGCTGACGCGAGGTTCGCCCGCGAGTTCTTCACACGCGGTAGAGACGACGCGAGCAAAACTTGGACGAAGGCGCGACTGCTACGACAATTGCGGAGGTGGCGAGGATCTCTACCCGAGCTCATTCAACAACGCGATATGAATCCGCAGGCGGCATCGTCGACTGCTTCAACTGAAGACTCGGACGACTCGGCATGCGAGGCGACGTTGGATAGTTTCAGCGAGGGAAGCGGAGATTGGAGGCGGCTTCGTCGTCGTCTCCGTGAGATTCAGACGACGACGCGGTCTCGAGCGGCTTCCTTCGTTATAAGGAGCGGACGGGGACCTGCGAGCGGGGACCAACGAATGTAGAGAGTGAGATCCAGAGGAGAGATCCGGCGTCTGTGGTGTGAGCCGAGCGGGAGCTTGAGGGAATTTGTAACTGGCATCGCCGGTGAGGGAGGGGAAGAGGGTGCCGGCGGCAAATGGGTCATCGGTGATATTGGAGAGGTTTTGTAGCTTGGTTTACCAAGAAATAGAAGCTTTCCTCTTTGTTCTTCTTATCCCCCTGTTCTCTACTTCCGCGGCGGCGACAATCCTCGTCGATTTACGCGACGAAGGACCAGGCGGCTTCCGGCGTCATTCTCTGGCAAAGCTGAGCGCAGGCGGCGCTCGACATCGAAGAGTTCGGGAAGACGAAGGATGCGTTCCGATTTTGACTTGGTCAAAATCGGAAGCGAGAGGCGGAAATCGAATTCTCGATTTCGATTTCAGGTGTGACGTCAGCATGACATCATCGGTGGAAGATTTACGCGCGGCGGGGTGATTTTGGTGGCTGACGTCGGCACGACATCAGCATCAGGAGATTTCGATCTTGGCGAGTGGAGGATTTTGACTTCGGTCAAAATTAAGGTATAATTTAAATTACAGTTTGATTTCGGATTCTCTAATTAGGGTTAGGGTTTTCCGTGCGAATTGTAATTTAGGGGTAAAAAGTGAGCGGGGAACTAGGGTTTCGAATTTGGGAACGAGATTCGGTCCAGAAACCCTAGCGCGATCACGTTCCGGTGTTCCACCGGACGGCTCTAGGAAGCAGATAAGCGCTGTTTTTAGACCGTTCCGACCAGGGCATGACACTAGGGGTGCAAGCAAACACATAAGCAAATGGATAAGATATTCTTTTGATATCATTAAAAGGGCAGTGTTGATCTCGACCACTATACTAGACCAATATATTTTTAGCGCAACCTTCTGTATAAATAATTTGCACTACACCAAATGTGAAATTTCTCTCATTTGGTCCTACTGTGGTGTAGGTAAATAGATAATTGACAGGATCCAACTCACGAATAACAACGTTATATATACATGAGTTGATCAACCATGGACTATTAAAAGATTGATCAGACCAGGCAAGACTTGTCTCTCTAATTGGAAAGTTTACTATAGTAGTTGTCACCTTCTATTTTAAGATAATACGAGTTTTTAAACACAATAGATTTTTAAAGCAAATTAATAGTCACGCATGGCTCGAATGTTTAAAAATCCAACTTAGGGGACAAATAATTCGTTCCAATAGGTTCAACGCGATTGGCTCGAATGTTTAAAAATCCAACTTAGGGGACAAATAATTCGTTCCAATAGGTTCAACGCGATTGGCTCGAATGTTTAAAAATCCAACTTAGGGGACAAATAATTCGTTCGTTCAACGCGATCGACAGGAACATACCTTGGCACGCTCCTCAACCTAAATGAAGGGTTCTAACTTTCGTTTGGACTAGAGAAGGAGAGGGGAAGGAAAGATTCATGTCAGAATTGAAATCAAATAAGAACAAGGGGGAGTAATCACTTCAGCCGAAATTGGATCCAAAATCGAATCCAATTTGCGCAAGCATCAAAGATTGTTCCCAGATCCATTTTATGTGTATGTCAAAGGAACGGTTCTGGGTCTACACCCGAAACCACGTCGGCACCCACATCTCTACTTCAAGCCAAACCTCGTCAGCGCTCATGTCTCCGCCATGAGCCCATGCTTTTCGAAACGAAAGGGAGCCATTCACTTTTTCATCAACCTCGCACCTTGTCGCCATGAGCTCGCCGATGCCATGTTGGAGAAAGGGGGCGATGGAAGAAAGGAAGGGAGTTCGCGGAAAGGACTCAATGTCGAAAGCACTCCGAACCACAACACTCAGACCAGCGGAGAATGCCGAACGAGGGGAAGCTACTTGCCTCGCTGGAAGGTTCGATGCCAAGTTCAAGGGATGGAGGAGACACAAGAGAGGGGTGGAGCTATTTCGTTCTTAGGCAATTATCAGTCGTTTGGTTCCTTTGCAACCCCTTTCTCCCTCCCAACGAGCTCGATGCCTCTCTCTTTATAGGCTAAGCTCGGCATCGACTGCATCTATCTAGTCGCACTCATCCACGTCATTGACACGTGACATCGACCGGCAAACAAACACTGCTCTGTCCCAAGCGGATCTCCTCCTAGATTTCCCTTTGCCGATCGTGTCTCCCTCGCGCGAGGATCGGCCTCATGAGCACCTCCCCGATTCATCTCATGCCACGCGGCACCACTGTCGCCCAACTTCACGTGCGAGCCCATGGATTCGGACATTGTTGCCTCGTTCTTCACCGAGCTTTCATGTAGCCGAAGCTCGCATCCGCTACCGCTAGTCCACGTGGCCGCGTTGCCATGCCTTCACAACTATAGCTAGCCGTCAGAGCTGAAGAGGTGTTGCCGCCCGACGCATGTCTAATCGACGTCTCACACATCATTTTCGTCTAGTAGCCCTCTGTTGAAGTGACGCCTACACATTTGCCGATGCCTCGATTGCCGCCATCGCTCCACGCGACCTCGCTAGCCCATCCTCTTCGTTGCGCTAACTCCATATGGCTACATGCGTGCCATTGCTAACGCTACTTGGCCACTGGAATGAAACGTCGCCGTCCGAGGCCAATCCGATCGATGTCTCGTGCGTCGATTTCATCCCAAATCGCCGCCCACCGAATGCTGTGTGACATTTAAGGATTGAGACCAATTTTGACCTAGCTAGGCCAAGAAAAGACAGGCTTGGGCCTAACAGTAGTTAAGTTGTTTCTTTATCTGAATCGGTATGAGGTAAGTGAAGTTGTTTCTTTTTAGCTAGCTCGATTTAATTAGTGTCAGGCTGGGATTAAGCTGAGCAAGCTCAATCAAGCAAATCCCGCACCACGTCAGTAATTCCACCCGGAATCAAAATTGGGTGCATTGTCTTGACTTTGTCCATGTGCCTCAAATCGAATGCCCAGTTCGATCTTCTCTGCCTGACGTTCAAGCGTGCAACACCGCCGGTGCAGACGTCGTCGGAGCCCGACCTATGGCAGGGAAGGGGGCCACTCGCGCCCCTTACCCTTCAGCCTTCCTCGTTAGTGCCGTGTCTGGACGCCGGAATGGACCATTCGGAGGTGGAGAGGATGTCCAGCGAGGACGACTAGAAATCGGCATCGAAAAATGCAATGCTAATAGGACAGAGCGAAGGGGAAATTTTTACTACTTTATTCCTCTACAAAGTAGCTACCTAAAACCCTTCGCTATACATAGTCTCCATGCTCAAAACCTCGCCTCTTCATCTGACTTCGTGTCGCCGGAGTTCTCGCCGGGATGCCGCCGACAGTCGCCGCCTGAGGGAGGGAGATGGCGGCGGACCTCCGTTCGCCGCTCGTGGAAGGGAGCGGCCTCCGCCACTGTCGCCGCCTGCTGCACAAAGGAGAGGATGCCGCCGCGTCGCTCGGGAATCCGCTCTCGGCTCTTGTTCGGTGGAGGGGAAGCTCGCCGCTTCCCGTCGCTTGCTGGGGAGGTGGAGGTCGCTTGGAGGGAAGCTCGCTCATTGCACGCACTGGATGGGAGGAGCTCTCGCAGGGAGATCGCGCCCGATCCCCCCTTTTCTCTCTCAGCATCATCGCCGGAATGCCCGCCACAGCGTCTCGCCGCCCTCCAGCAACTAGTGCTCGCAATGGAGAGGTGGTAAAACTCGCCTGCGCCCGTGGGGGATCCATCACTCGCTGTGTCCCCCGCACATCGGAAGCCGAGTCCGTCACCACGATCGCGTAGATCGTCATCGCTCCGAGCCTCACCCGGGTGTCGCTGATGTCATCGGCATCATCAGCCACCTCCCGCGCCACCGTCGCTGCAATCCACTCCCAGGTCGGACAGTCCCGCATCTAGTGTGGACCCTAGCATAGGAAGCATGCCAGTGGTCGGGGCCGCACCGGCCCTCTCTCTACGGGTCAAGTAGGCTCCTGTCGTGGCTGGGGACGCGTCGGCTAGCCTTCGCTTTGCCGGGGAGGGTGCCGCGCCCGAGGTGGTGCACTCGTTCTCGTCGGAGAGTCGCCCTTCGGGGGCAACATCAAAGCTCTTGGTAAAGCGGGCCTCGATGTCCTCATGTCCACCAGTCCCTAAGCCATCACTGCGGCCTCTCTCCAGTCACGCGGGGAGTGTCGCTGGACCTCCGCCTCGGCCCACAGCTACAGATGCCGGAGGAATGTGTGCCGTCGGTGCGCCTTCGACATATCCGGGATCTCTAACATCAGCGCCGAGTACGCTCGAACGTACTCCTGGATGGAGCCGGTATGCCGGAGCTCGTCCACCACGTCTCTGGCCTGATCCACCGAGTTCCCCGGAAGGAACTGCCGCCGCAACTCCTCCATGAACCCGTCCCAGATCCAGGTCGCCACTCCCGACGTCGATCTAGCTTTGGTCTGCCACCAAAGCTTCGTGTCGGCCGTCAAGTAGGCGGTGCACACCTGCACGCGCTTGTCGTCGGGGATGTTGCTGGAGGTGAAGAACTACTCCATATCCCATATGAAGTTCTCCAGCTCTCTCGCCGATCAGACTCCTCCGAACATCAGCGGCTCGGGAATCCGCAACTTCGGCTTAGGGGCCGCCTGCCCCGTCGCCGTTGCCGAAGTGGGACTCCCCCTTGTGTCTGCACAAGCGCCATGCGCAGCACCACAATCTCGGCCTGCATCTGCTGCTGCGCCGCCTGCGCCTGCTGCAGTAGTGCCGAGAATCCGGCCACCTGGTCGTGGAATGTCGCCATGCTCGCCATCGCCTCCTGCAGGGCGATGATCTGGAGCCTCTGCTCCTCCGCATGCTGCTGAAGGTCCTCCACCTGAGGAGCCAATGCAGTCTTTGACTCACTGTAGACGTCGATCAGCTCCTCCAATCGAGCCACCTGGTCTGCTAGGGAGCCCATCTCGTCTCGCTTCCTTAGTAGTAGGGATCGTCGAAGAGCCCTCGCCGCTGCTAGGCTCTCCTGCACCTCCGTCTAGGCTCTGATACCAATTGTCAGGCCGGGATTAAGCTGAGCATGCTCAATCAAGCAAATCTCGCACCACGTCAGCAATTCCACCCGGAATCGAAATTAGGTGCGTTGACTTGACTCCGCCCGTGTGCCTCGAATCGAACACCCAATGCGTTCGATCTTCTCCACCTAACGTTCAAGCGTGCAACGCCGCCAGCGCAGACATCGCCGGCGCAGGGAAGGGGGCCACTCGCGCCCCTTACCCCTCAGCCTTCCTCGTTGGTGCTGCCTGAGGGAGGGAGATGGTGGTAGACCTTCGTCCCCCGCTCGTGGAGGGCAGCGGCCTCCGCTGCTGTGGCCGCTTGCTGCACAAAGGAGAGGATGCCGCCGCTCTTGGCTCTCGTCCGGTGGAGGGGAAGCTCGCCGCTTCCCGTCGCTCGCCGGGGAGGTGGAGGTCGCCTGGAGGGAAGCTCGCTCGTAACGCGCAATAGATGGGAGGAGCTCTCATAGGGAGATCGTGCGTATGGGGGATCGTGCCCGATCCCCCTTTTTCTCCCCTGTGTCTGCCGTCTGAAGCCCATATCGATGGGACACTTGCCTCGGAAAGCCTTGCTGCCTCGCGCCTCCGCGCGCATTTCTGGATTCAGATCAGGTTGCGCCTCTGTGCATCTACTGCCCAACTCCGCTTCCCGCGGACCCACTGAAAGGGAGGACGACATGGCCTTGGGCCTTCGCCCAGGTCCAACTGCCTCCAAGCATGGCCCAGAATCCCCTGGGCCTAACAATTAGGCTACTAGATAAGTTGCTCTGTCATGTGGGAGAATTAAACTTTGTAGATCAAAATTACATTTATGATTAAATGCCTTGCATGTCCCGAATATCGTCCTCTTCCAGTTCGTTTGTAACCAATATGATTAAATTTGAGTTTTTGTAGAGTCCTTTATACCATGTTTCTTCCTGTTTGCTCACGGGTTTCACTCACTCAACATGTTATTGCACTATATTTACGCTGATTTTTATGTTCATCAACATCATTGACCAGGCTTGAAGACCAGGTTGGAATAAACAGTGTAAAGAAGAAGATTGTATGAATGTACCTGTCAGGCTCGAAGACCAGATTGGAATATATGAACCACTGCATAGATATTAGGTGCCATAGGTGAGATTTACAACCATCCATTAGTTAAAATATAATAAAATAGAAACTCAACACATGGTAATTCTTTGGTCGAGAATTATTAGATGAAACACCTGATGCTTTTTCGTGTCAGTGTCAGTGTGAAACAACTTACCCCTGTATAACCAATTCCCACAAGTTCAATCACACCTGGAACTATGGGCAGCCTATCAATTGCCTGCACACGTTTAGAAACCTCATCATCATTTTAATCTAAACTGTGAATGCAAATTATAAACAGGTTTCTTAACAAGTATAAAATCTTTCCATCAATCATAATACTATCCAAAAAGAAAAAATAAAGGTATTTCAAAATGAGGCTTGTCTTCGCAATGCTGTTAATTACCGAGATCATGCCAGTGGCACTCCATAGCCCGATAATTCCTACAAATACAAGGGTAGTCACTGCGTATTTATCTTCAAGTTTGTCCCACTGTTCATCAAGAGACGAAATATCACGGCCCGCTTCTTTTATGGTTGTCAATTAAAATTTCAGGAGCAAAAAAATATTTCAGACCGCTTCTTTTAAGGTTGTAACGATTTCAGGAAGCTCGGTTGAAACCTCAGCTGATGTTTCTCCGGTGGTCATTGCCACTACTCCCCTCCATCCTCTTCGACCTATAAAGTTGCGGCGAATGCAAATGGAGCTACATGATTCGCTGTATTTTCTTTCATGGTCTTATGGCGAGGAAGCTTTCGACTATGAGAAATCTTGGACTTACTACAGAGTGTAGTCTTCCGCGACACGATCTGCGACGGAGGTTGCAGCGTCGGTAGGCGGGCTGAGTGCGGGCCAAGGTGGCTGCGGATGGTAACAGCGGCCACGGAATCGAGCAGAGCCATGGAGGTTAGGGCGGAGGTGGCGCTAGCGGCGGCCGCCATGGATCGGGTGAAGCAGATTAAGGCGGGTAAGTGGGCGGATGGAAAATTTTACCTCTTTTGGAAGGTATAAAGATTCGAGAGGGGGAGCGGCGTGCTGGATGGATATTGGATGATTGGGGATAGCTACGAGATCTACTTTCGCCACACATTGAGAGCGGCGAATCGACGCGCAACTCAAGGTCATGCTGCTATTGGAGAAGACGCTTGAGGTGGGGCTGCCACGTAGGGTTGCTCTGGATTTGCGCTATATTTTCGTTATCCAAACTCCCCGAGCAGCACAGCAGTTCGTCAACTAAACGTGACAAAAGAAAAAAAAAAACGTGACAAATCTTTTCATTCGAAGAAAAAAATAATACTTCCAGAATGTGTAACTTTCAAATTGAGACAAATGTTTTTTCCCACTTGCAACAACCATGCTGCATGGTCTTCCTTGCAAAAAGAGTCCTTAGAGAGGGAAAGAACATCTCAAATCTTCCTTTTGGGCAAACTTTTCGCTCCAAATGCCTCATGTAAAAGTCAAGTCAACTTAATACCTACCAAGAGAGCCTAACTTGGCCCACTACCTTAGAGTTTGATAGCCCAACTTGGCCCACTACCCAACCACTCAAGCCATTCAACCAACTAGGTGCTCCTTCTTTGTTACAAGTTTGGTTTAGCAAACAAAATTTGCAGCAGAGTCTTTGTCCAACAACAGTTTGAGGATTCTACTCCATAGAATCACCTTCAAACCTTCCCATTTTGCATGTAAAATTGTTGTAACTAAACCTAGAGTTCGTAATTAAAGCAAAGGAAACATGTTGCCTTGTTTCGCTGCGAATGTGTGGGTCTTCTACTCGTAGCACTTGGTAATGAATGCCTCTGCCACCGTTGTTAGTATTTATTTTGAAAACAAATCAATTCATAGTTATGATATTTACTATGTTGATGTCATTGTTGCTCAAGCACATACCAAGTTTTGTGGGTTACGCTGTGTTTTCTATGTTTTCTCTTTAACATACTGATGTAACTTTTTAAATCAATTGTTGCATTCTTTGCATCCTTCTCAAGCTCCCTCTTCTGCAACCCTCTTACTGATAGCCCCACTCAAACCCTAGGATATCCAGAAGCTTCCCTAACCCACGGCATGAATTTGTAGTATTAGGGCAAAATCTGATCCAAATGTGATGTACGAGGGGTACTAACATAGCAAACAACGTGTTTGAAATCAATTTTGATAATAGATAGCTAACTAGGAAACTGCATTTGAAACTAGTTTCTTTTATAATTTTCTAATAAATAAACCAAAATTAAACTAAGCAACAACTAAGCATGATATAACACTTAACTAAATTAATAACTAGAAATTGAAATACAAGTTAGAAGCTCACCTTGCACCATTTGAGAATAAAAATGGCAACCTTCTCGTTCTTCACCAGTCCAATAGTGGAACTCTGGCAAGTAGGACTCTATAAACTTATACACAATTGCCAAAATCCCAAACAAGCTTGAGTAAAATTAAGTAAGTATCCAAAGTCCGTTACAGTGTAAGTAAGTCAAGGGGGAGGTTAAGCCTCCAAATTCCCTTGTTAACAAGAGCTAGTTTACTACTCAGGTTATAATCACTAATGAAACTTAGCTAGTTATATGGTTGTCGAAGGCTAATGATTCTCATATGATTCAAGTGCTCAAGGTGACTGAACCAACAGGGTGCTTCTTGTGTGTCTCGGCACCTTGTTACCTACATAAACGAAAGAACATATCACTTACCAAGCAGTGATAAACAAAGTACATGGAACTTTGGAATAGGGAAGTTGGAGTGAAGCTCGAGTGTAGTTCACATGCGCTCCGTTCATCGCCTAGCGGTGTAGGGGTTGGGTAGTGGTCAAATTCAGGGATGATGATGAGTTGGAAAGAATCGTTGATTGTGCAGAGTGGAAGGATGAGGAGAAGGGACGATCAAAGTTTGAAGTCGATCCGTTGGTTGGATTTCCACCGCTGCAGAGATGGGTGTGGCTCACATTAGTTCTATGGCAGTGCTAGACGTCAAAGAGGAGGATGGCCGAATGGCTAAAGGTTACGAGACGATGAGGGAACAAGGGGCTGAAAGCTGGCAGATCACGTCGATGAAGAAGGCGGAGCCAAGTCGGGCGCTTGATGTGAAGAAGGTAGAAACCGAGAGGTGATTCGTGGGTAGCTTGCGGAGATGGAACTGGCAATAGTTAGTGAAGCTTGTTTGCGAGGGAGGAATGGAGGTTGGTTGGAGTGTGGAGACATCTAGAACCAACAATAGTGAAGAGAAATGAGCTATAGAAGATGAAGAGAAGGCAATGGCGATACAAGCACCGGAGAATGAGAAGAGCAGGCATCTCATAAGAGAGAAGGAAACTGTTGGGAAACACCGGGAAATTTAAAATTTTAAAACAAGCGGAAGCGATGCCCGAAACGAGTTTCCGAAACCAACCGAAGAATTCTCTTATGAGAGATCTACTAGATGTGATAGAGATATGTATCTTATATTGCAAATGAAGGGGTGGGCAATGATGACGAGATGCATAAGCAAGTGTCCAATGCAATCGCCACGAGATCACTCTACCTCAATTCTTTGTGCTAGCGTTAGGGGGGAGAGATCCATGCCTTTGGGAATTTTCTATGCTTATGCCACCACCAAGGATACACCAAGCCAGAAATCCACCACCACTTAAAGATGCACCAATCAACAAGGAAGGATTGTGCCATGAGGACGAAGCTTGCACCAAGCTTAAAGAGTCCTTTACTCTTTCACCCTCTTCAACTTGCGCCAAGCTGATGGCACCAAGATGATGAGAAGCGGCTTCAAGAAGGAAGGAGGTGGCTAAGGTTGATGGAGACCTAGGTGGCTAGGGTTTTCATAAAAAAAGGCACACATATACGCCTAGCCCCATGCCTCTATATATAGCGGAATAAATATGGGTCTCATGACTTAAGTCATGAATAAATTCATTAATTTATTTTTTTATTTGAATAAATATATTCAACATATGCGCCTATGCTCATTGAAACATCTAGATTACATTTAATTAAGTCTACGAGCCACTGAATCATTTCGGTGCTAACATTTGACCTATCGACTAGGACCTTGTCAACCAAGGTCAAATGTAATCACTCATAGGTCAACTAAAGGTCAACTAATTTCATCATATAATCTAGCTCTATATGAAGTTTTCTATCTCAAAAGATGCATTTGTGTTGTTGTTGTGTCCGCAAGTGCACGGATACTCGAAGTAATAATTAAGATACCGAACTACAGAGACTTGGTTTGTCAAGTACCGAATAATCAATTTTTCACTAGCTAGGCAGTCGAAAATATGAAGCAAACTATCGAAAGCTACATGAAAAATATTAGAGAGAGAGACTGGGACTAGGGTTTCATCCACCATAATTTCCATGACTAGATATAAATAGATGTTCGCCAATCTAATTTTATTATGATAAAGATATAATTTACTTCAAAAAGAAATTATCTCACTCACGCGCAAATAATTTACAAAGAACTAATCCTCACTCTCATACAGGATTTATTCAATGTTAAATATAAGTAAATCGTTGACAAGGAATTCAAAGATCACTTTCGTGCATCCAAATCCTAAGTCGATTATCTCAAGTGAAAACTACATACTTTCATACTATAGTTTTCACAGGTTCTACTTATGGTTCTCCAACGATCCGATACTTGATTTCTCACAGTATCATCATGTTTATTTCATTAACTCAATCCTAAATTCAAATTATCAACATGGCAATATACTTCTAAAACCAATAAATAAGAACAAACCTAATTTCTTACGATGAGTTCCTAACATTCAATTTTAGGGTTCCAAGTTCTCGCAAGTCACCTTTTGGTCCATATCGCAAAAACTCTAAAACATGCGGATAATATGAATCCATGGAAAATTAAAGAGCAATCATCACAAAAGTAGAATTATCACACTAAAATTATCCTGACAAAATAAATAAAAATTCATCTAGTCATTCAGAAATTAAGGGGATTTACTGATATCCTCCGCAAGTGCACGGATTTTATCAAAGTAATAAAAGTTATCGATCCCACGAGGACTACGTAGCTAAGTGCCGACTTCCTGATATGTTTGAATTTAGGCAAACTGAATTAAAGGATTTTTCTAGACTTCTACAAACTAACGATTTCGAAAACATCTTTAAAGAGGCCTTGATTTCTAAAGAGTCGGGATATCATGGGTTCGCCCAGAGACAATTATGAGCATTTAAAAAGAATAACTATTTCGCAAGAAATATCAATCATGAAAGGGACTCCTCCTAAGGTACATACTACCTCCTCCCGGAGCGTAGCACGGTGCTTAACTAAATTAACTCCCTACTCTCGTGACAGTTAATCTAATTAAACCTTTTAAGCTCTATGAAGAGTTGGTTAAACCCTTCAAAACCCTTCAGACGAATTCAAACTACTACCGTGATTGAATTCGCAGGTTTAATTGAAATAGATCGGGCGTTGCGATTCACCTCCCGGTCCTTCTCGCAACGCCTAAGACGCAAATTTACTTGGCCATGGTAAATCACGAATTAAGGGCAATGACAACTAAATCATGAAGATAATTCTATTGAAATAGTAAGAATATAGGTTAACTCATAAAAGTCAATGGGTTACACCCAATCATCCTGACAAAAAGTATCTACTCACTCATAGTAATAATGGAATACATGATGTTTGAAATGAACGAGTAAGAAACCAAGAAAAAATCACAAGAAATCTATAAAGAAACTTTAGGATCGCCTTCTCCTTGATCCGTATATGAGGATTGGTCGATCAATCGTCGTTTCTGGAGAGAACCTCGCTGAAATCTGATCGGAAATCAAGTTGTTGCCTCTATCGCCACTGCCGCTCTCCTTTGTCCGTAAAAAAAGTCTCCCAAACCCGATCAAAATTCGATCTTTTATACTTGGACCGGTTTAGAACTTATCAAGGAACGGTTCTGTGAAGTTTGGCTTAAATCCGGTTTGAATCGAGTGAGAAACGAGTGAAAAACTCGTGGGGCGGATGTTTTCACGGTCCGTAACCTATTCACGGCCACGTCTGTAATTCCCTCTGTGTACAACACTTCAGTCACAGAGAGATTCACGGCCTGTGATGGATTCACGGCTGCAGCCCTAAATGTCTCTATGTATAATGTCTTCGGTCAGAGCGAGTTTCATGGTCCGTGATGGAATCACGGCTTCACCCGTGAAAGTCTCTGGTCACTTCCGACACTTAGCCCTTTTTCCTCATCTGCTCGTCATTGCTTTTACGGCTGCAACCATAATTACGGCCAAGGCCGTAATTCTCTCGTCTTTCACTATTTTCGCCCCAAATTTGACGTGTAGGCTCATGATTTCCTCGGGAATCGTGCTATAGCTTCAAAACTTGCAAAATCTACCATTTTTGTGCCTTTTTACCTATATTTTCATAAAAACCAAGAAAAGTGAAGATTCTGTGCAAAGTGAAGTAAAAACGCTAAAATAGCACAAAATCATGCAAATATGCCCAAAATATGATGTAAAATATAGGCAAAAACATGGTGTAAATGCAACGCATCAAAATACCCTAGACTTAGAATTTTGCTTGTCCTCAAGCAATACCTTGATATGTATAAAGAATGTAATGATAAGAATCACTCATTTGTTTTTGCCCTTAATAATGTCCTTAGTCCACAAAGTAAGTAATCAATCTTTCAAACTCAAGTAATTCAACAAAAATCATAATAGAGATAAATTCTCAAGAGGTTACAATCCAAGAAAGATAAAATCCACAATTCATGTCATAATATTTATTCTTCACACACCAAATATCAGATACTTTCAATTTAATAGATCTATCTTACTCAATTGACAAAAATTTATTTCAAGAATCTCGGTGATGTTAAAGATAAGAGATTTTTAAAGCAATTTGATCTTTAAACTGTCATATGTCATAACATTGTTTAAAGTATACCACAGAGTAGTATAATCTAACTTGTAGTCTCAATCATGAAAGTCAGCGGAGCTGTCCACTTAACCTACAGCTTTCTCTTTTTCACCCCTTTTTTATTCTCTCTCTCTCTCCTTTTTTTTTTATTAGACTTCAACTCAAGTCTTCAGTACCACTGCTAAATTTAGCAGTGACAAGTAGAGAAGTCATTCTCTCTCTTCTTCTTTTTTTTTTAATTTCTGGAGAAAGCTGGTCAGTGGAATAGTATTTAAATTGTTGTTGATCTTTCTACAAGAGAGTTAAATATCTGTTTTAAAATTTCTCCCTCTGTTACTTGATCACAACAGATTTAAAGTATACCAAACAATGGTATAATATAACTCATGACTTAAGATTTCTCAACTAGAGGAGTTGGAGCAAATCTTAGATAAATAAATATCACCAATTTTCTATTAATAAAAATTCTCATCAAGCAAAAATAGATAAATTAAACCTCAAGTATAAAGATACTATGCATGTGTCATATGAACATATAACAATTCACATATGCATTTTATCAGTACTAGAATTGAATTTACTCAACAATTTAAGTCTTCATGAAATTTCAAAAATTCCCTAAGTCATCAAATCAATCACTCAAAATGTTTCCTAAGTCTAAAATTAAGGATAAAACAAACTTGTATATCCTTAAAAATCAAAAACATTCAAAATCCATATCTATAAAGCTTTTGAAGGAAAAGGCAAATCATGAAGACACCCTAGACTTAAATTGTTGCATATACATAGTCATTAAAATTAAATGAATGGTAGATTTCAGAAAAATTTTTGCAAGAGTTCCCTTTGTATTATGTGGCGAAATCCTGTGCAGTTATATCAAAAGATGAAAACATGATACAGAATAATCCAAAAAAATTACCAACTCAAAGATATTCAATTTATACATGGTAATCAACTCTCAGATATCAAATACCATCTAGTTTCACTAATCAAAATACAGTTTACCATACTCAGTTACCGTTCTAATCCAAATACCTAAAATATGTATCAAAGCAGTTATCACATGCTCAAATATATCAGATATATAACATGTAACAGATATATGTGAAACCATCACATCTAGGTTTTGTTCAGCATTCTAATGTGTGATACCATCCAATAAATGTTAGGGAATACCGGGTGTAATTTAAAATTTTGCAGTCCCAGGACGCAGCGGAAGGATCATTACACCCGAAACATATTCCGGTCCCAAGGATCCATGCGAGAGAGAAGACACAAGGATGTGTTAGAGATGTACCTCTTTTGCTTGTCTAGTTGCCGAAGCCATGTTGAAGACGATCAAGTGCTCGCCCTCTACAAGTATCCATGCGTCGACTCCTTGATCGTTGCTCCCTTCCACGCTTGGTGCTAGCCTCGGGAAGAGAATCAAGCCTTCACCTCACTTGCGCCACCTTCAAGAGAATTTGCGCCAAGGAGGGGATAGAGAAGATGCCGCCAAGGACTTCCCTCTTCTTCTTTGCTTGCGCCACCTCCAAAGTGCGCCTATGGCCAAGGAACGATGAGGGCTTGTGGCAAGAAGACGCCACCAAGCACAAAAATCCTTGCACCAAAGAAGAGAGGGAGAGGAAGAACTTTCTGCTCCAAGGAAGAAGGAGATTGCGCTCCTTGATGAAGAAGGAGAGCTCCAAGCTCTCAAGTTGTCGCCACCCTAAGCTTCAAATTCTCTCCAAGAGATGTCACCACCAAGCCCTTCTCCAAGTTATGTCAAGAGGTGAAGAAGGAGAAGAAGGCTTGCGGCTTCAAGGAAGAAGAAGGGTTACGCCACCTTCAAGTTGTCACCCTTTGCCCTTGCTCACGCCTCTCTATGTGTCATCACGCCTCCAAGGAGTTAACCCTTTTTAGAGGGGGCGACTAGGGTCTTATTTATAAGGGCAAGAGGCGGTTTAGGGAGGGCCAAGATCATGCCAAGTGGGCGGCTAGGATGAAGGAGGTTTGTGGCAAGGAAAGTCTCCAAGACTTTTCCATAAACCTCATTCAACCTATCCTTATTTGCCCTATAGCCATATTGAAGAGTCCCCTTCAAGGGGGAGCGCAAGGGGGTGAAACCCTAAGTGTGTCGCATATAACATTTTCGCATGGGATGCTAGGGTTTCAACAAAATCGCATGTAATATATTCTTATGATCAACTTCAAATGATTGAATGGATCAAGAGGAAGTTCATACCAACGCCATTAGATTGGATGGTGCCTTGGAAGTAAGATTGCGAAAGGGCTTTCCTCCAAAGGTGGCGCACACAAGAAGATGATGGCTACTCCTTGTGTTCCTTGTGCTAGCAAGGCTTCAAGGCTCTTGTCGTATGAAGGAGATGGAAATACACTTTCGGCTAGGGCGATGAAGCTCTCCTTCTTGTCGTCGAGACCAACCTATACACGAATGGATAGACGACCAAGCAAGAAGACAACATGCGTTGAGGCGTTTTCTTAGATGAGGCGTTACATGATTTCCCAATATGGAAAGTCATGAAGCTATCGCCCACTCAAAGCAAACCGCCCTAAAACGCTTTCACCTTGAACCAACCGTTCGCACATATGTGAACCGGTTCAATGGAATTCGGTCTAATGCTTTTGGTTCAAAGACCAAACCGAAAACAACCCAAGCCATGGTCTAGATCTCTCTCTGAACCAAATGGTTCAAGATCTAACCGTTGATCTCTTGATGCTTCTGATCTCACTGATCTAGCATCACTTCTCTCGATCGAAGCTTACCGATCTCAATCCCTAATCAATCAAACATGATCAGATCAGATCTCACTTACAATCAGAGTTTAAACTCCTTTAAAACTGAACCAAAACAATTCAGTCCACACGATCTGACTTACGTAAGCCATATCACCAAATTGTGCGACCCTAAGGGTTTCCTTTAAATGTCGGTAACGATAACTTACGTTATCACGATCAGTGAGGGGTATCTAGCAACACATCACTGTCTCCCGATATAAAGGAAAAAGTCTTCCAAGACTACACCCAAACCACAGCACAAGTGTGAATCCACTTCACTAGGCATACATGTTTCCTTTGCCACTGGATGTTCTTATTGGACAAGTGTGTCAAGCTTGTTACTCCAATATGATGAGCATGATTAGATCAGATGAACATAGTCACCTGGGTATGGCCATACACTTTCTCAATCATCTCATCTAGGGGGCCCCTATAGAACATCACACTCCTTCAACAAGGAGACGGCAATCCTATATCTATCACTAGTGCCCTAACCTGAATCATAATCATTATCCAAGATAGTCTATAACCATTATATTTCAAATGATATTGAACTACCTCAAAACAACGACAATCATCATTTAGAAACACAAGTGATCTCAAGTCAAAGGACATGCGCCACTTGTTGCAAACAAGGATTATTCACATTGTGACAAGCAATTGAATATCCTAGTAGGGTCTGTCCAGTACATCCAATGTACCCATGAGTCTACATCTTATTCCATGCTCGAAGCATCCTATAAGATTAGAACACATATTAGTCTCAATCATATCAAGGCTGTCTCATGTTCACCAAGATATCTCGACTAAGGACATTACAGCATGTCAGCCTAGCTGAACAGCATTGAGACATTATTCAGAAGCACACTTATTGCAGCAGACAATGTAACATACTGAATAACAACCATTGCCTTTATAAACATAAGAGTTTATATACATGATACTGATAGAATCCCAAGGCCTCAAACATTAGCCTTAAGGGCATACCCCAACAATCTCCCACTTGCACTTAATCTAATGGTTGAGAAATCTCAAACCCATATTATTACAGTGCTTCTCATGCTTCTGCTGCGCCAGAGGCTTGGTAAGCGGGTCAGCCAGATTGTCATCTGTATGAACCTTGCAGATTTTGATCTCGCCACGATCAATGATCTCCCGGATCAAGTGAAACCGTCTCTGTATGTGCTTGGACTTCTGGTGCGACCGTGGTTCCTTTGCTTGTGCTATAGCTCCAGTGTTATCACAGAAGATAACCAAAGGATCTGCACTCGAAGGAACAACACCAAGTTCTCTCACGAACTTACGAATCCACACTGCCTCCTTGGATGCTTCCGAGGCTGCAACATACTCGGCTTCTGTTGTGGAATCAGCAACAGTTGACTGTTTGAAACTCTTCCACACCACCGCTCCTCCATTCAAGCTAAAAACATAGCCTGATTGCGATCGGAAATCATCCTGGTCAGACTGGAACGAAGCGTCAGTATATCCTTCAATACTGAGTTCTTCCTGACCACCATACACCAAGAACATATCTTTGGTCCTCCGCAGATATTTTAAAATGTTCTTGACTGCAATCCAGTGCGCCATACCTGGATTACTTTGGAACCGACTGGTCACGCTTAACCCGTAAGCGACGTCTGGGCGAGTACACAACATCGCATACATAATGGACCCAATAGCCGAAGCATAAGGCGTATTGTCCATTTCATCTTTCTCAGTCTGTGTTTGTGGACACTGACTCTTTGAAAGATTCAGACCATGTCTGACTGGAAGATGTCCTCTTTTAGAATTCTCTAAATGAAATCTCTCCAGGACTTTATCGATGTAAGTACTCTGGCACAGCCCGAGAAGCCTCTTAGATCTATCCCTGTAGATCTTCACACCTAATACATAGGCTGCTTCTCCTAGATCTTTCATCTGGAAACATTGTCCTAACCATGCCTTAACAGCATGCAGTTCAGGAATATCGTTTCCAATGATTAAGATATCATCGACGTAGAGGACTAGGAAAGTAATCACGCACCCACTAAACCTCTTATATACACACGGGTCATCTTCGTTCTTGATGAAACCAAACTCAGAGATTGATTCATCAAAACGAATATTCCAGCTTCTAGATGCTTGTTTAAGTCCATAAATGGACTTCTTTAACTTGCATATTTTATGACGATCTGATGGATTAGTGAAACCTTCAGGTTGTGTCATATACACATCCTCATCCAGTTTTCCATTAAGGAAAGCTGTCTTCACATCCATTTGCCAGATCTCATAATCGTAATATGCTGCTATCGCGAAAAGAATCCGAATAGACTTGAACATGGCTACAGGAGAGAAAGTTTCATCATAATCTATCCCGTAGATTTGTTTGAAACCTTTCGCAACTAGCCTGCCTTTATAGGTAACCACGTTACCATCCATGTCAATCTTCTTCTTGAAGATCCATTTGCAGCCTATAGGGATTACTCCCGGAGGCGGATCAACCAAATCCCAGACTTGGTTATCTGACATGGAGTCCATCTCGGCTCGCATAGCTTCAAGCCATCTCGCTGACTCCGGTCCATTGACCGCATCCGCATAAGTGAGGGGTTCATCATTATCAATGATGTAGACTCCGTCATAGCGCTCAGGCTGTCGACGGATCCTTCCCGATCTTCGCGGTTCCCGTGATATCTGAGCCTTAGGTTGTTCAGTAACCTGATCCACCGGCTCAGGCTCATCCAACTGTGCTTGACTACTTTGTCCTTCCTCTGGATTCTCATCCAGCTTTATTTCTCTCCCACTGGCCTCTTGCAGAAGAAACTCCTTCTCAAGAAAAATGGCCGTCTGAGCAACAAATACTTTGTTCTCTTTGGGATCGTAGAAATAATAACCCTTAGTTTCCTTAGGGTAACCGACAAAGACACATTTCTCAGATCTGCTCTCTAGTTTCCTAGAGGCGAGCTTTTTGACATAAGCCTCGCAACCCCAGATCTTAATAAATGTCAAGCTAGGCTGTTTCCCATACCATAACTCATATGGAGTCTTTGAAACGGCCTTGGATGGCACTCGGTTTAGTACCTTTGCAGCTGTTTCCAGTGCAAATCCCCAAAAGGAATATGGAAGAGTAGCCTGACTCATCATAGAACGAACCATATCAAGTAACGTTCTATTTCTCCTCTCGGACACACCATTCCATTGCGGTGTTCCTGGCGGAGTGAGCTGTGAGATAATCCCACACTCCTTTAGATAGTCAGTAAACGCATGACTCAAGTATTCTCCACCTCGATCAGAATGAAGTGCCTTGATATTTCGGCCTAGCTGATTTTGTACTTCATTTTTGAACTCTTTGAACTTGTCAAAAGATTCACTCTTATGTCTCATAAGATAGACATAACCATACCTACTGAAATCATCAGTAAAGGTAATGAAGTACGAATAGCCACCTCTGGCATGTTTACTAAACGGCCCACACACATCAGTGTGTATAAGGTCAAGTAAACCTGAAGCCCTTTGACCTTTATTAGGAAAGGGAGACTTCATCATTTTACCCATTAAACAAGCTTTGCATGTATCAATCTCCTCATAGGAGAATGATCCCAGCAGTCCATGATCATGCAACCGCTTAATGCGTTTCTTGTTAATATGGCCTAAACGACTATGCCATAGCAAGGTGCTATCATCAGCATACTTGACTTTCTTATTATCAATGTTTTGTATAGAACATTCCATGTCCAACATGAATAACCCATTGTTAATTGAACCAGTAGCATAAACAATATTATCATAAGAAATTACACACTTTGAAATATTGCATTCAAAGGAAAATCCTTTCCTGACAAGAGCAGGAATAGAGATAATATTTTTAGTAATACTTGGAACAAAATAACAATTATCCAGTTCTAGTACAAATCCAGATGGTAATGAGATGTAATAAGTTCCTACAGCAACAGCAGCAACCCGTGCCCCGTTTCCAACTCGTAGGTCCACCTCATGCTGTCCCACCTGTCTTCTTCTCTTGAGTTCCTGTACATTTGAACAAATGTGAACTCCACATGCAGTGTCCAACACCCATGAAATAGAAGAAGAAGATATCATGACCTCAGTCACAAATATACCTGAGCCAGAAGCGATGCTTCCCTTCTTGTCTCCTTGGAGCGCTTTACAGTCCTTTTTCCAGTGACCCAGCTGGCCACAGTGGAAACATCTGTTGTCCTTTGACCGCTTCACCTTTTGTTTCAGAGCCTTACTGTAGTTCTTGACAGGGGCTTTGCCCTTCTTGCCCTTCTTCTTGTTCCTGGAAGGAACCATTAAGACAGAGGTTGAAGGCTTTCCCTTCAGAGTCTCCTCAGTAGTCAAGAGCATATTCAGCAGCTCTGCCGGAGTACAATCGATTTTGTTCATATTAAAGTTAATAATGAACGCATCGAAAGAGGGCGGGAGAGACTGCAGAATAATGTCTACAGCAAGCTCCTGATTGATGGTATGCCCCAGTTTCTCCAGAGCCTCCTTGTGCCCAATCATCTTGAGCACGTGAGCTCCCACTGGGCTCCCTTCAGCCAGTTTGCTCTGAAAGAAAAGCTTTGTCAGATTATAGCGTTCTGTCCTCGCCTGTGCAGCATACAGCATCTTGAGGTTCGCTATAATCTCTATAGCCGACATATCCTCATGCTGACGCTGCAGCGGTGGCGTCATAGACGCTAGCATCAGG
Organism: Costus lasius; assembly: GCA_027563935.2. Taxonomy (NCBI): domain Eukaryota; kingdom Viridiplantae; phylum Streptophyta; class Magnoliopsida; order Zingiberales; family Costaceae; genus Costus; species Costus lasius. The sequence continues at coordinate 75,298,624 of CM050449.1, forward strand.
CAAGCAACATCAATGCTATCATTGACATGCTTTTCATAGGCATCGCGAACCGCCCTTGCGGCGTTCGCAGCGGGTTGAGGCGGTATAGCCGTCTCGAGGACATACAGTTTCCTCTCTGCCTTAAGAACAATCTTAAGGTGTCCGTACCAGTCTGAGAAGTTTGGCCCAGCAAACTTCTCCCTTTCCAGTAGGGATTGCACATTGAAGCTCATGGTGTTCGTTGCTGCAGGAATCTACAACAATGCAAGAACAGCAAGGTCAGTATCAATGTTTAGAATCAATCCAGGACTTAAGAAAGATTCTTTTCTCACTATTTTATCTGACTGAAAAATCCATTAAACAGTCCGAAAGAGTAACACTCTTTTAGTGAGATGGGATCCAAATTTCACACTTGGTCTCCGCGTCCCGCTCAGGCGAGATAAGATGCATAGAGAGTACAAGCACTAATTTCTGGTAGGCAGTCCCTGCCAATCGCCAACCCGTGCGATTCCCCTTCATCTGGGCAATCCAGCAGACTGTGCCAACTGAGTTGGTACAACACAGTCTCTGACCCCACAGATGGCTGCCTCCATATAGCTAACATATGCCCCATATGTAGCCTACATGGTCAAGCTGACCTGACCTACTCCCTGGACCACCACGTGCTATGCTGAGCAACGAGAAGCGATAAATCCCTTCTCTGTAACACGCAGGTGAAATCACACACCGTCTGAAGATAGATGGACGTGCCCACTGAGTGGGTACAACACGGCTCCAACGATAGTCAGAACAGTGAGGTTTCGCGTCAGAAGACATTACGTGCTTGATATTTTAGCGTTGGATTTTAACGGTCTTTTATCTTCTTAACTATCATGCAAATCCTATGGTGATAGCAGAAGATAAATAAATCATGCATTTCTAATTATTTAGAAAATAAAAGAAAGCATGGATCTTATGTGGTAAAAGCCCATAGAGCCTAAGTAAGACCTTAATGAAAGGTCCCCACAAGGGGGCGAAACCCTAACTCATAGGCGCATATGGGAATGAAAGCAGCGGAAAGGGGGTTTCTAGATCTTGCATGCTGTATGATTAACAAAAATGACCCAATTGCAAATAGAGAAGGATCATACCATAGCCATTTCTAGATGGCGCCTTGGAAGCAAAGATCAAACTTGATCTTCTCCAGAGGTGACGCACACAGTTGATGTCGCCTACTCCCTTTGCGATCCTTGTGCTAGCAAGGCCCAAAGATGTCCTTGTCGAGTGGAAGGGAAGAGATGTCTTGGCTTGGCGATTCTTTTTCTTCCTCCTCGTTGAGCTCTTCACCACCGTATGTTCTCTCGTCAAGAGCAAGAGACAAGGCGACTAACGAAAGGAGGAAAGGCGTGAACGTGAGAGAGGGTCACGTAAGAGAAGTGCTATCTAAAAATAGCATGCCACTTCTCTTCATGCGATCATGGGTTTACCCATTCGCAAACTCCACTTCACCCTTGAACCATGCGCTCATTCATGAGCCGGTTCACTTGAATTTGGTTCAATAACCAAATAAACCAAGCCATAAGTCCAGATCACATTAAAACCCTAAGGTACTTGATCTGACCGTTCATCTCCCGATGCTCCTGATCTCACCGATCCAGCATCCATTCTCTCAATCGAAGCTTACCGATCTCAAGCCCTAATCAATCAAACATGATCAGACTAGATCTCACTTACAATCAGAGATTAAATCCCTTTAAACTGAACCTGAACAATTCAGTCCACACGATCTGACTCAAGTAAGCCATATCATCAAATTGTGCGACCCTGAGGGTTTCCTTTAAATGTCGGTAACGATAACTCACGTTATCACGATCAGTGAGGGGTATCTAGCAACACATCACTGTCTCCCGATATAAAGAAAAGAGTCTTCCAAGACTACACCCAAAAACAGCACAAGTGTGAACCAACTCACAAGGCATGCATAAATCCTTTGCCACTGGATGTTCTTATTGGACAAGCGTGTCAAGCTTGTAACTCCAATATGATGAGCATGATTAGATCAGATGAACATAGTCACCTGGGTATGGCCATACACTATTCTCAATCATCTCATCCAGGGGGCCCCTTTAGAACATCACACTCCAATTAAGGAGACGGCAATCCTTTGTCTATCACTAGTGCCCTAACCTGACTCAAGCTCACCATCCAAGATAGCCTATAATCATTATGTTTCAAATGATATTGAACTAACTCAAAATAATGACAATCATCATTTAGAAAACACAAGTGATCTCAAGTCAGAGGAAATGTGCCACTTGTCGCAATCAAGGATTATTCACATTGTGACAAACAATTGAATATCCTAGTAGGGTCTGTCCAGTACATCCAATGTACCCATGAGTCTACCTCTTATTCCATACTCGAAGCATCCTATAAGATTAGAACACATATTAGTCTCAATCATATCAAGGCTGTCTCATGTTCACCAAGATATATCGACTAAGGACATTACAGCATGTCAGCCTAGCTGAACAGCTTTGAGACATTATTCAGAAGTACAATTATTGCAGCAGACAATATAACAACCTGAATAACAACCATGCCTTTATAAACATAAGAGTTTATTACATGATACTGATACAATCCCAAGGCCTCAAACATTAGCCTTAAGGGCATACCCCAACACTTAAATCAACTTAAGTCTTCACTTGCTCTTCTTGGGTCTTTTGCATCTCATCTGGTCCAACCCAGGGCCCTAGCGCTCAATGCAGCTCAGGTGCGCCCACCAGCTGAATGCACTTCTGCGATGTGTGCTTTTGTGCTCTTGTCTAATTAAAATACATTTTAATCTATCTAGACAAGCTTGACTCGCAGGTCAATTATACAATAAATTAATTAAAAATGTGATTCGCAGATCACAAAAATAATAATTTACCAGGCTCGCAGGCCCCAGCACAGCACACATTAAAAGGGCAACCCACATAAGATTAAATAAACAAGCATCATGGCATCATTCAATCAACATGTGATCCATTACAAAGAAAATAAAATTTTGAAAACCCATTGGCATCAATTTAATTTTCTTATGTGCCCTACAACCTTACAACGGTCCATTGATAGGGATCCACTCATCAATCTAGTCAGATCCACTGCCCTTGCATGCACCAAGTCCTAACTGACTCGAGTTGACCTAATGGTCAACCATGCATGCGCCAAGGGTTGAACAACCAACATGAGTTCTGGCAAGCGGGTGTGACCCCGGGCCTAACTCATGTGTGTTCACTGGTTGTCTCAACCAGACCTCGCTACACGCCTGTGATGCAATCGACCTATAGCCACCTCGTGCTTGCGCACAGGTGCCATCTGGTCGATCCATCTAGGCTGTCAGATGGTCTGATCAGACTAATTTGATCTATACTAGATGATGCTTTCAACCCCATCAACCCGTCTAAGGGTTTATAGTAAGCGCCTCTTAGATCTAGTAAACGCGCAAGTCATCAAGTTTTGTGAAAACATCAAGAACAACATGCGCAACTATCATACTAGCGCCAACATAAATAAATCTCATACATGCGCAACATGAACATACTATCAACTAGTATAATCGCATGAAGAGAAATCTTAGATCTAAGCATCAAGCATACATGGATCACACAAAGCAATCATAAGAACATATAAGAACCTATGCTCTGATACCAATTGAAGAGTCCCCTTCAAGGGGGAGCGCAAGGGGGTGAAACCCTAAGTGTGGCGCATATAACATTTTCGCATGGGATGCTAGGGTTTCAACAAAATCGCATGTAATATATTCTTATGATCAACTTCAAATGATTGAATGGATCAAGAGGAAGTTCATACCAACGCCATTAGATTGGATGGTGCCTTGGAAGTAAGATTGCGAAAGGGCTTTCCTCCAAAGGTGGCGCACACAAGAAGATGATGGCTACTCCTTGTGTTCCTTGTGCTAGCAAGGCTTCAAGGCTCTTGTCGTATGAAGGAGATGGAAATACACTTTCGGCTAGGGCGATGAAGCTCTCCTTCTTGTCGTCGAGACCAACCTATACACGAATGGATAGACGACCAAGCAAGAAGACAACATGCGTTGAGGCGTTTTCTTAGATGAGGCGTTACATGATTTCCCAATATGGAAAGTCATGAAGCTATCGCCCACTCAAAGCAAACCGCCCTAAAACGCTTTCACCTTGAACCAACCGTTCGCACATATGTGAACCGGTTCAATGGAATTCGGTCTAATGCTTTTGGTTCAAAGACCAAACCGAAAACAACCCAAGCCATGGTCTAGATCTCTCTCTGAACCAAATGGTTCAAGATCTAACCGTTGATCTCTTGATGCTTCTGATCTCACTGATCTAGCATCACTTCTCTCGATCGAAGCTTACCGATCTCAATCCCTAATCAATCAAACATGATCAGATCAGATCTCACTTACAATCAGAGTTTAAACTCCTTTAAAACTGAACCAAAACAATTCAGTCCACACGATCTGACTTACGTAAGCCATATCACCAAATTGTGCGACCCTAAGGGTTTCCTTTAAATGTCGGTAACGATAACTTACGTTATCACGATCAGTGAGGGGTATCTAGCAACACATCACTGTCTCCCGATATAAAGGAAAAAGTCTTCCAAGACTACACCCAAACCACAGCACAAGTGTGAATCCACTTCACTAGGCATACATGTTTCCTTTGCCACTGGATGTTCTTATTGGACAAGTGTGTCAAGCTTGTTACTCCAATATGATGAGCATGATTAGATCAGATGAACATAGTCACCTGGGTATGGCCATACACTTTCTCAATCATCTCATCTAGGGGGCCCCTATAGAACATCACACTCCTTCAACAAGGAGACGGCAATCCTATATCTATCACTAGTGCCCTAACCTGAATCATAATCATTATCCAAGATAGTCTATAACCATTATATTTCAAATGATATTGAACTACCTCAAAACAATGACAATCATCATTTAGAAACACAAGTGAACTCAAGTCAAAGGACATGTGCCACTTGTTGCAAACAAGGATTATTCACATTGTGACAAGCAATTGAATATCCTAGTAGGGTCTGTCCAGTACATCCAATGTACCCATGAGTCTACATCTTATTCCATGCTCGAAGCATCCTATAAGATTAGAACACATATTAGTCTCAATCATATCAAGGCTGTCTCATGTTCACCAAGATATCTCGACTAAGGACATTACAGCATGTCAGCCTAGCTGAACAGCATTGAGACATTATTCAGAAGCACACTTATTGCAGCAGACAATGTAACATACTGAATAACAACCATTGCCTTTATAAACATAAGAGTTTATATACATGATACTGATAGAATCCCAAGGCCTCAAACATTAGCCTTAAGGGCATACCCCAACACATATCAGCCCAAGAGATGCCTTAAAAGCATGCATTCCATCCTAGGAAGAAGGGCTAGGCGCCCTTTACTTCCATAATGAAGCAAAGGCGCCTCCCTCACCCCATTATGCCCTTAGGCGCCGATGGGGTGAGATTTCGCCCCATTATGCCCTTTTAGCCTTTAATCTCTTCATGACAACTTATTATTGGGCCTCATTGGATAATGAGCTAGCCCAAACTTCATGGTATGGGTTGATTAAGCCATTGGATCCAATCCAATGCAACCCTAATCCAAATGTGACCAATCTAGGTCAATTTCGGGTCAACCTGCCAAAAATGAAGTTTGGCTCCAATAATTTTCTTTTGACTCATCAGGCCCATTGGCGCTGATGAAATCTTCCAAATGGATCCAAGTTATCCAATAACTTGATCCTAAGGCTTCTGATTAAAGCAACGTCAAGAGTCTATTGCGTGTGACCCCGTAGGATCCATATGATGATGGCAATGATGTAAACATCATAAGTAGTGAGGGGTATCTAGCAACACATCACTACTACCCATGTCATAGGACTTAAGTCATTATGGCAACAACTCCTAACAAGCAACGAGGATTCCCATTGCATTATAGATCCCTTTGCCTAAACTGATATCCTGCCATTGGATTAGTCTCAAGTTTATCAATCCAATGCTTTGGTCATGACTCAACAAGTGTGGCCACACATTCCTATCATGCACCAATAAGGTGGGGCGCCCCGAGTGGATATCATGCTTCCAATAAGGAAGGGGCAAATCCTACTATTGGTCATCCATGTCTCTACGTGACTTATGACATGCCCAATGACAGTCGTTTTGGTCCCCAAATTACGGAGAGACGTAAGACTGTATCAAAGCATACCCATCATCAAATCTAGACATGAATACCTCAAGTCTAAGGATCAATGCAAACCTCTTGCATGTGAGATTGACTTGTTGACTAGACAAGTCAATCCTCACGGTGGATCACTCTAGTGCACCCAATGCACCTGTATGTCTGCGTCACTGTGCCCCGCACTTAACCAGCCCATACACCAGTCTCACATGTACCAAAGCTATCCCATATCTGCTAAGGTACCTTGTCTGGGGATTTCTTATGAGAATGGATCCAATCCAAACTCCTGGGACATTATACATGCAACTCAATACATCAACGCAGGTAGAGAAGTCTGCATAATAACGACCATGCCTATACAAAGAGTAATAGTTCTATCAAAGTACATTCAAACAATGCCTATCCATGTCCATACATTGGTCTTCAGGGCATATACACCAAAAATCTCCCACTTGCACTAAGACCAAGGGCAACTGATGTTTAGTCAGTTCCAATGTCTCTAGTATGACTCATTTAGCTTCCGCTGCGCCAGAGGCTATGTCAGTGGGTTTTTCCAGATTGCTATCTGTGTTTATTTTAACAAATTTGATCATCATCTTTGTCCATGATCTCTAAGATCAGATGATATACTGCAGTACATACTTGAGCACTAAGTTCCTTCACTTATGCTATGGCCCTAGTAAGAACCATACTGGACCATCAAGCACCAGGAACTAAATCAAGTTCAAATGAATGGAGCTGCCTCCTTGGCTGCCACAAGAAGCTGCAATGTACTCAGACTTATTTGTAGAATTTTGCCACTATGGTTTGCATAATGCTCTTTCAGCACACAACACCACAACAAGGCAAAGCGCAAATCCTGGCTGTGGTCATAAGATTGGAACGAAGTATCAGTGTACCCTTGTACACACAATTCTTCCTGTCTATCATAGACTAGACTTCAATCCTTTATACTTCCCAAGTATATATAAGGATTGCTTTCACAGCTATCCAGTGTCAAACACTAGGATCTGATTGAAACTTACTGGCTATGCTCCAAGCATTTGCCACAAATGGTCTTCTGTATATTACTCATAACATGATCCATCCTATACACCATGTATCAGGATTTTAGACCCATGTTATTACTCTCCAGCTGTGTCATAGGGCACAACATCCTCATGAGAGTCAGACCATAACTCTCTGGAAGGTATCAATATTTTGAATCATCCAATATAAACCTCTCCAGAAACTCTTGGATGAACATAGATTGACTAAAGGGCAATGACTTTCTTGGATCTCTATCTATAGATCCTCATGCCTAAGATGTAGGCATCATTCCCTAGATCATTCTTCTCGAAGTACATCTCAAGCCTTTTCTTCACCATGTGAAGAGCTGAGATGTCATTCCATGTGAGAAGAATATCATCAATCTTCTAGAACAAGAAATACTATTAAGGTGCTCCCACTGATCTTCTTGTAAACACAGGCTCTTTTAAACATGCTTGCATAACACCATGCATATCTTTATGGCCTTGATATGAAAACCTTCTGGCTTTTTCCTTATAGATATCTTTTCATACGTCCATGCAAGAAAGGCAGTTTTCATAACAACACGCCATTATTGATCATGTAATTATAACAAGCAGATTCCTAATGGACTTAAGACTCAGCTATTGGTGAAAAATTTCATCATTATCCACCCAGTGGATTTGCCTGAAATTTCTGTTCACTAGCTTGCCTTTCAAGGTAACAATGTTACCTTCCATGTCTATCTTCATAGAAGATTTATTTATAGCCTGTGGGAATTACCCCTTTGGCAGCTCATCCAAGTCCCAAACTTGATTAGCAGACATGGAGTCCATTATGGTTCTCATGGCCCTTAGCCATTTCTTGGAATCTGGTCCACCGACCTCTTCCATTTCCTCATAAGTCTTATGTTCATCCTTAGATGAAAAATTCATCATGCCCAGCACTTCGAATCCATCCAGACTTATGTGGTTCCTATGTTACTTGAACCTTTGGTTGACTTTCAACCTGTATGTGAGATTCCACTCTCCATTTGTGTCTAAATGTATTGTGGTTGATTCTGGATCTTGTCCCAATCAAATCTACTCCCACTAGCTTCTTTCAAAGAAGTATCTCCTCAAGGAAGACAGCAGTATCGAGCAACAAATATTTTGTTCTCCTTGGGATAGAAATAGCACCCTTTAGTGCCCCACAAACATATACTTTTGAGATCACTGCATATTACATTCCCAATTCCATTGAAGGAATGGGATATTTGCAGTTCGCAACTCAAAAGCTACCTTAGACACTTTCTTATAGAGTGGCAGTACATCTATTTGCATGACATCATAGTAGTATATTTGCATGACTATTCAAAGATGGAACCACATCCAATGTGTTCCTCTTTCTTTCTTTTGAAATTCACCACACAGTGTGAAGAGTCCCCTTCAAGGGGGAGCGCAAGGGGGTGAAACCCTATGGATGGCGCATCTTTGATTTTTAAGCGGAAGCAAGGGTTTCAAGGGATCGGCTGCATGATATATGATCAACTAACATAAAGCTTGATAAAATCTACAAAGGATCATACCAATGCCATAGTTTCGATGGCGCCTTGGAAGCAAAGGCGCAAGTGCTCCTTCTCCAAAGAGGACGCACACAAGAGGATGAAGATGGCTACTTCTTGGTGTTCTTTGTGCTAGCAAAGACCTCCAAGGTGTGCTTGTCGCATGAAGGTGATGAGAAAAAGCTTGGCCGAGCCTCCTTCCTCTTCCTTGGCGTCAACACTCTCGCATACCAAAGTGGAGATGCGATTAGAGCAAGAGGAGAAGCGTTAGGCGTTTCTCTTAGGAGATGGCGTTACATGACTTCCAATTATGGAAAGTCATGAAGCCATGCGCTCCCACTCCAAGCAAACCGCCCAAAACGCCTTATGGATCGAACCATGCGTTCACCCATGTGAACCGGTTCAATCCAAATTGGTCCAAACCAATTTGGTTCAAAGACCACATGAAACCAGCCCAAGCCATGGTCTAGATCTCTCTGAACCAAAATGGTTCAAGATCTAACCGTTGATCTCTTGACGCTTCTGATCTCACCGATCTAGCATCACTACTCTCGATCGAAGCTTACCGATCTCAAGCCCTAATCAATCACACATGATCAGACCAGATCTCACTTACAATCAGAGTTTAAATCCCTTTAAACTGAACCGAAACAATTCAGTCCACACGATCAGACTTAAGTAAGCCATATCATCAAATTGTGCGACCCTAAGGGTTTCCTTTAGATGTCGGTAACGATAACTAACGTTATCACGATCAGTGAGGGGTATCTAGCAACACATCACTGTCTCCCGATATAAAGGAAAGAGTCTTCCAAGACTACACCCAAACCACAGCATAAGTGTGAATCCACTTCACTAGGCATACATGTTTCCTTTGCCACTGGATGTTCTTATTGGACAAGCGTGTCAAGCCTGTAGCTCCAATATGATGAGCATGATTAGATCTGATGAACATAGTCACCAGGGTATGGCCATACACTTTCTCAATCATCTCATAAGGGGGGCCCCTTTAGAACATCACACTCCTTCAACAAGGAGACGGCAATCCTATATCTATCACTAGTGCCCTAACCTGACTCATGATCATTATCCAAGATAGTCTATAATCATTATGTTTCAAATGATATCGAACTACCTCAAAACAATGACAATCATCATTTAGAAACACAAGTGATCTCAAGTCAGAGGACATGTGCCACTTGATGCAAACAAGGATTATTCACATTGTGACAAGCAATTGAATATCCTACTAGGGTCTGTCCAGTACATCCAATGTACCCATGAGTCTACATCTTATTCCATGCTCGAAGCATCCTATAAGATTAGAATACATATTAGTCTTAACCATATCAAGGCTGTCTCATGTTCACCAAGATATCTCGACTAAGGACTTTATAGCATGTCAGCCCAGCTGAACAGCTTTGAGACATTATTCAGAAGTACACTAATTGCAGCAGAGAAGGTAACAACCTAAATAATAACCATGCCTTTATAAACACAAGAGTTTATTACATGATACTGATACAATCCCAAGGCCTCAAACATTAGCCTTAAGGGCATACCCCAACAATCTCCCACTTGCACTTAATCTAATGGTTGAGAAATCTCAAACCCATATTATTACAGTGCTTCTCATGCTTCTGCTGCGCCAGAGGCTTGGTAAGCGGGTCAGCTAGATTGTCATCTGTATGAACCTTGCATATTTTGATCTCGCCACGATCAATGATCTCCCGGATCAAGTGAAACTGTCTCTGTATGTGCTTGGACTTCTGGTGCGACCGTGGTTCCTTTGCTTGTGCGATTGCTCCAGTGTTATCACAGAAGATAACCAAAGGATCTGCACTCGAAGGAACGACACCAAGTTCTCTCACGAACTTACGAATCCACACTGCCTCCTTGGATGCTTCCGAGGCTGCAACATACTCGGCTTCTGTTGTGGAATCAGCAACAGTTGACTGTTTGAAACTCTTCCACACCACTGCTCCACCATTCAAGCTAAAAACATAGCCTGATTGCGATCGGAAATCATCCTGGTCCGACTGGAACGAAGCGTCAGTATATCCTTCTATACTGAGTTCTTCCTGACCACCATATATCAAGAACATATCTTTGGTCCTCCGGAGATATTTTAAGATGTTCTTGACTGCAATCCAGTGTGCCTGTCCTGGATTACTTTGGAAACGACTGGTTACGCTTAACCTGTAAGCGACGTCTGGGCGAGTACACAACATCGCATACATAATGGACCCAATAGCCGAAGCATAAGGCGTATTGTCCATTTCATCTTTTTCAGTCTGTGTTTGTGGACACTGACTCTTCGAAAGATTCAGACCATGTCTGACTGGAAGATATCCTCTTTTAGAATTCTCTAAATGAAATCTCTCCAGGACTTTATCGATGTAAGTACTCTGGCACAGCCCGAGAAGCCTCTTAGATCTATCCCTGTAGATCTTCACACCTAATACATAGGCTGCTTCTCCTAAATCTTTCATCTGGAAACATTTCCTTAGCCATGCCTTAATCGCATGCATTTCAGGAATATCATTTCCAATGATCAAGATGTCATCGACGTAGAGGACTAGGAATGTAATCACGCTCCCACTAAACCTCTTATATACACATGGGTCGTCCTCGTTCTTGATGAAACCAAACTCAGAGATTGATTCATCAAAACGAATATTCCAGCTCCTAGATGCTTGCTTAAGTCCATAAATGGACTTCTTTAACTTGCATATTTTATGACGATCTGATGGATTAGTGAAACCTTCAGGTTGTGTCATATACACATCCTCATTAAGATTTCCATTAAGGAAAGCTGTCTTCACATCCATCTGCCAGATCTCATAATCGTAATATGCAGCTATCGCGAAAAGAATCCGAATAGACTTAAACATGGCTACAGGTGAGAAAGTTTCATCATAATCTATCCCGTAGATTTGTTTGAAACCTTTCGCAACTAGCCTGCCTTTATAGGTAACTATGTTACCATCCATGTCAATCTTCTTCTTGAAGATCCATTTACAGCCTATAGGGATTACTCCCGGAGGCGGATCAACCAAATCCCAGACTTGGTTATCTGACATGGAGTCCATCTCGGCTCGCATAGCTTCAAGCCATCTAGCTGACTCCGGTCCACTGACCGCATCCGCATAAGTGAGGGGTTCATCATTATCAATGATGTAGACTCCGTCATAGCGCTCAGGCTGTCGACGGATCCTTCCCGATCTACGCGGTTCCCGTGATATCTGAGCCTCAGGTTGTTCAGTAACCTGTTCTACCGGCTCAGGCACATCCAACTGTGCTTGACTACTTTGTCCTTCCTCTGGATTCTCATCCAGTTTTATTTCTCTCCCACTGGCCTCTTGCAGAAGAAACTCCTTCTCAAGAAATATGGCCGTCCGAGCAACAAATACTTTGTTCTCTTTGGGATCGTAGAAATAATAACCCTTAGTTTCCTTAGGGTAACCGACAAAGATACATTTGTCAGATCTGCTCTCCAGTTTTCCAGAGGCGAGCTTTTTGACATAAGCCTCGCAACCCCAGATCCTGATAAATGTCAAGCTCGGCTGTTTCCCATATCATAACTCGTATGGAGTCTTAGAAACTACCTTGGATGGCACTCGGTTTAGTACCTTTGCAGCTGTTTCCAGTGCAAATCCCCAAAAGGAGTATGGAAGAGTAGCCTGACTCATCATAGAACGAACCATATCAAGTAACGTTCTATTTCTCCTCTCGGACACACCATTCCATTGCGGTGTTCCTGGCGGAGTGAGCTGTGAGATAATCCCACACTCCTTCAGATAGTCAGTAAACGTATGACTCAAGTATTCTCCACCTCGATCAGAACGAAGTGCCTTGATATTTCGGCCTAGCTGATTCTGTACTTCATTCTTGAACTCTTTGAACTTGTCAAAAGATTCACTCTTATGTCTCATTAGATAGACATAACCATATCTACTGAAATCATCAGTAAATGTAATGAAGTACTGATAGCCACCTCTGGCATGTTTACTAAATGGCCCACACACGTCACTGTGTATAAGGTCAAGTAGACCTGAAGCCCTTTGACCTTTGTGAGGAAAAGGTGACTTCGTCATTTTACCCATCAAACAAGCTTTGCATGTATCAATCTCCTCATAGGAGAATGATCCCAGCAGTCCATGATCATGCAACCGCTTAATGCGCTTCTTGTTAATATGGCCTAAACGACTATGCCATAACAAGGTGCTGTCATCAGCATACTTGGCTTTCTTATTATCAATGTTTTGTATAGAATATTCCATGTCCAACATGAATAACCCATTGTTAATTGAACCAGTAGCATAGACAATATTATCAAGAGTAAGATAACACTTTGAAATCTTGCATTCAAAGGAAAACCCTTTCCTGACAAGAGCAGGAATAGAGATAATATTTTTGGTGATACTAGGTACAAAATAACAATTGTTTAATTCCAATACAATGCCAGATGGTAAAGAAATGAAATAGTCTCCTACAGCAACAGCAGCAACCCGTGCCCCATTTCCAACGCGTAGGTCTACCTCATGCTGTCCCACCTGCCTTCTTCTCTTGAGTTCCTGTACATTTGAACAAATGTGAACTCCACATGCAGTGTCCAACACCCATGAAATAGAAGAAGATGAAACCATGACTTCCGTCATGTAAATACCTGAGCCAGAAGCGATGCTTCCCCTCTTGTCTCCTTGGAGCGCTTTACAGTCCTTTTTCCAGTGACCCAGCTGGCCACAGTGCAAACACCTGTTGTCCTTTGACCGCTTTACCTTCTGTTTCAGAGCCTTACTGTAGTTCTTGACAGGGGCTTTGCCCTTCTTCCCCTTCTTCTTGTTCCTGGAAGGAACCATTAAGACAGAGGTTGAAGGCTTTCCCTTCAGAGTTTCCTCAGTAGTCAAGAGCATATTCAGCAGCTCTGCCGGAGTACAATCGATTTTGTTCATATTAAAGTTAATGATAAACGCATCGAAAGAAGGCGGAAGAGACTGCAGAATAATATCTACAGCAAGCTCCTGGTTGATGGTATGCCCCAGTTTCTCCAGAGCCTCCTTGTGCCCAATCATCTTGAGCACGTGAGCTCCCACTGGGCTCCCTTCAGCCAGTTTGCTCTGAAAGAAAAGCTTTGTCAGATTATAGCGTTCTGTCCTCGCCTGTGCAGCATACAGCATCTTGAGGTTCGCTATAATCTCTATAGCCGACATATCCTCATGCTGACGCTGCAGCGGTGGCGTCATAGACGCTAGCATCAGGCAAGCGACATCAATGCTATCATTGACGTGCTTTTCATAGGCATCACGAACCGCCCTTGCGGCGTTCGCAGCGGGTTGAGGCGGCACAGCCGTCTCGAGGACATACAGTTTCCTCTCTGCCTTAAGAACGATCTTAAGGTGTCCGAACCAGTCTGAGAAGTTTGGCCCAGCAAACTTCTCCCTTTCCAGTAGGGATCGCACATTGAAGCTCATGGTGTTCGTTGCTGCAGGAATCTACAACAATGCAAGAACAGCAAGGTCAGTATCAATGTATAGAATCAATCCAGGACTTAAGAAAGATTCTTTTTCTCACTATTTTATCTGGCTGAAAAATCCAGCAAAACAGCCCGAAAGAGTAGAACTCTTTTAGTGAGATGGGATCCAGATTTCATACTTGGTCTCCGCGTCCCGCTCAGGCGAGATAAGATGCACAGAGAGTACAAGCACTAATTTCTGGTAGGCAGTCCCTGCCAATCGCCAACCCGTGCGATTCCCCTTCATCTGGGCAATCCAGCAGACTGTGCCAACTGAGTTGGTACAACACAGTTTCTGATCCCACAGATGGCTGCCTCCATGTGCTACCATATGCGCCACATATGTAGCCTACATGGTCAAGCTGACCCGACCTACTCCCTGGACCACCACGTGCTATGCTGAGCAACGAGAAGCGATAAATCCCTTCTCTGTAACACGCAGGTGTAATCCAGCACCGTCTGAAGATAGATGGACGTGCCCACTGAGTGGGTACAACACGGCTCCAACGATAGTCAGAACAGTGAGGTTTCGCGTCAGAAGGCTTACGAGCTTGATATTTTAGCGTTTGGATTTTAACGGTCTTTTATCTTCTTACTATCAGGCAAATCCTATGGCTATAGCAGAAGATAAATAAATCATGCTTTTCTACTTATTTAAACAATAAAAGAAAGCATGCATCTTATGTGGTAAAAGCCCATAGCCTAAGTAAGACCTTAAGATACTTAAGTCTTCACTTGCTCTTCTTGGGTCTTTAGCATCTCATCTGGTCCAACCCAGGGCCCTTGCGCCAAGAGCACCTCAGGTGCGCCACCAGCTGAATGCCCCTCTGGGATGTGTGCCTTTGTGCTCTTGTCTAATCAAAATACATTTTGATCTATCTAGACAAGTTTGACTCACAGGTCAATTATACAATAAATTAATTAAAAAGTGATTCGCAGATCACAATAATATTAATTTACAGGTTTAATTCCAGGCACGCAGGCCCCAGCACAGCACACATTAAATTGGGCACCCACATAAGAATAAATAAACAAGCATAGGCATCAATCAACATGTGATCCAATTAAAAGAAAATAAAATTTTGAAAACCCCATTGGCATCAATTTTAATTTTCTTATGTGCCCTACAACCTTACAACGGTCCATTGATAGGGATCCACTCATCCATCTAGTTAGATCCATGCCCTTGCATGCACCAAGTCCTAACTGACTCGAGTTGACCTAATGGTCAACCATGCATGCGCCAAGGGCTGAACAACCTTCAAGAGTTCTGGCAAGCGGGTGTGACCCCGGGCCTAACTCAAGAGTGTTCACTGGTTGTCTCAACCAGACCTCGCTACACGCCTGTGATGCAGTCGACCTATAGCCACCTCGTGCTTGCGCACAGGTGCCATCTGGTCGACCCATCTAGGCTGTCAGATGGTCTGATCAGACTAGTTTGATCTAATCTAGGGGATGACTTCAACCCCATCAACCCGTCTAAGGGTTTACAGTAGGCGCAACTTAGATCTAATCATAGGCGCGCAAGTGAAGGTTTGATAAAACAATAACATAAACCTAGCGCCACCATCAAGTCATGCCGCAAGCATGAACAAACAACATGCGCCAACATAAGTGTATTATATCCTATTTTTCGCATGATGAAACAATTAGATCTAATCACTTGCGCAAGCATGGATCACAAGAGCAAACATAGCAATCATATTAGCATGCACAATTGCAGCGCTCTGATACCAATTGAAGAGTCCCCTTCAAGGGGGAGCGCAAGGGGGTGAAACCCTATGGATGGCGCATCTTTGATTTTTAAGCGGAAGCAAGGGTTTCAAGGGATCGGCTGCATGATATATGATCAACTAACATAAAGCTTGATAAAATCTACAAAGGATCATACCAATGCCATAGTTTCGATGGCGCCTTGGAAGCAAAGGCGCAAGTGCTCCTTCTCCAAAGAGGACGCACACAAGAGGATGAAGATGGCTACTTCTTGGTGTTCTTTGTGCTAGCAAAGACCTCCATGGTGTGCTTGTCGCATGAAGGTGATGAGAAAAAGCTTGGCCGAGCCTCCTTCCTCTTCCTTGGCATCAACACTCTCGCATACCAAAGTGGAGATGCGATTAGAGCAAGAGGAGAAGCGTTAGGCGTTTCTCTTAGGAGATGGCGTTACATGACTTCCAATTATGGAAAGTCATGAAGCCATGCGCTCCCACTCCAAGCAAACCGCCCAAAACGCCTTATGGATCGAACCATGCGTTCACCCATGTGAACCGATTCAATCCAAATTGGTCCAAACCAATTTGGTTCAAAGACCACATGAAACCAGCCCAAGCCATGGTCTAGATCTCTCTGAACCAAAATGGTTCAAGATCTAACCGTTGATCTCTTGACGCTTCTGATCTCACCGATCTAGCATCACTACTCTCGATCGAAGCTTACCGATCTCAAGCCCTAATCAATCACACATGATCAGACCAGATCTCACTTACAATCAGAGTTTAAATCCCTTTAAACTGAACCGAAACAATTCAGTCCACACGATCAGACTTAAGTAAGCCATATCATCAAATTGTGCGACCCTAAGGGTTTCCTTTAGATGTCGGTAACGATAACTAACGTTATCACGATCAGTGAGGGGGTATCTAGCAACACATCACTGTCTCCCGATATAAAGGAAAGAGTCTTCCAAGACTACACCCAAACCACAGCATAAGTGTGAATCCACTTCACTAGGCATACATGTTTCCTTTGCCACTGGATGTTCTTATTGGACAAGCGTGTCAAGCCTGTAGCTCCAATATGATGAGCATGATTAGATCTGATGAACATAGTCACCAGGGTATGGCCATACACTTTCTCAATCATCTCATAAGGGGGGCCCCTTTAGAACATCACACTCCTTCAACAAGGAGACGGCAATCCTATATCTATCACTAGTGCCCTAACCTGACTCATGATCATTATCCAAGATAGTCTATAATCATTATGTTTCAAATGATATCGAACTACCTCAAAACAATGACAATCATCATTTAGAAACACAAGTGATCTCAAGTCAGAGGACATGTGCCACTTGATGCAAACAAGGACTATTCACATTGTGACAAGCAATTGAATATCCTACTAGGGTCTGTCCAGTACATCCAATGTACCCATGAGTCTACATCTTATTCCATGCTCGAAGCATCCTATAAGATTAGAATACATATTAGTCTTAACCATATCAAGGCTGTCTCATGTTCACCAAGATATCTCGACTAAGGACTTTATAGCATGTCAGCCCAGCTGAACAGCTTTGAGACATTATTCAGAAGTACACTAATTGCAGCAGAGAAGGTAACAACCTGTATAATAACCATGCCTTTATAAACACAAGAGTTTATTACATGATACTGATACAATCCCAAGGCCTCAAACATTAGCCTTAAGGGCATACCCCAACACAGTGGTGTTCTAAGTAAGCTGTGAGATAACCCCACACTCCTTGGGATAGTCATCAAATTCTCTACTAATCACCTTGATCCAATCAAAGTGCTTTGATAGATCCTCCAATTTGACTCAATATTTCATCTGTGAACTTCTTGGATTTCTCCAAAGTTCTTAGGTTGGATAAGGCATATCCACACCTGATGAAGTATATAACACCTCTTCGTACTTGTTTATATGGGTCCACACACATTGCTGTGTAATAGATCCAACAAGCCAATAGTCCTTCCACCCTTTATGGTGAAGGCAGCATTTGTCATATTGTTCCTTTGAACTAGGCTCACATGTATCATAATCCTGAAAGGATAATGATCCCAATAGTCCATGGACCTTTGGATGTGACCATTGTTCTATGGTTCAAGAGACAATGTTATAAGAGGGTGTTTATTGAATTATTGGATCTGATCTTGTGTTACATATAGAACCACAAACTATTATCAACTGTATCACTTCAATAGAACATCTCAGATGAAAGAAAAATATTATTTATTATTTCAAACTGAAATCCTTTCCAAAAGGAATGATGTTATAAAACATAAGCTGATACATAATAGCAAAGTTCTAGATAAAGTCTTCAAGGCAGTGAGATAATATCAGCAGCATCCAATGCTCCGTCCCTGACCCGAGGGTCGATCCCATCAAGCCTCTTCGTCCTACTTCCTTTGAGCTCCCGCACATGTAAAACATATGTGAGCCTCACATACGGTACCCAGTACCCATGAATAAGAAGTAGACAAAAGACCTCGGTAACACAATACCTGAAGTGGATGGATTACATCCCTTCTTCTTTGCCATGCACTTCTTGGCCATTAATCCTCTTCGAAATACCCATGCATTCCCAGTGTTCCGAAGTATTAGCTTCGAAGATACAGAATCATGGTCATTCTCAGATTTAGGCATACACTCTGAAGATCCAACAGAACTCTCCTAATCATTGTCTATAGAGCACGGCGTGAAGAGACCTTTGAGATGTATGATAAGATCATAAATCTCCATCTCATCACATTCAACCTTGACCTCTGGGGTCATGCACTCTAAGACAAGAGCAGTGTACTGTTTGTTATCTTCACAATGTTCAAGATAGACATTCCACTCCCACTCATTAGTGAAATACACACTGGGATGGGATGGAGGTCTTTCAAGAAGATGCACCTTATTGTCTTGTTCCAGTATCTTGGACAAAATCTTGAACCAACTTGTCCAGTTTGTCCCATCCAACTTATTTTTATAAAGTTTCAATCTTAGATCAGGAGATGCCATCTACAATAAGCAAATAAGTAAAATAAGTACTATGATAAAGCATTTAATAAGGACTTTAAATTTAAATGCTATGCTCCCACTACTTCCAAAACAAGTTGAGAACTCTCAAACTCAACATGGAAATAAGTGAGTAGGATCCTAATTTCACATGACGTCTCCGCGACTCACGAGGGTGAGTTGGGATGCACAGAGAGTCTCGTGTTTCCTTAGGTAGGCATGCCAGCCAATTGTGCCGTGCACAACTCCTCTTAGTTAAGACAGACTAGGCGCCCTATGTCCAGCGAGGGCTGGATACAACACAGAACCCTATCCTCTTAACAGCTGCCTCTAGTGATTCATCATGTCAGTGACATATGAAAACTAGTCAAGTCTGGTCCTAACCGTTATGCCCAGGGCCAACGAATTTCCTTGCGAAGGCACGCCCAGGTTAAAACTGGATTGGGGAAATCATTGTCACCACACACCTTCTAAAGATAAGTGGGTGTGTCCCACGAGGGTGGGAGACAGTTCACAACACCACCGATTGATAGTTTGATGAGGGCTACGCGTTAGAAGGCTATTGACTTGATATTTCAATGAGAGTTTTTCATGTTTATTTTATTCTTTTCTAGCATGTAGTTTTCCTATGGTTATGGCAGCAAAGGAAAAAACATCACAGGCATGCTACGGACAAAATAATAAACCATCACAGGCATGCTAGTTTGGTCGATATGGTCATAGCCCTTTTCATACACATAACTTGTCACGAGCCATGTGACATGTTATCGTGCATCCAAGGGTTGCGAGTCCCTAAAGCAGATCAGCCCATGCCAGAAGCCGAAAGCAAGTGTCCTTTCTTCAGCCCCAAGTCCATCACCACGCTTCCAAGCTGGCGCCACTTCTGACTCCGATTGAAGAAGACTCCTTGTTGTCAAGATGAAGCCTTAACCTATCATGTAATTCTACATCTATTCTAAACAAGATGAAAAATTCTTTACAACAAGATAGGGAGAGAACCACACGCACGTGGAAAGAGTTTTTTACAAGCATTCATCACAAGTGGAAACATGCTTCCACATCACAACACAGGAGGGCACTCGCTATGACCATATCAACCCAATCAAGTGGCGCATGTAAAATTTGAAAATCCGGAAAAATCAAAATTTTAGCACCTTATGCGCCAACATCATCCAAAGCACTCTCTTAACCAAATTTATGCCATATTTAGATCATGTTCCATGATGATTTCAAAGACCCTATCGGCTGGCAGTTTTGTCAGATCAAGAGACCCGGCCAGTCCGAAGACACAATGCCCGTCCTACTTGACAAAACCACGTGCGCCTTTGGTCTTAAATCAATCACAAACAAAATCCAAGTTTGGGCCACAAAGATGAGAAGAGAGGTCTGGATGAAAAAGCTTTCTACGTGAAACGCGCATGGATAGATGAAAAATTTTCAAAAAATTTTCATACAAGCAAACATACACCTTGTGTTTCTCGCAAGTAGCTCTGATACCACTGTTAGGGAATACCGGGTGTAATTTAAAATTTTGCAGTCCCAGGACGCAGCGGAAGGATCATTACACCCGAAACATATTCCGGTCCCAAGGATCCATGCGAGAGAGAAGACACAAGGATGTGTTAGAGATGTACCTCTTTTGCTTGTCTAGTTGCCGAAGCCATGTTGAAGACGATCAAGTGCTCACCCTCTACAAGTATCCACGCGTCGACTCCTTGATCGTTGCTCCCTTCCACGCTTGGTGCTAGCCTCGGGAAGAGAATCAAGTCTTCACCTCACTTGCGCCACCTTCAAGAGAATTTGAGCCAAGGAGGGGATAGAGAAGATGCCGCCAAGGACTTCCCTCTTCTTCTTTGCTTGTGCCACCACCAAGGTGCGCCTATGGCCAAGGATCGATGAGGGCTTGTGGCAAGAAGACACCACCAAGCACAAAAATCCTTGCACCAAAGAAGAGAGGGAGAGGAAGAACTTTCGGCTCCAAGGAAGAAGGAGATTGCGCTCCTTGATGAAGAAGGAGAGCTCCAAGCTCTCAAGTTGTCGCCACCCTAAGCTTCAAATTCTCTCCAAGAGATGTCGCCACCAAGCCCTTCTCCAAGTTATGTCAAGAGGTGAAGAAGGAGAAGAAGGCTTGCGGCTTCAAGGAAGAAGAAGGGTTGCGCCACCTTCAAGTTGTCACCCTTTCCCCTTGCTCACGCCTCTCTATGTGTCTTCACGCCTCCAAGGAGTTAACCATTTTTAGAGGGGGCGACTAGGGTCTTATTTATAAGGGCAAGAGGCAGTTTAGGGAGGGCCAAGATCATGCCAAGTGGGTAGCTAGGATGAAGGAGGTTTGTGGCAAGGAAAGTCTCCAAGACTTTTCCATAAACCTCATTCAACCTATCCTTATTTGCCCTATAGCCATATTAGCCCAAGAGATGCCTTAAAAGCATGCATTCCATCCTAGGAAGAAGGGCTAGGCGCCCTTTACTTCCATAATGAAGCAAAGGCGCCTCCCTCACCCCATTATGCCCTTAGGCGCCAATGGGGTGAGATTTCTCCCCATTATGCCCTTTTAGCCTTTAATCTCTTCATGACAACTTATTATTGGGCCTCATTGGATAATGAGCTAGCCCAAACTTCATGGTATGGGTTGATTAAGCCATTGGATCCAATCCAATGCAACCCTAATCCAAATGTGACCAATCTAGGTCAATTTTGGGTCAACCTGCCAAAAATGAAGTTTGGCTCCAATAATTTTCTTCTGACTCATCAGGCCCATTGGCGCTGATGAAATCTTCCAAATGGATCCAAGTTATCCAATAACTTGATCCTAAGGCTTCTGATTAAAGCAACGTCAAGAGTCGATTGCGTGTGACCCCGTAGGATCCATATGACGATGGCAATGATGTAAACATCATAAGTAGTGAGAGGTATCTAGCAACACATCACTACTACCCATATCATAGGACTCAAGTCATTATGGCAACAACTCCTAACAAGCAACGAGGATTCCCATTGCATTATAGATCCCTTTGCCTAAACTGATATCCTGCCATTGGATTAGTCTCAAGTTTATCAATCCAATGCTTTGGTCATGACTCAACAAGTGTGGCCACACATTCCTATCATGCACCAATAAGGTGGGGCGCCCCGAGTGGATATCATGCTTCCAATAAGGAAGGGGCAAATCCTACTATTGGTCATCCATGTCTCTACGTGACTTATGACATGCCCAATGACAGTCGTTTTGGTCCCCAAATTACGGAGAGACGTAAGACTGTATCAAAGCATACCCATCATCAAATCTAGACATGAATACCTCAAGTCTAAGGATCAATGCAAACCTCTTGCATGTGAGATTGACTTGTTGACTAGACAAGTCAATCCTCACGGTGGATCACTCTAGTGCACCCAATGCACCTGTATGTCTGCGTCACTGTGCCCCGCACTTAACCAGCCCATACACCAGTCTCACATGTACCAAAGCTGTCCCATATCTGCTAAGGTACCTTGTCTGGGGATTTCTTATGAGAATGGATCCAATCCAAACTCCTGGGACATTATACATGCAACTCAATACATCAACGCAGGTAGAGAAGTCTGCATAATAACGACCATGCCTATACAAAGAGTAATAGTTCTATCAAAGTACATTCAAACAATGCCTATCCATGTCCATACATTGGTCTTCAGGGCATATACACCAACAATAAATACAATGCTCAGTCAAATAACAGAAGTCAAATGAATCCCACAAAAATCTTGATACAACGCACACACACAAAAGAAATCATAAAATTAGCTATGTGTGGTCACATCGGCATCAAGTCTATTAAATCCTGTGCATACATAAGACAATTGTGAGATCGCATTCATAAAATCGAATTATATTTGCAAAGAGTTTATAAATGACATGCTATACTCACAAAGTCAAATCAATCAGTCTCGGTGTGCTCGGAGTCCTCCTCGTCTCTAGCGTGTCTAGTCGATGATGATGCTAGGAGACGGCGCCGCAATAACTCCTCTATCGCGCGTAATGAGTCTAGTGCTCTCGACTGTCCCTGCTCCAGGCGCAATATGTCGTCTCGCATCCTCCACTGCTCAGCTCGCATCTGCTCTATGGAAGGATCTGTGCGTGCTGAAGAGGATGGTCCGATAGATGTGGATGGCTGATCAGTGGGTGATGGCTGAACTGGAGAAGTATGCTCTGTAGATCTGGGCGGTGATGGAGGTGAAGCTGCCTCTCTTGGACCTCCCCCAAGTGCGGGATTCATGATCCAGTTCTACTGAACACGAACCGTAGTACGGTTCATGTTCGGTAGCCTCATGGTAATATCTGAGCCTCTGAACATCAAATGATACGAGCTCCCAAGCCTCGTAATCATCCTAATAGCTACGCACGCATCCATATCGAGTCTAGGATTACCCTTCGCCTCGTTCAATCCCGAAGGGTCGATACCGAGGGCAAGGGCAATCGTGGTAACCATACCACCCATCACAAGAACTCCTCTCCGAGCTCTAGCAGCCTTCTGCATCTGCTTCATCATGTGAAATGTGGTGTTGACAGGGAATCCTCTAAGCATGGCCCATAAATAAAACAACTATGATGATCTGACCATCCCGTCGCTCTCTAGTCTCCCAAAAATTGTGTGCGCGAGTGCTCGATGTATATATCTGAAGACAGGGCTGGATAGATGTGTAGCTCTGGCGGTCCTAGGGTCAAATCTCCCCTCGCTAGATATCTCACGCCAAAACTCTCCCTCAGAAAACTCGCAAGGGCGGTGTCTAGTCACGTTCGCGGGGAATCCAAAAATATGACCAAGCTGGTCCAGCGTAAGTACATGCTTCCGGTTCCCCAACCGGAATGACATCCTCCCAGGATCCCTATCATCATGGATCTTCAACTCAACCTGAACAGAGCTGAAAACTCTAAAGTGAGCTGAACGTATGTGGGATGCCGCTGTTGATAAAAATCCTGCCACCCTATGTTCGTGAACATCCACTGGACATCGTCGAACAATCCTAGGGACTGCAGTGTCTGATCGTCCCAATATCTGGTGCTTAGCACCCCTCTCGTTGACATAGCACGATATCTCCGCTCCTGCTCTCTACTCCTATGTCTGATCCGGTGTGGATATGGAACGAGGGCAGCGGGTGATGATCGTGCGCGTCTCCTCTCCGGTATAGTGGTCTCTGGTGCAGCTGGAGAGTGGTCTGATGATGGCTCAGGGGACGGTAAGTGAATCTCTGGAGACTGTATCGGTCCTGCTGAAGTAGATATCGGCGGTACTGGCTCATGAGTGCATGGTATCTTTGATACTGGGGGTGGAACTGTCTCTGGAGTAGTGGAGGACTGACGAGCAACAGATGGTGGAGAGTGGAGCTCTAGTATGTCTACTGATATCCTTGGTAAGTCAGCAAATATCTCCGGTGATCTCTCCTGCTGATCTGGCACTGTAGGTATGCTAGCCTCAGGGGTCAACAGGTCTCCCTAGGCTAATGAGGGTGATGCAACCTCTGGCGTGTGGGCCGTATCATACGGAGTGTCCACCTCCATACTCGGGACATCAGTAGGACCAGCAGACTCTGGTATATCTGCGGAGGGTGCTGGCATAGCGGAACTCTCCATATCCAATGGTGTAGCGTCAATCTGCATACCCTCTGGCTGCTCTACCTCTGTCGCTGTAGGAGCTGACACTGGGGGTGCTGCTGAAATCTCTGCAGTCTCCACCAATGGCGATAAAGGTCTGGTGACTCTACTCCCTCGTGATGTCATGCCTCATGTGGTACGCTTCCTAGAGTACTGCCTAGCAATCCTCTGGTCACGGCTCTCCGACCTATCAGCAGGTCTCTCAGATAAAATCTCTAGCTCGGGGGAGCTGGCAGGCTCTGGCACTGCTGCCTGTGATGTACTGGCCACCGGAGATGTCCTCGGAGCCTCTGATGTCGGAGTCTGAGTCTCGGGCTCTGAGTCCGGATAAACGATACGCTCAAATCTCTCCGGGCAAACTCTGGGAACCATCCTATAGATGAAACAAGGCGCTGGTCCCGGATATTTGCTCTTTATCACTGCCCCACAGGGCCTAGTCCTCACAGATCTCCTCGGTGCCATAATAACAATCCAAACAACACAAAATATGCAAATCCAACTCAAAACCGTGATGCTACAGTAACTACAAGTCTCAACCGTAAAAGCACACATAGTAATCGATCCAAAAATCCAATCTAACAATTCCAAATCGATGCAAGACGTATGTAAACTAAGTGTGGATGATGAATCGCAGGTCTGAGAAAGAGTAACTCACTGATCTACGCAGAAATCGGGCTTGAATCGGTTGAAGAATACGTCTCGGCGACTCAGCAGACGGACAGCACTTTTCCTCATTCTCTAGCGAAAAATCCGGCGAACGATCGTTGGAAAACACACGCCGGAAGTCGAAGAAGTTGGGCAGAAGGGTTTCGTCGATGCTCGTGAGAAGAATTGTCAAAAATCGGTGAATTACGAGCGTGGGCGTAAAATCCTAAGCCACCCGTAAGGTTTAAAGCGAACGAACTTACGGCCCGTAATGCCGTCACAGCTTTGCCCGTAAACACGTTCTGATGTACAGTGACCCGTAAAGCTCAGCTATGTTCGTAGTCACGGCTCTGCGATAATTACGGCTTCACCCGTAAATATCATGTTTTGACTTGGCTTCTTATCATAAAAATCCTGAAAAATTCCTGCACCTAGATCATTGATTTTGGACGAATTTTCATATATAATAGTTCATCAGACAACACCGATAAAGCTCAAAATAAATTCGAAGACCAAGAAACCGCCATTTAGGGTTTAGAAAATGTTTTTTTTTGAAATAGTAAAAGTCATGCTGAAACAAGTAAATGAATATTAAAAAGCCTCTAGGTTGCCTCCCAGGAAGCGCTTGTTTTCGGTCTTTAGCTTGACCAAAGTAATGTTTATGACTTTTCTGGTGGATAAGAAGCGCAGTGAATGATTGGCAATTGAAGTTCCTTACGCTCCTTCAATTCATTGCACAGATCTACTCTTAGACCTCTAGGAAATGCCCATGTCTCAGCCTCCTTCAATTTGTCTCCTGTGTAACTTTGCCAATTTCATGTGATACGTTTTTCAGCCTCTAAATCACCTCCTCTATCAAAATCATCCACCATTGTTTCTGGTAGTTGCTTGGAACCTGCAAAATCCATCATTTTAGTTCCTGATGAAAAATCAAAAATCAACTTGCTATCGTTTAAATTTAGAGTAAGCTTATCATGAAACATGTCAATTATGGCTCATGTACTTGACAAAAATGGTCTTCCTAGAATAACTGGAAACTTAACATTGTCCTTCATTTTAACAACCATAAAATCAGTAACGATAGAAAATTTATCAATTTTAACTGTTACATTATCTAATATTCCAATTGGTTGTTGATCGAAGCCATTAGCAAATTGAACACAAGTCTCGGTAGGCCTAAGTTTTCCATCATCTATCTCGTCAAGTAAATGTGAAGGTATAAGGCTAACACTAGCTCCTATATCACATAAAGCATTTTCAATAGAGAATTTACCTACTTGGCATGGAATTGAAATATCACCAGGGTCTGTTACCTTTGTTACTTCAGTGTTTTTGATTACCTTGTTTTTCTTCGCTGGGGGCTTACCAATATTAGGTTCACTCTGATCTACCCTGAGTAACCTCTGGGGAAAAGGGATTGGAGGGATATATGCAGGTGGGCCTACATAATTCTCCTCTTTTACTTTCTCCTCATGGTCCTCTGCCTTCAAGAAGATGCTCGTGGATGAATCAACAAGTTCCTCGATGAGCTGACCAGGTGTCTCATCGTATTCAGTACTCATCATCGTAACTGCGTTGACGTGCTCCCTGGGGTTCATCTCTGGTTGTCCGGGTAGTCTCCCTGCGGGTCTGCTAGCAGTAGTGGCTTGCTGCGTAATCTGATTCTCTAACATCTTGTTGTGGGTAGTTAGGGCTTCAACACAAGATGTCAGTTGCTTGAGTTGGTCAATGAGGTCATCCATTTTCTTCTGTTGCTTCATCATCACTTCTAGCATGGTTTCGTAGTTCGGCTTTTGGGGTTGCCCATATTGTCTTGGCTGGAAACCTAGCGGTGCCCTATTGTTCTGCTGAGCAAACTGTGGAGGACCTTGCCCTGGATTGTTCTTGTAGGACAGGTTGGGGTGGTTCCTCCATCCTGGGTTGTATGTTGCAGAATAGGGATCATTCATAGGTCTCTGATTGTAACTCCCCAAGGCATTGATTTGTTCCTGAATTGATTCTTCCTGTGATGAGGCTAGAATTTGACAGTCAGACGAATTGTGCCCTGTTACACCACACACTTCACAAGAAACCGCATTAACTGCAACTGAGGGGAAAGAAATAGAGTCAAGCTTTTGAACCAGAGAGTCTACCTTAGCCGCTAGTGAGGTCAGGGAATCATTCTGATACTTACCAAACCCGGTGGAAGTGGTATTCCACTCACTCGACTAGTGGTTATGGTTCATGGCCATATCCTCAAGTAGAACGATCGCCTCTTCCACGCTCTTACTCATGATCGTCCCACCAGCTGCAGCGTCCACCATCGATCTGGTGTTATAGTCCAATCCGTTGTAGAAGATGTGGATTATAACCCAGTCTTGGAGCCCATGGTGTGGACACAAGCGCCGAAGTTCCTTGTAACGTTCCCAGGCGTCATACAGTGATTCTCCTTCTTGTTGTGCAAAAGCCGTAATTCTGTTGCGTAGCTGCACAGTCTTGCTTGGTGGGAAATATTTGTTTAGAAAGGCTTTGGAAAGCTCTTCCCACGTGGTGATAGATCCGGCTGGCATAGAATACAACCAAGCCCTGGCATGGTCCCTGAGAGAAAATGGAAATAATCTCAGTCTAATTGCGTCAGAAGAAACTCTGTTAACCTTAACAGTATCTCAATATTCAAGAAAAACAGCTAGATGAAGATTTGGGTCCTGATTCGGGGATTCCCCGAATTGATTTTGCTGAACCATCGTCATCAGCGCTGGCTTTAACGCGAAGTTATTTGCCTCCACATTCGGTCTAGCGATGCTTGAGCTGAACCCTTGTATGTTTGGTGCTGCGAAGTCCCTCAAAGACTGATTGTGGTTATTCTGCGCCATCTTTCCTTTATTAGAACTCTTTCTAGTCTCAAATTATAATTTCCTTCGAGAATTTCCTTCGAAGTCGGAAAGCACGTTCAATTTCTAGGTCTTCTGGAAATAAAACACCTGGAGAGTTTCTGGGCATACAGCGTGTAAGTCACCAACAAAACAGAAAGCAGTAAATACTAATATAAAGCAAAAACAAAAGAAAAATGCCTAATCTCCTAACTTATAAATCAATCAACATTAACTATCCGTAGTCCCTGGCAACGGCGCCAAAAACTTGATATCCTCTGCAAGTGCACGGATTTTATCGAAGTAATAAAAGTTATCGATCCCACGAGGACTACGTAGCTAAGTGCCGACTTCCAGATATGTTTGAATTTAGGCAAACTGAATTAAAGGATTTTTCTAGACTTCTATGAACTAACGATTTTGGAAACAGCTTTAAAGAGGCCTTGATTTCTAAAGAGTCGGGATATCATGGGTTCACCACAGAGACAATTATGAGCATTTAAAAAGAATAACTATTTCGCAAGAAATATCAATCATGAAAGGGACTCCTCCTAAGGTACATACTACCTCCTCCCGGAGCGTAGCATGGTGCTTAACTAAATTAACTCCCTACTCTCGTGACAGTTAATCTAATTAAACCCTTTAAGCTCTATGAAGAGTTGGTTAAACCCTTCAGACGAATTCAAACTACTCTCGTGATTGAATTCGCAGGTTTAATTGAAATAGATCGGGCGTTGCGATTCACCTCCCGGTCCTTCTCGCAACGCCTAAGAAGCAAATTTACTTGGCCAGGGTAAATCACGAATTAAGGGCAATGACAACTAAATCATGAAGATAATTCTATTGAAATAGTAAGAATATAGGTTAACTCATAAAAGTCAATGGGTTACACCCAATCATCTCAACAAAAAGTATCCACTCACTCATAATTATAATGGAATACATGATGTTTGATATGAACGAGTAAGAAACCATGAAAAATCACAAGAAATCTCTAAAGAAACTTTAGAATCGCCTTCTCCTTGATCCGTAGATGAGGATTGGTCGATCAATCGTCGTTTCTGGAGAGAACCTCGCCGAAATCTGATCGAAAATCAAGTTGTCGCCTTTATCGCCGCCGCCGCTCTCCATTGTCTGGAAAAAAAGTCTCCCAAACCTGATCAAAATTTGATCTTTTATACTTGGACTGGTTTAGAACTTATCAAGGAACGGTTCTGTGAAGGTTGGCTTAAATCCAATTTGAATCGAGTGAGAAACGAGTGAAAAACTCGTCGGGCGGATGTTTTCACAATTCGTAACCTGTTCACGGCCACGACCGTAATTCCCTCTATGTGTACAACGCTTCAGTCACAGAGAGATTCACGGCTCGTGATGGATTCACGGCTGAAGCCGTAAATGTCTCTGTGTATAATGTCTTCGGTCACAGCGAGTTTCACGGTCCGTGATGGAATCACGGCTTCACTCGTGAAAGTCTCTGGTCACTTCCGACACTTAGCCCTTTTTCCTCATCCGCTCGTCGTTGCTTTTATGGCTGCGGCCATAATTACGGCCAAAGCCGTCATTCTCTTGTCTTTCACCGTTTTCGCCCCAGATTTGACGTTTAGGCTCGTGATTTCCTCGAGAATCGTGTTATAACTTCAAAACTTGCAAAATCTACCATTTTTGTGCCTTTTTACCTATATTTTCATAAAAACTAAGAAAAGTGAAGATTCTGTGCAAAGTGAAGTAAAAACGCTAAAATAGCACAAAATCATGGAAATATGCCCAAAATATGATGTAAAATATAGGCAAAAACATGGTGTAAATGCAACGCATCATTTACTCCCCCATGTCCCATAAGATGTCTAAGCTAGCATGGTGGAAGAATTATAATAATCCATGGTTCAAATTGATCAAAAATCAAAAAGAAAGAAGAAATTACTAAACACACCACGGATGTAATGGAAAGTACAACCGTAATTTGCTCGATGAATAGTGCAAGCGACGATTTCTTTGTTGATTTCTCCTCTGATCAATCTCCTTCACTCTGAAACTTCTGAGGTATGTTCTCCTCCTCCAGGTGAAGCTTCCCCTCAAGTATCACGGCCAGAGATGCACTGTACACTTCGCGGCGGTGAATCCTACGGCGATGGCAAAAATCTTGATTTCTCTCTAGAACTTAGATAAAAATTAGGGCTTTTCATCCGTGTCTCTCCTTCTCGATCTGACGAGTATTTCCCTTTTTACGGATATACAATTGATGGCTTGGATCATTCGCAATTATCCGCGCAAGAATCGGACTTCAAACAGTCCATGAAAATCTCAAGTCCAGTTATAATTACGGTTGTGTAATTTGTTACGGCAGTGCTGCAATAACTGCAGAAGTTCCTGGTCCAAAAATCATTCAGAATTACGGCACCATAATATTAATTATGGCAGTGCTGTAATTCCTACAAATCTCTCGGGTGAAAAATCTCTTAAAATTACGGCCTATGATATTGTTTACGGTAGTGCCGTAATTGTTGCAAATCTTTCTATATGAAATTGAATCCAAATTACGGCCTGTGATATCCATTACGGCAGTGCCGTAATTCTTGCAAAACCTTTTGTACAAAAATCGACCAAATTATGGCCGAACAATCAGATTACGTTGGTGTCATGGTTTCTTCTATAGGTTCAGTAAAACCACTGTATCGTAATATAGATTACACCCTTGCCATAATTTGGTTTAAAGCTCCAATTTGCATAAAATTTGACATGTGATCTTCTCTTGATGGTGGGAATTCATCTGTGCATTTAAATTTGCTTAAAAACGCCTAAAAATTATGCCTTTTTACTTGAAAATAATCAAAAAGCAAAAAAGGTGTAGATTCCGTAATATTTAATAAATAAGGCATAAAAATGAGCAAAAGAGCATAAATATGATACAAAAATACCCATCAAATGGCATAAAATTTACTATAAATTTTGGTGTCATCAAATACATAAGGCTCAAACTTTGCTTGTCCTCAAGCAAAATCAAAAATTGATCAATGGAAAAGACTTTCTTATGAAGAATAAATTTCTAAAATATAATCACCAATGAAAAATTTCACCAATTGTTTCATAAAATTTTAAATAGGCATACCATCCTTTGAATTCAATTCTTAATGTCCATAACTTAATCAAATAAAACTTCGCAACTTGTACAATAAATAGAATTTCAATCTCAAGATTTCATTCAGTTTCAGTTTAAACCTATGATACTTTTATTTTGAAGAATAGGATTTCCAAGATCTTTTTCCACTCATAATTTTTTAGTTCCTCTCTTTTTTGCATCGTTCACATTCTCAAATTCGATTACTATTGTAGTCCACAAGTCCACGGATACTCGAAGTAAAATTTAAGATATCAAACCACAGAGACCTACGTGTTAAGTACCAAATAGTTATTTTCTTACTAGCTAAGCAAATCGAATATGATGAAAGTTAACGATAGGAAAGTGCACGAAATATCTAAGAGAGAAACTGGGACTAGGGTTTCATCCACCTTAATTTTCATGAGATATAAATATGTGTTCGTCAGTCTAATCTTATTATAATAAAGACATAATTTACTTCATAAAGAAATCATCTTGATCTTGCGTAGACAATTTACAAAGAACTAATCCTCAATCTCGTTCAAGATTTATTCAATGTTAAATAAAAGTAAATCATTAACAAATAACTCAAGGATCACTCTCGTGCATTGATGACACCGAAATTTATAGTAAATTTCATGCCATTTTATATATCTTTTCGTGTCATATTTATGGACTTTTGTTTGTTTTTAAGCATTATTTGTTAAATATTATGGAATCTACACAATTTCTTGTTTTTCATGAATTTTAGATTAAAAGTGCCATATTTTGATGGATTTTGGAAGATCTGAGCGCACTAATGGATTCCAGACGTCGAAACGAAGCCGCCCGCCAATTTTCATGCAAATCGGCGCAAGTTTGAAATATACACCCCGGGTGTAATGGATATTACGGGTGTAATTTTCTGCCCAAAATATGGAACTACCATAAGAAATAAGACGGGCCATAATTTAGAGCAATTTTTGACCAGAAAGTTCAGTTGAAAATACGGCACTGCCGTTTTCTAAATACGGTACCGTAATTACACTCAAAAACGCGATTTTTACAGGTCCGATTCTTGTGCGGGCCATAAATCTTGATCTAGAGCTCCAAATTGAGATCCGAAAGTTGCTGTGGACTCATCTTTAAGAGGGAAAGACACACGAATTGAAAAGGGGAATGTTTATCTAGTATTGAGAGAGAAATTGACAGAGAGGTGGTTAGGGTTTGGCCTCACGCTAAGAGGCGAAGAGGGCACCTCTCGCCATGATTTTCACTCAGAAGCTTTTCCTGGAGGAGAGGAGGACGCACCAGATGTTTCAGAGCAAAAGGAGTTCGATTGGAGGAGGAATCAAGGAAAGAACGCCGCTGGCACTGTTCATATGCGTGATTACTGCTGTAATTTCTATTACAACCTCATTGTAAAGTTTATTTCTTCCTTCTCTTCAATTTCTGATACTTTGAAACTATGGTTGATGGTATAACTCTCTCCATGCTTGCTTAGACATATTGTGGGACATGGGGTGTAATCCCCTTGATTTTTAATGATTAGATAATCTTTTCTTTCGTCATGATAATTCTACTTTGATAATTTTACCTATGCAATTATTGTTCTAAGTTTCTCCTTAGTTTACTTTTTGTCTTCATGAATAGAGTTCTTGTATTAAGGACCGAAAGGTGACATGCTTGAGAACTGGAACCCTAAAATTGATTAATAGGAACTCACCGTAAGAAATTAGGTTAAGTTCTTATTTCTTTATTTTAGATGACTAATTGCCTTGATGATGATTATGAACCTAGGATTAAGTTAGTGTGTTAAACGTGGAGATCTTGCACGAAAGTGAGGATCGGAACGTTGGAGAACCATAGGTAGAACTTGTGTTGAGTCTCGGATGCACGAAAGTGATCCTTGAGATTCTGCTTGAGACAATCAACCTAGAATTCGGATGCACGAAAGTGATCTTGAGTTCTTTGATTGATGATTTACTTATCATCTGTTGGAACCCCTTTCTAGAGGGGGGCGAAAACCAGCATGGCGCATATTCAGATTTCAAGCAGCGGATAGGGTCTCTAAGAATCGCATGCACCTTATATAATCAACTTAAAGAAAACCCGAATGCATAAGAGGTGATTCGATCCATACCATTGCCATTTCTTGATGGCGGCTTGGAAGCAAAGATCAAACGAGATCTTCTCCTTGTCGTCACACACAAGATGATGTCGCTATCTCTCTTGGTGCTCCTTGTGCTAGCAAGGTTCCAAGAGGTCCTTTGACGAGTGAAGGGAAAATGAGATGTCAATCTTTCTTGGCCGAATCCTCCTCAAGCGTCAAGCGTCAAGCGTCAAGCGTCGCCACACTCACACAATAATCTCGAGAGGAATATGGGCGAGAGGAAAAATCAGTTGAAGTGGCGAAAATAGAGAAGACTCTATTCGGACGAGAGCACCCACCAAGTGGAGATCATGGTTACTAAAAATAGTAACCACTCCTCACCCCAACGTTCACGCCAAGTGAACTTGTCGCCAACTCCTCTCCCCTTGAACCATGCGCTCATCAAGTGAGCCGGTTCACTTTGGTTCGGTTTAAGAACCAATCAAGCCAATGATCTAGTCTAGATCTTAAATAAACCCTAAGGTTCCCGATCTAACCGTCGATCTCCTCGATGCCCCTGATCTGATCGATCTGGCATCTATTCTCTCGATCGAAGCTTACCGATCTTAAGCCCTAATCAATCAAACATGATCAGACCAGATCTCACTTACAATCAGAGACTAATTCCCTTTAAACTGAACCCAAACAATTCAGTCCACACGATCTGACTTAAGTAAGCCATATCATCAAATTGTGCGACCCTAAGGGTTTCCTTTAAATGTCGGTAACGATAATTCTCATTATCACGATCAGTGAGGGGTATCTAGCAACACATCACTATCTCCCGATATAAAGAAATGAGTCTTCCAAGACTACACCCAAAAACAGCACAAGTGTGAATCAAATCACAAAGCATACATATTTCCTTTGCCACTGGATGTTCTTATTGGACAAGCCTGTCAAGCTTGTAACTCCAATATGATGAGCATGATTAGAACAGATGAACACTGTCACCTGGGTATGGCCATACACTTTCTCAATCATCTCATCCAGGGGGCCCCTTTAGAACATCACACTCCTTAAACAAGGAGACGGCAATCCTATGTCTATCACTAGTGCTCTAACCTGACTCAAGCTCACCATCCAAGATAGTCTATAATCATTATGTTTCAAATGATATTGAACCATCTCAAAACAATGACAATCATCATTCAGAAAACACAAGTGATCTCAAGTCAGAGGAAATGTGCCACTTGTCTTAATCAAGGAATATTCACATTGTGACAAACAATTGAACATCCTAGTAGGGTCTGTCCAGTACATCCAATGTACCCATGAGTCTACATCTTATTCCATGCTCGAAGCATCCTATAAGATTAGAACACATATTAGTCTCAATCATATCAAGGCTGTCTCATGTTCACCAAGATATATCGACTAAGGACATAATAGCATGTCAGCCGAGCTGAACAGCTTTGAGACATTATTCAGAAGAACATATATTGCAGCAGACAATGTAGCTAACTGAATAACAACCATGCCTTTATAAACATAACAGTTTATTACATGATACAAATACATTCCCATAGGCCTCAAACATTAGCCTTAAGGGCATACCCCAACAATCTCCCACTTGCACTTAATCTAATGGTTGAGAAATCTCAAACCCATATTATTACAGTGCTTCTCATGCTTCTGCTGCGCCAGAGGCTTGGTAAGCGGGTCTGCCAGATTGTCATCTGTATGAACCTTGCAGATTTTGATCTCGCCACGATCTATGATCTCCCTGATCAAATGAAACCGTCTCAGTATGTGCTTGGACTTCTGGTGCGACCGTGGTTCCTTTGCTTGTGCGATTGCTCCAGTGTTATCACAGAAGATAACCAAAGGATCGACACTCGAAGGAACAACACCAAGTTCTCTCACGAACTTACGAATCCAGACTGCCTCCTTGGATGCTTCCGAGGCTGCAACATACTCGGCTTCTGTTGTGGAATCAGCAACAGTTGACTGTTTGAAACTCTTCCACACCACTGCACCTCCATTCAAGCTAAAAACATAGCCTGATTGCGATCGGAAATCATCCTGGTCCGACTGGAACGAAGCGTCAGTATATCCCTCTATACTGAGTTCTTCCTGACCACCATATATCAAGAACATATCTTTGGTCCTCCGCAGATATTTTAAAATGTTCTTGACTGCAATCCAGTGCGCCATACCTGGATTACTTTGGAAACGACTGGTTACGCTTAACCCGTAAGCGACGTCTGGGCGAGTACACAACATCGCATACATAATGGAACCAATAGCCGAAGCATAAGGCGTATTGTCCATTTCATCTTTCTCAGTCTGTGTTTGTGGACACTGACTCTTCGAAAGACTCAGACCATGTCTGACTGGAAGATATCCACGTTTAGAATTCTCTAAATGAAATCTCTCCAGGACCTTATCGATGTAAGTACTCTGGCACAGCCCGAGAAGCCTCTTAGATCTATCCCTGTAGATCTTCACACCTAACACATAGGCTGCTTCTCCTAGATCTTTCATCTGGAAACACTTCCTCAGCCATGCTTTAACAGCATGCATTTCAGGAATGTCATTTCCAATGATCAAGATGTCATCGACGTAGAGGACTAGGAAAGTAATCACGCTCCCACTAAACCTCTTATATACACACGGGTCATCCTCGTTCTTGATGAAACCAAATTCAGTGACTGATTCATCAAAACGAATATTCCAGCTTCTAGATGCTTGCTTAAGTCCATAAATGGACTTCTTTAACTTGCATATCTTATGACGATCTGATGGATTAGTGAAACCCTCAGGTTGTGTCATATACACATCCTCATCCAGATTTCCATTAAGGAAAGCTGTTTTCACATCCATCTGCCAAATCTCATAATCATAATATGCAGCTATCGCGAAAAGAATCCGAATAGACTTAAACATGGCTACAGGTGAGAAAGTTTCATCATAATCTATCCCGTAGATTTGTTTGAAACCTTTCGCAACTAGCCTGCCTTTATAGGTAACCACGTTACCATCCATGTCAATCTTCTTCTTGAAGATCCATTTACAGCCTATAGGGATAACTCCCGAAGGCGGATCAACCAAATCCCAGACTTGGTTATCTGACATGGAGTCCATCTCGGCGCGCATAGCCTCAAGCCATCTCGCTGACTCCGGTCCACTGACCGCATCCGCATAAGTGAGGGGTTCATCATTGTCAATGATGTAGACTCCGTCATAGCGCTCAGGCTGTCGACGGATCCTACCCGATCTTCGCGGTTCCCGTGATATTTGAGCCTCAGGTTGTTCAATAACCTGTTCTACCGGCTCAGGCTCATCCAACTGTGCTTGACTACTTTGTCCTTCGACTGGATTCTCATCCAGCTTTATTTCTCTCCCACTGGCCTCTTGCAGAAGAAACTCCTTCTCAAGAAATATGGCCGTCCGAGCAACAAAAACCTTGTTCTCTTTGGGATCGTAGAAATAATAACCCTTAGTTTCCTTAGGGTAACCGACAAAGATACATTTGTCAGATCTGCTCTCTAGTTTCCCAGAGGCGAGCTTTTTGACATAAGCCTCGCAGCCCCAGATCCTGATAAATGTCAAGCTTGGCTGTTTCCCATACCATAACTCATATGGAGTTTTAGAAACTGCTTTGGATGGCACTCGGTTTAGTACCTTTGCAGCTGTTTCCAGCGCAAAACCCCAAAAGGAGTATGGAAGAGTAGCCTAACTCATCATAGAACGAACCATATCAAGTAGCGTTCTATTTCTCCTCTCGGACACACCATTCCATTGCGGTGTTCCTGGCGGAGTGAGCTGTGAGATAATCCCACACTCCTTTAGATAGTCAGTAAACGTATGACTTAGGTATTCACCACCTCGATCTGAGCGAAGTGCCTTGATATTTCGGCCTAGCTGATTTTGTACTTCATTCTTGAACTCTTTGAACTTGTCAAAAGATTCACTTTTATGTCTCATCAGATAGACATACCCGTATCTACTGAAATCATCAGTAAAGGTAATGAAGTACTGATAGCCACCTCTGGCATGTTTACTAAATGGCCCACACACATCACTGTGTATAAGGTCAAGTAAACCTGAAGCCCTTTGACCTTTGTGAGGAAAAGGTGACTTCGTCATTTTACCCATCAAACAAGCTTTGCATGTATCAATCTCCTTATAGGAGAATGATCCCAGCAGTCCATGATCATGCAACCGCTTAATGCGTTTCTCGTTTATATGGCCTAAACGACTATGCCACAGCAAGGTGCTGTCATCAGCATACTTGGCTTTCTTAATATCAACATTTTGTATAGAACTTTCCATGTCCAACATGAATAACCCATTGTTAATTGAACCAGTTGCATAAACAATATTATCATAAGACAAAATACACTTTGAAATATTGCATTCAAAGGAAAACCCCTTCCTGACAAGAGCAGGAATGGAGATAATATTTTTAGTTATACTGGGAACAAAATAACAATTGTCTAGTTCCAATACAATGCCAGATGGTAAAGGAATGAAGTAGTCTCCTACAGCAACAGCAGCAACCCGTGCCCCGTT
The DNA here is from genome assembly GCA_027563935.2 of Costus lasius. Lineage (NCBI taxonomy): Eukaryota > Viridiplantae > Streptophyta > Magnoliopsida > Zingiberales > Costaceae > Costus > Costus lasius. The sequence continues at coordinate 75,336,507 of CM050449.1, forward strand.
TCCAACTCGTAGGTCCACCTCATGCTGTCCCACCTGCCTTCTTCTCTTGAGTTCCTGTACATTTGAACAAATGTGAACTCCACATGCAGTGTCCAACACCCATGATATAGAAGAAGAAAACATGACCTTAGTCACGAATATACCTGAGCCAGAAGCGAAGCTTCCCCTCTTATCTCCTTGGAGCGCTTTGCAGTCCTTTTTCCAGTGACCCAGCTGGCCACAGTGGAAACACCTGTATTCCTTGGACCGCTTGACCTTTTGCTTCAGAGCCTTGCTGTAGTTCTTGACTGGGGCCTTGCCCTTCTTCCCCTTCTTCTTGTTCCTGGAAGGAACCATTAAGACAGAGGTTGAAGGCTTACCCTTCAGAGTTTCCTCAGTGGTCAAGAGCATATTCAGCAGCTCTGCCGGAGTACAATCGATTTTGTTCATATTAAAATTAATAATGAACGCGTCGAATGAAGGCGGGAGAGACTGCAGAATAATGTCCACAGCAAGCTCCTGGTTAATGGTATGCCCCAGTTTCTCTAGAGCCTCCTTGTGCCCAATCATCTTGAGCACGTGAGCTCCCACTGGGCTCCCTTCAGCCAGTTTGCTCTGAAAGAAGAGCTTTGTTAGATTATAGCGTTCTGTCCTCGCCTGTGCAGCATACAACATCTTGAGGTTTGTAATCATGTCTATAGCCGACATGTCCTCATGCTGACGCTGCAGCGGTGGCGTCATAGACGCTAGCATCAGGCAAGCGACATCAATGCTATCATTGACGTGCTTTTCATAGGCTTCCCGAACCGCCCTTGCGGCGTTCGGAGCGGGCTGCGGCGGTATCGCCGTCTCGAGGACATACAGTTTCCTCTCTGCCTTAAGAATGATCTTAAGGTGTCCAAACCAGTCAGAGAAGTTCGGCCCAGCAAACTTCTCCCTTTCCAGTAGGGATCGCACATTGAAGTTCATGGTGTTCGTTGCTGCAGGTATCTACAACAATGCAAGAACAGCAAGGTCAGTATCAATGTATAAGAATCGATCAGGACTTAAGAAAGATTCTTTTTCTCACTATTTTATCTGGCTGAAAAATCCAGCAAAACAGCCCGAAAGAGTAGCACTCTTTTAGTGAGATGGGATCCAGATTTCATACTTGGTCTCCGCGTCCCGCTCAGGCGAGATAAGATGCACAGAGAGTACAAGCACTAGTTTCTGGTAGGCATCCCAGCCAATCGCCAACCCGTGCGATTCCCCTTCATCTGGGCAATCCAGCAGACTGTGCCAACTGAGTTGGTACAACACAGTCTCTGATCCCACAGATGGCTGCCTCCATGTGCTACCATATGCGCCACATATGTAGCCTACACGGTCAAGCTGACCCGACCTACTCCCTGGACCACCACGTGCTATGCTGAGCAACGAGAAGGGATAAATCCCTACTCTGTAACACGCAGGTGTAATCCCGCACCGTCTGAAGATAGATGGACGTGCCCACTGAGTGGGTACAACACGGCTCCAACGATAATCAGAACAGTGAGGTTTCGCGTCAGAAGGCTTACGAGCTTGATATTTTAGCGTTGGATTTTAACGGTCTTTTATCTTCTTCACTATCATGCAATTCCTATGGTGATAGCAGAAGATAAACTTAAACATGCAATTCTAATATTATACAATAAAAGAAAGCATGTATCTTATGTGGTAAAAGCCCATAGCCCTAGAAGACCTTAACCTAACTTAAGTCTTCATTTGCTCTTCATGGGTCTTTTGCTGCTCATCTGGCCCAAACCTGGGCCCAAGCGCCATCTGCAGCACAGGTGCGCCCACCAGGAATATGCGCCAGGTCCTAGGGTCGAACCCTAGACCTCCCACCTGGTCCAGCCACTTGCTGCATGCGCCTCTGCCAAGTGTGCACTGTGCTCTTGTCAAATTAAATTACAAATTTAACTATCTAGACAAGAGTGACACGCAGGTCACTTACATTTTATAAATTAAAACAATGTGATGCGCAGATCACAATAATTAATTTACAATTTTTAAATCCAGGCACGCAGGCCCCAGCACAGCACAGATTTAACATGGGCAGCCCACATAAGACTAAATAGACAAACACATGCATCCAATCAGCAATCAAGTGATCCATCATAAAAATTAAAATTTTCGAAAACCCCTTGGGATCAATTTTAATTTTTCCTTATTTGCCCTACAACCTTACAACGATCCATTACTAGGGATCCACTCATCCAACCTAGTCAGATCCACTGCCCTTGCATGCACCAAGTCCTAACTGACTTGAGTCGACCATAAGGTCAACCATGCATGCGTCAGGGCTGAACGACCACACTGAGGTCTGGCAAGCGGGCGTGACCCCGGGCCTAACTCAGGTGCATTCATTAATCGTCTCAATCAGACTTCGCTACACACCTGTCTGCAGTCGACCTATAGCCACCATAGGCTTGCGCCAAGGTGCTATCTGGTCGACCCATTCAGGCTGTCAGATAGTCTGATCAGACTGTTGGATCTAAACTAGGGGTGACTTCAACCCTAATAACCCGTTTAAGGGTTTATAGTAGAGCCTTAGATCTAGAGTGAGTCGCGCATGTTAATTAGGGTTTTTAAGAAAAAACACTAAGCATGCGCCAAGAACAACATGCGCCAATGATAACATACTTCAAGTTTCGCATGTACAAAAACTTAAAGAAAAAACGCATGTTAACTAGATCTAAGCTTGTACACGCAAACATGGATCACATAAGCTTAAGCAATCATACAAAGATGCATAGAAAACTGCTCTGATACCAGTTGTTGGAACCCCTTTCTAGAGGGGGGCGAAACCCAGCATGGCGCATATTCAGATTTCAAGCAGCGGATAGGGTCTCTAAGAATCGCATGCACCTTATATAATCAACTTAAAGAAAACCCGAATGCATAAGAGGTGATTCGATCCATACCATTGCCATTTCTTGATGGCGGCTTGGAAGCAAAGATCAAACGAGATCTTCTCCTTGTCGTCACACACAAGATGATGTCGCTATCTCTCTTGGTGCTCCTTGTGCTAGCAAGGTTCCAAGAGGTCCTTTGACGAGTGAAGGGAAAATGAGATGTCAATCTTTCTTGGCCGAATCCTCCTCAAGCGTCAAGCGTCAAGCGTCAAGCGTCGCCACACTCACACAATAATCTCGAGAGGAATATGGGCGAGAGGAAAAATCAGTTGAAGTGGCGAAAATAGAGAAGACTCTATTCGGACGAGAGCACCCACCAAGTGGAGATCATGGTTACTAAAAATAGTAACCACTCCTCACCCCAACGTTCACGCCAAGTGAACTTGTCGCCAACTCCTCTCCCCTTGAACCATGCGCTCATCAAGTGAGCCGGTTCACTTTGGTTCGGTTTAAGAACCAATCAAGCCAATGATCTAGTCTAGATCTTAAATAAACCCTAAGGTTCCCGATCTAACCGTCGATCTCCTCGATGCCCCTGATCTGACCGATCTGGCATCTATTCTCTCGATCGAAGCTTACCGATCTTAAGCCCTAATCAATCAAACATGATCAGACCAGATCTCACTTACAATCAGAGACTAATTCCCTTTAAACTGAACCCAAACAATTCAGTCCACACGATCTGACTTAAGTAAGCCATATCATCAAATTGTGCGACCCTAAGGGTTTCCTTTAAATGTCGGTAACGATAATTCTCATTATCACGATCAGTGAGGGGTATCTAGCAACACATCACTATCTCCCGATATAAAGAAATGAGTCTTCCAAGACTACACCCAAAAACAGCACAAGTGTGAATCAAATCACAAAGCATACATATTTCCTTTGCCACTGGATGTTCTTATTGGACAAGCCTGTCAAGCTTGTAACTCCAATATGATGAGCATGATTAGAACAGATGAACACTGTCACCTGGGTATGGCCATACACTTTCTCAATCATCTCATCCAGGGGGCCCCTTTAGAACATCACACTCCTTAAACAAGGAGACGGCAATCCTATGTCTATCACTAGTGCTCTAACCTGACTCAAGCTCACCATCCAAGATAGTCTATAATCATTATGTTTCAAATGATATTGAACCATCTCAAAACAATGACAATCATCATTCAGAAAACACAAGTGATCTCAAGTCAGAGGAAATGTGCCACTTGTCTTAATCAAGGAATATTCACATTGTGACAAACAATTGAACATCCTAGTAGGGTCTGTCCAGTACATCCAATGTACCCATGAGTCTACATCTTATTCCATGCTCGAAGCATCCTATAAGATTAGAACACATATTAGTCTCAATCATATCAAGGCTGTCTCATGTTCACCAAGATATATCGACTAAGGACATAATAGCATGTCAGCCGAGCTGAACAGCTTTGAGACATTATTCAGAAGAACATATATTGCAGCAGACAATGTAGCTAACTGAATAACAACCATGCCTTTATAAACATAACAGTTTATTACATGATACAAATACATTCCCATAGGCCTCAAACATTAGCCTTAAGGGCATACCCCAACATCATCAGCTTGGGATAAATCTTGCACGAAAGTGAGGATTTGTCTCTGCATGGTTGTCTGCACGAAAGTGAGATAATCCCCTTATGAAGTAAATTAAGTCTTTATCAAATTAGAATTTGATTGATGAACATCCTTATAAATCTAGTCATGAAAATCAAGGTCGATGAAACCCTAGTCCCAATTTATCACTCTGATTATCTTTCGTGTTCTCTCTATATCGTTCACTTGCATCATATTTGGTTTACTTAGCTAGCGAGAATACAACTATTCGATACTTAACAATAAGGTCTCTGTGGTTCGATATCTTTCTTTATTACTTCGATAATTTCGTGCACTTGCGGAAACCTATCAAGTTTTTGGCGCCGTTGCCGGGGACCTTAGTTTTGTTAATATCAAAATAGTTGTTAGTATTGCTAGACTAAGTTTTATTTGTTTTAGATTTAACTTTATTTTTTTCTTTTTATAGGTTTTGGATTTTCACAGTTGTGACAGAACTGAGAATTTATGAAATTTGTGAATTTACTTGTGTTTTAGATTTTCTATTTTTGTTAGATATTCTGAAATTTTTTTTTATTGATTGGTGTTGGATTATCTCTCTGTTTTTGATAGATTTGATAAATATGTCTTTTCATCACAGTTCATGGGCTTCTGAAAGAGGTAGGGTATACATGCCACAAGGTGAGCATAAGGATTATTCACAGATGACTCTTGCAGAAATAGCGAAATTACACTCTTATTTTGTTACATGTAATATTTTTAAGTCTTCTGATCATTATACTTCTGATTGCAAATTTTTAATGCCTAAAAATTTTAATTCTTCATGTTACCTAGATGATCATTATGATTCTAGTTGGAAAAATCAAACTTCTTTTTATGATGATTGCTCTGATCATGTTTCTGTGCCATGCTTTGAGGATACTGAAAAATCTAGCTTAGAGACTATGTTAGAAAGATTGATAGCTGATGAAGAAAAATTTATTGCTAATCAAAACCAAATTTTGGGCAATCAAAGTAAGCAAATTGAGGATCGTAAGGGTTCAGTTAATCAAATTTCTTTTCAAGAAGAATCTTTAACTGCTAATACTGAATTGCTAGAAACCCAGATTGCACAACAAGCTTGTTTATTTGAGTTTGATACTGAAGAAATTGATTTAGAAAATTCCCCCTGTGATCATGATTGTTTTGAAATTGAGCCTTATGTGAATATTAATGAGTCTCCTTTAGATTTTGATTGTTGTGAAATTGATTCATCTGATAATTTATTTGAGGAAAAGGTTGAGAAAATTTGAAATTGAAAAACCTTCTTTTGATGATAATTCTGATTTTGATGAAAACTTATTTATGGTTAAATCTGATGAGCATGATGAAGGTTCAAAAATTATAGACATTAATGAAACCCATGGTGGTTTTGGTGATATTATTGAAATTAATGATAAATCTTTTGTGGTTAACTCTGATTCTATTAATTCTTTTGTTAACATTGATAAATCTCATTATGATTTTTCATATGATTCTGGTTTTGACTCTTCTGATGAAGAATTATTTGTGGGGAGACATGAGGAAATTAATTTTGTAGAGTCTCATCTTGATTTTGATGATGATTTTGAAATTAATAAATTATTTGATGAAGTGCATGAGGAAATTGATAAAGATTTGAATGTTACAAACACTGATGAATCTCACTCTGATGTTTTGCTCGTATCTTTTGTTGAATCTTATGATGAATTTGAAAAATTATGCTTTATTGAGGAATCTAATGAAAGACATAAAACTTATTATCCAATGCTTGATTATTTTGATGGAAGTCCTACTTTTATTGCAATTGAAAAGATAAAGTTGAAGAAAGGACTTATGATTTTGCTTACTAACAATCATAGGAAGATCATTGAAAATTTTGATTTTAATTTCTGCATAATTATGAAAGCCACATCAATTGTGATTTATATGAAATTCTAGATATTTAGATTTGTGGCTAAGCTTTTTGGACAAAGAAAATGCAGAAAATTGTTTGCTCTTTACTTTGGCACTGATTCACCTGCTTCACCATGATATTGATTTTTGGTCAAGCTAATGACCTAAAAATTAGCGCTTCTTGGGAAGCAACCCAAGCACTCTACCTTAGCTTAGTTTCTTTTGTTTTAGTTTATTTTTAGAACTAATTTTTCTTCTCTTTTTGTAGGTGAAAACAAGTTTTGGCGCAAAATACGGCACTGCCGTAATCCATTTTACGGTACCGTATTTTTGGTCCGTTTTTGACAGAAAGTTTTGTAAATTTTACGGCAGGGCCGTAACGTCATTCACGTGCTGTAATTTTGAGTGATTTCTTTCCCAAGAGTTCTTTGTAAATTACGGCACTGCCGTAAAGCATTTCACAGTACCGTAGTTTAAAAGCTGCTTTCTGCTTATTGAGTAGGTGTTTTCTCGCTATGATTTTAAGAAACTGGGTTGCAAAAATTTTTGATCTTTGAAACAACATGGAAGTACTCATCTTTGTCTATCTTTTTGATATTTTTTCTGAATTTTAAAGTTCATGGATCATTCTAAAACACATAGCAACTTTTTGATTATGATTAATTTCTGTAGTAGTTTTCTTCCGACTAATCTGATTAGCATTTTTGCTGCAAGTTTTTAAGATAGTTAAATAATTTGAAACCCAGATTTTGCACTAGGAATATGAAGTTCGTGTAAAATACTATCTTGTGGATTAATTATTTTTGTGAAAATATTTTCTGATCATTCTAGTACACATGGTAACTTTTCGAATTTGATTAACTTTTGTGCAGTTTTTGTAGTTTTGTAATCTGAGTAGCCTTCTTTCTGTTGATACCCTAAATTTCTGATAGATTTTGATCCTTTATTTTTTATACACCTGAAAAGAATGAGTTTTATTCTACCACCTGAAAAGAATTTGATATCAATTGATCAACCTAGTAGATGTTTAGTCTATTTTGCTATTTGTTGGGAAGGAAGAATCCAAGATCCACAAAAAGAGTGAGATACTCCCCTACTTAGCACTATGTAAAATTAATAGTGGTACCTAAGACATAGGTTGAAGTCTGTAAAAAATAACGAGAGATAAAAAGAGCGGTTTATTCAAGCACCTGTTTCTAAAGTCTCGGTAGGAAACTATGCAAAATTGATAGTGGTACCGAAGATAAGAGTTGAAGTCAAAAATAAAAAGAATGTATCTAAGTGGGTACATGCCATCTTTACAAAAACAAATAAAATACATAAAAAAGAAAAAAAAAGTTATGTGTGGAAAAAGATCTTGGAAACCTAATTCATGTAAACAAAAGCATAATAGATTTGAACTGAAAATTGGGTGAAATCATGAGATTGAAAATTCTATTTATTGTACAAGTTGTGAAATTTTATTTGATTGAGTTGTAGATCTAGAGGATTGAGTTCTAAGATTGATGTGTTTATTTGAAATTTTATGAAGCAATTGGTGTAATTTTTCATTAGTGAATGTATTTTTGAAATTTATTCTTTATGAGAAATTCTGTGCTTATGTATTCGATCAATTTTTGATTTTTGCTTGAGGACAAGCAAAGTTTGAGCCTCATGTATTTGATGACACCGAAATTTATAGTAAATTTCATGCCATTTTATATATCTTTTCGTGTCATATTTATGATCTTTTGTTTGTTTTTAAGCATTATTTGTTAAATATTATGGAATCTACACAATTTCTTATTTTTAATGAATTTCAGATTAAAAGTGCCATATTTTGATGGATTTTGGAAGATTTGAGCGCACCAATGGATTCCAGACGTCGAAACAAAGCCGCCCGCCAATTTTCATGCAAATTGGAGCAAGTTTGAAAAATACACCCCTGGTGTAATGGATATTACGGGTGTAATTTTCTGCCCAAATATGACACTGCCATAAGAAATAACACTAGCCATAATTTAGAGCAATTTCCGACCAGAAAGTTCAGTTGAACATACGGCAGTGCCGTTTTTTAAATACGGTACCGTAATTATACTAAAAAACGCGATTTTTACAGGTCCGATTCTTGCGCGTGCCATAACTTTTGATCCAGAGCTCCAAATTGAGATCCAAAAGTTGCTGCAGACTTGTCTTTAAGAGGAGAATACACACACATTAAAAAGGGGAATTTTTATCCAGTATTTTGAGAGCAATCAACAGAGAGGCGGTTAGGGTTTGGCCTCACGCCGAGAGGCGTAGAGAGCACCTCTCACCGTGATTTTCACTCAGAAGCTTCGCCTGGAGGAGAGGAGGATGCTCCAGAAGTATCAGAGAAAAAGGAGTTCGATTGGAGTAGGAATCAAGGAAAGAACGCAGCTGGCACTGTTCATATGCGTGATTACGGCTGTAATTTCGATTACAGCCGCATTGTAAAGTTTATTTGTTCCCTCTCTTCAATTTTTGATACTTTTAAACTATGGTTGATGGTATTTCTCTCTCCATGCTTGCTTAGACATATTGTGGGACATGGGGTGTAATCCCCTTGATTTTTAATGATTAGATAATCTTTTCTTTCGTCATGATAATTCTATTTTGATAATTTTACCTATGCGATTATTGTTCTAAGTTTCTCCTTAGTATACTTTTTGTCATCATGAATAAAGTTCTTGCATTAAGGACCGAAAGGTGACATGCTTGAGAACTGGAACCCTAAAATTGATTAATAGGAACTCATCGTAAGAAATTAGGTTAAGTTCTTATTTCTTTATTTTAGATGACTAATTGCCTTGATGATGATTATGAACCTAGGATTAAGTTAGTATGTCAAACGTGGAGATCTTGCACGAAAGTGAGGATCGGAACGTTGGAGAACCATAGGTAGAACTTGTGTTGAGTCTCGGATGCACGAAAGTGATCCTTGAGATTCTGCTTGAGACAATCAACCTATAATTCGGATGCACGAAAGTGATCTTGAGTTCTTTGATTGATGATTTACTTATCATCAGCTTGGGATAAATCTTGCGTGAAAGCGAGGATTTGTCTCTGCATGGTTGTCTGCACGAAAGTGAGATAATCCCCTTATGAAGTAAATTAAGTCTTTATCAAATTAGAATTTGATTGATGAACATCCTTATATATCTAGTCATGAAAATCAAGGTGGATGAAACCCTAGTCCCAATTTATCTCTCTGATTATCTTTCGTGTTCTCTCTATATCGTTCACTTGCATCATATTCGGTTTACTTAGCTAGCAAGAATACAACTATTCGGTACTTAACAATAAGGTATCTGTGGTTCGATATCTTTCTTTATTACTTCGATAATTCTGTGCACTTGCGGAAACCTATCAAGTTTTTGACGCCGTTGCCGGGGATTAGTCCAAGGTACACGCCAAACAACTTGGGATACAACAAGTTTTGGCGCCGTTGCCGGGGACCTTAATTTTGTTAATATCAAAATAGTTGTTAATATTGCTAGACTAAGTTTTATTTGTATTAGATTTAACTTTATTTTTTTCTTTTTACAGATTTTGGATTTTCACAGTTGTGACAGAACTGAGAATTTCTGAAATTTGTGAATTTACTTGTGTTTTAGATTTTCTATTTTTGTTAGATATTCTGAAATTTTTTTTTTATTGATTGGTGTTGGATTATATCTCTGTTTTTGATAGATTTGATAAATATGTCTTTTCATCACAATTCACGGGCTTCTGAAAGAGTTAGGGTATACATGCCACAAGGTGAGTATAAAGATTATTCACAGATGACTCTTGTAGAAATAGCGAAATTACACTCTTATTTTGTTACATGTAATATTTATAAGTCTTCTGATCATTATACTTCTGATTGCAAAATTTTTAATGCCTAAAAATTTTAATTCTTCATGTTACCTAGATGATCATTATGATTCTAGTTAGAAAAATCAAACTTCTTTTTATGATCATTACTCTAATCATGTTTCTGTGCCATGCTTTGAGGATACTGAAAAATCTAGCTTAGAGACTATGTTAGAAAGATTGATAGCTGATTAAGAAAAATTTATTGCTAATCAAAACCAAATTCTAAGCAATCAAAGTAAGCAAGTTGAGGATCATAAGGGTTCAGTTAATCAAATTTCTTTTCAAGAAGAATCTTTGAATGCTAATACTGAATTGCTAGAAACCCTAATTTCTTACTGTAAGCTCATAGCTTTCAATTCTAGGGTTCCAAGTTCTCAAGCAAATCATCTCTTGGTCCATGTCGTGAAAACTCTAAAACATCCTAATAATATAAATCTTCAGAGAATTAAAGATAATCATCACATAAGTAAAATTATCATATCAAAATTATACTGACGAAGTAAAAGTTATCTAGTCAGAAGAATTCAAGAGGATTACACCTCATGTCCCAAAAAATATCTAAGCTAACATGGAAGAAGAATTACAATAATCCATAGTTTAGAACGATCAGAAATCAAAAGAAAAGAGAAATAAACTTTATAGCACGGCTGTAATGGAAATTATAGCCGTAATCTTGCGAGTGAACAGTGTCGGTGACTGTTCTTTCATTGATTCCTCCTCCGATTAATCTCCTTTCGCTCTAAAACTTCTAGGGTATCCTCTCTGTTGGGAAACCCCGGGGACATTTTACAATTTTTCAGAGTTATAAGCATACATTCATACATTGCACAGCGGAAGAATGTCCTCGAAACAGGCCGGTCCCAAAAACCCAGTGAAGATCGCAAGCAAGAGAGTCGACACGATGAGTTAAGAAATACCTTAGAGCAAGATGAGGTTGATGTCGTGATAGGCGCCCAAGCGTGCGCCCTCTGCAGTCTCACACACACGGATGCCTCGAGTCCTCTTCTTCCACTCCCGGTGCTAGCCTCGGGAAGAAAATCCAAGCCTTAGGGAGATGCTCCAATCACCTTGCGCCACCACCAAGGAGGGATGCGCCAAAGAGGATGAAGAGGAGAGGAAACCGTCAAGAGCTTTCTTCACTTGCGCCAAGAAGAAGAAAGGAAGAAGACTTGCGGCCACTTGATGGAAGAGGAAGAGGCTGCGCCACCTTTGTTCCTTGCTCTCGCCCCTCTTGATGTGTTCACGCCTCCAAGGATGAATCATCTAAAGAGGGGGCGACTAGGGTCACATATATAGGGCAAGAGGCGGTTAGGGCAAGGGCTAAGATCATGACAAGTGTAGGGCTAGGATGAGGAGGTTTGATGCAAGGAAAGTCTCCAAGACTTTACCATAAATCTCATTCAACCTATCCATAATTGCCTAAGCACCATATCAGCCCAAGACATGCCTTAAAGGCATACATACCATCAATGGGAGAGGGCTAGGCGCATATTACTTCTTAATGAAGCAATTTTTGCCACCCAAACCCCATTATGCCCCTTAGGCGCCAATGGGGTTGGGTCTCTCCCCATTATACCCTTTTAGCCTATTTCCTCTTCATGACAACTTGTCATTGGGCCTCATTGGATAATGAGCTAGCCCAAACTTCATCACATGGGTTGATTAAGCATTTGGATCCAATCCAATGCAACCCTAATCCAAATGTGACCAACCATGGTCAAATACGGGTCAACCTGCCAAAAATGAAGTTTGGCTCCAATAACATTCTTCCATCTCATCAGGCCCATTGGCGCTGACGAAATCTCCCAATTAGATCCGAGTTATCCAATAACTCGATCATAAGGCTTCCCGATCAATACAAGAACTCAAGTATCAAGGTGTGCGACCCTGTAGGTTCCTCTGACGCTGGCAGTGCTGACCAAAGGTCACCACATGCAGTGAATGGCACCTAGCAGTGCATCACTGCTACCCAGGTCATTGGAATGGATATCGACATCGACATCCCCATCATCGCAACTAGGTACAGATGCATTATAGTCTCTTTGCCGAACTGATATCCGATTGGACAAGTGTGTCACCACTTGTTTTCACCCAATCACATGGCTATGACTAAAACAGGTTCTCACCTGGGTATGGCCATACACTCTCAGTCATAGAACCATAGAGGAGCTCCATGGATATCATACTTCCCTAAGGAAGGGGCAAATCCTATTTCTGTCCATTGACCTTCTCATATGGGTCGTGACATGCTCAATGACAACCGTTATGACCTTCCAACTACGGCGAGGTGTTAGGTTGTATCAAAGCAAATCCCTAACCATATAGAATGATCAATGACCTCAAGTCAAGGGATCAATGCATCTCCTTTTACTTGTGAGGATAACTCATGACACCAAGTCATAGCCTCACAACGGGTCTATCCAGTATATCCTCCAATGATATACCCATGTGTCTGCGTTAGCACCACGTGCCTAACTAGCCAACATACCCGTCTCACAAGTACCATATGAAGAGTCCCCTTCAAGGGGGAGCGCAAGGGGGTGAAACCCTAAGTGTGGCGCATATAACATTTTCGCATGGGATGCTAGGGTTTCAACAAAATCGCATGTAATATATTCTTATGATCAACTTCAAATGATTGAATGGATCAAGAGGAAGTTCATACCAACGCCATTAGATTGGATGGTGCCTTGGAAGTAAGATTGCGAAAGGGCTTTCCTCCAAAGGTGGCGCACACAAGAAGATGATGGCTACTCCTTGTGTTCCTTGTGCTAGCAAGGCTTCAAGGCTCTTGTCGTATGAAGGAGATGGAAATACACTTTCGGCTAGGGCGATGAAGCTCTCCTTCTTGTCGTCGAGACCAACCTATACACGAATGGATAGATGACCAAGCAAGAAGACAACATGCGTTGAGGCGTTTTCTTAGATGAGGCGTTACATGATTTCCCAATATGGAAAGTCATGAAGCTATCGCCCACTCAAAGCAAACCGCCCTAAAACGCTTTCACCTTGAACCAACCGTTCGCACATATGTGAACCGGTTCAATGGAATTCGGTCTAATACTTTTGGTTCAAAGACCAAACCGAAAACAACCCAAGCCATGGTCTAGATCTCTCTCTGAACCAAATGGTTCAAGATCTAACCGTTGATCTCTTGATGCTTCTGATCTCACTGATCTAGCATCACTTCTCTCGATCGAAGCTTACCGATCTCAATCCCTAATCAATCAAACATGATCAGATCAGATCTCACTTACAATCAGAGTTTAAACTCCTTTAAAACTGAACCAAAACAATTCAGTCCACACGATCTGACTTACGTAAGCCATATCACCAAATTGTGCGACCCTAAGGGTTTCCTTTAAATGTCGGTAACGATAACTTACGTTATCACGATCAGTGAGGGGTATCTAGCAACACATCACTGTCTCCCGATATAAAGGAAAAAGTCTTCCAAGACTACACCCAAACCACAGCACAAGTGTGAATCCACTTCACTAGGCATACATGTTTCCTTTGCCACTGGATGTTCTTATTGGACAAGTGTGTCAAGCTTGTTACTCCAATATGATGAGCATGATTAGATCAGATGAACATAGTCACCTGGGTATGGCCATACACTTTCTCAATCATCTCATCTAGGGGGCCCCTATAGAACATCACACTCCTTCAACAAGGAGACGGCAATCCTATATCTATCACTAGTGCCCTAACCTGAATCATAATCATTATCCAAGATAGTCTATAACCATTATATTTCAAATGATATTGAACTACCTCAAAACAATGACAATCATCATTTAGAAACACAAGTGATCTCAAGTCAAAGGACATGTGCCACTTGTTGCAAACAAGGATTATTCACATTGTGACAAGCAATTGAATATCCTAGTAGGGTCTGTCCAGTACATCCAATGTACCCATGAGTCTACATCTTATTCCATGCTCGAAGCATCCTATAAGATTAGAACACATATTAGTCTCAATCATATCAAGGTTGTCTCATGTTCACCAAGATATCTCGACTAAGGACATTACAGCATGTCAACCTAGCTGAACAGCATTGAGACATTATTCAGAAGCACACTTATTGCAGCAGACAATGTAACATACTGAATAACAACTATTGCCTTTATAAACATAAGAGTTTATATACATGATACTGATAGAATCCCAAGGCCTCAAACATTAGCCTTAAGGGCATACCTCTCAGCCTGTGTTGTAGGACACTGGCTTTTTGAGAGAGTAAGGCCATATCTTACTGGAAGGTATCCTTTCTTGGATTGCTCCAAGTTGAACCTCTCCAGGACCTTATCAATGTAGGTACTCTAACTAAGGGCCAGCAGCCTCTTGGATCTATCCCGGTAGATCCTTATGCCTAAAATATAGGTGGCCTCCCCTAAGTCTTTCATCTCGAAACACTTCCCCAACCATGTCTTCACAGCTTGAAGACTAGGGATGTCGTTTCCGATGAGCATTATGTCATCGACATACAAGACCAGAAAAATCACCAAGCTCTCACTGAATTTTCTGTATACACAGGCATCATCTTCGCTTTTGATAAAGCCATAATCTCTCACGGCTTCATCAAATCGAAGATTCCAACTTCGAGATGCTTGCTTTAATCCATAAATGGATCTCTTTAGCCTGCAGACCTTATTAGCCTCTGCAGGATGGATGAAGCCACCAGGTTGTGACATATACACATCCTCAGTCAGCTTCCCGTTAAGGAACGCTGTCTTCACATCCATCTGCCATATCTCATAGTCATGATATGCAGCTATAGCAAGCAGAATCCGAATGGATTTGATCATGGCAACTGGCGAGAAGGTTTCATCATAGTCCACCCCGTAGACTTGTTTAAATCCTTTAGCCACTAGTCTACCCTTGTAGGTAACTATATTGCCATCCATGTCTGTCTTCCTCTTGAAGACCCATTTACACCCTATGGGTTTTACCCCATCAGGCAGCTCAACCAAATCCCAGACTTGGTTAGCCGATATGGAATCCATCTCGGATCGCATGGCGTCAAGCCATTTCTCGGAGTCCGGTCCACTGACCGCCTCATCATAGGTTCTAGGTTCATCCTCAATGATGAAGATCCCATCGGTGCAGGTGGCTCAGATTCCATCTCTTTGTCTTGTGCTTGCACTTGGACCTCATCCAAGTCAAACTTCCTCCCACTAACTTCTTTTATGAGAAATTCTTTCTCTAGAAAGACAGCACCCCGAGCAACAAAAACTTTGTTCTTGGTTGGGACATAGAAGTAGTATCCTTTAGTTTCCTTAGGATACCCCACAAACACACATTTATCAGATCTAGGTTCTAGCTTACTAGAATCCTGACGTTTGACATATGCCTCACATCCCCAGATCTTGATAAAATTGAGATTAGGGCGTCTCCCACTCCACATCTTGTATGGTATTTTAGAGACACTCTTAGATGGAACGTTATTCAGTATTAGAGAAGCTGTCTCTAGTGCATGCCCCCAGAATGAGGGAGGTAGAGTTGCATGACTCATCATAGATCGAACCATGTCCAATAAAGTTCGATTTCTCCTTTCAGACACACCATTCCATTGAGGTGTTCCAGGAGGAGTGAGTTGGGATATGATCCCACACTCTCTTAGATAGTCAAAGAACTCATCGCTCAGGTACTCTCCACCTCGATCTGACCGAAGAGCTTTAATGGATCTTTCAAGTTGGTTCTCTACTTCATTCTTGAACTCCTTGAATTTTTCAAAGGACTCAGATTTATGTCTCATTAAGTAGACATAGCCATACCTACTGAAGTCATTAGTGAAGGTAATGAAGTAGTTGTACCCTCCTCTGGCTTGTTTATTGAAAGGCCCACACACATCAGTATGTATGAGATCTAATAAACCTCCTGCCCTCTCACCAATCTTGGTGAAGGGCGCCTTTGTCATTTTCCCTAATAAACAAGGTTCACAAGTATCAAATTCCTCCAAGGAACTTGAATCTAACAATCCATTTGCATGGAGTTGTTGTTGGGAAACCCCGGGGACATTTTACAATTTTCAGAGTTATAGACATACATTTTTCGCAGCGGAAGAATGTCCCCGAAACAGGCCGGTCCCAAAAACCCAGTGAAGATCGCAAGCAAGGGAGTCGACACGATGAGTTAGGAAGTACCTTAAGAGCAATGTAGAGCGATGCCGATGTAGGCGCCCAAGCGTGCGCGCTCTGCAGTCTCGCACACAAGGATCTCTTGAGTTCTCTTCTTCCACGCCCGGTGCTAGCCTCGGGAAGAAGATCCAAGCCTTAGGGAGATGCTCTACTTCACTTGCGCCACCAAGAGAAAAGATGCGCCAAGGGAAGAGGGAAACTACCCAAGCCGCCAAGCCCTAAATCTCCTTGCGCCAAGAGGAAAGGAGAAAGAGACTTGCGGTTAAGGAAGAAGGAAGATGCGCCCTTGCTCCTAGCACTCGCCCCTTTTCTTGTGTTCACGCCTTCAAGGATCGATCACCACAAGAGGGCTCGGCTAGGTGCTCTTTTATAGGGCAAGAGGCAGTTTATGAAAGGCTAGGATCAAGACAAGTGGGCGGCTAGGATGAGAAGGATTGAGACAAGGAAAGTCTCCAAGACATTTCCATAATTCTCATTCAACCATTCCTTTTAGAGCCCATGTCTTTCTTTGTGCGCCAAGGCCTGTTGGGGTATGCCCTTAAGGCTAATGTTTGAGGGCTTGGGATTCTATCAGTATCATGTATATAAACTCTTATGTTTATAAAGGCAATGGTTGTTATTCAGTATGTTACATTGTCTGCTGCAATAAGTGTGCTTCTGAATAATGTCTCAATGCTGTTCAGCTAGGCTGACATGCTGTAATGTCCTTAGTCGAGATATCTTGGTGAACATGAGACAGCCTTGATATGATTGAGACTAATATGTGTTCTAATCTTATAGGATGCTTCGAGCATAGAATAAGATGTAGACTCATGGGTACATTGGATGTACTGGACAGACCCTACTAGGATATTCAATTGCTTGTCACAATGTGAATAATCCTTGTTTGCATCAAGTGGCACATGTCCTCTGACTTGAGATCACTTGTGTTTCTAAATGATGATTGTCATTGTTTTGAGGTAGTTCAATATCATTTGAAACATAATGGTTATAGACTATCTTGGATAATGATCATGAGTCAGGTTAGGACACTAGTGATAGATATAGGTGTTGGGGTATGCCCTTAAGGCTAATGTTTGAGGCCTTTGGGATTGTAATAGTATCATGTAATAAACTGTTGTGTTTATAAAGGCATGGTTATTATTCAGGTTGTTACCTTGTCTGCTGTAATAAGTGTACTTCTGAATAATGTCTCAAAGCTGTTCAGCTAGGCTGACAGTCTATATGTCCTTAGTCGAGATATCTTGGTGAACATGAGACAGCCTTGATATGATTGAGACTAATATGTGTGCTAATCTTATAGGATGCTTCGAGCATGGAATAAGATGTAGACTCATGGGTACATTGGATGTACTGGACAGACCCTACTGGGATATTCCATTGCTTGTCACAATGTGAATGATCCTTATAAGCAGCAAGTGGCACATGTCCTTTGACTTGAGATCACTTGTGTTTCTAAATGATGATTGTCATTGTTTTGAGGTAGTTCAATATCATTTGAAACATAATGATTATAGACTATCTTGGATGGTGAGCTTGAGTCAGGTTAGGGCTCTTGTGATAGATAAAGGATTGCCGTCTCCTTGTTCAAGGAGTGTGATGTTCTAAGGGGCCCCCCCGATATGAGATGATTGAGGAAGTGTATGGCCATACCCAGATGACTATGTTCATCTGATCTAATCATGCTCATCATATTGGAGTTACAAGCTTGACCCGCTTGTCCAATAAGAACATCCAGTGGCAAAGGACACATGTATGCCAAGTGAGTTGATTCACACTTGTGCTATGGTTTGGGTGGAGTCTTGGAAGACTCTTTCCTTTATATCGGGAGACAGTGATGTGTTGCTAGATACCCCTCACTGATCGTGATAACGTAAGTTATCGTTACCGACATTTAGAGGAAACCCTCAGGGTCGCACAATTTGATGATATGGCTTACTTAAGTCAGATCGTGTGGACTGAACTGTTTAGACTCAGTTTAAACGAGTTCAGACTCTGATTGTAAGTGAGATCTAGTGTAACGCCCTCGATTTTCTGAATTACGATTTAAGGTTAGAAATTCTGTTTCTGTATTTTATCTGTTAAAATTTTGGGATTTTTGCCTAAATGTAGGAATTTTTCCTACAGGGCAAAAATAATTATTTTGGTTGGGGATTTGAACTCTCGACCTTGAGTCTTTGTTCCTGGAATTCTTCCACCGTGATGGCACATATTTCTGATATTATTGGAGTGGCGCGTGGTGGTTAAGCCCAGGTAAGCCCATAAAACCGATTGTCACTTAAGTTAATTGGGATATTGGATCTTGGATCCGTTTGGGGTGGAAAAAAAAAAAAAAAAAGGGGAAATTCGTGAGAGCTCCTCTCCCTCACGATTTTTGGTTTGTTTCTTGCCCTAGCCGCCTGTGTTGTCGCCCCTCACTGTGCTTGGCGCTCCTGCAAAATTTCTGACGCTGGTGGTGGCAGACTGGTGGTGGACGAACTTTCTGGAGACCCCTGATCCCCTGTTTTGGCGTTTTCTCTGTGGGCGATTTTTCTGGTGAGTAATTCGATCCTAAGGAGTCTAATCCGAATTAAAATTCGTTATTTGCCATGATTATTCGTATGGGGTTGAATTCAAATAATTATAGGGTTTTAAAATCCTGTTCTGCTGAAATCTGCATTCGTTAATCTGACCTTTGTGTACTATAACCCCAATATCTCATGGCCTATAGATCCAAATCGCACGAGATAAATTTTGTATGAAACTAGATATGTTTGGCTTTAATTTGAATATGATATCGACCATATCCGAGCGGTATTCGTATTTCAATCTGTATTGCAATCCAGCTGTACAAAATCAGTTTTCTGAAATTCTGGATTTCGACCTTTATGTGTTCGAACAATCATATCTCCCTAGGTATAGCTCAAAATCTTGTCAAATCAGTTTTATTAGACCGTAGGCTTGAAGAGCTTCATTTTGACTCCCATAACGCCTATTTTTGATTAGTTATTGGATCTGAAATATATGTCGTAATTCTGATATATGAATCTGTTTTCTTGAAATCTGAAATTCTGACCCACCTATGTTCGAACCCTTATATCTTCCTGCCTACAATTCGAAATTTGGCGAAACTAGTTTTATTGGAAATTAGATTCAGAGAGCTTCATTTTGAATATAATATTGACTAGCTTTGGTTCGAAATTGGACCAAAAATATATGTTGCAATCTGACAATATAAATCTACTATGTCAATTTTGGGGCTTTTGTCAATTTTCTTCACGAACGTGCAATTAAAAATTATCTGTAGTAGGGGACTGAATTATTTTCATGAAATTTGTATGTTCTGCAAGGATTCTGAAAATTTCGCCCCTTACAGTGATTTTATGGCTCACGGTTTTTAGGAAATTTGGGGAAAAATATTGCAATGAATATCTATATATATATTTCCCTATAATTCCTAGGCTTATTGAATTGTTTGTTATGTGAATAATTTATATTCTGTGTATATGTCGTGAAATTTCTGAAACTTTGAATGTGTTATAACCTTTGTGAGAACATAGAATGGTTTGACATGAAATAAGTATAGTTGCATGAAATCTAAGGAATTCACTCCTATATTACTTCTGGTTAATGATAAAAATTATGAAGTGTGTTCAGCTTTGATTTTCTGCAAATTGTAATTTTGTTAAGGACTGGATATTGGGGTGTGTCATTTTCTGTTTGTGAGACACGTTGGGCATGATGTAAGAATTAAGTAGTATTTAGTTCTACTCCTCCGTTTCAGCATGATCTGTTCTGTAAAAATTATGCCCTAGTGTAGCACTCTTCCGTGTCCTTAACCTCCTTCTGTGGCGCTGTAATGGTGCTGATAGTCTACTACGACCCATGAGACACTATTTCTGTTCTGTTCTGGGTTTTGGAGGCCAGAGTGCCACGTCCTGACAAGACGGGGGCCACCCACTGATACCTCATCTACCATTCTGTTATGGGTATTGGAGACCAGAGTGCCACGTCCTGACAAGACGGGGGCCACCCACTGATACCTCCTCTACCATTCTGTTCTGGGTATTGGAGACCAGAGTGCCATGTCCTGACAAGACAGGGGCCACCCACTGATACCTCCTCTACCATTCTGTTTTGGGTTTTGGAGGCCAGAGTGCCACGTCCTGACAAGACGGGGGCCACCCACTGATACCATCTGCAACATCCCTCAGAATCACACCCCACACGAATACAAGTAAAATACGGGGTTTCAAAAAATTTTTACTCTTCCATTAAAACACAAGAAGAAAGCGGCATCGAAGGACATTACTACGGAACTGAAAACCGCACAGACTGAATAGGATCGATTTACTAGGAAATAGAAATCCGGAAATCTAGAAAATCCGGCAGCAAGTATAATAATTTACTGCTGCACAGACACGCATATCCTGGAATAAAACAGATGTCCACACTACACATATGTGGAAAATCGATCCAGTTACTTCAGTAGCTGCACTACGGGTCAGTGAGTGGCAGTTACTGCAGGAGTTCAGAGATCTCAGGATCAGCGTTTCTCCTAGAGCCCAGACTGGTTATGTGGCTTTTCTCAGAGTACAGTCTGCTTTGTTGCAGAAGATCAGAGATCAGCAGTCTGTGGATCTGAGATTAGTTCAGATCAGGGATGGTCTGGTTGATGGCGCAGTTCAAGATTTTAGCCTGTCTGTTGATGGTATTCTTCGGTTTCGTGGAAGGGTGTGTGTCCCTGAGGAACCGAGCTTGAGGAAAGAAATATTGGAGGACAGCCATAACTCCAAATATTCTCTACATCCTGGCGTGACTAAGATGTATCAGGACCTCAAGAAAAGTTTTTGGTGGCCGGGTATGAAGAAAGAAGTGCTTGATTTTGTCTCTAGGTGTTTGACTTGTCAGACTATAAAGGCCGAACACCAGAAGCCTGGGGGTTTGTTGCAACCTCTTCCTATTCCTGAGTGGAAGTGGGAAAGCATTAGTATGGATTTTGTGTGTGGTTTGCCTAGAACCAGATTGGGTCATGATGCTGTTTGGGTGATTGTTGATAGACTCACCAAATCAGCCCATTTTCTTCCGATTAAAATGACTTATTCTTTAGAGAGACTGGCCAGATTGTACATTGATGAGGTAGTCAGACTGCATGGAGTGCCTGTTGATATTGTGTCTGATAGGGATTCTCGATTTTTGTCCAGATTATGGAGGAGTTTACAGGAAGGTTTGAGTACTAAGTTGAGTTTTAGTACAGCATATCATCCTCAGTCTGATGGCCAGACGGAGCGTACCATACAGACTCTAGAGGATTTGTTGAGAGCCTATGTGGTTGATTGGAGTTCTGAGTGGAACCGGGATCTATCTTTGATAGAATTCACTTATAATAATAGTTTCCACTCCAGTATTCAGATGGCTCCTTATGAGGCTTTGTATGGGAGAAGGTGTAGGACTCCCTTGTGTTGGGAGGAAACTGGTGACAGGATGATTTTGAGATCTGATGCAGTCCAGGAGACTACTGATAAGGTCAGAGAGATCCGGGATAAGCTGAAAATTGCTCGGGACAGACAGAAGAGTTATGCTGATGACCGTCGTCGTCCTTTGGAGTTTATGGTAGGGGACCATGTGTTCTTGAAGGTGTCGCCTACTAAGGGTGTTATGAGGTTTGGCAAAAAGGGCAAGTTGAGCCCTAGGTTTGTAGGCCCTTTTGATATTGTTGAGAGAGTTGGTCCAGTGGCTTACCGATTGGCTTTACCTCCTGCTATGGATCATGTGCATAATGTATTCCATGTCTCTGCTTTGAGGAAATATTATCCTGATCCATCTCATGTGTTGGAGTTGGAACCTCTTCAGATTCAGAGTGATTTAACCTTTGAGGAAAGACCTCTCCGGATTGTGGATAGAAAGGATAAAGTTCTGAGGAACAAGACTATACCTTTGGTAAAGGTTATCTGGGGACATCAGTCGGTTGAAGAAGCGACTTGGGAGACTGAAGCTGACATGAGGAAAAATTATGCTTACCTCTTTGATGATATGGATGCTGAGCTTTAGAGGACTAAAGCTCTATAAGGAGGGAGGAATGTAAGATCCAAGGATCTTAAGTTCTGGTAAGCATTATTTGGATTTAAATAAAATCAGTAACCGTGATATTTTGTTCATGATTTAAATAAAATTATTTATTGTGATATTTTTATGTATTGGTTGATAGTTAATTAACTAGAAATTTTTGGTTATTGATTTTTGTAAATTAATTAGAGATTATTTGTTTGATTATTGACTGTTAATTTATGATAAATTATCATTGGTTGTTTGTGATAAATTAATTAGGATTTTGGGTTGCAAATTTTAAGTTAATTAATTAGACCTTATTGGTTAATTAATTATACTCTATTGGATAATTAAATCCTTATTGGATGTTAGTTAAATCCTTAATGGATTTTCGTTAAGTGATGGGTTAATGGTTAAGTTAATTAAATAATTAGTTAATTATGAGATATTGGGTTATTGGGTTTAAAATTCGAAATTATTAGTTAAATGGGTTAAACCCTATTGGAATAAATTGGTTAATGGGTTTAAAATTTTAAAACCCAAAGTTTAAGTGATAATATCGATTAGGGTGAGATTAGTGGCGATTTTGGAGTCTTGAGAAAATTGAGGTGGCGGCTTGAAAGAACTTGGCGACTCTTGGAAAGCTTGGAGGCGATTTTTTTTTGGTGTTTCTTCTTCATCTTCTTCCTCTTGGCAATCTTCTTGAAGTGAAGAAATTTCCTTGGTGAGTCTTGGAGATCCTTTGGGCGACCCCAAGGCTTTGGACGAAATTTTGGAAGGGTTTTCATCCTTGTGTTCACGGTTTAAGAGGTGAGTGGAGTGTTTTTTTGATTTCTAGTAATTTGGTTGTATTAATTGATGCATGAGATTGATTAGAAATTTGATCATGCTAAATCGAAATTCAAGATTTCACCATGTTAAATACAGAATTTAAGATCTTCTTATTTTGATGAAAAACCGAATTTTTTTACAATGGTAGAACTTCTTATTTTGATGAAAAACCGAATTTATGCAAAGGTATATATATAACATGAAAAACCGAAAGTTTAATGGATGTATATCTCATGTGAAGAATCGAAAATGGCAAGGAGATATTTATAATGAAAACCTAATTTATTCATGATGATTCTTGTTAACTAAGGGTTTGATTTAAGTTGGGAATTTTATCATGCTAACAATGGAATTAAGATGTATTTTTGTGAAAACCGAAATTTGGCAAATGTGTGTATATTTTGAAAACCGAAATTTTGATGATTTTATTTATGAAATCCGAAAGTTAGCAACATGAAAGTTAAGGTATTCTTTTATGGAATTTAGGAGGTTTTAAATCAATGATTTTGAGCATGAGATTGATGTTAACTAAGGTTTAAAATTTAGTAAATAATATGTTATGTTAACCGTGGATCACATGTAGTAATTAATATGAATACATGATTTTTATGTCAATTTTTGGATGCTTGTTAAATGCAAATCATGAATATTCCTTTATGTGTATTTATAGATTGTTTGATAAATTGTGGTAATTTGTATGTATTACATTTTATGTTGATTTTATGATGAATGCTTGTTGTAATTTTATGTTTCTTTATGAGTGTAGCATGTACCCTTGTTTGAGGAGAATTGGGTGACAACATAGCAAGATTACACTGAACTAATCAGCATGAAATATAAGGACTACACTATGTGATCTTCATTATGTGATTCTTTGATAATTATGTGGGGTTGTGTTTTTGGAAAAAAATTATGTGGTCATGTGATGGTTAGGACTAAGGCTAGGTGTGACTATGAACTCAAGGGGATAGTTCTTATGTGATATGTGAAGGGTTTGAATTTCAGCCCTGTACTGTGATATGTGAGGGGGTTGATGTTCAACCTGCCTATTATGATTATTGTGATGGGGGTTGAAGTTCAGCCTGTCCGATGTGATTTTTTTTGTGATGGCTATCCTAGAGTCAAGTTGACACTTAGGAGTCCACCTTTGTGAAATATGTCCACCTATGTGAAATTATGAAATAAGATATGTGTGTTGTCCAGTAGGAACCTTTTGGGAGAACGGGTTTTGACCCAAAGTGCCATGTCTTGGTCGGACAGGGGCCACCTCTTGATGTCATTACTCTTTTATGTGTTGGGAATGATATAAGACCCAAAGTGCCATGTCTTGGTCAGACAGGGGCCACCTCTTGATGTCATCATTCTCGTTTTATGTTATGGCGTGATAGACCAGCGTGCCACGTCGTGACCTGACGGGGGCCACCTCCTGATTCTATTCTCGTTTTATGTTATGGCGTGATAGACCAGCGTGCCACGTCGTGACCTGACGGGGGCCACCTCCTGATTCTATTCACTGTCCATGTTTATGTGTTGCACGAGATTTTGCAGCTCCCAGTGCTTTGGCCAAGCCGGGTTAGACCATATTGGTCACTTTGTGAATATGCTGGACAACTAAGATTTCGAATTTTAGACAGGAAGATATAAGGGTTCGAACATAGGAAGGTCAGAATTTCAGATTTCAAGAAAACAGATTCATATATCAGACTTGCGACATTTATTTCAGAACCAATAACTAATCGAAAATAGACGTTATGGGAGTCAAAATAAAGCTCTTCGAGCCTACGGTCTAATAAAACTGATTTGACAAGATTTCGAGCTATACCTAGGGAGATATGATGGTTCGAACACATAAAGGTCGAAATCCAGAATTTCAGAAAACTGATTTTGTACCGCTGGATTGCAATACAGATTGAAATACGAATACCGCTCGGATATGGTCGATATCATATTCAAATTAAAGCCAAACATATCTAGTTTCATACAAAATTTATCTCGTGCGATTTGGATCTATAGGCCATGAGATATTGGGGTTATAGTACACAAAGGTCAGATTAACGAATGCAGATTTCAGCAGAACAGGATTTTAAAACCCTATAATTATTTGAATTCAACCCCATACGAATAATCATGGCAAATAACGAATTTTAATTCGGATTAGACTCCTTAGGATCGAACATATGTGTAGTGTGGACATCTGTTTTATTCCAGGATGTAACATCCCTCATACAGCATGAAACCCTAACCTTTCAACGATACCTCTAGACTTTCATCATGTGCCCAGCCCATATGAACTTCTAGTCAAGTCCATTCCTAACCGTTATGCCCAGGGCCAACGAGTTTTCTTGCGAAGGGGCGCCCGATTAAAATGGACTAGGGAAACCATTGCCACCACGTACTTTCTAAAGATAAGTGGGTGTGTCCCACGAGGGTGGGAAACAGTTCACAACACAACTGATCGATAGCTTAGTGAGGGCTACGCGTTAGAAGGCTACTAGACTTGATATTTTGAATGAGGGTTTTTGAGGTCTCAATTAGTTTTATCTTATGTCTAACATTACAGGCACGCATTTCTATAGTGATAACATAACGATAAAACAATATAGGCATGCTTTAGCAGATAAGATAAGCAATAAAAGAATGATGTGATCATGACCTATTCAAGACATTGAACCAACCCATGCCAAGAAGGAGGTTCAACTCTTGACCTAAGACTCAAACCCCAATAACTAGACCTAACCTAGCCGACCTCTATTTTGAACTTCAAGGTTGGCTCCAAGGTCCTCCAAGGGTGAATCGCCATCTTGCAAGGTCCAACATAGCTACCTCACTGTAAGATCCAAGGATCTTAAGTTCTGGTAAGCATTATTTTGATTTAAATAAAATTATTGACTATGATAATTTTATGTATTGGTTGTCAAATTATAGTTAATTAACTAGCGATTTTGGTTGTTAATTTATTGTAAATAAATTAGAGATTATTTATTTGATTGTTGGCTGATTTATGATAAATTGTTATTGGTCGTTCATGATAAATTAATTAGGATTTATGGTTGTAAATTGTAAGTTAATTAATTAGACCTTATTGGTTAATTAATTAAATTCTTATTGGATATTAATTAAATCCTTATTGGATTTGTGTTTAAGTGAAATAATTAATTGGATATTAGATTTAAAATTCAAATTATTAGTTAAATGAATTAAGTCCTAATCGGATTAACTAATTGGATTTTAAAATTCGAATTTAGTTAGTTAAATGGGTTAAACCTATTTGAATTAATGGGTTAATGGGTTTAAAATTTTAAAATCCAAAGTTTAAGTGGGAATTGCGCTTAGGGTAAGAGTTTTTGGCGATTTTGGCTTGAGGAAAATTGTGGGCGACGGCTTGAGAAGAAGTGGCGATTCTTGAAGAGTTTTGAGGTGATTTTCTTCATCTTCTTCCCTTGGCGATTTTTCCTTGAAGAGAAGAAATTCCTTTGGCGAGTTCTTGAAGATTTTTGGGCGACTTAAAAGCTTTAGACGATTTCTTTTGTGGAGAATTTTCGGTTTAAGAGGTGAGTGGTGTGTCTTTTTGATTCCTATCAATTGGGTTGTCTAATTGATTTCTATCTATTTGTTTGTGTTAATTGATGAGTTAGATGATATATTCGCTTGTTGGAAATCTTACCATGCTAAAACCGAATTTTGTAAAGTTGATTATATGATGAAAACCGAATTTTGTAAGGTTGATTATATCATGAAAACCGAATTTTTCAAAGGTGATTATATGATGATTATTTAACCGAAAATTTGTATGAAATTTAAGGTATTTTTATAGGAATTTTGGTAGCATTAAATCATTGAATTTTGGGTATGAAATTCTTGTTAATTATAGTTAAACCGAAATCAATTTTGGTAACATTAAATCAATGATGTTTGTAGTTAACATGAAAACCGAAATCTTGATGTTCTTGATAATTGTTTATGAAAACCGAAATTGATGTTTGTAGTTAACATGAAAACCGAAACCTTGATGACCTTGATAATTGTCTATGAAAACTGAATTTTGGTGTTTGTAGTTAATATGTTACATGTGGTAAATTGTAAAGTAATTTATATGAATACTTGTTTTAAATTTTAAGTTGATTTCATGGATGCTTGATATGACTGTTTCTTGGTGTGTGTAATATGTTAAATAATTATGGTGTTATATTTATGGCTAAGTATCTGTATTTGAGAAACTTGAGTGACAACATAGCAAGGTTTGATTAAACTAATCAGCATGAAATTTAAGGACTATACTATATTCGGTGATATTCGAATATAAAATATTATGTGTTGTGTTATATAATTTTGAACAATATGTGTGATCATGTGAATTTTGAACATTATGTGTGATCTTGTGAATTTTGAACAATATGTGTGATTATGTGAATTTGGAAAATTATGTGATTATGTGATGGTTAGGACTAAGGCTAGGTGTAACTATGAACTCAAGGGGATAGTCCTTATGTGTTATGTTAAGGGTTTGAATTTCAGCCCTGTATTGTGATATGTGAGGAGGTTGATGTTCAGCCTGCCTATTATGATTATTGTGATGGGGGTTGATGCCTGCCCGATATGATTTTTGTGATGACTATCCTAGAGTCTAGTTGACACTTAGGAGTCCACCTTTGTGAAATATGTTCACCTTTGTGAAATATGAAATAAGATATGTCTGTTGTCCAGTAGGAACCTTTTGGGAGAACGGGTTTTGACGCAAAGTGCCATGTCTTGGTCAGACAGGGGCCACCTCTTGATGTCACTACTCTTTTATGTGATGGGGTAATATAAGACGCAAAGTGCCATGTCTTGATCAGACAGGGGCCACCTCTTGATGTCATTACTCTTTATGTGACGGGGTGATATAAGACGCAAAGTGCCATGTCTTGATCAGACAGGGGCCACCTCTTGATGTCATCACTCTGATGTGTTATGGGGTGAGGGAGCAAAGTGCCACGTCGTGACCTGACGGGGGCCACCTCTTGATTCTACTCACTATCCATGTTTATGTGTTGCACGAGATTTTGCAGCTCCCAGTGCTTTGGCCAAGCCGGGTTAGACCATATTGGTCACTACTGAATATGCTGGACAACTAGGTTAATTAAGTATGGTGTGTTTAGTTGGTTTAAAATATATGTGTTTAATTGGGTTAGAGTAAAACTCTAGAACCTGAGTTTGTGAACATGAGTTTGTTATATGCTAGTGTGTACATCTGACTGTTTATATGATTTCTGTTTCTTTATTTTGTTATATGTTGACATAATGTTCCTGTTAAATAAAATCAGTTTTATTAGACCGAGAATAGGATGTTTGTGAAGAAGAAGAGTTATGCTCGGGACACCTGTGATATTTGTGAAGAAGAAGGATGGTACTTTGCGCATGTGCATCGATTACCGTCAACTCAATCAAGTGACTGTTAGGAATAAGTACCCATTACCCCGTATTGTTGATCTCTTTGATCAGTTGCAGGGTGCTACTGTATTCTCTAAAATTGACCTGAGGTCTGGCTATCATCAGCTGAGAGTTCAGGAGGTGGATGTACCTAAAACTGCATTCAGGACCAGGTATGGGCACTATGAGTTTCTTGTTATGCCCTTGGATTGACAAATGCCCCTGCAGTGTTTATGGATCTGATGAACAGAGTATTTCATGAACTTCTGGACAAATGTGTGGTCGTCTTCATAGATGATATTCTGATCTACTCCAAGAATGCGCAAGATCACACTCAGGATTTGCGCAAGGTACTGGAGATTCTGCGGCTGAAGCAGCTGTATGCTAAGGCCAGCAAATGTGAGTTCTGGTTACATCAGATTGGCTTTCTGGGAACTAATCTGAGTTTTAGCACTGCATATCATCCTCAATCTGATGGTCAGACAGAGAGAACTATTCAGACACTAGAGGATCTTCTGAGATCTTATGTGGTTGACCGGTCTGTTGAGTGGGATCTGGACTTATCACTGATAGAGTTCACCTACAACAATAGCTTTCACTCTAGCATACAGATGGCTCCGTATGAGGCCCTATATGGGAGGAAATGCAGAACGCCTATATGCTGGGAGGAAACTGGAGACAGAACAGTGCTAAGGTCTGATGCTGTTCAGGAAGCCACTGAGAAGATCAGAGAAATTCAGAGAAAGATGAAGATTGCTCAGGATAGGCAGAAGAGTTGTGCTGATGTGAGACGGCGTCCTCTTGAGTTTTTGGTGGGAGAGCATGTTTTCCTAAAGGTCTCACCTATGAAAGGGGTGATGAGATTTGGGAAGAGGGGAAAATTGAGTCCCAGGTACATTGGTCCCTTTGATATCATTGAGAGGGTTGGACCTGTGGCATACCGACTTGCTCTGCCCCCATCACTGGAACACCTCCATAATGTGTTCCATGTTTCTGCACTCAGAAAATATTGTTCCGATCCTTCTCATGTTCTGGAGTTAGAACCTCTTCAACTTGAAGAGAACATGACTTTTGTGGTGAAACCTCTCAGAATTGAAGATAGAAAAGAGAAAGTGCTGAGAAATAAGGTTATTCCACTTGTGAAAGTCGTCTAGGGAAATCAGTCTGTTGAAGAAGCCTCTTGGGAGGTTGAAGCAGAGATGAGAAAGGAGCATCCTCACCTGTTCAGTGACGGGCTTGGTCAGCTTTAGAGGACTAAAGCTCTATAAGGGGGGGAGGATGTAACGCCCTCGATTTTCTGAATTACGATTTAAGGTTAGAAATTCTGTTTCTGTATTTTATCTGTTAAAATTTTGGGATTTTTGCCTAAATGTAGGAATTTTTCCTACAGGGCAAAAATAATTATTTTGGTTGGGGATTTGAACTCTCAACCTTGAGTCTTTGTTCCTGGAATTCTTCCACCGTGATGGCACATATTTCTGATATTATTGGAGTGGCGCGTGGTGGTTAAGCCCAGGTAAGCCCATAAAACCGATTGAAAAAAAGGGGAAATTCGTGAGAGCTCCTCTCCCTCACGATTTTTGGTTTGTTTCTTGCCCTAGCCGCCTGTGTTGTCGCCCCTCACTGTGCTTGGCGCTCCTGCAAAATTTCTGACGCTGGTGGTGGCAGACTGGTGGTGGACGAACTTTCTGGAGACCCCTGATCCCCTGTTTTGGCGTTTTCTCTGTGGGCGATTTTTCTGGTGAGTAATTCGATCCTAAGGAGTCTAATCCGAATTAAAATTCGTTATTTGCCATGATTATTCGTATGGGGTTGAATTCAAATAATTATAGGGTTTTAAAATCCTGTTCTGCTGAAATCTGCATTCGTTAATCTGACCTTTGTGTACTATAACCCCAATATCTCATGGCCTATAGATCCAAATCGCACGAGATAAATTTTGTATGAAACTAGATATGTTTGGCTTTAATTTGAATATGATATCGACCATATCCGAGCGGTATTCGTATTTCAATCTGTATTGCAATCCAGCTGTACAAAATCAGTTTTCTGAAATTCTGGATTTCGACCTTTATGTGTTCGAACAATCATATCTCCCTAGGTATAGCTCAAAATCTTGTCAAATCAGTTTTATTAGACCGTAGGCTTGAAGAGCTTCATTTTTACTCCCATAACGCCTATTTTTGATTAGTTATTGGATCTGAAATATATGTCGTAATTCTGATATATGAATCTGTTTTCTTGAAATCTGAAATTCTGACCCACCTATGTTCGAACCCTTATATCTTCCTGCCTACAATTCGAAATTTGGCGAAACTAGTTTTATTGGAAATTAGATTCAGAGAGCTTCATTTTGAATATAATATTGACTAGCTTTGGTTCGAAATTGGACCAAAAATATATGTTGCAATCTGACAATATAAATCTACTATGTCAATTTTGGGGCTTTTGTCAATTTTCTTCACGAACGTGCAATTAAAAATTATCTGTAGTAGGGGACTGAATTATTTTCATGAAATTTGTATGTTCTGCAAGGATTCTGAAAATTTCGCCCCTTACAGTGATTTTATGGCTCACGGTTTTTAGGAAATTTGGGGAAAAATATTGCAATGAATATCTATATATATATTTCCCTATAATTCCTAGGCTTATTGAATTGTTTGTTATGTGAATAATTTATATTCTGTGTATATGTCGTGAAATTTCTGAAACTTTGAATGTGTTATAACCTTTGTGAGAACATAGAATGGTTTGACATGAAATAAGTATAGTTGCATGAAATCTAAGGAATTCACTCCTATATTACTTCTGGTTAATGATAAAAATTATGAAGTGTGTTCAGCTTTGATTTTCTGCAAATTGTAATTTTGTTAAGGACTGGATATTGGGGTGTGTCATTTTCTGTTTGTGAGACACGTTGGGCATGATGTAAGAATTAAGTAGTATTTAGTTCTACTCCTCCGTTTCAGCATGATCTGTTCTGTAAAAATTATGCCCTAGTGTAGCACTCTTCCGTGTCCTTAACCTCCTTCTGTGGCGCTGTAATGGTGCTGATAGTCTACTACGACCCATGAGACACTATTTCTGTTCTGTTCTGGGTTTTGGAGGCCAGAGTGCCACGTCCTGACAAGACGGGGGCCACCCACTGATACCTCATCTACCATTCTGTTATGGGTATTGGAGACCAGAGTGCCACGTCCTGACAAGACGGGGGCCACCCACTGATACCTCCTCTACCATTCTGTTCTGGGTATTGGAGACCAGAGTGCCATGTCCTGACAAGACAGGGGCCACCCACTGATACCTCCTCTACCATTCTGTTCTGGGTTTTGGAGGCCAGAGTGCCACGTCCTGACAAGACGGGGGCCACCCACTGATACCTCCTCTACCATTCTGTTTCTGATATGCATGCATGTCTCGTCCTCGGCGGAGGTGGGGTCAGACCTTCTGTGGTCATCAGGCCTTCTGTGGCTTTTCTGTTTCCGATGTAGACTATCCGTTTGGATTCTGAAAATTCTGATTTTCTGTCTGTCAGTTCTGATTTCTGTAGTTCTGTTTCGATCTGTATTATAGATGTGTTAGGCAGTGTGTTTAGTAGGGAGGGGTTGGTATACTTATATCCTACTTCATGCTTGATGCCTAATGTTATAAGTATCTGTATTTGATTATGTTTTGTTTCTGATATGAGTGTGCATGTTAAGTTGATTTATCTTATCTGTTACAAAAATGTATTTCAACTTATGCATGATATTTTTGATGTGTACTATGGATGGCTTTTAGTGTCTTTTACTCACTGAGCTTTTTAGCTCACCCCCGTTGTTTAAATATTTTCAGGTGAGACATTGGGACAGTGATCGCTACAGCTAATTAACGAATTTACTATGATGCTAATGTTTTATTTAATTTCTAAGAGTTGTCTTCTAAAAATCTGTCAGGCCTGCGTGCCTAACTTAATTATACGATACGTTTTATCTCCTGAGGGCTTATGCCTGTTTTCAGGATATTATATTATAGTTGTCTCGTTTTAATTGTTAGATACGAGTTTTGGATTCGTGAGATTTGAAATTATTCTTATTCTGAAATGTCCGATTTGAGAGTTATTGTTCTTATTCCGCAATATATCTGAAATTGTGTTTTCCACATATGTGTAGTGTGGACATCTGTTTTATTCCAGGATATGCGTGTCTGTGCAGCAGTAAATTATTATACTTGCTGCCGGATTTTCTAGATTTCCGGATTTCTATTTCCTAGTAAATCGATCCTATTCAGTCTGTGCGGTTTTCAGTTCCGTAGTAATGTCCTTCGATGCCGCTTTCTTCTTGTGTTTTAATGGAAGAGTAAAATTTTTTTGAAACCCCGTATTTTACTTGTATTCGTGTGGGGTGTGATTCTGAGGGATGTTGCATCTAGTCTGATCATGTTTGATTGATTGGGGCTTGAGATCGGTAAGCTTCGATCGAGAGTTTGGATGCTAGATCATAGAGATCAAGAGCATCAAGAGATGAATGGTTAGATCTTGAACCATTTGGTTCAAAGAGATCTAGACCATGGCTTGGGCTGGTTTAATGAACCGAATTGGGTTGAACCTAATTGACTTGAATCGGTTCACATGTGTGAACGTATGGTTCAAGGTGTAAAGGCTTGTTGGGCGGTTTTTCCTTCAAGTGAGCGCATGGCTTGAAAACCTTCCATTTATGGAAGTGTAACGCCATGACTTGATTGGAGAAGGCTTAACGCAAATCGGTTTTACGGAATTGTCATCTTCGTTGGACAAAAGAGGATTCTTGGAGACGGTAGCTCTCGGCCAAGCGCATCTCAACACACGACAAGGACATTGGGATCTCTTGCTAGCACAAGGAAGATCCTAAAGGGTAGCCACCCCTCATCTTGTGTGTGAACTTGAAGAGGAGACCTACTTTGATCTCTTGCTTCCAAGCCGCCACCCTCTTCATGGCTTTGGTATGAGTTCTCATAACTTCAAGTTGATCATATAGTTATCATATTCGATCTTGTTTAGAAACCCTTTTCGCCATGCTTGTTAGAACCGCAAGTTTAGGGTTTCTCCCCCCCTTTGAACTAGGGGTTCCTTCAATTGGTATCAGAGCTGGTTCTTGATATGATCTATATGATTGCTTCAAGTCCTTGTGATCCATACATGTTGCGCTTACTTTTACTTGATGTATGCTTTGTTTACATGTAGTTGCGCTTGTATCATGCTTACATGAAGTTGCGCTTGTATCATGCTTACATCAATTTGCGCTTGTATCATGCTTACATGAAGTTGCGCTTGTATCATGCTTACATCAATTTGCGCTTGTATCATGGTTAGATGAAGTATGCGCTCCCCCTTGAAGGGGACCCCCTTAAAGTTTGCGCTCCCCCTTGAAGGGGACCCCCTTAGATCTAAGGGTTATCAACTTGCAAGCATGTTGTTTGTTTGTTTGTTTGCGCATGTTCTAGAAGTTTTCCAAAACTTATATCTTGCGCGCATGATTAGATCTAAGGTGCCACTATATTAAATCCTTAGATGGGTTGATAGGGTTGAAAGCATCTTCTAGGTTAGATCCAACTAGTCTGATCAGACCATCTGACAGCCTAGATGGGTTGACCTGATAGCACCTGTGCGCAAGCACAAGGTGGCTATGGGTTGACTGCATCTAGGGCGTGTAGCGAGGTCTGGTTGAGACACTATTGAACACACATGAGTTAGGCCCGGGGTCACACCCGCTTGCCAAAACTCATGAGGGTGGTTCAGCCCTTGGCGCATGCATGGTTGACCATTAGGTCAACACGGGTCAGTTAGGACTCGGTGCATGCAAGGGCAAAGGATCTAACTAGATGGATGAGTGGATCCCCATCAATGGACCATTGTAAGGTTATAGGGCTCATAAGGAAATTAAAATTGATGCCATGGGGTATTTTCGAAAAAAAAAATTTTATTTCCTGATTGGATCACATGTTGATTGAACCATATGCTTGTTTATTTAGTCTTATGTGGGTTGCCCTATTGTGTGCTGTGCTGGGGCCTGCGTGCCTGGTAATTTATAAGTTAAATTTATTGTGGTCTGCGAATCACTTTTTCATTAATTTATTGTATATTTGACCTGCGAGTCAAAGCTTGTCTAGATAGATCAAATTGTATTTGATTAGACAAGAGCACAAATGCACACATCCCAAAGGAGCATTCAGCTGGTGGCGCACCTGAGGTGCTCTTGGCGCTAGGGCCCTGGGTTGGACCAGATGAGATGCAAAAGAGCTCAAGTGAAGACTTAAGGAAAATTAAGGTCTTACTAGGGTTCATGGGCTTTTACCACATAAGATCATGCTTTCTATTTATTGTTTAAATAATTAGAATTGCATGTTTAAGTTTATCTTCTGCTATCACCATAGGACTTGCATGATAGTGAAGAAGATAAAAGACCGTTAAAATCCAACGCTAATATATCAAGCTCGTAAGCCTTCTGACGCGAAACCTCGCCGTTCTGACTATCGTTGGAGCCGTGTTGAACCCACTCAGTGGGCACGTCCATCTATCTTCAGACGGTGCTGGATTTCACCTGCGTGTTACAGAGTTGGGATTTATCCCCTCTCGTTGCTCAGCATAGCACGTGGTGGTCCAGGGAGTAGGTCAGGTCAGCTTGACCATGTAGGCTGCATATGTGGCGCATATGGTAGCACATGGAGGCAGCCATCTGTGGGATCAGAGACTGTGTTGTACCAACTCAGTTGGCACAGTCTGCTGGATTGCCCAGATGAAGGGGAATCGCACAGGTTGGCGATTGGCTGGGACAGCCTACCAGAAATTAGTGCTTGTCATCTTTGTGCATCTTATCTCGCCTGAGCGGGACGCGGAGACCAAGTATGAAATCTGGATCCCATCTCACTAAAAGAGTGTTACTCTTTCGGACTGTTTACTGGATTTTTCAGTCAGACAAAATAGTGAGAAAAGAATCTTTCTTAAGTCCTGGATTGATTCTGAACATTGATACTGACCTTGCTGTTCTTGCTTGTTGTAGATTCCTGCAGCAACGAACACCATGAGCTTCAATGTGCGATCCCTACTGGAAAGGGAGAAGTTTGCTGGGCCGAACTTCTCTGACTGGTTCGGACACCTTAAGATCGTTCTTAAGGCAGAGAGGAAACTGTATATCCTCGAGACGGCGATACCGCCGCAGCCCGCTCCGAACGCCGCAAGGGCGGTTCGGGAAGCCTATGAAAAGCACGTCAATGATAGCATTGATGTCGCTTGCCTGATGCTAGCGTCTATGACGCCACCGCTGCAGCGTCAGCATGAGGATATGTCGGCTATAGAGATTATAGCGAACCTCAAGATGCTGTATGCTGCACAGGCGAGGACAGAACTCTATAATCTGACGAAGCTCTTCTTTCAGAGCAAACTGGCTGATGGGAGCCCAGTGGGAGCTCACGTGCTCAAGATGATTGGGCACAAGGAGGCTCTAGAGAAACTGGGGCATACCATCAACCAGGAGCTTGCTGTGGATATTATTCTGCAGTCTCTCCCGCCCTCTTTCGATGCGTTCATCATTAATTTTAATATGAACAAAATCGATTGTACGCCGGCAGAGCTGCTGAATATGCTCTTGACCACTGAGGAAACTCTGAAGGGAAAGCCTTCAACCTCTGTCTTAATGGTTCCTTCTAGGAACAAGAAGAAGGGGAAGAAGGGCAAGGCCCCTGTCAAGAATTACAGCAAGGCTCTGAAACAGAAGGTGAAGCGGTCGAAGGACAACAGGTGTTTCCACTGTGGCCAGCTGGGTCACTGGAAAAAGGACTGTAAAGCGCTCCAAGGAGATAAGAGGGGAAGCGTTGCTTCTGGCTCAGGTATATTCGTGACGGAAGTCATGGTTTCATCTTCTTCTATTTCATGGGTGTTGGACACTGCATGTGGAGTTCACATTTGTTCAAATGTACAGGAACTCAAGAGAAGAAGGCAGGTGGGACAGCATGAGGTAGACCTACGAGTCAGAAACGGGGCACGGGTTGCTGCTGTTGCTGTAGGAGACTATTTCATTACTTTACCATCTGGCATTGTATTAGAATTAAACAATTGTTATTTTGTACCCAGTATTACCAAGAATATTATCTCTATTCCTGCTCTTGTCAGGAAAGGATTTGCCTTTGAATGCAAGATTTCAAAGTGTATTTTGACTTATGATAATATTGTGTATGCAACTGGTTCAATTAACAATGGGTTATTCATGTTGGACATGGAATATTCTATACAAAACATTGATAATAAGAAAGCCAAGTATGCTGATGACAGCACCTTGCTTTGGCATAGTCGTTTAGGCCATATAAACGAGAAGCGCATTAAGCGGTTGCATGATCATGGACTGCTGGGATCATTCTCCTATGAGGAGATTGATACATGCAAAGCTTGTTTAATGGGTAAAATGACGAAGTCACCTTTTCCTAATAAAGGTCAAAGGGCTTCAGGTTTACTTGACCTTATACACAGTGATGTGTGTGGGCCGTTTAGTAAACATGCCAGAGGTGGCTATCAGTACTTCATTACCTTTACTGATGATTTCAGTAGGTATGGTTATGTCTATCTGATGAGACATAAGAGTGAATCTTTTGACAAGTTCAAAGAGTTCAAAAATGAAGTACAAAATCAGTTAGGCCGAAATATCAAGGCACTTCGTTCTGATCGAGGTGGAGAATACCTAAGTCATGCGTTTACTGACTATCTGAAGGAGTGTGGGATTATCTCACAGCTCACTCCACCAGGAACACCGCAGTGGAATGGTGTGTCCGAGAGGAGAAATAGAACGTTACTTGATATGGTTCGTTCTATGATGAGTCAGGCCACTCTTCCATACTCCTTTTGGGGTTTTGCACTGGAGACAGCTGCAAAGGTACTAAACCGAGTGCCATCCAAGGCAGTTTCAAAGACGCCATATGAGTTATGGTATGGGAAACAGCCTAGCTTGACATTTATCAGGATCTGGGGTTGCGAGGCTTATGTCAAAAAGCTCGCCTCTGGGAAACTGGAGAGCAGATCTGATAAATGCATCTTTGTCGGTTACCCTAAGGACACTAAGGGTTATTATTTCTACGATCCCAAAGAGAACAAGGTTTTTGTTGCTCGGACGGCCATATTTCTTGAGAAGGAATTTCTTCTGCAAGAGGCCAGTGGGAGAGAAATAAAACTGGATGAGAATCCAGAGGAAGGACAAAGTGCTCAAGCACAGTTGGATGAGCCTGAGCCGGTAGATCAGGTTATTGAACAACCTGAGGCTCAAATAACACGGGAACCGCGAAGATCGGGAAGGATCCGTCGACAGCCTGAGCGCTATGACGGAGTCTACATCATTGATAATGATGAACCCCTTACTTATGCGGATGCGGTCAGTGGACCGGAGTCAGCTAGATGGCTTGAAGCTATGCGAGCCGAGATGGACTCCATGTCAGATAACCAAGTCTGGGATTTGGTTGATCCGCCTCCGGGAGTAATCCCTATAGGCTGTAAATGGATCTTCAAGAAGAAGATTGACATGGATGGTAACGTGGTTGCCTATAAAGGCAGGCTAGTTGCGAAAGGTTTCAAACAAATCTACAGGATAGATTATGATGAAACTTTCTCACCTGTAGCTATGTTTAAGTCTATTCGGATTCTTTTCGCGATAGCAGCATATTACGATTATGAGATCTGGCAGATGGATGTGAAGACAGCTTTCCTTAATGGAAATCTGGATGAGGATGTGTATATGACACAACCTGAAGGTTTCACTAATCCATCAGATCGTCATAAAATATGCAAGTTAAAGAAGTCCATTTATGGACTGAA
The DNA here is from genome assembly GCA_027563935.2 of Costus lasius. NCBI lineage: Eukaryota > Viridiplantae > Streptophyta > Magnoliopsida > Zingiberales > Costaceae > Costus > Costus lasius. The sequence continues at coordinate 75,374,996 of CM050449.1, forward strand.
ACAAGCATCTAGGAGCTGGAATATTCGTTTTGATGAATCAATCTCTGAGTTTGGTTTCATCAAGAACGAAGATGACCCGTGTGTGTATAAGAGGTTTAGTGGGAGCGTGATTACATTCCTAATCCTCTACGTCAATGACATCTTGATCATTGGAAATGATATTCCTGAACTGCATGCTGTTAAAGCATGGTTAGGAAAATGTTTCCAGATGAAAGATCTAGGAGAAGCAGCCTATGTGTTAGGTGTGAAGATCTACCGAGATAGATCTAAGAGGCTTCTCGGGCTGTGCCAGAGTACTTACATCGATAAGGTCCTGGAGAGATTCCATTTAGAGAATTCTAAACGTGGATATCTTCCAGTCAGACATGGTCTGAATCTTTCGAAGAGTCAGTGTCCACAAACACAGACTGAGAAAGATGAAATGGACAATACGCCTTATGCTTCGGCTATTGGGTCCATTATGTATGCGATGTTGTGTACTCGCCCAGACGTCGCTTACGGGTTAAGCGTGACCAGTCGATTCCAAAGTAATCCAGGTTTGGCGCACTGGATTGCAGTCAAGAACATCTTAAAATATCTGCGGAGGACCAAAGATATGTTCTTGATATATGGTGGTCAGGAAGAACTCAGTATAGAGGGATATACTGACACTTCGTTCCAGTCGGACCAGGATGATTTCCGATTGCAGTCAGGCTATATTTTTAGCTTGAATGGTGGAGCAGTGGTGTGGAAGAGTTTCAAACAGTCAACTGTTGCTGATTCCACAACAGATGCCGAGTATGTTGCAGCCTCGGAAGCATCCAAGGAGGCAGTCTGGATTCGTAAGTTCGTGAGAGAACTTGGTGTCGTTCCTTCGAGTGCAGATCCTTTGGTTATCTTCTGTGATAACACTGGAGCAATAGCACAAGCAAAGGAACCACGGTCGCACCAGAAGTCCAAGCACATACAGAGACGGTTTCACTTGATCCGGGAGATCATTGATCGTGGCGAGATCAAGATTTGCAAGGTTCATACAGATGACAATCTGGCAGACCCGCTTACCAAGCCTCTGGCACAGCAGAAGCATGAGAAGCACTGTAATAATATGGGTTTGAGATTTCTCAACCATTAGATTAAGTGCAAGTGGGAGATTGTTGGGGTATGCCCTTAAGGCTAATGTTTGAGGCCTTTGGGATTGTAATAGTATCATGTAATAAACTGTTGTGTTTATAAAGGCATGGTTATTATTCAGGTTGTTACCTTGTCTGCTGTAATAAGTGTACTTCTGAATAATGTCTCAAAGCTGTTCAGCTAGGCTGACAGTCTATATGTCCTTAGTCGAGATATCTTGGTGAACATGAGACAGCCTTGATATGATTGAGACTAATATGTGTGCTAATCTTATAGGATGCTTCGAGCATGGAATAAGATGTAGACTCATGGGTACATTGGATGTACTGGACAGACCCTACTGGGATATTCCATTGCTTGTCACAATGTGAATGATCCTTATAAGCAGCAAGTGGCACATGTCCTTTGACTTGAGATCACTTGTGTTTCTAAATGATGATTGTCATTGTTTTGAGGTAGTTCAATATCATTTGAAACATAATGATTATAGACTATCTTGGATGGTGAGCTTGAGTCAGGTTAGGGCTCTTGTGATAGATAAAGGATTGCCGTCTCCTTGTTCAAGGAGTGTGATGTTCTAAGGGGCCCCCCCGATATGAGATGATTGAGGAAGTGTATGGCCATACCCAGATGACTATGTTCATCTGATCTAATCATGCTCATCATATTGGAGTTACAAGCTTGACCCGCTTGTCCAATAAGAACATCCAGTGGCAAAGGACACATGTATGCCAAGTGAGTTGATTCACACTTGTGCTATGGTTTGGGTGGAGTCTTGGAAGACTCTTTCCTTTATATCGGGAGACAGTGATGTGTTGCTAGATACCCCTCACTGATCGTGATAACGTAAGTTATCGTTACCGACATTTAGAGGAAACCCTCAGGGTCGCACAATTTGATGATATGGCTTACTTAAGTCAGATCGTGTGGACTGAACTGTTTAGACTCAGTTTAAACGAGTTCAGACTCTGATTGTAAGTGAGATCTAGTCTGATCATGTTTGATTGATTGGGGCTTGAGATCGGTAAGCTTCGATCGAGAGTTTGGATGCTAGATCATAGAGATCAAGAGCATCAAGAGATGAATGGTTAGATCTTGAACCATTTGGTTCAAAGAGATCTAGACCATGGCTTGGGCTGGTTTAATGAACCGAATTGGGTTGAACCTAATTGACTTGAATCGGTTCACATGTGTGAACGTATGGTTCAAGGTGTAAAGGCTTGTTGGGCGGTTTTTCCTTCAAGTGAGCGCATGGCTTGAAAACCTTCCATTTATGGAAGTGTAACGCCATGACTTGATTGGAGAAGGCTTAACGCAAATCGGTTTTACGGAATTGTCATCTTCGTTGGACAAAAGAGGATTCTTGGAGACGGTAGCTCTCGGCCAAGCGCATCTCAACACACGACAAGGACATTGGGATCTCTTGCTAGCACAAGGAAGATCCTAAAGGGTAGCCACCCCTCATCTTGTGTGTGAACTTGAAGAGGAGACCTACTTTGATCTCTTGCTTCCAAGCCGCCACCCTCTTCATGGCTTTGGTATGAGTTCTCATAACTTCAAGTTGATCATATAGTTATCATATTCGATCTTGTTTAGAAACCCTTTTCGCCATGCTTGTTAGAACCGCAAGTTTAGGGTTTCTCCCCCCCTTTGAACTAGGGGTTCCTTCAATAGGATTGCCGTCTCCTTGTTTAAGGAGTGTGATGTTCTAAAGGGGCCCCCCTAAATGAGATGATTGAGAAAGTGTATGGCCATACCCAGGTGACTATGTTCATCTGATCTAATCATGCTCATCATATTGGAGTTACAGGCTTGACACGCTTGTCCAATAAGAACGTCCAGTGGCAAAGGAATCATGTATGCCTAGTGAAGTGGATTCACACTTGTGCTGTGGTTTGGGAGTAGTCTTGGAAGACTCTTTCCTTTATATCGGGAGACAGTGATGTGTTGCTAGATACCCCTCACTGATCGTGATAACGTAAGTTATCGTTACCGACATTTAAAGGAAACCCTCAGGGTCGCACAATTTGATGATATGGCTTCTTTAAGTCAGATCGTGTGGACTGAATTGTTTGGGTTCAGTTTAAAGGGATTTATACTTTGATTGTAAGTGAGATCTGGTCTGATCATGTTTGATTGATTAGGGCTTGAGATCGGTAAGCTTCGATCGAGAGAGTTGATGCTAGATCAGTGAGATCAGGAGCATCAGGAGATGAACGGTTAGATCTGGAGCCTTAGGGTTTAATATGATCTAGACCAAGTGGCTTGGCTTAATTGGGCTTTTGAACCAAATCTAATTGAACCGGTTCACTATGTGAACGCTTGGTTCAATTAGAGGAAGTTTCGAGCGTTCACTTGGAGTGAACGCATGAGCCATTAAGACTTACCAATTTTGGAAGGCGGTTTTCTATGTTGAAAACCAAAAACGCCTCCATGTTGTAAGTGTCGCTCAATTTGAACTTGACGTCTCTTGCATTCTCGTTGGAGAAGGGTTGACGACAAGGGAAGCGCTCTCGGCCAAGAAATCGTCTTCTCATCCCTACCACTCGAGAAGAATACTTGTAGATCCTTGCTAGCACAAGGAGCTTCAAGGAGAAGTCATCTTCACCTTGTGTGCGTCTTCTTTGGAGGAGAGCTTATTTGCCCTCTTTGCTTCCAAGCCGCCTCCTTACTCATGGCCATGGTAACGCATCTTTCACTTGATGTTTTAAGTTGATCATATAACATATAGATCGATTCATGAAACCTTTGCTTCCGCTGCCGAAATGAACAATATGCGCCACTTAGGGTTTCGCTCCCCCTTGAAGGGGACCCCTTACAATTGGTATCAGAGCTGCAGTTCTATATGTGTTCATATGATTGCTTGATGTATTTGTGTGATCCATGCTTGCGTTTATGCATAGATCTAAAGTTAACATGCGAAAATACATGCTTGTATGTTTTTACTCATGTTGGTTGCGCATGTTTTATGTTGGCGCATGTTGTTGTTGTTTTGTCAAAAACTCCACTTGCGCGCCCCATATTAGATCTAAGCGCCTACTTTAAACCCTTAGATGGGTTGATGGGGTTGAAGTCATCTTCTAGGAAGGATCCAAATAGTCTGATCAGACCATCTGACAGCCTAGATGGGTTGACCAGATAGCACCTATGCGCAAGCACGAGGTGGCTATAGGTCGACTGCATCAAGGGCGTGTAGCGAGGTCTGGTTGAGACGACTAGTGAACACACATGAGTTCGGCCCGGGGTCACACCCGCTTGCCGAAACTCATGAGGGTTGTTCGGCCCTTTGCGCATGCATGGTTGACCATTAGGTCAACTCAAGTCAGTTAGGACTTGGTGCATGCAAGGGCAGTGGATCTGACTAGATGGATGAGTGGATCCCTATCAATGGACCGTTGTAAGGTTGTAGGGCACATAAGAATATTAAAATTGATGCCAATGGGTTTTCAAAAATTTTATTATCTTGTGAAATGGATCACATGTTGAGTGGATGCCATGTGCTTGTTTATTTCATCTTATGTGGGTTGCCCTTTTAATGTCTGCTGTGCTGGGGCCTGCGAGCCTGGATTAAAATTGTAAATTAATTTATATTGTGATCTGCGCATCACTTTTATTTAATTTATAATGTGTAATTGACCTGCGAGTCAATCATGTCTAGATAGATTAAATTGTAAGTTTAATCAGACATGAGCACATAGCACAGTTGGCAGAGGCGCATGCAGCAGAGGCTTGACCAGGTGGGAGGTCTAGGGTTCGACCCTATGACAGGCGCATCTACCTGGTGGGTGCACCTGAGCTGCAGAAGGCGCTTAGGCCCTGGTCTGGGCCAGATGAGAGGCAAAAGACCCAAGAAGAACTAAAGTGAAGACTTAAGTTAACTTAAGGTCTTTCTTAGGGTTAATGGGCTTTTACCACATAAGATCAGCATGCCTTCTACTTATCGTTTATAATTAGAATTGCATGATTTATTTATCTTCTGCTATCACCATAGGGTTTGCATGATAGTTAAGAAGATAAAAGACCGTTAAAATCCAACGCTAAAATATCAAGCTCGATAGCCTTCTGACGCGAAACCTCACTGTTCTGACTATCGTTGGAGCCGTGTTATACCCACTCAGTGGGCACGTCCATCTATCTTCAGACGGTGTGCGATTTCACCTGCGTGTTACAGAGAAGGGATTTATCGCTTCTCGTTGCTCAGCATAGCACGTGGTGGTCCAGGGAGTAGGTCAGGTTAGCTTGACCATGTAGGCTACATATGTGGCGCATATGGTAGCACATGGAGGCAGCCATCTGTGGGATCAGAGACTGTGTTGTACCAACTCAGTTGGCACAGTCGGCTGGATTGCCCAGATGAAGGGGAATCGCACGGGTTGGCGATTGGCAGGGACTGCCTACCAGAAATTAATGCTTGTACTCTCTGTGCATCTTATCTCGCCTGAGCGGGACGCGGAGACCAAGTATGAAATCTGGATCCCATCTCACTAAAAGAGTGTTACTCTTTCGGACTGTTTTAATGGATTTTTCAGTCAGATAAAATAGTGAGAAAAGAATCTTTCTTAAGTCCTGGATTGATTCTAAACATTGATACTGACCTTGCTATTCTTGCATTGTTGTAGATTCCTGCAGCAACGAACACCATGAGCTTCAATGTGCGATCCCTACTGGAAAGGGAGAAGTTTGCTGGGCCAAACTTCTCAGACTGGTACGGACACCTTAAGATTGTTCTTAAGGCTGAGAGGAAACTGTATGTCCTCGAGACGGCTATACCGCCTCAACCCGCTGCGAACGCCGCAAGGGCGGTTCGCGATGCCTATGAAAAGCATGTCAATGATAGCATTGATGTTGCTTGCCTGATGCTAGCGTCTATGACGCCACCGCTGCAGCGTCAGCATGAGGATATGTTAGCTATAGAAATTATAGCAAACCTCAAGATGCTGTATGCTGCACAGGCGAGGACTGAACGCTATAATCTGACCAAGCTTTTCTTTCAGAGCAAACTGACTGAAGGGAGTCCAGTGGGAGCTCATGTGCTCAAGATGATTGGGCACAAGGAGGCTCTAGAGAAACTGGGGCATACCATCAATCAGGAGCTTGCTGTAGACATTATTCTGCAGTCTCTCCCGGCCTCCTTCGATGCGTTCATTATTAATTTTAATATGAACAAGATCGACTGTACTCCGGCAGAGTTGCTGAATATGCTCTTGACTACAGAGGAAACTCTGAAGGGAAAGCCTTCAACGTCTGTCTTGATGTTCCCTTCTAGGAACAAGAAGAAGGGGAAGAAGGGCAAAGCCCCTGTCAAGAACTACAGCAAGGCTCTGAAACAAAAGGTGAAGCGGTCGAAGGACAACAGATGTTTCCACTGTGGCCAGCTGGGTCACTGGAAAAAGGACTGTAAAGCGCTCCAAGGAGACAAGAAGGGAAGCATCGCTTCTGGCTCAGGTATATTTGTGACTGAGGTCATGATATCTTCTTCTTCTATTTCATGGGTGTTGGACACTGCATGTGGAGTTCACATTTGTTCAAATGTACAAGAACTCAAGAGAAGAAGACAGGTGGGACAACATGAGGTGGACCTACGAGTTGGAAATGGGGCACGGGTTGCTGCTGTTGCTGTAGGGGTTTATTACATCTCATTACCATCTGGACTTGTACTAGAACTTGACAATTGTTATTTTGTTCCAAGTATTACGAAAAATATTATCTCTATTCCTGCTCTTGTCAGGAAAGGATTTTCCTTTGAATGCAATATTTCAAAGTGTGTAATTTCTTATGATAATATTGTTTATGCTTCTGGATCAATTAACAATGGGTTATTCATGTTGGACATGGAATGTTCTATACAAAATATTGATAATAAGAAAGCCAAGTATGCTGATGACAGCACCTTGTTATGGCATAGTCGTTTAGGCCATATTAACAAGAAACGCATTAAGCGGTTGCATGATCATGGACTGCTGGGATCATTCTCCTGTGAGGAGATTGATACATGCAAAGCTTGTTTGTTGGGCAAAATGACGAAGTCTCCTTTTCCTCACAAAGGTCAGAGGGCTTCAGGTTTACTTGACCTTATACACAGTGATGTGTGTGGGCCATTTAGTAAACATGCCAGAGGTGGCTATTCATACTTCATTACCTTTACTGATGATTTCAGTAGATATGGGTATGTCTATCTAATGAGACATAAGAGTGAATCTTTTGACAAGTTCAAAGAGTTCAAGAATGAAGTACAGAATCAGCTAGGCCGAAATATCAAGGCACTTCATTCTGATCGAGGTGGAGAATACCTAAGTCGAGAGTTTACTGACTATCTGAAGGAGTGTGGGATTATCTCACAGCTCACTCCGCCAGGAACACCGCAGTGGAATGGTGTGTCCGAGAGGAGGAACAGAACCTTACTGGATATGGTTCGTTCTATGATGAGTCAGGCTACTCTACCTTACTCCTTTTGGGGATTTGCACTGGAAACAGCTGCAAAGGTACTAAACCGAGTGCCATCCAAGGCAGTTTCTAAGACTCCATATGAGTTATGGTATGGGAAACAGCCAAGCTTGACATTTATTAAGATCTGGGGTTGCGAGGCTTATGTCAAAAAGCTCGCCTCTGGGAAACTAGAGAGCAGATCTGAGAAATGTATCTTTGTCGGATACCCTAAGGAAACTAAGGGTTATTATTTCTACGATCCCAAAGAGAACAAAGTATTTGTTGCTCGGACGGCAGTTTTTCTTGAGAAGGAATTTCTTCTGCAAGAAGCCAGTGGGAGAGAAATAAAGCTGGATGAGAATCCAGAGGAAGGACAAAGTAGTCAAGCACAGTTGGATGAGCCTGAGCCGGTAGAACAGGTTATTGAACAACCTGAGGCTCAGATATCACGGGAACCGCGTAGATCGGGAAGGATCCGTCGACAGCCTGAGCGCTATGACGGAGTCTACATCATTGAAAATGATGAACCCCTCACTTATGCGGATGCGGTCAGTGGACCGGACTCAGCTAGATGGCTTGAAGCTATGCGAGCCGAGATGGACTCCATGTCAGATAACCAGGTCTGGGATTCGGTTGATCCGCCTCCTGGAGTAATCCCTATAGGCTGTAAATGGATCTTCAAGAAGAAGATTGACATGGATGGTAACGTGGTTACCTATAAAGGCAGGCTAGTTGCGAAAGGTTTCAAACAAATCTACGGGATAGATTATGATGAAACTTTCTCTCCTGTAGCCATGTTCAAGTCTTTTCGGATTCTTTTCGCAATAGCAGCATATTACGATTATGAGATCTGGCAGATGGATGTGAAGACCTCTTTCCTTAATGGAAAACTGGATGAGGATGTGTATATGACACAACCTGAAGGTTTCACTAATCCATCAGATCGTCATAAAATATGCAAGTTAAAGAAGTCCATTTATGGACTTAAACAAGCATCTAGAAGCTGAAATATTCGTTTTGATGAATCAATCTGTGAGTTTGGTTTCATCAAGAACGAAGATGACCCGTGTGTATATAAGAGGTTTAGTAGGAGCGTGATTACTTTCCTAGTCCTCTACGTCGATGATATCTTAATCATTGGAAACGATATTCCTGAACTGCATGCTGTTAAAGCATGGTTAGGAAAATGTTTCCAGATGAAAGATTTAGGAGAAGCAGCCTATGTATTAGGTGTGAAGATCTACAGAGATAGATCTAAGAGGCTTCTCGGGCTGTGCCAGAGTACTTACATCGACAAGGTCCTGGAGAGATTTCATTTAGAGAATTCTAAAAGAGGATATCTTCCAGTCAGACATGGTCTGAATCTTTCAAAGAGTCAGTGTCCACAAACACAGACTGAGAAAGATGAAATGGACAATACGCCTTATGCTTCGGCTATTGGGTCCATTATGTATGCGATGTTGTGTACTCGCCTAGACGTCGCTTACGGGTTAAGCTGTTGGGGTATGCCCTTAAGGCTAATGTTTGAGGCCTTTGGGATTGTAATAAGTATCATGTAATAAACTCTTGTGTTTATAAAGGCATGGTTATTATTCAGGTTGTTACCTTGTCTGCTGTAATAAGTGTACTTCTGAATAATGTCTCAAAGCTGTTCAGCTAGGCTGACAGGCTATATGTCCTTAGTCGAGATATCTTGGTGAACCTGAGACAGCCTTGATATGATTGAGACTAATATGTGTGCTAATCTTATAGGATGCTTCGAGCATGGAATAAGATGTAGACTCATGGGTACATTGGATGTACTGGACAGACCCTACTGGGATATTCCATTGCTTGTCACAATGTGAATGATCCTCGTAAGCAGCAAGTGGCACATGTCCTTTGACTTGAGATCACTTGTGTTTCTAAATGATGATTGTCATTGTTTTGAGGTAGTTCAATATCATTTGAAACATAATGGTTATAGACTATCTTGGATGGTGAGCTTGAGTCAGGTTAGGGCACTTGTGATAGATAAAGGATTGCCGTCTCCTTGTTTAAGGAGTGTGATGTTCTAAAGGGCCCCCCCTGTATGAGAAGATTGAGATAGTGTATGGCCATACCCAGATGACTGTGTTCATCTGATCTAATCATGCTCATCGTATTGGAGTTACAGGCTTGACATGCTTGTCCAATAAGAACATCCAGTGGCAAAGGAAACATGCATGCCTCGTGAGTTTGATTCACACTTGTGCTATGGTTTGGGTGTAGTCTTGGAAGACTCTTTCCTTTATATCGGGAGACAGTGATGTGTTGCTAGATACCCCTCACTGATCGTGATAACGAAAGTTATCGTTACCGACATTTAAAGGAAACCCTTAGGGTCGCACAATTTGGTGATATGGCTTGCTTAAGTCAGATCGTGTGGACTGAATTGTTTCGGTTCAGTTTAAAGGGATTTAATCTCTGATTGTAAGTGAGATCTGGTCTGATCATGTTTGATTGATTAGGGCTTTAGATCGGTAAGCTTCGATCGAGAGAGATGATGCTAGATCGATGCGATCAGAAGCGTCAGATGATGAATGGTCAGATCTTGGACTTTGGGGTCTAATTTGATCTAGACTTAATGCTTGGGCTGATTTGGTTTCGCTATTGAACCAAGGGTATTGAACCGGCTCATGGGTTGAGCGCATGGTTCAAGAGGGAGAAGGAGTTGCGTTTGGTTCATGGAGACATGAACGCATGAACGCATACTCTTAATGGTTGCCATTTTTGGAAAGTTCCAAAATGAAAACGCATATGCGTTCATGGCTTGAAGTCTCCCTAATGTTTTTCGGTTACACCTCTCTCTTGTTGCTTGGTGGAAACGATTTTTTGCTCTCGAGCAAGTGAGGGTGTTGACGAGAAGAGGAGGAACCGGCCAAGCAAAAGGAAGTCTTCATCTCTTCCCTACACTCGATCATTGACATCTTGGCACTTTTGCTAGCACAAGAGGTGCGCAAGTTGGGAGTCTTCATCGCCTTTGTGTGTGAACTTTTGGAGGAGATCAAAGTTGCTCTCTTCTTCCAAGCCGACCTCCAATCTATGGCTATGGTATAGATCTAAACTCATAGCTTCAAGTTGATCATATGGTTGTCATATACGATCTTTTAGAAACCCTCTTTCCGTCATGCATACTAGATGCGCATGTTTAGGGTTTCACCCCCTTAATAAGGGTTTCTTACAATTGGTATCAGAGGTAGGCTTTCGATATGATCTATATGATTGCTTTGAAGTGTTTGTGATCCATACATGTTGCGCTTACTTGATGCTTTGTTTTCATGATGCATGGTTTACATTGGCTATGTTTGCGCTTGTATCATGGTTACATGAAGTTTGCGCTCCCCCTTGAAGGGGACCCCCTAAAGTTTGCGCTCCCCCTTGAAGGGGACTCCCCTTAGATCTAAGGGTTATCAATATGCTAGATATGAGATATATCTTATGTTCTCAAGTGAAGCATGTTGTTTTGTTTGTTTGCGCATGTTCTAGATGTTTTATAAAACTTACATCTTGCGCGCCTACTTAGATCTAAGGTGCCCCTACTATAAATCCTTAGATGGGTTGATGGGGTTGAAAGCATCTTCTAGGTTAGATCCAACTAGTCTGATCAGACCATCTGACAGCCTAGATGGGTTGACTAGATAGCACCTGTGCGCAAGCACGAGGTGGCTATAGGTCGACTGCATCCAGGGCGTGTAGCGAGGTCTGGTTGAGACAACTACTGAACACACATGAGTTAGGCCCGGGGTCACACCCGCTTGCCAAAACTCATGAGGGTGGTTCAGCCCTTGGCGCATGCATGGTTGACCATTAGGTCAACACGGGTCAGTTAGGACTCGGTGCATGCAAGGGCAGAGGATCTGACTAGATGGATGAGTGGATCCCTATCAATGGACCATTGTAAGGTTGTAGAGCACATAAGGAAATTAAAATTGATACCATGGGGTTTTTCAAAATTTAATTTCATGAATGGATCACATGTTGTTTTGATACCATATGCTTGTTTATTTAATCTTATGTTGGTTGCCCTAATGTGTGCTGTGCTGGGGCCTGCGTGCCTGGTAAATTACAAGTTAATATTATTGTGATCTGCGAATCACATTTTTTATTAATTTATTGTATAATTGACCTGCGAGTCAAAGCTTGTCTAGATAGATCAAAATGTTTTTGATTAGACAAGAGCATAAAGGCACACATCCTAGAGGGGCATTCACCTGGTGGCGCACCTGAGGTGCTCTTGGCGCTAGGGCCCTGGGTTGGACCAGATGAGATGCAAAAGAGCTCAAGTGAAGACTTAAGTAAAATTAAGGTCTTTCTAGGGTTCATGGGCTTTTACCACATAAGATCATGCTTTCTATTTATTGCTTATATAATTAGAATTGCATGTGTTTATCTTCTGCTATAGCCATAGGATATGCCTGATAGTAAGAAGATAAAAGACCGTTAAAATCCAACGCTAACATATCAAGCTCGTAAGCCTTCTGACGCGAAACCTCACTGTTCTGACTATCGTTGGAGCCGTGTTGAACCCACTCAGTGGGCACGTCCATCTATCTTCAGACGGTGCGGGATTACACCTGCGTGTTACAGAGTAGGGATTTATCCCTTCTCGTTGCTCAGCATAGCACGTGGTGGTCCAGGGAGTAGGTCAGGTCAGCTTGACCATGTAGGCTACATATGTGGCGCATATGGTAGCACATGGAGGCAGCCATCTGTGGGATCAGAGACTGTGTTGTACCAACTCAGTTGGCACAGTCTGCTGGATTGCCCAGATGAAGGGGAATCGCACGGGTTGGCGATTGGCTGGGACAGCCTACCAGAAATTAGTGCTTGTCATCTCTGTGCATCTTATCTCGCCTGAGCGGGACGCGGAGACCAAGTATGAAATCTGGATCCCATCTCACTAAAAGAGTGTTACTCTTTCGGACTGTTTACTGGATTTTTCAGTCAGATAAAATAGTGAGAAAAGAATCTTTCTTAAGTCCTGGATTGATTCTGAACATTGATACTAACCTTGCTGTTCTTGCATTGTTGTAGATAACTGCAGCAACGAACACCATGAGCTTCAATGTGCGATCCCTACTGGAAAGGGAGAAGTTTGCTGGGCCGAACTTCTCTGACTGGTTCGGACACCTTAAGATCGTTCTTAAGGCAGAGAGGAAACTGTATGTCCTCGAGACGGCGATACCGCCGCAGCCCTCTCCGAACGCCGCAAGGGCGGTTCGGGATGCCTATGAAAAGCACGTCAATGATAGCATTGATGTCGCTTGCCTGATGCTTGCGTCTATGACGCCACCGCTGCAGCGTCAGCATGAGGATATGTCGGCTATAGAGATTATAGCGAACCTCAAGATGCTGTATGCTGCACAGGCGAGGACAGAACGCTATAATCTGACAAAGCTCTTCTTTCAGAGCAAACTGGCTGAGGGGAGCCCAGTGGGAGCTCACGTGCTCAAGATGATTGGGCACAAGGAGGCTCTGGAGAAACTGGGGCATACCGTCAACCAGGAGCTTGCTGTTGATATTATTCTGCAGTCTCTCCCGCCCTCTTTCGATGCGTTCATCATTAATTTTAATATGAACAAAATCGATTGCACGCCGGCAGAGCTGCTGAATATGCTCTTGACAACTGAGGAAACTCTGAAGGGTAAGCCTTCAACCTCTGTCTTGATGGTTCCTTCTAGGAACAAGAAGAAGGGGAAGAAGGGCAAGGCCCCTGTCAAGAATTACAGCAAGGCTCTGAAACAGAAGGTGAAGCGGTCGAAGGATAACAGGTGTTTCCACTGTGGCCAGCTGGGTCACTGGAAAAAGGACTGTAAAGCGCTCCAAGGAGATAAGAGGGGAAGCATCGCTTCTGGCTCAGGTATATATGTGACTGAGGTCATGTTATCTTCTTCTTCTATTTCATGGGTGTTGGACACTGCATGCGGAGTTCACATTTGTTCAAATGTACAGGAACTCAAGAGAAGAAGACAGGTGGGACAGCATGAGGTAGACCTACGAGTTGGAAACGGGGCACGGGTTGCTGCTGTTGCTGTAGGAGACTATTTCATTTCTTTACCATCTGGCATTGTATTAGAATTAAACAATTGTTATTTTGTACCCAGTATTACCAAGAATATTATCTCTATTCCTGCTCTTGTCAGGAAAGGATTTGCCTTTGAATGCAAAATTTCAAAGTGTGTTTTATCTTATGATAATATTGTGTATGCAACTGGTTCAATCAACAATGGGTTATTCATGTTGGACATGGAATATTCTATACAAAACATTGATAATAAGAAAGCCAAGTATGCTGATGACAGCACCTTGCTATGGCATAGTCGTTTAGGCCATATAAACGAGAAGCGCATTAAGCGGTTGCATGATCATGGACTGCTGGGATCATTCTCCTATAAGGAGATTGATACATGCAAAGCTTGTTTAATGGGTAAAATGACGAAGTCACCTTTTTCTAAGAAAGGTCAAAGGGCTTCAGGTTTACTTGACCTTATACACAGTGATGTGTGTGGGCCATTTAGTAAACATGCCAGAGGTGGCTATCAGTACTTCATTACCTTTACTGATGATTTCAGTAGGTATGGGTATGTCTATCTGATGAGACATAAAAGTGAATCTTTTGACAAGTTCAAAGAGTTCAAGAATGAAGTACAAAATCAGCTAGGCCGAAATATCAAGGCACTTCGCTCAGATCGAGGTGGAGAATACCTAAGTCATGCATTTACTGACTATCTGAAGGAGTGTGGGATTATCTCACAGCTCACTCCGCCAGGAACACCGCAATGGAATGGTGTGTCCGAGAGGAGAAATAGAACGTTACTTGATATGGTTCGTTCTATGATGAGTCAGGCCACTCTTCCATACTCCTTTTGGGGTTTTGCACTGGAAACAGCTGCAAAGGTACTAAACCGAGTGCCATCTAAGGCAGTTTCAATGACGCCATATGAATTATGGTATGGGAAACAGCCAAGCTTGACATTTATCAGGATCTGGCGTTGCGAGGCTTATGTCAAAAAGCTCGCCTCTGGGAAACTAGAGAGCAGATCTGACAAATGCATCTTTGTCGGTTACCCTAAGGAAACTAAGGGTTATTATTTCTACGATCCCAAGGAGAACAAAGTTTTTGTTGCTCGGACGGCCATATTTCTTGAGAAGGAGTTTCTTCTGCAAGAGGCCAGTGGGAGAGAAATAAAGCTGGATGAAAATCCAGAGGAAGGACAAAGTAGTCAAGCACAGTTGGATGAGCCTGAGCCGGTAGATCAGGTTATTGAACAACCTGAGGCTCAGATAACACGGGAACCGCGAAGATCGGGAAGGATCCGTCGACAGCCTGAGCGCTATGACGGAGTCTACATCATTGATAATGATGAACCCCTAACTTATGCGGATGCGGTCAGTGGACCGGAGTCAGCTAGATGGCTTGATGCTATGCGAGCCGAGATGGACTCCATGTCAGATAACCAAGTCTGGGATTTGGTTGATC
The DNA here is from genome assembly GCA_027563935.2 of Costus lasius. NCBI lineage: Eukaryota > Viridiplantae > Streptophyta > Magnoliopsida > Zingiberales > Costaceae > Costus > Costus lasius. The sequence goes on from CM050449.1 coordinate 75,390,033, forward strand.
CGCCTCCGGGAGTAATCCCTATAGGCTGTAAATGGATCTTCAAGAAGAAGATTGACATGGATGGTAACGTGGTTACCTATAAAGGCAGGCTAGTTGCGAAAGGTTTCAAACAAATCTACGGGATAGATTATGATGAAACTTTCTCACCTGTAGCTATGTTCAAGTCTATTCGGATTCTTTTCGCGATAGCAGCATATTATGATTATGAGATCTGGCAGATGGATGTGAAAACAGCTTTCCTTAATGGAAATCTGGATGAGGATGTGTATATGACACAACCTGAGGGTTTCACTAATCCAGCAGATCGTCATAAAATATGCAAGTTAAAGAAATCCATTTATGGATTGAAACAAGCATCTAGGAGCTGGAATATTCGTTTTGATGAATCAATCTCTGAGTTTGGTTTCATCAAGAACGAGGATGACCCGTGTGTTTATAAGAGGTTTAGTGGGAGCGTAATTACATTCCTAATCCTCTACGTCGATGATATCTTGATCATTGGAAATGATATTCCTGAACTGCATGCTGTTAAAGCATGGTTAGGAAAATGTTTCCAGATGAAAGATCTAGGAGAAGCAGCCTATGTGTTAGGTGTGAAGATCTACCGGGATAGATCTAAGAGGCTTCTCGGGCTGTGCCAGAGTACTTACATCGATAAGGTCCTGGAGAGATTCCATTTAGAGAATTCTAAACGTGGATATCTTCCAGTCAGACATGGTCTGAATCTTTCGAAGAGTCAGTGTCCACAAACACAGACTGAGAAAGATGAAATGGACAATACGCCTTATGCTTCGGCTATTGGGTCCATTATGTATGCGATGTTGTGTACTCGCCCAGACGTCGCTTACGGGTTAAGCATGACCAGTCGATTCCAAAGTAATCCAGGTTTGGCGCACTGGATTGCAGTCAAGAACATTATAAAATATCTGCGGAGGACCAAAGATATGTTCTTGATATATGGTGGTCAGGAAGAACTCAGTATAGAGGGATATACTGACGCTTCGTTCCAGTCGGACCAGGATGATTTCCGATCGCAATCAGGCTATGTTTTTAGCTTGAATGGTGGAGCAGTGGTGTGGAAGAGTTTCAAACAGTCAACTGTTGCTGATTCCACAACAGAAGCCGAGTATGTTGCAGCCTCGGAAGCATCCAAGGAGGCAGTGTGGATTCGTAAGTTCGTGAGAGAACTTGGTGTCGTTCCTTCGAGTGCTGATCCTTTGGTTATCTTCTGTGATAACACTGGAGCAATCGCACAAGCAAAGGAACCACGGTCGCACCAGAAGTCCAAGCACATACAGAGACGGTTTCACTTGATCCGGGAGATCATTGATCGAGGCGAGATCAAAATATGCAAGGTTCATACAGATGACAATCTGGCAGACCCGCTTACCAAGCCTCTGGCGCAGCAGAAGCATGAGCAGCACTGTAATAATATGGGTTTGAGATTTCTCAACCATTAGATTAAGTGCAAGTGGGAGATTGTTGGGGTATGCCCTTAAGGCTAATGTTTGAGGCCTTTGGGATTGTAATAAGTATCATGTAATAAACTCTTGTGTTTATAAAGGCATGGTTATTATTCAGGTTGTTACCTTGTCTGCTGTAATAAGTGTACTTCTGAATAATGTCTCAAAGCTGTTCAGCTAGGCTGACAGGCTATATGTCCTTAGTCGAGATATCTTGGTGAACCTGAGACAGCCTTGATATGATTGAGACTAATATGTGTGCTAATCTTATAGGATGATTCGAGCATGGAATAAGATGTAGACTCATGGGTACATTGGATGTACTGGACAGACCCTACTGGGATATTCCATTGCTTGTCACAATGTGAATGATCCTCGTAAGCAGCAAGTGGCACATGTCCTTTGACTTGAGATCACTTGTGTTTCTAAATGATGATTGTCATTGTTTTGAGGTAGTTCAATATCATTTGAAACATAATGGTTATAGACTATCTTGGATGGTGAGCTTGAGTCAGGTTAGGGCACTTGTGATAGATAAAGGATTGCCGTCTCCTTGTTTAAGGAGTGTGATGTTCTAAAGGGCCCCCCCTGTATGAGAAGATTGAGATAGTGTATGGCCATACCCAGATGACTGTGTTCATCTGATCTAATCATGCTCATCGTATTGGAGTTACAGGCTTGACATGCTTGTCCAATAAGAACATCCAGTGGCAAAGGAAACATGCATGCCTCGTGAGTTTGATTCACACTTGTGCTATGGTTTGGGTGTAGTCTTGGAAGACTCTTTCCTTTATATCGGGAGACAGTGATGTGTTGCTAGATACCCCTCACTGATCGTGATAACGAAAGATATGTTCTTGATATATGGTGGTCAGGAAGAACTCAGTATAGAAGGATATACGGACGCTTCGTTCCAGTCGGACCAGGATGATTTCCGATCGCAATCAGGCTATGTTTTTAGCTTGAATGGAGGAGCAGTGGTGTGGAAAAGTTTCAAACAGTCTATTGTTGCTGATTCCACAACAGAAGCCGAGTATGTTGCAGCCTCAGAAGCATCTAAGGAGGCAGTGTGGATTCGTAAGTTCATTCAGGAACTTGGTGTTGTTCCTTCGAGTGAAGATCCTTTGGTTATCTTCTGTGATAACACTGGAGCAATCGCACAAGCAAAGGAACCACGGTCGCACCAGAAGTCCAAGCACATACAGAGACGGTTTCACTTGATCCGGGAGATCATTGATCGTGGCGAGATCAAAATCTGCAAGGTTCATACAGATGACAATCTGGCTGACCCGCTTACCAAGCCTCTGGCGCAGCAGAAGCATGAGAAGCACTGTAATAACATGGGTTTGAGATTTCTCAACCATTAGATTAAGTGCAAGTGGGAGATTGTTGGGGTATGCCCTTAAGGCTAATGTTTGAGGCCTTGGGATTCTATCAGTATCATGTATATAAACTCTTATGTTTATAAAGGCAATGGTTGTTATTCAGTATGTTACATTGTCTGCTGCAATAAGTGTGCTTCTGAATAATGTCTCAATGCTGTTCAGCTAGGCTGACATGCTGTAATGTCCTTAGTCGAGATATCTTGGTGAACATGAGACAGCCTTGATATGATTGAGACTAATATGTGTTCTAATCTTATAGGATGCTTCGAGCATGGAATAAGATGTAGACTCATGGGTACATTGGATGTACTGGACAGACCCTACTAGGATATTCAATTGCTTGTCACAATGTGAATAATCCTTGTTTGCATCAAGTGGCACATGTCCTCTGACTTGAGATCACTTGTGTTTCTAAATGATGATTGTCATTGTTTTGAGGTAGTTCAATATCATTTGAAACATAATGGTTATAGACTATCTTGGATAATGATCATGAGTCAGGTTAGGACACTAGTGATAGATATAGGATTGCCGTCTCCTTGTTTAAGGAGTGTGATGTTCTAAAGGGGCCCCCCTAAATGAGATGATTGAGAAAGTGTATGGCCATACCCAGGTGACTATGTTCATCTGATCTAATCATGCTCATCATATTGGAGTTACAGGCTTGACACGCTTGTCCAATAAGAACGTCCAGTGGCAAAGGAATCATGTATGCCTAGTGAAGTGGATTCACACTTGTGCTGTGGTTTGGGAGTAGTCTTGGAAGACTCTTTCCTTTATATCGGGAGACAGTGATGTGTTGCTAGATACCCCTCACTGATCGTGATAACGTAAGTTATCGTTACCGACATTTAAAGGAAACCCTCAGGGTCGCACAATTTGATGATATGGCTTCTTTAAGTCAGATCGTGTGGACTGAATTGTTTGGGTTCAGTTTAAAGGGATTTATACTCTGATTGTAAGTGAGATCTGGTCTAATCATGTTTGATTGATTAGGGCTTGAGATCAATAAGCTTCGATCGAGAGAGTTGATGCTAGATCAGTGAGATCAGGAGCATCAGGAGATGAACGATTAGATCTGGAGCCTTAGGGTTTAATATGATCTAGACCAAGTGGCTTGGCTTAATTGGGCTTTTGAACCAAATCTAATTGAACCGGTTCACTATGTGAACGCTTGGTTCAATTAGAGGAAGTTTCGAGCGTTCACTTGGAGTGAACGCATGAGCCATTAAGACTTACCAATTTTGGAAGGCGGTTTTCTATGTTGAAAACCAAAAACGCCTCCATGTTGTAAGTGTCGCTCAATTTGAACTTGACGTCTCTTGCATTCTCGTTGGAGAAGGGTTGACGACAAGGGAAGCGCTCTCGGCCAAGAAATCGTCTTCTCATCCCTACCACTCGAGAAGAATACTTGTAGATCCTTGCTAGCACAAGGAGCTTCAAGGAGAAGTCATCTTCACCTTGTGTGCGTCTTCTTTGGAGGAGAGCTTATTTGCCCTCTTTGCTTCCAAGCCGCCTCCTTACTCATGGCCATGGTAACGCATCTTTCACTTGATGTTTTAAGTTGATCATATAACATATAGATCGATTCATGAAACCTTTGCTTCCGCTGCCGAAATGAACAATATGCGCCACTTAGGGTTTCGCTCCCCCTTGAAGGGGACCCCTTACAAGGCCTTGCCTTGCGCCCCAAGCAATGCCATATTGGCATTCATACCTTAAGGGATCAAAGGGGGGAGGCGCCAATTGCTTCCTTATGAAGCAAATTGCGCCACTTCTCCCCATTATGCCCATAGGCGCCTAGGGGAGAAGATTTGTCCCCATTATACCCTTTTAGCCTTTCTTCTCTTCATGACAATTTATTATTGGGCCTCATTGGATAATGAGCTAGCCCAAACTTCATTACATGGGTTGATTAAGCACTTGGATCCAATCCAATGCAACCCTAATCCAAATGTGACCAACCATGGTCAAATACGGGTCAACCTGCCAAAAATGAAGTTTGGCTCCAATAATGTTCTTCCATCTCATCAGGCCCATTGGCGCTGATGAAATCTCCCAATTAGATCCAAGTTATCCAATAACTCGATCATAAGGCTTCCCGATCAATACGAAAACTCAAGTATCAAGGTGTGCGACCCTATAGGTTCCTCTGATGCTGGCAGTGCTGACCAAAGGTCATCACAAGCAGTGAGTGGCACCTAGCAGTGCATCGCTGCTACCCAGGTCATTGGAATGGATATCGACATCGACATCCCCATCATCGCAACTAGGTACAGATGCATTATAGTCTCTTTGCCGGACTGATATCCGATTGGAGAAGTGTGTCACCACTTGTTTTCATCCAATCACATGGCTATGACTAAAACAGGTTCTCACCTGGGTATGGCCATACACTCTCAGTCATAGAACCATTAAAGGAGCTCCATGGATATCATACTTCCCTAGGGAAGGGGCAAATCCTATGTCTGTCCATTGATCTTCTCATATGGGTCGCGACATGCTCAATAACAACCGTTATGACCTCCCAGCTATGGCAAGGTGTTAGGTTGTATCAAAGCAAGTCCCTAACCATATAGAATGATCAATGACCTCAAGTCAAGGGATCAATGCATCTCCTGTCACTTATGAGGATAACTCATGACACCAAGTCATAGCCTCATAGCGGGTCTATCCAGTATATCCTCTAATGATATACCCATGTGTATGCGTTAGCACCACGTGCCTAACCAGCCCTCATACTAGTCTCACAAGTACCATAGCTGTCCCATATCTACTAAGGTACATCGACTGGGGATTATAGTTCGAGCACAGATCCAATCTGTCTTCAGGGACATTATCATGTAAGTACACAATCGCAGGTGTAGACAAACAATGATAACGACAATGCCAGAAAGATATATGAATATCAGAATCAAGTAGTACAAAGATGGACCAAAACTAGGTCCTAGGGCATATACACCAACAATCTCCCACTTGCACTAAGACCTAGAGGTTGAGCAACCTCAACCCCATATCTCTAGTACGACCATCATGCTTCTGCTGCGCCAAAGCCTTGGTCAGTGGGTCTGATAGATTGCTCTCTGTGTTAATTCTGCTAATCTTGACATCACCTCTGTCAATGATCTCTCTGATTAGGTGAAATCTTCTGAGTATGTGTTTGGATCTTTGATGAGACCATGGTTCCTTAGTATGTGCAGTTCCCATTGTTGTCATAGTAGAGCTCAATGGGATCCATTGCACTTGGAACCACCTGAAGTTCATATAAGAACTTCCTTATCCAAACAGCTTCTTTGGCTGCCTCAAAAGCAGCCACATACTCAGCTTCGGTTGTAGAATCTGCTATGGTGGATTGCTTGAAGCTCTTCCAACATACAGCGCCTCCATTTATCTTGAACACATAGCCGGCCTGCGATCTAAAGTCGTTAGGGTCAGACTGGAATGATGCGTCAGTATAGCCATGCATACTAAGTTCTTCCTGTCCCCCATAGACCAAGAACAGATCCTTAGTTCTTCTCAGATACTTTAGGATGTTCTTTACAGCCACCCAGTGCTGTAGACCTGGATTGGATTGGTATCGGCTGGTTATGCTCACAGCATATGCCACATCTGGTCTAGTACACAACATTGCATACATGATCGATCCTACTGCCGAAGCATAAGGAATTCGACTCATGTCATCCCTCTCAGCCTGTGTTGTAGGACACTGGCTCTTTGAGAGAGTAAGGCCATGTCTCACTAGAAGGTATCCTTTCTTGGATTGCTCCATGTAGAACCTCTCCAGTACCTTATCAATGTAAGTACTCTGACTAAGGGCTAGAAGCCTCTTGGATCTATCCCGGTAGATCCTTACGCCTAGAATATAGGCGGCCTCCCCTAAGTCTTTCATCTCGAAACACTTCCCTAACCATGTCTTCATAGCTTGAAGACTAGGGATGTCGTTTCTGATGAGGAGTATGTCATCGACATACATGACCAGAAAAGTCACCAAGCTCTCACTGAATTTTCTGCATACACAGGCGTCATCTTCACTTTTGATAAAGCCATAATCTCTCACGGCTTCATCAAATCGAAGATTCCAACTTCGAGATGCTTGCTTTAATCCATAAATGGATCTCTTTAGCTTGCAGACCTTATTAGCCTCTGCAGGATGGATGAAGCCACCAGGTTGTGACATATACACATCCTCAGTCAGCTTCCCGTTAAGGAACGCTATCTTCACATCCATCTGCCATATCTCATAGTCATGATATGCAGCTATAGCAAGCAGAATCCGAATGGATTTGATCATGGCAACTGGCGAAAAGGTTTCATCATAGTCCACCCCGTGAACTTGTTTAAATCCTTTAGCCACTAGTCTACCCTTATAGGTAACTATTTTGCCATCCATGTCTGTCTTCCTCTTGAAGACCCATTTACATCCTATGGGTTTTACCCCATCAGGCAGCTCAACCAAATCCCAGACTTGGTTAGCCGACATGGAATCCATCTCGGATCGCATGGCGTCAAGCCATTTCTCGGAGTCCGGTCCACTGACCGCTTCATCATAGGTTCTGGGTTCATCCTCAATGATGAAGATCCCATCGTGTTGGGTCGGTAGTGACCCATACCTTTCAGGTGCACGACGAATTCTCCCAGACCTATGCGGGACCTGTGTCTGAGCCTCAGGTTGCCTAGCAACTGGTGTAGGTGGCTCAGATTCCATCTCTTTGTCTTGTTCTTGCACTTGGACCTCATCCAAGTCAAACTTCCTCCCACTAACTTCTTTCATAAGAAATTCTTTCTCTAGAAAGACAGCACCCCGAGCAACAAAAACTTTGTTCTCGGTTGGGACATAGAAGTAGTATCCTTTAGTTTCCTTAGGATATCCCACAAACACACACTTATCAGATCTAGGTTCTAGCTTGCTAGAATCCTGACGTTTGACATAAGCCTCACATCCCCAGATCCTGATAAACGCGAGATTAGGGCGTCTCCCACTCCACATCTCGTATGGTATTTTGGAGACACTCTTAGATGGAACATTATTCAGTATCAGAGAAGCTGTTTCTAGTGCATGCCCGCAGAATGATGAAGGTAGAGTTTCATGACTCATCATGGATCGAACCATATCCAATAAAGTTCGATTTCTCCTTTCAGACACACCATTCCATTGAGGTGTTCCAGGAGGAGTGAGTTGGGATATGATCCCACACTCTCTCAGATAGTCAAAGAACTCACCGCTTAGGTATTCTCCACCTCGATCTGATCGAAGAGCTTTAATGGTCCTTCCAAGCTGGTTCTCTACTTCATTCTTGAACTCTTTGAATTTCTCAAAGGATTCAGATTTATGTCTCATTAAGTAGACATAGCCATACCTACTGAAGTCATCAGTGAAGGTAATGAAGTAGTTGTACCCTCCTCTGGTTTGTTTATTGAAGGGCCCACACACATCAGTATGTATGAGATCTAATAAACCTTCTGCCCTCTCACCAATCTTGGTGAAGGGCGCCTTTGTCATTTTCCCTAACAAACAAGGTTCACAAGTATCAAATTCCTCCAAGGAACTTGAATCTAATAATCCATTTGCATGGAGTTGTTGGATGCGATTCTTATTTATATGGGCTAATCGATAGTGCCATAGGAAAGCACCAACTGAACCACTAAGTTTGGTCCTTTTATTGCTTATGTTACAGATAGAACTTTCCATATCCAAGATATATAGACCATTGCACAAAGTACCCTTCCCATAGAACATATTTGCAAATGAAAAAGAACAGGAGTTCTTATTTATTTCAAATTTAAATCCTTTTCTTGCTAAGCAAGGAATGGATACAATGTTCTTTGTAAGTGAAGGTACACAATAGCAATTATCTAGTTCTAATTGAAGTCCAGAAGGCAAGGAGAGAGTCAAAATGCCTACAGCAATAGCAGCAACCTGTGCCCCGTTTCCAACACGTAGGTCAATCTCTCCAAGCCGCACCGATCTACTTTTCTTGAGCCCCTACATATTTGTACAAATATGAGCTCCACATGCGGTATCCAATACCCATGACATAGAAGTAGAAAGATTGACTTTTGTAACATAGATACCTGAGCATGAAGACGAAGCCTTGCCTCTCTTCTTCTCATTCTGAAGTCGTACTATGTCCTTTATCATGTGAGGTGGTCCTCCACATGAGTAGCACTTATTATTCCTGACTCTTTCCATCTTTGTTTTCAATGTATTAGTTAAGCTTTTGGGCTCAACATACTGAATGTCTACTTTAGGAGGGTTGAGCTCAACCAATGCATCAAAGAGCTGCTTTAGATTAGAAATAATTTCAAAGGCACTCTTAGATTCATATTGCCCTCTAAGCTCGGCCGACATGTTGGTTAGCATCAATTGTGCAATCTCCAAAGTATCAGCTTGATGCTTATCATATGCATGAAAGGTCAAACCCTAGTTCACATGCGCATCTAGGAGATCTTGCATAGGCGAAAAACTAGGTTTGATAGGATCGAGAGGCAAGATAATATGAGCAACCATAAAAATAAGTTACCATTGCCATTGATCGAGTGGCGACTTGGAAGAAGAAAGGGTGAGCGGCTCTTCTCCAAAGGAAATCGCACACAAGAAGATGATGACTTCTTCCTTGTATTCCTTGTGCTAGCAAAGATCCAAGGAGTCCTAGATCGTGTTTGAGGAGATGTCTTTCTCCCTTTTGCTGGCCGAACTTCCTCTTGTCGTGAAGATCATCCACACGAGAGGATAGGAGGCGAGAGAGAGATAGGCGTTCGAACGTGGGGGCGTTTTCTCAAAGAAAACGGCTTCCAAAAATAGTAAGTCCATAACCCCATGTTTAACTCCACTTGAAGCCATCGATAACTCCTCTCTCAATTGAACCATGCGTTCACCAAGTGAACCGGTTCAATTCTTTTTGGTTCAAAGACCAAATCGAACCCACCATGGTCTTGATCTCTTTAAACCAAATGGTTCAAGATCTAACCACACATCTCTCGACCCTCTTGATCTCTATGATCAAGCATCAATTCTCTCGATCGAAGCTTACCGATCTCAAGCCCTAATCAATCAAACATGATCAGACCAGATCTCACTTCCAATCAGAGTTTAAATTCCTTTAAACTGAACCAGAACAATTCAGTCCACACGATCTGACACAAGTAAGCCATATCATCAAATTGTGCGACCCTAAGGGTTTCCTTCAATGTCGGTAACGATAACTTACGTTATCACGATCAGAGAGGGGTATCTAGCAACACATCACTGTCTCCCAATATGAAGGAAAGAGTCTTCCAAGACTACACCCAAACCATAGCACAAGTGTGAATCCAATTCACTCGGCATACATGTTCCCTTTGCCACTGGACGTTCTTATTGGACAAGCCTGTCAAGCCTGTAATTCCAACATGATGAGAATGGTTAGATCAGATGAACATAGTCATCTGGGTATGGCCATACACTTTCTCAACCATCTCATCCAGGGGGCCCTTTAGAACATCACACTCCAACTAGGAGAGGCAATCCTATATCTATCACCAGTGTCCTAACATGAGTCATGCCCACCATCCAAGATAATCCTTAACCATTATCTTTCAAATGATATTGAACTACCTCAAAACAATGCCAATCATCATTTAGAAACACAAGTGATCTCAAGTCAGAGGGAGTATACCACTTGCTTGCTTATGAGGATTTATTCACATTGTGACAAACAATTGAATATCCTAAGTAGGGTCAGTCCAGTACATCCAATGCACCTATGCGTCTAAATCTTATTCCATGCTCGAAGCATCCTATAAGATTAGAACACATATTAGTCTCAATCATATCAAGGCTGTCTCATGTTCACCAAGATATCTCGACTAAGGATAATACTGCATGTCAGCCAAGCTGAAACACCAATGAGACATTATTCAGAAGTATACATACAGTAGCAGATAATGCAACAATCTGAATAACAACAATTGCCTTTATAAACATATACATAGTTTATACATGATACTGATAACAGCCCAAGGCCTCAAACATTAGCCTTAAGGGCATACCCCAACAATCTCCCACTTGCACTTAAACTAATGGTTGAGAAATCTCAAACCCATATTATTACAGTGCTTTTCATGCTTCTGCTGCGCCAGAGGCTTTGTAAGCGGGTCAGCTAGATTGTCATCTGTATGTACCTTGCAGATCTTGATCTCTCCTCGATCTATGATCTCATGGATCAAATGAAACCTTGTCTGTATGTGCTTGGACTTCTGGTGTGACCGTGGTTCCTTTGCTTGTGCAATCGCTCTAGTGTTATCACAGAAGTGAAGGTAGGGGGTGAAACCCTAAAACATGCGCATATAAAGATTTGCATGGGCGGAATCTAGGGTTTCCTAGGATCGCATGCATGAATATATGATCAACTTGAAGATTGTATAGATCAAAACAAAATCATACCATAGCCATGAGTGGATGGCGATTTGGAAGCAGAGAACCAAGTGGCTCTCCTCCAAAGCGTGCGCACACAAGATGATTGATCGCCTACTCCTTGTCGATCCTTGTGCTAGCAAAGCTCTCCAAGTGTGCTAATCGCGTGAAGGAGATTGAGAGATGTCTTGGTGCTCGTCGAACTCCCTCTCATTTGCGTGAAAAATCACCACACCGAAAGAGGAGCGTCAAGAGGAGAAGATGGGCGAGAGTGAGGCGTTATTCTCGAACATGGAGGCGTTACTCTCGAATTGGAAAACCAATTTCCAAATATAGTAAGCCCTCATACGTTCATGCGTTCACCCCAATATGAACGATCGCAACTCATTCTCCCTTTGAACCATGTGCTCACTCTAAGTGAACCGGTTCAATTGAATTTAGTACAAAGACCAAATCAAACCAAGACTTGATCTAGATCATATAAAACCAAAAAGGCTCAAGATCTAACCATTCATCTCTTGATGCTCTTGATCTCATCGATCTAGCATCAGTTCTCTCGATCGAAGCTTACTGATCTCAAGCCCTAATCAATCAAACATGATCAGACCAGATCTCACTTACAATCAGAGTTTAAATCCCTTTAAACTGAACCAAAACAATTCAGTCCACACGATCTGACATAAGTAAGCCATATCATCAAATTGTGCGACCCTAAGGGTTTCCTTTAAATGTCGGTAACGATAACTTACGTTATCACGAACAGAGAGGGGTATCTAGCAACACATCACTGTCTCCCGATATAAAGGAAAGAGTCTTCCAAGACTACACCCAAACCATAGCACAAGTGTGAATTCAATTCACTAGGCATACTTGTTTCCTTTGCCACTGGATGTTCTTATTGGATAAGCATGTCAAGCCTGTAACTCCAATATGATGAGAGTGGTTAGATCAGATGAACATAGTCATCTGGGTATGGCCATACACTTTCTCAACCATCTCATCCAGGGGGCCCCTTTAGAACATCACACTCCAATCAAGGAGAAGGCAATCCTATATCTATCACTAGCGCCCTAACATGACTCATGTTCATTATCCAAGATAGTCTATAACCATTATGTTTCAAATGATATTGAACTACCTCAAGACAATGCCAATCATCATTTAGAAACACAAGTGATCTCAAGTCAGAGGAAATATGCCACTTGTTTGCATATAAGGATTATTCACATTGTGACAAGCAATTGAACATCCTAAGTAGGGTCTGTCCAGTACATCCAATGTACCCATGAGTCTACATCTTATTCCATGCTCGAAGCATCCTATAAGATTAGAACACATATTAGTCTCAATCATATCAAGGCTGTCTCATGTTCACCAAGATATCTCGACTAAGGACAATACTGCATGTCAGCCAAGCTGAACAGCATTGAGACATTATTCAGAAGTATACATATGGCAGCAGATAATGCAACAACTTGAATAACAACCATTGCCTTTATAAACATTGAGTTTATACATGATACTGATATAATCCCAAGGCCTCAAACATTAGCCTTAAGGGCATACCCCAACAAGAAGATAACCAGTGGATCTGCACTCGAAGGAACAACACCAAGTTCTTGAATGAACTGACGAATCCACATTGCCTCCTTTGATGCTTCTGAGGCCGCAACATACTCGGCTTCTGTTGTGGAATCAGCAACAATTGATTGTTTGAAACTCTTCCACACCACTGCTCCTCCATTCAAGCTAAAAATGTAGCCTGATTGCGATCGAAAATCATCTTGGTCAGATTGGAACGAAGCGTCAGTATATCCTTCAATACTAAGTGCTTCCTGACCTCCATAAATCAAGAACATATCTTTGGTTCTTCGAAGATATTTCAAAATGTTCTTGACTGCAATCCAGTGTGCCTTCCCTGGATTACTTTGGAACCGACTGGTCACGCTTAACCCGTAAGCGACGTCTGGGCGAGTACACAACATCGCATACATGATGGACCCAATAGCCGAAGCATAAGGCATATTGTCCATCTCATCTTTCTCAGACTGTGTTTGAGGACACTGGCTCTTTGAAAGATTCAGATCATGTCTGACTGGAAGATATCCTCTTTTAGAATTTTCTAAATGAAATCTCTCCAGGACCTTATCGATGTAAGTACTCTGGCACAGCCCGAGAAGCCTATTAGATCTATCTCTATAGATCTTCACACCTAATACATAGGCTGCTTCTCCTAAATCTTTCATCTGGAAATATTTTCTTAACCATGCTTTGACTGCATGCAGTTCAGGAATATCATTTCCAATGATCAAGATATCATCGACGTAGAGGACTAAGAAAGTAATCACGCTCCCACTAAACTTTTTATACACACACGGGTCATCTTCATTTTTGTTGAAACCAAATTCACAGACTGATTCATCAAAACGAATATTCCAGCTTCTTGATGCTTGTTTAAGTCCATAAATGGACTTCTTTAATTTGCATAGTTTATGACGTTCTGATGGATTGATGAAACCTTCAGGCTGTGTCTTATACACATCCTCTTCTAGTTTTCCATTAAGGAAAGCGGTCTTCACATCCATTTGCCAGATCTCATAATCATAATATGCTGCTATCGCGAGAATAATCCGAATGGATTTGAACATGGCTACAGGAGAGAAAGTTTCATCATAATCTATCCCGTAGATTTGTTTGAAACCTTTCGCAACTAGCCTGCCCTTATAGGTAACTACGTTACCATCCATGTCTTTCTTCTTCTTGAAGATCCACTTACAGCCTATAGGGATTACTCCCGGAGGTGGATCAACCAAATCCCAGACTTGGTTGTCGGACATGGAGTCCATCTCGGCTCGCATAGCTTCAAGCCATCTTGCTGATTCCGGTCCACTGACCGCATCCGCATAAGTAAGGGGTTCATCATTAATGATGTAGATTCCGTCATAGCGCTCAGGCTGACGACGAATCCTTCCCGATCTACGCGGTTCCCGTGATATCTGAGCCTCAGGTTGAACATTAACCTGTTCTATTTGCTCAGGCTCATCCAACTGAGCTTGACTACTTTGTCCCTCTTCTGGATTTTCATCCAGCTTTATTTCTCTCCCACTGGCCTCTTGCAGAAGAAATTCTTTCTCAAGAAAAATAGCCGTTCGAGCAACAAATACTTTGTTCTCTTTTGGATAGTAGAAATAATAACCCTAAGGTGGGCGCGCCGGCCGGTTGCTCCAAGCAACTCCCCTTGTTGAGACAGTCTGGGCATTTCATGTCCAGCGAGGGCTGGATACAACATGAAACCTTTACCTCTCAACGATGCCTCTAGACTTTCACCATGTGCCCAGCACATGTGAACTTCTAGTCAAGTCCATTCCTAACCGTTATGCCCAGGGCCAACGAGTTTCCTTGCGAAGGCACGCCCAGGTTAAAACTGGACTGGGGAAACCATTGCCACCACGCACTTTCTAAAGATAAGTGGGTGTGTCCCACGAGGGTGGGAAACAATTCACAACTCCACTGATCGATAGCTTAGTGAGGGCTACGCGTTAGAAGGCTACCAGACTTGATATTTTAATTGAGGGTTTTTGTTTAAGGTCTCATCATCTCAGTTTTATCTTATGTCTATCATTACAGGCATGCAATCCTATAGTGATAACATAACGGTAAAACATTTCAGGCATGCTTCTGCAGATAATAATAAAAGCAGTAAAGGATGATGTGATCATATCCTATACAAGACATTGAACCAATCCATGCCATGAAATAGGTTCAACTCTTGTCCTAGAACTCAAGCCATGGTCTTGCGCCACTAAGCAGGAATACTTTCAAAGTTCCCATAGGTTCGGCCAATGCCATGGTCTTGCGCCACTAAGCAGGTTTGCGCCTCTTGCTTGTTGCATCACCATCCAAGGTATGCATGCGCTAAGCTCCAAGTACATGCGCCACCCTAATCTTCTTCTTATTCTAAAGCAAAAAGAAAAGCGACACGTAGGCCTCACGAGGATACATCTCAGGCATGCAAAGGGGGCTTGACTAATGATCACAACATCATGCACAATCAAGGTATTTACTCATGCAATTCTACATGCTCATGAAAAACATAAAATCTGAAATTTTACTTTTTCATAAAACTAGTCTCTTTTTCTCATCTTCTTCTCATAAATCTTTTGGTTTATTGCGATTTATTTTTCATGATGATTGCAGAGATCCTTTCGGCTGGCAATTTTGTCTTATCAAGAGACTTGGCCAGTCCGAAGACACAATGCCCGTCCTACTTGACAAAATTACGTGCGCCTTTGATCTTTAAATCAAACAAGAAAAATAGTCCAAAAATTCCAAAAGAGATTGAGAGGATGATAGAAACAAGAAACCTCAATTTTTCCTACTTAGAAAAATTGTTTGCCATGCATCATGCTATTTACGAAAATAGAGATATGGCATGTGAGCATGAAAGAAAAGCATAAAACATTGTTCGAGTCTTGCAAGTCGCTCTGATACCACTGTTGGGAAACCCCGGGGACATTTTACAATTTTCAGAGTTATAGACATACATTTTTCGCAGCAGAAGAATGTCCCCGAAACAGGCCGGTCCCAAAAACCCAGTGAAGATCGCAAGCAAGGGAGTCGACACGATGAGTTAAGAAGTACCTTAAGAGCAATGTAGAGCGATGCCGATGCAGGCGGCCAAGCGTGCGCCCTCTGCAGTCTCGTACACACGGATCTCTTGAGTTCTCTTCTTCCACGCCCGGTGCTAGCCTCGGGAAGAAGATCCAAGCCTTAGGGAGATGCTCTACTTCACTTGCGCCACCAAGAGAAAAGATGCGCCAAGGGAAGAGGGAAACTACCCAAGCCGCCAAGCCCTAAATCTCCTTGCGCCAAGAGGAAAGGAGAAAGAGACTTGCGGTTAAGGAAGAAGGAAGATGCGCCCTTGCTCCTAGCACTCGCCCCTTTTCTTGTGTTCACGCCTTCAAGGATCGATCACCACAAGAGGGCTCGGCTAGGTGCTCTTTTATAGGGCAAGAGGCGGTTTATGAAAGGCTAGGATCAAGACAAGTGGGCGGCTAGGATGAGAAGGATTGAGACAAGGAAAGTCTCCAAGACATTTCCATAATTCTCATTCAACCATTCCTTTTAGAGCCCATGTCTTTCTTTGTGCGCCAAGGCCTTGCCTTGCGCCCCAAGAAATGCCATATTGGCATTCATACCTTAAGGGATCAAACGGGGGAGGTGCCAATTGCTTCCTTATGAAGCAAATTGCGCCACTTCTCCCCATTATGCCCATAGGCGCCTAGGTGAGAAGATTTGTCCCCATTATACCCTTTTAGCCTTTCTTCTCTTCATGACAACTTATTATTGGGCCTCATTGGATAATGAGCTAGCCCAAACTTCATTACATGGGTTGATTAAGCACTTGGATCCAATCCAATGCAACCCTAATCCAAATGTGACCAACCATGGTCAAATACGGGTCAACCTGCCAAAAATGAAGTTTGGCTCCAATAATGTTCTTCCATCTCATCAGGCCCATTGGCGCTGATGAAATCTCCCAATTAGATCCAAGTTATCCAATAACTCGATCATAAGGCTTCCCGATCAATACGAGAACTCAAGTATCAAGGTGTGCGACCCTATAGGTTCCTCTGACGCTGGCAGTGCTGACCAAAGGTCATCACAAGCAGTGAGTGGCACCTAGCAGTGCATCGCTGCTACCCAGGTCATTGGAATGGATATCGACATCGACATCCCCATCATCGCAACTAGGTAGAGATGCATTACAGTCTCTTTACCGGACTGATATCCGATTGGACAAGTGTGTCACCACTTGTTTTCATCCAATCACATGGCTATGACTAAAACAGGTTCTCACCTGGGTATGGCCATACACTCTCAGTCATAGAACCATAAAAGGAGCTCCATGGATATCATACTTCCCTAGGGAAGGGGCAAATCCTATGTCTGTCCATTGATCTTCTCATATGGGTCGCGACATGCTCAATAACAACCGTTATGACCTCCCAGCTACGGCAAGGTGTTAGGTTGTATCAAAGCAAGTCCCTAACCATATAGAATGATCAATGACCTCAAGTCAAGGGATCAATGGATCTCCTGTCACTTATGAGGATAACTCATGACACCAAGTCATAGCCTCATAGCGGGTCTATCCAGTATATCCTCCAATGATATACCCATGTGTCTGCGTTAGCACCACGTGCCTAACCAGCCCTCATACTAGTCTCACAAGTACCATAGCTGTCCCATATCTACTAAGGTACATCGACTGGGGATTATAGTTTGAGCACAGATCCAATCTGTCTCTAGGGACATTATCATGTAAGTACACAATCGCAGGTGTAGACAAACAATGATAACGACAATGCCAGAAAGATATATGAATATCAGAATCAAGTAGTACAAAGATGGACCAAAACTAGGTCCTAGGGCATATACACCAACAGTTGTTGGATGCGATTCTTGTTTATATGGGCTAATCGACAGTGCCATAGGAAAGCACCAATTGAACCACTCAGTTTGGTCCTTTTATTACTTATGTTACAAATAGAACTTTCCATATCCAAGATATATAGACCATTGCACAAAGTACCCTTCCCATAGAACATATTTGCAAATGAAAAAGAACAAGAGTTCTTATTTATTTCAAACGTAAATCCCTTCTTTGCTAAGCAAGGAATGGATACAATGTTCTTAGTAAGTGAAGGTACACAAAAGCAATTATCTAGTTCTGATTGAAGTCTAGAAGGCAAGGAGAGAGTCAAAATGCCTACAGCAACAGCAGTAACCTGTGCCCTGTTTCCAACGCATAGGTCAATCTCTCTAGGTCGCACCGATCTACTTTTCTTGAGCCCCTGCATATTTGTACAAATATGAGCTCCACATGCGGTATCCAATACCCATGACATAGAAGTAGAAAGATTGACTTCTGTAACATAGATACCTGAGCATGAAGACGAAGCCTTGCCTCTCTTCTTCTCATTCTGAAGTCGTACTATGTCCTTTATCATGTGAGGTGGTCCTCCACATGAGTAGCATTTGTTATTCCTGACTCTTTCCATCTTTATCTTCAATGTCTTAGTTAAGCCTTTGGGCTAAACACATTGAATGTCTACTTTAGGAGGGTTGAGCTCAACCAATGCATCGAAGAGCTGCCTTAAATTAGAAATAATTTCAGAGGCACTCTTAGATTCATATTGCCCTCTTAGCTCGGGCGACATGTTGGTTAGCATCAATTGTGCAACCTCCAAAGTGTCAGCTTGATGCTTATCATAAGCATCCTTCTCAGATGCTGATGCCAAGCATGGAAGTGGCTCAGGAATTGGCTTCTCAAGGACATATAACTTCCTCTCGAGCTTGAGCACAATTCTCAAATTCATATACCAATCTTTTAAGTTGGATCCAACCAACTTATCCCTTTCCAGGGTAGATCGCAGTGACCATCTGCCATTGTTCACAGCCATTGTTCTACAATAACCAAGAAACAGCAGATTAGTACTACTTCGAATGATTTAAACTGGACTTGTTTTAAATGATTACTGCTCCCACTATTTAAATCGAATTGACAACCCACAAAGTCAATCGGGAAGTTTAAGACTTCCTAGTGAGATGGGATCCTTATTTCACATGAGGCTTCGCGTCCCACGAGGGTGGGATGAGATGCACAAAGTAACCCATGTTTCCTAAGGTGGGCGCGCCGGCCGGTTGCTCCAAGCAACTCCCCTTGTTGAGACAGTCTGGGCATTTCATGTCCAGCGAGGGCTGGATACAACATGAAACCCTAACCTCTCAACGATGCCTCTAGACTTTCACCATGTGCCCAGTACATGTGAACTTCTAGTCAAGTCCATTCCTAACCGTTATGCCTAGGGCCAATGAGTTTCCTAGTGAAGGCATGCCCAGGTTAAAACTGGACTGGGGAAACTATTGTCACCACACACTTTCTAAAGATAAGTGGATGTCTCCCACGAGGGTGGGAACCAGTTCACAACTCCACTGATCGGTAGCTTAGTGAGGGCTATGCGTTAGAAGGCTACTAGACTTGATATTTTATTATGAGGGTTTTTAAGGTCTCATCAGTTTTATCTTATGTCTAACAATACAGGCATGCAATCCTATAGTGATAACATAACGATAAAACATTACAGGCATGCTTTTAGTAGATAAGGTAAGCAGTAAAAGATGATGTGATCAAAGCCCTTTCAAGACATTGAACCAACCCATGCCAAAAGGAGGTTCTATTGGTGTATATGCCATGAAGACCAATGTATGGACATGGACAAACATTGTTTGAATGTACTTTGATAGATCTATTACTCTTTATATAGGCATGGTCGTTATTATGCAAACTTCTCTACCTGCGTTGATGTATTGAGTTGCATGTATAATGTCCCAGGAGTTTGGATTGGATCCATTATCATAAGAAATCCTCAGAAAAGGTACCTTAGCAGATATGGGACAGCTTTGGTACATGTGAGACTGGTGTATGGGCTGGTTAAGTGTGAGGCACAGTAACGCAGACATATAGGTGCATTGGATGCACTGGAGTGATCCACCGTGAGGATTGACTTGTCTAGTCAACAAGTCAATCTCACATGCAAGAGGTTTGCATTGATCCTTAGACTTGAGGTATTGATGATGGGTATGCTTTGATACAGTCTTACGTCTCTCCGTAATTGGGGGACCAAAACGACTGTATTGGGCATGTCATAAGTCACATCGAGACATGGATGACCAATAGTAGAATTTGCCCCTTCCTTATTGGAAGCTTGATATCCACTCGGGGCGCCCCACCTTATTGGTGCTTGACAGGAATGTGTGGCCACACTTGTTGAGTCATGACCAAAGCATTGGATTGATAAACTTGAGACTAATCCAATGGCAGGATATTAGTTTAGGCAAAGGGATCTATAATGCAATGGGAATCCTCGTTGCTTGTTAGGAGTTGTTGCCATAATGACTTAAGTCCTATGACATGGGTAGTAGTGATGTGTTGCTAGATACCCCTCACTACTTATGATGTTTACATCATTGCCATCGTCATATGGATCCTACGGGGTCACACGCAATAGACTCTTGATGTTGCTTTAATCAGAAGCCTTAGGATCAAGTTATTGGATAACTTGGATCCATTTGGAAGATTTCATCAGCGCCAATGGGCCTGATGAGTCAGAAGAAAATTATTGGAGCCAAACTTCATTCTTGGCAGGTTGACCCGAAATTGACCAAGATTGGTCACATTTGGATTAGGGTTGCATTGGATTGGATCCAATGGCTTAATCAACCCATACCATGAAGTTTGGGCTAGCTCATTATCCAATGAGGCCCAATAATAAGTTGTCATGAAGAGATTAAAGGCTAAAAGGGCATAATGGGGAGAAATCTCACCCCATTGGCGCCTAAGGGCATAATGGGGTGAGGGAGGCGCCTTTGCTTCATTATGGAAGTAAAGGGCGCCTAGCCCTTCTTCCTAGGATGGAATGCATGCCTTTAAGGCATCTCTTGGGCTGATATGGCTATAGGACAAATAAGGATAGGCTGAATGAGGTTTATGGAAAAGTCTTGGAGACTTTCCTTGCCACAAACCCCCTTCATCCTAGCCGCCCACTTGGCATGATCTTGGCCCTCCCTAAACCGCCTCTTGACCTTATAAATAAGACCCTAGCCGCCCCCTCTAAAATGTTAACTCCTTGGAGGCGTGAAGACACATAGAGAGGCGTGAGGAAGGGCACAGGGTGACAACTTGAAGGTGGCGCAACCCTTCTTCCTCCTTGAAGCCGCAAGCCTTCTTCTCCTTCTTCACCTCTTGACATAACTTGGAGAAGGGCTTGGTGGCGACATTTCTTGGAGAGAATTGGAAGCTTAGGGTGGCGACAACTTGAGAGCTTGGAGCTCTCCTTCTTCATCAAGGAATGCAATCTCCTTCTTCCTTGGAGCCGAAAGTTCTTCCTCTTCCTTTCTTCTTTGGTGCAAGGATTTTTGTGGTTTGTGGCGTCTTCTTGCCACAAGCCCTCATCGTTCCTTGGCCATAGGCGCACCTTAGAGGTGGCGCAAGCAAAGAAGAAGAGGGAAGTCCTTGGCGGCGTCTTCCCTATCCCCTCCTTGGCGCAAATTCTCTTGAAGGTGGTGCAAGTGAGGTGAAGGCTTGATTCTCTTCCCGAGGCTAGCACCAAGCGTGGAAGGGAGCAACGATCAAGGAGTTGATGCGTGGATACTTGTAGAGGGCGAGCACTTGATCGTCTTCAACATGGCTTCGGTAACTAGACAAGCAAAAGAGGTACATCTCTAACACATCCTTGTGTCTTCTCTCTCGCATGGATCCTTGGGACCAGAATATGTTTCGGGTGTAATGATTCTTCCGCTGCGTCCTGGGACTGCAAAATTTTAAATTACACCCGGTATTCCCTAACAGTGGTATCAAAGCTACTTGCGAGAAACACAAGGTGTACGTTAGCTTGTGTGAAAAATTTTTGGAAAATTTTTCTTCTATCCATGCGCGTTTCACATAGAAAGCATCTTTCATCCAAACTTCTTTTATCATTTTTAAGGCCAAAAATTTGGATTGTGTTTATGATGAATTTAAGACCAAAGGCGCACGTAGTTTTGTCAAGTAGGACGGGCATTGTGTCTTCGGACTGGCCGGGTCTCTTGATCTGACAAAATTGCCAGCCGATAGGGTCCATGAAATCATCATGAAACTTGATCCCAATTTTAGCATAAATTTTGATTCAGAGAGTGCTTTGGATGGAGTTGGCGCATAAGGGGATAAAATTTGATTATTCCGGTTTTTCAAATTTTGTATATGCGCCACTTGTCTCTTCTATGGGTTGATATGGTCATAGCGAGTGCCCTCCTATGTTGTGATATGGAAGCATGTTTCCACCTGTGATGAATGCTTGTAAAATCTTTTTACCACCTGTGTGTGGTTCTCCCCCTTCTTGATGTAAAATTTTCATCTTTCCTTAGAGTAGATGTAGAATTGTTTACATAAGATAGGTTAAGGTTCATCAAAGACAACAAGGTGTCTTCTTCAACCGATTTCAGAGTGGCGCCAGCTTTGGAAGCGTGGTGATGGATTTGCGGTTGGAGGAAGGAATGCTTGCTTTCAGCTTCTGGCATGGCCTGATCTGCTAAAGGGACTCGCAACCCTTGGATGCATGATAACATGTCACATGGCTCGTGACAAGTTATATGTATGAAAAGGGCTATGACCATATCGACCAAACTAGCATGCCTGTGAAGGTTTATTATTCTGTCCATAGCATGCGTGAGATGTTCTTCCTTTGCTGCCATAACCATAGGAAAACTACATGCTAGAAAAGAATAAAATCAACATGTAAAACTCTCAATACAATATCAAGTCAATAGCCTTCTAACGCGTAGCCCTCATCAAGCTATTGATCGGTGGCGATGTGAACTATTTCCCACCCTCGTGGGACACACCCACTTATCTTTAGAAGATGTGAGGTGACAATGATTTCCCCAGTCCAGTTTTAACCTGGGCGTGCCTTCGTAAGGAATTCGTTGGCCCTGGGCATAACGGTTAGGACCAAACTTGACTAGTTTTTCATATGACTCACTAGAGGCAGCTGTTGAGAGGATAGGGTTCTGTGTTGTATCCAGCCCTCGCTGGACACAGGGCGCCTAGTTTGTCTTAACTAAGAGGAGTTACACACCACACAATTGGCTGGCATGCCTACCTAAGGAAGCATGAGATTCTCTGTGCATCCCAACTCACCCTCGTGAGTCGCAGAGACCTCATGAGAAATTAGGATCCTACTCACTTATTTCCATGTTGAGTTTGAGAGTTCTCAACTTGTTTTGGGAGTAGTGGGAGCATAGCATTTATTTTAAAGTCCTAGTTAAATGCTTTATCATAGTACTTATTTTACTTATTTGCTTATTGTAGATGGCATCTCCTGATCTAAGATTGAAACTTTATAAAAATAAGTTGGATGGGACAAACTGGACAAATTGGTTTAAGATTTTGTCCAAGATACTGGAACAAGAGAATAAGGTGCATCTTCTTGAAAGACCTCCATCCCAGCCTAGTGTGTATTTCACTAATGAGTGGGAGTGGAATGTCTATCTTGAACATTGTGAAGATAACGAATAGTACACTGCTCTTGTCTTAGAGTGCATGACCCCTGAGGTCAAGGTTGAATGTGATGAGATGGGGATTTATGATCTAATCATACATCTCAAAGGTCTCTTCATGCCATGCTCTATAGACAATGATCAGGAGAGTTCTGTTGGATCTTCAGAGTGTATGCCTAAATCTAAGAATGACCATGGTTCTGTATCTTCGAAGCTAATACTTAGGAAGACTGGGAATGCATGGGTATTTCGAAGAGGATTAATGGCCAAGAAGTGCATGGCAAAGAAGAAGGGATGTAATCCATCCGCTTCAGGTATTGTGTTACCGAGGTTTTTTGTCTACTTCTTATTCATGGGTACTGGGTACCGTATGTGAGGCTCACATATGTTTTACATGTGCAGGAGCTGAAAGGAAGTAGGACGATGAGGCTTGATGGGATCGACCCTCGGGTCAGGGACGGAGCATTGGATGCTGCTGATATCATCTCACTGCCTTGAAGACTTTATCTAGAACTTTGCTATTATGTATCAGCTTATGTATTAGAACATCATTCCTTTTGGAAAGGATTTCAGTTTGAAATAATAAATGATATTTTCTTTAAATCTGAGATGTTCTATTGAAGTGATACAGTTGATAATAGTTTGTGGCTCTATATGTAACGCAGTATCAAATCCATTGATTCAATTAACATCCCCTTATAGCATTGTCTCTTGAACCATCGAACAATGGTCACAACCAAAGGTCAATGGACTATTGGGATCATTATCCTTTTAGGATTATGATAAATGTGAGTCTTGTTCAAAGGAACAAAGTGACAAATGCTGCCTTCACCATAAAGGGTGGAAGGACTATTGGTTTGTTGGATCTATTACACAGCAATGTGTGTGGACCCATATAAACAAGCACTAAGAGGTGTTATATGCTTCATCCGGTATGGGTATGCCTTATCCAACCTAAGAACTTTGGAGAAATCCAAGAAGTTCACAAATGAAGTATTGAGTCAAATTGGAGGACCTATTATTGGATCAAGGTGATTAGTAGAGAATTTGATGACTATCCTGAGAAGTGTGGGGATTATCTCACAGCTTACTTGGAACACCACTGTGTGATGAATTTCAAAAGAAAGAAAGAGGAACACATTGGAAGTGGTTCCATCTTTGAATAGTCATGCAAATATACTACTATGATGCCATGCAAACAGATGTACTACCACTCCATAAGAAAGTGTCCAAGTTAGCTTTTGAGTTGTGAACTGCAAATATCCCATTTCTTCAATGGAATTGGGAATGTAATGTGCAGTGATTCAAAAGTATGTGTTTGTGGTGCACTGTAGAGTGCTAATTCTATCCCAAAGAGAACAAAATATTGTCTCTCTTGAGAAAGTATTTCTTTTTAAAAGAAGCTAGTGGGAGTAGATTTGATTGGGACAAGGTCCAGAATCAACCACAATATAATTAGACACAGATGGAGAGTAAAATCTCACATACAGGTTGAAAGTCAACCTAAGGTTCAAGTAACACAGGAACCACATAAGTTTGGATCGATTCGATATGCTGGGCATGACGAATTTTTCATCAAGGATGAACCTAAGACTTATGAGGAAAATGGAAGCGGTCGATGGACCAGATTCCAAGAAGTGGCTAAGGGCCATGAGAACCATAATGGGCTCCATGTCTGCTAATCAAGTCTGGGACTTGGATGAGTTGTCAAAGGGGTAATTCCCACAGGCTATAAATAAATCTTCTAGGAAGATAGACATGGAAGGTAACATTGTTACCTTGAAAGGCAAGCTAGTGAACAGAAATTTCAGGCAAATCCACTGAGTGGATAATGATGAAATTTTTCACCAATAGCTGAGTTTTAAGTCCATTAGGATCTGCATGTTATAATTGCATGATCAGTTATGGCGTGTTGTTATGAAAACTGCCTTTCTTGCATGGATGTCTGAAAAGATATCTATAAGGAAATAATCAGAAGGTTTTCATATCAAGGCCATAAAGATATGCATGGTGTTATGCAAGCATGTTTAAAAGAGCCCGTGTTTACAAGAAGATCAGTGGGAGCACCTTAATAGTATTTCTTGTTCTAGAAGATTGATGATATTCTCCTCACATGGAATGACATCTCAGCTCTTCACATGGTGAAGAAAAGGCTTGAGATGTATTTCGAGAAGAATGATCTAGGGAATGATGCCTACATCCTAGGCATGAGGATCTATAGATAGAGATCCAAGAAAGTCATTGCCCTTTAGTCAATCTATGTTCATCCAAGAGTTTCTGGAGAGGTTTATATTGGATGATTCCAAATATTGATATCTTCCAAAGAGATATGGTCTGACTCTCATGAGGATGTTGTGTCCTATGACACAGCTGGAGAGTAATAACATGGGTCTAAAATCCTGATACATGGTGTATAGGATGGATCATGTTTTAAGTAATATACACAAGACCATTTATGGCAAATGCTTGGAGCATAGCCAGTAAGTTTCAATCAGATCATAGTGTTTGACACTGGATAGCTGTGAAAGCAATCCTTATATATACTTGGGAAGTATAAAGGATTGAAGTCTAGTCTATGATAGATAGGAAGAATTTTGTGTACAAGGGTACACTGATACTTCGTTCCAATCTTATGACCATAGCCAGGATTTGCGCTTTGCCTTGTTGTGGTGCTGTGTGCTGAAAGAGCATTATGCAAACCATAGTGGCAAAATTCTACAAATAAGGCTGAGTACATTGCAGCTTCTTGTGGCAGCCAAGGAAGCAGCTTCATTCATTTGAACTTGATTTAGTTCCTGGTGCTTGATGGTCCAGTATAGTTCTTACTGGGGCCATAGCATAAGTAAAGGAACTTAGTGCTCAAGTATGTACTGCAGCATATCATCTGATCTTAGAGATCATGGATAAGGATGATGATCAAATTTGTTAAAATAAACACAGATAGCAATCTGGAAAAACCCACTGACATAGCCTCTGGCGCAGCGGAAGCTAAATGGGTCATACTAGAGACATTGGAACTGACTAAACATCAGTTGTCCTTGGTCTTAGTGCAAGTGGGAGATTGTTGGTGTATATGCCCTGAAGACCAATGTATGGACATGGACAGACATTGTTTGAATGTACTTTGATAGATCTATTACTCTTTATATAGGCATGGTCGTTATTATGCAGACTTCTCTACCTGCGTTGATGTATTGAGTTGCATGTATAATGTCCCAGGAGTTTGGATTGGATCCATTCTCATGAGAAATCCCCAGACAAGGTACCTTAGCAGATATGGGACAGCTTTGGTACATGTGAGACTGGTGTATGGGCTGGTTAAGTGCGAGGCACAGTAACGCAGACATACAGGTGCATTGGATGCACTGAGTGATCCACCGTGAGGATTGACTTGTCTAGTCAACAAGTCAATCTCACATGCAAGAGGTTTGCATTGATCCTTAGACTTGAGGTATTCATGTCTAGATTTGAAGATGGGTATGCTTTGATACAGTCTTACGTCTCTCCGTAATTGGGGGACCAAAACGACTGTCATTGGGCATGTCATAAGTCACGTAGAGACATGGATGACCAATAGTAGGATTTGCCCCTTCCTTATTGGAAGCATGATATCCTCTCGGGGCGCCCCACCTTATTGGTGCATGACAGGAATGTGTGGCCACACTTGTTGAGTCATGACCAAAGCATTGGATTGATAAACTTGAGACTAATCCAATGGCAGGATATCAGTTTAGGCAAAGGGATCTATAATGCAATGGGAATCCTCGTTGCTTGTTAGGAGTTGTTGCCATAATGACTTAAGTCCTATGACATGGGTAGTAGTGATGTGTTGTTAGATATCCCTCACTACTTATGATGTTTACATCATTGCCATCGTCATATGGATCCTACGGGGTCACACACAATAGACTCTTGACGTTGCTTTAATCAGAAGCCTTAGGATCAAGTTATTGGATAACTTGGATCCATTTGGAAGATTTCATCAGCGCCAATGGGCCTGATGAGTCAGAAGAAAATTATTGGAGCCAAACTTCATTCTTGGCAGGTTGACCCGAAATTGACCTAGATTGGTCACATTTGGATTAGGGTTGCATTGGATTGGATCCAATGGCTTAATCAACCCATACCATGAAGTTTGGGCTAGCTCATTATCCAATGAGGCCCAATAATAAGTTGTCATGAAGAGATTAAAGGCTAAAAGGGCATAATGGGGAGAAATCTCGCCCCATTGGCGCCTAAGGGCATAATGGGGTGAGGGTGGCACCTTTGCTTCATTATGGAAGTAAAGGGCGCCTAGCCCTTCTTCCTAGGATGGAATGCATGCCTTTAAGGCATCTCTTGGGCTGATATGGCTATAGGACAAATAAGGATAGGTTGAATGAGGTTTATGGAAAAGTCTTGGAGACTTTCCTTGCCACAAACCCCCTTCATCCTAGCCGCCCACTTGGCATGATCTTAGCCCTCCCTAAACCGCCTCTTGACCGTATAAATAAGACCCTAGCCACCCCCTCTAAAATGTTAACTCCTTGGAGGCGTGAAGACACATAGAGAGGCGTGAGCAAGGGCACAGGGTGACAACTTGAAGGTGGCGCAACCCTTCTTCCTCCTTGAATCCGCAAGCCTTCTTCTCCTTCTTCACCTCTTGACATAACTTGGAGAAGGGCTTGGTGGCGACATTTCTTGGAGAGAATTGGAAGCTTAGGGTGGCGACAACTTGAGAGCTTGGAGCTCTCCTTCTTCATCAAGGAGCGCAATCTCCTTCTTCCTTGGAGCCGAAAGTTCTTCCTCTTCCTCTCTTCTTTGGTGCAAGGATTTTTGTGCTTTGTGGCGTCTTCTTGCCACAAGCCCTCATCATTCCTTGGCCATAGGCGCACCTTAGAGGTGGCGCAAGCAAAGAAGAAGAGGGAAGTCCTTGGCGGTGTCTTCCCTATCCCCTCCTTGGCGCAAATTCTCTTGAAGGTGGCGCAAGTGAGGTGAAGGCTTGATTCTCTTCCCGAGGCTAGCACCAAGCCTGGAAGGGAGCAATGATCAAGGAGTCGACGCGTGGATACTTGTAGAGGGCGAGCACTTGATCATCTTCAACATGGCTTCGGCAACTAGACAAGCAAAAGAGGTACATCTCTAACACATCCTTGTGTCTTCTCTCTCGCATGGATCCTTGGGACCGGAATATGTTTCGGGTGTAATGATTCTTCCGCTGTGTCCTGGGACTGCAAAATTTTAAATTACACCCGGTATTCCCTAACAGTGGTATCAGAGCTACTTGTGAGAAACACAAGGTGTACGTTAGCTTGTGTGAAAAATTTTTGGAAAAATTTTCTTCTATCCATGCGCGTTTCACATAGAAAGCGTCTTTCATCCAAACTTCTTTTATCATTTTTATGGCCAAAAATTTGGATTGTGTTTATGATGAATTTAAGACCAAAGGCGCACGTAATTTTATCAAGTAGGACGGGCATTGTGTCTTCGGACTGGCCAGGTCTCTTGATCTGACAAAATTGCCATCCGATAGGGTCCATGAAATCATCATGAAACTTGATCCCAATTTTAGCATAAATTTTGATTCAGAAAGTGCTTTGGATGGAGTTGGCGCATAAGGGGATAAAATTTGATTATTCTGGTTTTTCAAATTTTGTATATGCGCCACTTGTCTCTTCTATGGGTTGATATGGTCATAGCGAGTGCCCTCCTGTGTTGTGATATGGAAGCATGTTTCCACCTGTGATGAATGCTTGTAAAATCTTTTTACCACCTGCGTGTGGTTCTCCCCCTTCTTGATGTAAAATTTTCATCTTTCCTTAGAGTAGATGTAGAATTGTTTACATAAGATAGGCTAAGGTTCATCAAAGACAACAAGGTGTCTTCTTCAACCGATTTCAGAGTGGCGCCAGCTTTGGAAGCGTGGTGATGGATTTGCGGTTGGAGGAAGGGATGCTTGCTTTCGGCTTCTGGCATGGGCTGATCTGCTAGAGGGACTCGCAACCCTTGGATGCATGATAACATGTCACATGGCTCGTGACAAGTTATATGTATGAAAAGGGCTATGACCATATTGTTAGGGAATGCCGGGTGTAATTTTAAAATTTTGCAGTCCTAGGACGCAGCGGATGAAGTATTACACCCGAAACACATTCCTTTCCCAAGGATCCTTGCGAGTGAGAGAACACAAGGATGTGTTAGGGTTAGTACCTTTATTGCTTGTTTAGATGTCGAAGCCATGTTGAAGGCGCCCAAGTGTTCGCCCTCTACAAGTATCCACGCGTTGACTCCTTGATCGTTGCTCCCTTCCACGCTCGGTGCTAGCCTCGGGAAGAGAATCAAGCCTTCACTTCCACTTGCGCCACCTTCAAGAGAAGTTGCGCCAAGGAGGGGATAGGGAAGATGATGCCGCCAAGGACTTCCCTCTTCTTGTTTCCTTGCGCCACCTCCAAGGTGCGCCTATGGCCAAGGGACGATGATGGCTTGTGACAAGAAGACGCCACCAAGCACAAAGAATCCTTGCGCCAAAGAAGAGAGGAAGAGGAAGAACTTGCGGCTCCAAGGAAGAAGTTTGCACCACCTTGTTGTCGCCCTTTGCTTTGCTCTCTCTCCCTTCTATGTGTGTTAACGCCTCCTTAAAGTCCAACCATGGAAGGGGCGGTAAGGGGTCCTATAAATAGGACAAGAGGCGGCAAGGCAATGGCTAAGATCATGCCAAGTGGGCGGCTAGGATAAAGGGGTCTTGAGGTAAGGAAAGTCTCCAAGACTTTACCATAAACCTCATTCAACCTATCCTAATTTGCCCAATGGCCATATCAGCCCAAGACATGCCTTAGATGCATGCATTCCATCCAAGGGAATGGCAAGGCGCAACAAGCATGAGGAGTTTCGGCTAGGGTAAGAATTTTGGGAGAAACTAGGGTTTTAGGTAAGGTAAGTCTCCAAGACATTACCATAGACCTTACCCTACTATCCATATGCGCCCAAGCTCTTTCCAAAAGAGCCATCAAGCCATATCAGCCCCAAGACTTACCTTAGAGGCAAGTATTCCTTCCAAGGAAGAAGGGCTAGGCGCCCTTTACTTCCATAATGAAGCAAAGGCGCCTCCCTCACCCCATTATGCCCCTAGGCGCCAATGGGGTGAGATTTCTCCCCATTATACCCTTTTAAGTTAATTCCTCTTCATGACAACTAATTATTGGGCCTCATTGGATAATGAGCTAGCCCAAACTTCATGGCATGGGTTGATTAAGCCATTGGATCTAATCCAATGCAACCCTAATCCAAATGTGACCAATCTAGGTCAATTTTGGGTCAACCTGCCAAAAATGAAGTTTGGCTCCAATAACTTTCTTCCATCTCATCAGGCCCATTGGCGCTGATGAAATCTTCCAAATAGATCCAAGTTATCCAATAACCTGATCATAAGGCTTCTGATTAAAGCAACGTCAAGAGTCTATTGCGTGTGACCCCGTAGGATCCATATGACGATGGCAATGATGTAAACATCATAAGTAGTGAGGGGTATCTAGCAACACATCACTACTACCCATGTCATAGGACTTAAGTCTGTTGGGGTATGCCCTTAAGGCTAATGTTTGAGGCCTTGGGATTATATCAGTATCATGTATATAAACTCTATGTTTACAAAGGCAATGGTTGTTATTCAGGTTGTTACATCATCTGCTGCAATATGTCTACTTCTGAATAATGTCTCAATGCTGTTCAGCTTGGCTGACATGCAGTTTTGTCCTTAGTCGAGATATCTTGGTGAACATGAGACAGCCTTGATATGATTGAGACTAATATGTGTTCTAATCTTATAGGATGCTTCGAGCATGGAATAAGATGTAGACTCATGGGTACATCGTGTTGGTGTATGCCCTTAAGGCTAATGTTTGAGGCCTTGGGATTATATCAGTATCATGTATAAACTCTTTGTTTATAAAGGCAATGGTTATTATTCAGGTTGTTACATCATCTGCTGCAATATGTATACTTCTGAATAATGTCTCAATGCTGTTCAGCTAGGCTGACATGCAGTTAAGTCCTTAGTCGAGATATCTTGGTGAACTTGAGACAGCCTTGATATGATTGAGACTAATATGTGTTCTAATCTTATAGGATGCTTCGAGCATGGAATAAGATGTAGACTCATGGGTACATTGGATGTATTGGACAGACCCTACTAGGATATTCAATTGTTTGTCACAATGTGAATAATCCTTGTATGCAAACAAGTGGCATATGTCCTCTAACTTGAGATCACTTGTGTTTCTAAATGATGATTGTCATTGTTTTGAGGTAGTTCGATATCATTTGAAACATAATGGTTATAGACTATCTTGGATAATGATCATGAGTCAGGTTAGGACACTAGTGATAGATATAGGATTGCCGTCTCCTTGATAGGAGTGTGATGTTCTAAAGGGGCCCCCCTGGATGAGATGATTGAGAAAGTGTATGGCCATACCCAGATGACTATGTCATCTGATCTAATCATTCTCATCATATTGGAGTTACAGGCTTGACACGCTTGTCCAATAAGAACATCCAGTGGCAAAGGAATCAAGTATGCCTAGTGAAGTGGATTCACATTTGTGCTGTGGTTTGGGTGTAGTCTTGGAAGACTCTTTCCTTTATATCGGGAGATAGTGATGTGTTGCTAGATACCCCTCACTGATCGTGATAACGAAAGTTATCGTTACCGACATTTAAAGGAAACCCTTAGGGTCGCACAATTTGATGATATGGCTTACTTAAGTCAGATCGTGTGGACTGAATTGTTTTGGTTCAGTTTAAAGGAGTTTAAACTCTGATTGTAAGTGAGATCTGGTCTGATCATGTTTGATTGATTAGGGCTTGAGATCGGTAAGCTTCGATCGAGAGTATTGATGCTAGATCGGTGAGATCAAGAGCATCAAGAGATGAACGGTTAGAACTTGAACCATTTGGTTCAAAGAGATCTAGACCGTGGTTTAGGCTGATTTGGTTCGATCTTTAAACCAAATGCATTGGACCGAATTGGATTGAACCGGTTCACACATGTGTGATCGCATGGTTCAATATGAAAGCGTTTTGGGCGGTTTGCATTGAGTGGGCGCATGGCTTCATGACTTTCCATATTTGGAAGTCATGTAACGCCACATCTCTACACAACGCCTCAACGCATCTTCGGTTCTCGTCTTGTCGCCTATCCACTCTTGCGTTGTCTTGTCTTCACGAAAAGGAGAAAGAAGAGCTTCATCGCCCTAGCCGCAAGAGATCTCATCTCCTCCACACAAAGGACTCCTTGAAGCTTTGCTAGCACAAAGACGCCAAGGGAGTAGCCATCTCTCATCTTGTGTGCACGACTTTGGAGGAGAGCCAATTCGCCCTCTTGCTTCCAAGGCACCATCCAAGCGATGGCTATGGTATGATCCATTGTTGTTCTACACAAGTCCATGAAAGTTAATCATATGACATGCATTCGATCTTAGAAACCCTAATATCCGCTTGCAAAATCATGATATGCTCCCCCTTAGGGTTTCGCCCCCTTTAGATTTAGGGGATTTTCAATTGGTATCAGAGCATGGTTGTTTATGTATGTTCATATGCTTGCTTTGTGATCCTTTGTTGCGCTTGTTTGCATAGATCTAAATTACATGCGAGTTTCCATGATAGTTTTTCATGCCGAAAACAACATGTTGAATGTTTTTATGTTGGCGCATGTATGTTGGCGCATGCATGTTAAAGCATGTTGAATGTTTTGATCAAAACTTACATCTTGCGCGCTCCATTAGATCTAAGCAGCGCCTGCTATAAGTCCTTAGACGGGTTGATACGGTTGATATAATCATCTAGTTAAGATCCAAATAGTCTGATCAGACCATCTGACAGCCTAGATGGGTCGACCAGATGGCACCTGTGCGCAAGCACGAGGTGGCTATAGGTCGACTGCAGACAGGCGTGTAGCGATGTCTGGTTGAGATAACCAGTGAACGCGCATGAGTTAGGCCCGGGGTCACACCCGCTTGCCAGAACTCATGAAGGTTGTTCAGCCCTTAACGCATGCATGGTTGACCGTTAGGTCGACTCAAGTCAGTTAGGACTTGGTGCATGCAAAGGCAGTGGATCTGACTAGACATGATGAGTGGATCCCTATTAATGGACCGTTGTAAGGTAGTAGGGCACATAAGAAAATTAAAATTGATGCCAATGGGTTTTCAAAAATTTTATTTTCTTATTAATGGATCACATGTTGATTGGATGCCATGATGCTTGTTTATTTAATCTTATGTGGGCTACCTAATTTAATGTGTGCTGTGCTGGGGCCTGTGAGCCTGGAATTAAATTGTAAATTAATTTTATTGTGATCTGCGCATCACATGTTATTTAATTTATAAAGTGTAATTGACCTGCGAGTCAATCTTGTCTAGATAGATTAAATTGTAATTTAATCAGACAAGAGTACAGAGCACACATGGCAGAGGCGCATGCAGCTTGAGGCTTAACCAGGTGGGAGGTCCAGGGTTCGACTCTGGGACAGGCGCATTTACCTGGTGGGCGCACCTGAGCTGCAGTGGGCGCTTGGGCCCTGGGTTGGGCCAGATGAGAAGGCAAAAGACCCATGAAGAGCTCAAGTGAAGACTTAAGTTAAATTAAGGTCTTACTTAGGTTTAATGGGCTTTTACCACATAAGATCAGCATGCTTTCTACTTATTGTTTATATAATTAGAACTGCATGATTTAATCTTCTGCTATCGCCATAGGTTATGCATGATAGTTAAGAAGATAAAAGACCATTAAAATCCAACGTTAAAATATCAAGCACGTAAGCCTTCTGACGCGAAACCTCACTGTTCTGACTATCGTTGGGGCCGTGTTGTACCCACTCAGTGGGCACGCCCATCTATCTTCAGACGGTGTGTGATTACACCTGCGTGTTACAGAGAAGGGATTTATCGCTTCTCGTTGCTCAGCATAGCACGTGGTGGTCCAGGGAGTAGGTCAGGTGAGCTTGACCATGTAGGCTACATACTGAGCATATGTGAGCTATATGGAGGCAGCCATCTGTGGGATCAGAGACTGTGTTGTACCAACTCAGTTGGCACAGTCTGCTGGATTGCCCAGATGAAGGGGAATCGCACGGGTTGGCGATTGGCAGGCATTGCCTACCAGAAATTAGTGCTTGTACTCTCTGTGCATCTTATCTCGCCTGAGCGGGACGCGGAGACCAAGTATGAAATCTGGATCCCATCTCACTAAAAGAGTGTTACTCTTTCGGACTGTTTAATGGATTTTTCAGTCAGATAAAATAGTGAGAAAAGAATCTTTCTTAAGTCCTGGATTGATTCTAAACATTGATACTGACCTTGCTGTTCTTGCATTGTTGTAGATTACTGCAGCAACGAACACCACGAATTTCAATGTGCGATCCCTACTAGAAAGGGAGAAGTGTGCTGGGCCAAACTTCTCAGACTGGTACGGACACCTTAAGATTGTTCTTAAGGCAGAGAGGAATTTGTATGTCCTCGAGACGGCTATACCGCCTCAACCCGCTGCGAACGCCGCAAGGGCGGTTCGGGATGCCTATGAAAAGCATGTCAATGATAGCATTGATGTCGCTTGCCTGATGCTTGCGTCTATGACGCCAGAGCTGCAACGTCAGCATGAGGATCTGTCTGCTATACAGATTATAGCAAACCTCAAGATGCTGTATGCTGCACAGGCTAGGACTGAACGCTACAATTTGACTAAGCTTTTCTTTCAGAGCAAACTGGCTGAAGGGAGTCCAGTGGGAGCTCACGTACTCAAGATGATTGGGTACAAGGAGGCTCTAGAGAAACTGGGACATACCATCAATCAGGAGCTTGCTGTAGACATCATTCTTCAGTCTCTCCCGGCCTCTTTTGATCCGTTCATTATTAATTTTAATATGAACAAGATCGACTGTACCCCGGCAGAGTTACTGAACATGCTCTTGACTACAGAATTGACTCTAAAGGGAAAGCCTTCAACCTCTGTCTTGATGGTTCCTTCCAGGAACAAGAAGAAGGGGAAGAAGGGCAAAGCCCCTGTCAAGAGTTACAACAAGGCTCTGAAACAAAAGGTTAAGCGGTCGAAGGAATACAGATGTTTCCACTGTGGCCAGCTGGGTCACTGGAAAAAGGACTGTAAAGCGCTCCAAGGAGACAAGAAGGGAAGCATCGCTTCTGGCTCAGGTATATTTGTGACTGAAGTCATGATATCTTCTTCTACTATTTCATGGGTGTTGGACACTGCATGTGGAGTTCACATTTGTTCAAATGTACAGGAACTCAAGAGAAGAAGACAGGTGGGACAGCATGAGGTGGACCTATGAGTTGGAAACGGAGCACGGGTTGCTGCTATTGCTGTAGGAGAATATTACATCTCATTACCATCTGGACTTGTATTAGAATTGAACAATTGTTATTTTGTACCTAGCATAACAAAAAATATTATCTCTATTCCTGCTCTTGTCAGGAAAGGGTTTTCCTTTGAATGCAATATTTCAAAGTGTGTTATTTCTTATGATAATATTGTTTATGCTACTGGATCAATTAACAATGGGTTATTCATGTTGGACATGGAATATTCTATACAAAATATTGATAATAAGAAAGCCAAGTATGCTGATGACAGCACCTTCCTATGGCATAGTCGTTTAGGCCATATTAATGAGAAACGCATTAAGCGGTTGCATGATCATGGACTGCTGGGATCATTCTCCTATGAGGAGCTTGATACATGCAAAGCTTGTTTAATGGGTAAAATGACGAAGGCTCCTTTTCCTAACAAAGGTCAAAGGGCTTCAGGTTTACTTGACCTTATACACAGTGATGTGTGTGGGCCATTTAGTAAACATGCCAGAGGTGGCTATTCATACTTCATTACCTTTACTGATGATTTCAGTAGATACGGGTATGTCTATCTAATGAGACATAAGAGTGAATCTTTTGACAAGTTCAAAGAGTTCAAAAATGAAGTTCAAAATCAGCTAGGCCGAAATATCAAGGCACTTCGCTCAGATCGAGGTGGAGAATACCTAAGTCGAGAGTTTACTGACTATCTGAGGCAGTGTGGGATTGTCTCACAGCTTACTCCGCCAGGAACACCGCAATGGAATGGTGTGTCCGAGAGGAGGAACAGAACCTTATTGGATATGGTTCGTTCAATGATGAGTCAGGCTAAGCTACCTTACTCCTTTTGGGGATTTGCACTGGAAACAGCTGCAAAGGTAATAAACCGAGTGCCATCCAAGGCAGTTTCAAAGACTCCATATGAGTTATGGTATGGGAAACAGCCGAGCTTGACATTTATTAAGATCTGGGGTTGCGAGGCTTATGTCAAAAAGCTTGCCTCTGGGAAACTAGAGAGCAGATCTGAGAAATGCATCTTTGTCAGTTACCCTAAGGAAACTAAGGGTTATTATTTCTACGATCCCAAAGAGAACAAAGTATTTGTTGATCGGACGGCCATTTTTCTTGAGAAGGAATTTCTTCTGCAAGAGGCCAGTGGGAGAGAAATAAAGCTGGATGAGAATCTAGAGGAAGGACAAAGTAGTCAAGCACAGTTGGATGAGCATGAGCCAGTTGATCAGGTTATTGAACAACCTGAGGCTCAGATATCACGGGAACCGCGAAGATCGGGAAGGATCCGTCGACAGCCTGAGCGCTATGACGGAGTCTACATCATTGATCATGATGAACCCCTCACTTATGCGGATGCGGTCAGTGGACCGGAATCAGCGAGATGGCTTGAAGCTATGCGAGCCGAGATGGACTCCATGTCAGATAACCAAGTTTGGGATTTGGTTGATCTGCCTCCGGGAATAATCCCTATAGGGTGTAAATGGATCTTCAAGAAGAAGATTGACATGGATGGTAACGTGGTTACCTATAAAGGCAGGCTAGTTGCGAAAGGTTTCAAACAAATCTACGGGATAGATTATGATGAAACTTTCTCTCCTGTAGCCATGTTCAAGTCTATTCGGATTATTCTTGCAATAGCAGCATATTATGATTATGAGATCTGGCAGATGGATGTGAAGACCGCTTTCCTTAATGGAAATCTGGATCAGGATGTGTATATGACACAACCTGAAGGTTTCACTAATCCATCAGATCGTCATAAAATATGCAAGTTAAAGAAGTCCATTTATGGACTTAAGCAAGCATCAAGAAGCTGGAATATTCGTTTTGATGAATCAATCTGTGAATTTGGTTTCATCAAGAATGAAGATGACCCGTGTGTATATAAGAGGTTTAGTGGGAGCGTGATTACATTCCTAGTCCTCTACGTCGATGATATCTTAATCATTGGAAACGATATTCCTGAACTGCATGCGGTTAAGGCATGGTTAAGAAAATGTTTCCAGATGAAAGATCTAGGAGAAGCAGCCTATATATTAGGTGTGAAGATCTAAAGAGATAGATCTAAGAGGCTTCTCGGGCTGTGCCAGAGTACTTACATCGATAAAGTCCTGGAGAGATTCCATTTAGAGAATTCTAAAAGAGGATATCTTCCAGTCAGACATGGTCTGAATCTTTCGAAGAGTCAGTGTCCGCAAACACAGACTGAGAAAGATGAAATGGACAAAACGCCTTATGCTTCGGCTATTGGGTCCATTATCTATGCGATGTTGTGTACTCGCCCAGACGTCGCTTACGGGTTAAGCGTAACCAGTCGATTCCAAAGTAATCCAGGTCAGGCACACTGGATTGCAGTCAAGAACATTTTAAAATATCTGCGGAGGACCAAAGATATGTTCTTGATGTATGGTGGTCAGGAAGAACTCAGTATTGAAGGATATACTGATGCTTCGTTCCAATCTGACCAGGATGATTTCCGATCGCAATCAGGCTATGTTTTTAGCTTGAATGGAGGTGTGGTGGTGTGGAAAAGTTTCAAACAATCTATTGTTGCTGATTCTACAACAGAAGCCGAGTATGTTGCAGCCTCAGAAGCATCTAAGGAGGCAGTGTGGATTCGTAAGTTCATTCAGGAACTTGGTGTTGTTCCTTCGAGTGCAGATCCTTTGGTTATCTTCTGTGATAACACTGGAGCAATAGCACAGGCAAAGGAACCACGGTCGCACCAGAAGTCCAAGCACATACAGAGACGGTTTCACTTGATCCGGGAGATCATTGATCAAGGCGAGATCAAAATCTGCAAGGTTCATACAGATGACAATCTGGCAGACCCGCTTACAAAGCCTCTGGCGCAGCAGAAGCATGAAAAGCACTGTAATAATATGGGTTTGAGATTTCTCAACCATTAGATTAAGAGCAAGTGGGAGATTGTTGGGGTATGCCCTTAAGGCTAATGTTTGAGGCCTTGGGATTATATCAGTATCATGTATAAACTCTTTGTTTATAAAGGCAATGGTTATTATTTAGGTTGTTACATCATCTGCTGCAATATGTATACTTCTGAATAATGTCTCAATGCTGTTCATGTAGGAACCCCTAATTATAGGGGGAAACCCTAAACTTGCAATTCTAACAAGCTTTGCGGAAAAAGGGTTTCAAGATCGCATATGAATCTATAAGATCAACTTATGTTATGAAAAGGAATCATACCAACGCCATGGATTTGGAAGTCGGTTTGGAAGAAGAGATCAAACTAGGTCTCCTCCACAAGCCCACACACAAGATGAAGATGCTCACTTCCTTGAGATCTCTTGTGCTAGCAAGACCCTCAAGCCTTCTTGTCGAATGGAAGGGGATGATGAATCTCCTTGTTGCCGAGAGCTTCACTTGCCTAGCCTCTCCTTCTCGTCGTCAACCACACCTCAACGAAAATTGTCCAAGGCGTTCAAGAGAAGAGCACAAACGCTTATGCGTTTAGGCGTTTTTGTGAAACCGGCCATGATGACTTTCCATAAATGGAAGCTCATCATGCCATGCGCTCAAGCCAACCTCAAACGCATTTGAGCATTGAACCATGCATTCACAATTGTGAACCGGTTCAAGCTAAACCGTTTCAATCGACTTTAGTTCATGAACCAAACCGAAATGGCTCAAGCCATGTGGTCTAGACCATATTGAACCCCAAGGCTCATGATCTAACCGTTCATCACCTGATGCCCCTGATCTCTTCGATCTAGCATCATCTCTCTCGATCCAAGCTTATCGATCTCAAGCCCTAATCAATCAAACATGATCAGGCTAGATCTCACTTACAATCAGAGATTAAATCTCCTTAAACTGAACCCAAAGAATTCAGTCCACACGATCTGACTCAAGTAAGCCATATCATCATATTGTGCGACCCTGAGGGTTTCCTCTAAATGTCGGTAACGATAACTTACGTTATCACGATCAGTGAGGGGTATCTAGCAACACATCACTGTCTCCCGATATAAAGGAAAGAGTCTTCCAAGACTACTCCCAAACCAAGGCACAAGTGTGACTCTATTCACAAGGCATACATTTATCCTTTGCCACTGGATGTTCTTATTGGACAAGCATGTCAAGCTTGTAACTCCAACACGATGAGCATGATTAGATCAGATGAACATAGTCATCTGGGTATGGCCATACACTTCCTCAATCATCTCATATAAAGGGGGCCCTTTAGAACATCACACTCCTTAAACAAGGATACGGCAATCCTTTATCTATCACAAGTGCCCTAACCTGACTCAAGCTCACCATCCAAGATAGTCTATAATCATTATGTTTCAAATGATATTGAACTACCTCAAGACAATGACAATCATCATTTAGAAACACAAGTGATCTCAAGTCAGAGGACATGTGCCACTTGCTGCTTACAAGGATCATTCACATTGTGACAAGCAATGGAATATCCCAGTAGGGTCTGTCCAGTACATCCAATGTACCCATGAGTCTACATCTTATTCCATGCTCGAAGCATCCTATAAGATTAGCACTCATATTAGTCTCCATCATATCAAGGCTGTCTCATGTTCACCAAGATATCTCGACTAAGGACATACAGCCTGTCAGCCTAGCTGAACAGCTTTGAGACATTATTCAGAAGCACACTCATTGCAGCAGACAAGGTAACAACCTGAATAATAACCATGCCTATCATAAACATAAGAGTTTATTACATAATACTTTTACAATCCCAAAGGCCTCAAACATTAGCCTTAAGGGCATACTCCAACAATCTCCCACTTGCACTTAATCTAATGGTTGAGAAATCTCAAACCCATATTATTACAGTGCTTCTCATGCTTCTGCTGCGCCAGAGGCTTGGTAAGCGGGTCTGCCAGATTGTCATCTGTATGAACCTTGCAAATCTTGATCTCGCCACGATCAATGATCTCCCGGATCAAGTGAAACCGTCTCTGTATGTGCTTGGACTTCTGGTGCGACCGCGGTTCCTTTGCTTGTGCTATAGCTCCAGTGTTATCACAAAAGATAACCAAAGGATCTGCACTCGAAGGAACGACACCAAGTTCTCTCACGAACTTACGAATCCACACTGCCTCCTTGGATGCTTCCGAGGCTGCAACATACTCGGCTTCTGTTGTGGAATCAGCAACAGTTGACTGTTTGAAACTTTTCCACACCACTGCTCCACCATTCAAGCTAAAAACATAGCCTGATTGCGATCGGAAATCATCCTGGTCCGACTGGAACGAAGCGTCAGTATATCCCTCTATACTGAGTTCTTCCTGACCACCATATATCAAGAACATATCTTTGGTCCTCCGCAGATATTTTAAAATGTTCTTGACTGCAATCCAGTGCGCCAAACCTGGATTACTTTGGAATCGACTGGTCACGCTTAACCCGTAAGCGACGTCTGGGCGAGTACACAACATCGCATACATAATGGACCCAATAGCCGAAGCATAAGGCGTATTGTCCATTTCATCTTTCTCAGTCTGTGTTTGTGGACACTGACTCTTCGAAAGATTCAGACCATGTCTGACTGGAAGATATCCACGTTTAGAATTCTCTAAATGGAATCTCTCCAGGACTTTATCGATGTAAGTACTCTGGCACAGCCCGAGAAGCCTCTTAGA
Organism: Costus lasius; assembly: GCA_027563935.2. Taxonomy (NCBI): domain Eukaryota; kingdom Viridiplantae; phylum Streptophyta; class Magnoliopsida; order Zingiberales; family Costaceae; genus Costus; species Costus lasius. Next base: position 75,431,358 of record CM050449.1, read on the forward strand.
TCTATCCCGGTAGATCTTCACACCTAGTACATAGGCTGCTTCTCCTAGATCTTTCATCTGAAAACATTTTCCTAACCATGCCTTAACAGCATGCAGTTCAGGAATGTCGTTTCCAATGATCAAGATATCATCGACGTAGAGGATTAGGAATGTAATCACGCTCCCACTAAACCTCTTATATACACACGGGTCATCCTCGTTCTTGATGAAACCAAACTCAGAGATTGATTCATCAAAACGAATATTCCAGCTTCTTGATGCTTGTTTCAGTCCATAAATGGACTTCTTTAACTTGCATATTTTATGACGATCTGATGGATTAGTGAAACCTTCCGGTTGTGTCATATACACATCCTCATCCAGATTTCCATTAAGGAAAGCTGTTTTCACATCCATCTGCCAGATCTCATAATCGTAATATGCAGCTATCGCGAAAAGAATCCGAATAGACTTAAACATGGCTACAGGTGAGAAAGTTTCATCATAATCTATCCCGTAGATTTGTTTGAAACCTTTCGCAACTAGCCTGCCTTTATAGGTAACCACGTTACCATCCATGTCAATCTTCTTCTTGAAGATCCATTTACAGCCTATAGGGATTACTCCCGGAGGCGGATCAACCAAATCCCAGACTTGGTTATCTGACATGGAGTCCATCTCGGCTCGCATAGCATCAAGCCATCTAGCTGACTCCGGTCCACTGACCGCATCCGCATAAGTTAGGGGTTCATCATTATCAATGATGTAGACTCCGTCATAGCGCTCAGGCTGTCGACGGATCCTACCCGATCTTCGCGGTTCCCGTGATATCTGAGCCTCAGGTTGTCCAATAACCTGCTCTACCGGCTCAGGCACATCCAACTCTGCTTGACTACTTTGTCCTTCCTCTGGATTCTCATCCAGCTTTATTTCTCTCCCACTGGCCTCTTGCAGAATAAATTCCTTCTCAAGGAATACGGCCGTCCGAGCAACAAATACCTTGTTCTCCTTGGGATCGTAGAAATAATAACCCTTAGTTTCCTTAGGGTAACCGACAAAGATGCATTTGTCAGATCTGCTCTCTAGTTTCCCAGAGGCGAGCTTTTTGACATAAGCCTCGCAACCCCAGATCCTGATAAATGTCAAGCTAGGCTGTTTCCCATACCATAACTCATATGGCGTCTTTAAAACTGCCTTGGATGGCACTCGGTTTAGTACCTTTGCAGCTGTTTCCAGTGCAAAACCCCAAAAGGAGTATGGAAGAGTAGCCTGACTCATCATAGAACGAACCATATCAAGTAACGTTCTATTTCTCCTCTCGGACACACCATTCCATTGCGGTGTTCCTGGCGGAGTGAGCTGTGAGATAATCCCACACTCTTTCAGATAGTCAGTAAACGCATGACTCAGGTATTCACCACCTCGATCTGAACGAAGTGCCTTGATATTTCGGCCTAGCTGATTTTGTACTTCATTTTTGAACTCTTTGAACTTGTCAAAAGATTCACTTTTATGTCTCATTAAATAGACATATCCATACCTACTGAAATCATCAGTAAAGGTAATGAAGTACTGATAGCCACCTCTGGCATGTTTACCAAAAGGCCCACACACATCACTGTGTATTAGGTCCAGTAAACCTGAAGCCCTTTGACCTTTGTGAGGAAAAGGAGACTTCGTCATTTTACCCATCAAACAAGCTTTGCATGTATCAATCTCCTCATAGGAGAATGATCCCAGCAGTCCATGATCATGCAACCGCTTAATGCGCTTCTTGTTTATATGGCCTAAACGACTATGCCATAACAAGGTGCTGTCATCAGCATACTTGGCTTTCTTATTATCAATATTTTGTATAGAATTGTCCATGTCCAACATGTATAACCCATTGTTAATTGAACCAGTTGCATACATAATATTATCACGAGATAAAACACACTTTGAAATCTTGCATTCAAAGGCAAATCCTTTCCTGACAAGAGCAGGAATAGAGATAATATTCTTTGTGATACTTGGTACAAAATAACAATTGTTTAATTCTAATACAATGCCAGATGGTAAAGAAATGAAATAGTCTCCTACAGCAACAGCAGCAACCCGTGCCCCGTTTCCAACGCGTAGGTCTACCTCATGCTGTCCCACCTGCCTTCTTCTCTTGAGTTCCTGTACATTTGAACAAATGTGAACTCCACATGCAGTGTCCAACACCCATGATATAGAAGAAGATGAAAACATGACCTCAGTCACATATATACCTGAGCCAGAAGCGATGCTTCCCCTCTTATCTCCTTGGAGCGCTTTACAGTCCTTTTTCCAGTGACCCAGCTGGCCACAGTGGAAACACCTGTTGTCCTTCGACCGCTTCACCTTCTGTTTCAGGGCCTTGCTGTAATTCTTGACAGGGGCCTTGCCCTTCTTCCCCTTCTTCTTGTTCCTAAAAGGAACCATCAAGACAGAGGTTGAAGGCTTACCCTTCAGAGTTTCCTCAGTTGTCAAGAGCATATTCAGCAGCTCTGCCGGCGTACAATCGATCTTGTTCATATTAAAGTTAATGATGAACGCATCGAAAGAAGGCGGAAGAGACTGCAGAATAATGTCCACAGCAAGCTCCTGGTTGATGGTATGCCCCAGTTTCTCCAGAGCCTCCTTGTGCCCAATCATCTTGAGCACGTGAGCTCCCACTGGGCTCCCCTCAGCCAGTTTGCTCTGAAAGAAGAGCTTCGTCAGATTATAGCGTTCAGTCCTCGCCTGTGCAGCATACAGCATCTTGAGGTTCGCTATAATTTCTATAGCCGACATGTCCTCATGCTGACGCTGCAGCGGTGGCGTCATAGACGCTAGCATCAGGCAAGCGACATCAATGCTATCATTGACGTGCTTTTCGTAGGCATCCCGAACCGCCCTTGCGGCGTTCGGAGCGGGCTGCGGCGGTATCGCCGTCTCGAGGACATACAGTTTCCTCTCTGCCTTAAGAACAATCTTAAGGTGTCCGAACCAGTCAGAGAAGTTCGGCCCAGCAAACTTCTCCCTTTCCAGTAGGGATCGCACATTGAAGCTCATGGTGTTCGTTGCTGCAGGAATCTACAACAAGCAAGAACAGCAAGGTCAGTATCAATGTTCAGAATCAATCTAGGACTTAAGAAAGATTCTTTTTCTCACTATTTTGTCTGACTGAAAAATCCAGTAAACAGTCCGAAAGAGTAACACTCTTTTAGTGAGATGGGATCCAGATTTCATACTTGGTCTCCGCGTCCCGCTCAGGCGAGATAAGATGCACAGAGATGACAAGCACTAATTTCTGGTAGGCTGTCCCAGCCAATCGCCAACCCGTGCGATTCCCCTTCATCTTGGCAATCCAGCAGACTGTGCCAACTGAGTTGGTACAACACAGTCTCTGATCCCAGAGATGGCTGCCTCCATGTGCTACCATATGCGCCACATATGTAGTCTACATGGTCAAGCTGACCCGACCTACTACCTGGACCACCACGTGCTATGCTGAGCAACGAGAGGGGATAAATCCCAACTCTGTAACACGCAGGTGAAATCCGGCACCGTCTGAAGATAGATGGACGTGCCCACTGAGTGGGTTCAACACGGCTCCAACGATAGTCAGAAAGGTGAGGTTTCGCGTCAGAAGGCTTACGAGCTTGATATGTTAGCGTTGGATTTTAGCGGTCTTTTATCTTCTTACTATCAGGCATATCCTATGGCTATAGCAGAAGATAAACATAAACATGCAACTCTAATTATTTGCAATAAGTAGAAAGCATGATCTTATGTGGTAAAAGCCCATGAACCCTAGTAAGACCTTAATTTTACTTAAGTCTTCACTTGAGCTCCTTGGCATCTCATCTGGTCCAACCTAGGGCCCTAGCGCCAAGAGCACCTCAGGTGCGCCACCAGCTGAATGCCCCTTTATGATGTGTGCATTTGTACTCTTGTCTAATCAAAGTACATTTGATCTATCTAGACAAGGTTGACACACAGGTCAACAACATTTCATAAATTAAAACAATGTGATTCGCAGATCACAAATTAATTTACAATTTAAACCCAGGCACGCAGGCCCCAGCACAGCACACAATAGGGCAACCCACATAAGACTAAATAGACAAGCATCATGGCATCAAATCATCTTGTGATCCAATCAAGAAATTAAATTTTGAAAAACCCCATGGCATCAATTTTAATTTCCTTACGAGCCCTACAACCTTACAATGGTCCATTGATAGGGATCCACTCATCCATCTAGTTAGATCCTTTGCCCTTGCATGCACCGAGTCCTAACTGACCCGAGTTGACCTAATGGTCAACCATGCATGCCCCAAGGGCTGAACCACCCCATGAGTTTTTGGCAAGCGGGTGTGACCCCGGGCCTAACTCAAGTGTGTTCAGTAGTTGTCTCAACCAGACCTCGCTACACGCCCTAGATGCAGTCAACCTATAGCCACCTTGTGCTTGCGCATAGGTGCCATTGGGTCAACCCATCTGAGCTGTCAGATGGTCTGATCAGACTTGGATCTAACCTAGTGGTGACTTCAACCCCATCAACCCATCTAAGGGTTTAATGTAGTGGCACCTTAGATCTAATTATGCGCGCAAGATGTAAGGTTTTAGAAAACATTTAGAACATGCGCAATGATACAAACAAACAACATGCTTGCATATAACCCTTAGATCTAAGGGGGTCCTCTTCAAGGAGGAGCGCATACTTTAGGGGGTCCCCTTCAAGGGGGAGCGCATACTTTATCAAAGCCATGATACAAGCGCAACTTAAAGCATGATATCATGCGCAACTTCATGAAAGCAAGATACATGCGCAACCTCATGAAAACAAGATACATGCGCAACCTCATGAAAACAAAGATACATGCGCAACCTCATGAAAACAAAGCATGCTTCAAGTAAAAGTAAGCGCAACTTGAATGTATGGATCACAAATAAGCAATCATATAGATCATATCAAGAGCCTAGCTCTGATACCAATTGTAGGAACCCCTAATTATAGGGGGAAACCCTAAACTTGCAATTCTAACAAGCTTTGCGGAAAAAGGGTTTCAAGATCGCATATGAATCTATAAGATCAACTTATGTTATGAAAAGGAATCATACCAACGCCATGGATTTGGAAGTCGGTTTGGAAGAAGAGATCAAACTAGGTCTCCTCCACAAGCCCACACACAAGATGAAGATGCTCACTTCCTTGAGATCTCTTGTGCTAGCAAGACCCTCAAGCCTTCTTGTCGAATGGAAGGGGATGATGAATCTCCTTGTTGCCGAGAGCTTCACTTGCCTAGCCTCTCCTTCTCGTCGTCAACCACACCTCAACGAAAATTGTCCAAGGCGTTCAAGAGAAGAGCACAAACGCTTATGCGTTTAGGCGTTTTTGTGAAACCGGCCATGATGACTTTCCATAAATGGAAGCTCATCATGCCATGCGCTCAAGCCAACCTCAAACGCATTTGAGCATTGAACCATGCGTTCACAATTGTGAACCGGTTCAAGCTAAACCGTTTCAATCGACTTTGGTTCATGAACCAAACCGAAATGGCTCAAGCCATGTGGTCTAGACCATATTGAACCCCAAGGCTCATGATCTAACCGTTCATCACCTGATGCCCCTGATCTCTTCGATCTAGCATCATCTCTCTCGATCCAAGCTTATCGATCTCAAGCCCTAATCAATCAAACATGATCAGGCTAGATCTCACTTACAATCAGAGATTAAATCTCCTTAAACTGAACCCAAAGAATTCAGTCCACACGATCTGACTCAAGTAAGCCATATCATCATATTGTGCGACCCTGAGGGTTTCCTCTAAATGTCGGTAACGATAACTTACGTTATCACGATCAGTGAGGGGTATCTAGCAACACATCACTGTCTCCCGATATAAAGGAAAGAGTCTTCCAAGACTACTCCCAAACCAAGGCACAAGTGTGACTCTATTCACAAGGCATACATTTATCCTTTGCCACTGGATGTTCTTATTGGACAAGCATGTCAAGCTTGTAACTCCAACACGATGAGCATGATTAGATCAGATGAACATAGTCATCTGGGTATGGCCATACACTTCCTCAATCATCTCATATAAAGGGGGCCCTTTAGAACATCACACTCCTTAAACAAGGATACGGCAATCCTTTATCTATCACAAGTGCCCTAACCTGACTCAAGCTCACCATCCAAGATAGTCTATAATCATTATGTTTCAAATGATATTGAACTACCTCAAGACAATGACAATCATCATTTAGAAACACAAGTGATCTCAAGTCAGAGGACATGTGCCACTTGCTGCTTACAAGGATCATTCACATTGTGACAAGCAATGGAATATCCCAGTAGGGTCTGTCCAGTACATCCAATGTACCCATGAGTCTACATCTTATTCCATGCTCGAAGCATCCTATAAGATTAGCACTCATATTAGTCTCCATCATATCAAGGCTGTCTCATGTTCACCAAGATATCTCGACTAAGGACATACAGCCTGTCAGCCTAGCTGAACAGCTTTGAGACATTATTCAGAAGCACACTCATTGCAGCAGACAAGGTAACAACCTGAATAATAACCATGCCTATCATAAACATAAGAGTTTATTACATAATACTTTTACAATCCCAAAGGCCTCAAACATTAGCCTTAAGGGCATACTCCAACAGTTCAGCTAGGCTGACATGCAGTTAAGTCCTTAGTCGAGATATCTTGGTGAACTTGAGACAGCCTTGATATGATTGAGACTAATATGTGTTCTAATCTTATAGGATGCTTCGAGCATGGAATAAGATGTAGACTCATGGGTACATTGGATGTACTGGACATACCCTACTAGGATATTCAATTGTTTGTCACAATGTGAATAATCCTTGTATGCAAACAAGTGGCATATGTCCTCTAACTTGAGATCACTTGTGTTTCTAAATGATGATTGTCATTGTTTTGAGGTAGTTCGATATCATTTGAAACATAATGGTTATAGACTATCTTGGATAATGATCATGAGTCAGGTTAGGACACTAGTGATAGATATAGGATTGCCGTCTCCTTGATAGGAGTGTGATGTTCTAAAGGGGCCCCCCTGGATGAGATGATTGAGAAAGTGTATGGCCATACCCAGATGACGATGTTCATCTGATCTAATCATTCTCATCATATTGGAGTTACAGGCTTGATACTCTTGTCCAATAAGAACATCCAGTGGCAAAGGAATCAAGTATGCCTAGTGAAGTGGATTCACACTTGTGCTGTGGTTTGGGTGTAGTCTTGGAAGACTCTTTCCTTTATATCGGGAGATAGTGATGTGTTGCTAGATACCCCTCACTGATCGTGATAACGAAAGTTATCGTTACCGACATTTAAAGGAAACCCTTAGGGTCGCACAATTTGATGATATGGCTTACTTAAGTCAGATCGTGTGGACTGAATTGTTTTGGTTCAGTTTAAAGGAGTTTAAACTCTGATTGTAAGTGAGATCTGGTCTGATCATGTTTGATTGATTAGGGCTTGAGATCGGTAAGCTTCGATCGAGAGTATTGATGCTAGATCGGTGAGATCAAGAGCATCAAGAGATGAACGGTTAGAACTTGAACCATTTGGTTCAAAGAGATCTAGACCGTGGTTTAGGCTGATTTGGTTCGATCTTTGAACCAAATGCATTGGACCGAATTGGATTGAACCGGTTCACACATGTGTGATCGCATGGTTCAATATGAAAGCGTTTTGGGCGGTTTGCATTGAGTGGGCGCATGGCTTCATGACTTTCCATATTTGGAAGTCATGTAACGCCACATCTCTACACAACGCCTCAACGCATCTTCGGTTCTCGTCTTGTCGCCTATCCACTCTTGCGTTGTCTTGTCTTCACGAAAAGGAGAAAGAAGAGCTTCATCGCCCTAGCCGCAAGAGATCTCATCTCCTCCACACAAAGGACTCCTTGAAGCTTTGCTAGCACAAAGACGCCAAGGGAGTAGCCATCTCTCATCTTGTGTGCGCGACTTTGGAAGAGAGCCAATTCGCCCTCTTGCTTCCAAGGCACCATCCAAGCGATGGCTATGGTATGATCCATTGTTGTTCTACACAAGTCCATGAAAGTTAATCATATGACATGCATTCGATCTTAGAAACCCTAATATCCGCTTGCAAAATCATGATATGCGCCCCCTTAGGGTTTCGCCCCCTTTAGATTTAAGGGATTTTCACATCGGATGTACTGGACAGACCCTACTTAGGATGTTCCATTGCTTGTCACAATGTGAATAATCCTTATATGCAAACAAGTGGCATATTTCCTCTGACTTGAGGTCACTTGTGTTTCTAAATGATGATTGGCATTGTTTTGAGGTAGTTCAATATCATTTGAAACATAATGGTTATAGACTATCTTGGATAGTGAGGATGAGTCATGTTAGGGCACTAGTGATAGATATAGGATTGCCGTCTCCTTGATTGGAGTGTGATGTTCTATAGGGGCCCCCTGGATGAGATGATTGAGAAAGTGTAAGGCCATACCCAGATGACTATGTTTCATCTGATCTAATCATTCTCATCATATTGGAATTACAGGCTTGACACGCTTGTCCAATAAGAACATCTAGTGGCAAAGGAAATATATATGTCAAGTGACTTGGGTTCACACTTGTGCTGTGGTTTGGGTGTAGTCTTGGAAGACTCTTTCCTTTATATCGGGAGACAGTGATGTGTTGCTAGATACCCCTCACTGATCGTGATAACGTAAGTTATCGTTACCGACATTTAAAGGAAACCCTTAGGGTCGCACAATTTGATGATATGGCTTACTTAAGTCAGATCGTGTGGACTGAATTGTTTTGGTTCAGTTTAAAGGAGTTTAAACTCTGATTGTAAGTGAGATCTGGTCTGATCATGTTTGATTGATTAGGGCTTGAGATCGGTAAGCTTCGATCGAGAGTATTGATGCTAGATCGGTGAGATCAAGAGCATCAAGAGATGAATGGTTAGATCTTAAGCCTTATGGTTTAATTTGATCTAGATCAATGCTTGGTCTATTTTGGTCCTTGAACCAAATTTAATTGAACCGGCTCATCACATGAGCGCATGGTTCAAAGGGGAAGAAGAGGTGATCGGTTCACTTGGAGTGAACGCATGAACGTTAAGTGCTTACTATATTTGGAAGTTGGCGTTCCAAATTAGATGCACGCCTCCACGTTCAAGGGGAACGTTTTTGTTTTCGTCACCCACCTTCTTCTCTCGCCATCCCTCTTGTCTTGAGAGAGACTTCACGCCAAGGCATCTCATTCTCCACACACGCGATCAGGAGACTTGGAGAACTTTGCTAGCACAAAGATCAACAAGGAGTAGGCGATCACACATCTTGTGTGCGCACGCTTTGGAGGAGAGCCACATCGCCCTCTTGCTTCCAAGTCGCCATCCAAGAAATGGCATTGGTATGTTTTTCATTTGATCTATACAAGTTCATGAAGTTGATCATATATTCATGCATCCGATTCCTAAGAAACCCTAGCTTCCGCTATGCCAAAGTTTTAGATGCGCATATTAGGGTTTCGCCCCCCTTTGTTTTAGGGAACCTTCAATTGGTATCAGAGCGCATGTTGCTATGAATTATATGATTGCTTTTTGTGATCCATGCTTGTGTTTATGAGTAGATCTATGATCATGCCGAAACCTACATGTTTGTAGCTTTTTCTTATGTTTGTGCATGATGAGTGTTGGCGCATATTACATGATGTTTTTGTCAAAACAACTTATCTTGCGCGACTCCATTTAGATCTAAGCGCCTACTTGAAAGACTTAGATGGGTTATTAGGGTTGAAGTCATCAATCCAGTCTAGACCCAACAGTCTGATCAGACTATCTGACAGCCTAGATGGGTCGACCAGATGGCACCTATGCGCGAGCATGAGGTGGCTATAGGTCGACTGCATACTGGGCGTGTAGCAATGTCTGGTTGAGACAACCAGTGAACGCACATGAGTTAGGCCCGGGGTCACGCCCACTTGCCAGAACTCATGAGTGTCGTTCAGCCCTTAACGCATGCATGGTTGACCATTAGGTCGACTCAAGTCAGTTAGGACTTGGTGCATGCATGGGCAGTGGGTCTGACTAGGTTTGATGAGTGGATCCCTATTAATGGACCGCTGTAAGGTAGTAGGGCACATAAGGAAATAAAATTGATGCCATGGGGTTTTTCGAAATTTTATTTTCTTGTTTTTGGATCACATGTTGCTTGTATACCATGTTTGGTGTCTATTTCATCTTATGTGGGCTGCCCAATTAATGTGTGCTGTGCTGGGGCCTGCGTGCCTGGATTAAATATTGTAAATTATTACTGTGATCTGCGCATCACATTTTAATTAATTTATAATGTGTAATTGACCTATGAGTCAATCATGTCTAGATAGATTAAATTGTAATTTAATCAGACATGAGCTCAGAGCACACATGGCAGAGGCGCATGCAGCAAGTGGCTTCACCAGTGGGAGGTCTAGGGTTCAACTCTAGGACAGGCGCATTATACCTGGTGGGCGCACCTGAGCTGCAGTGGGTGCATGGGCCCGGGATGGGCCAGATGAAATGCTAAAGACCCGTGAAGAGCTCAAGTGAAGACTTAAGTTAATTAAGGTCCTACTTAGGCTTAATGGGCTTTTACCACATAAGATAATCATGTTTTTAATTTACTGTTTAAGTAATTTTATAACTGCATGATCTATTCTTCTGCTATCACCATAGGGTTTGAATGATAGTAAGAAGATAAAAGGACCGTTAAAATCCAACGTTAAATATCAAGCACGATAGCCTTCTGACGCGAAACCTCACTGTTCTGACTATCGTTGGGGCCGTGTTGTACCCACTCAGTGGGCACGCCCATCTATCTTCAGACGGTGTGTGATTACACCTGCGTGTTACAGAGAAGGGATTTATCGCTTCTCATTGCTCAGCATAGCACGTGGTGGTCCAGGGAGTAGGTCGGGTTAGCTTGACCATGTAGGCTACATATTGAGCATATGGTAGCTATATGGAGGCAGCCATCTGTGGGATCAGAGACTGTGTTGTACCAACTCAGTTTGCACAGTCTGCTGGATTGCCCAGATGAAGGGGAATCGCACGGGTTGGCGATTGGCAGGGATTGCCTACCAGAAATTAGTGCTTGTACTCTCTGTGCATCTTATCTCGCCTGAGCGGGACGCGGAGACCAAGTATGAAATCTGGATCCCATCTCACTAAAAGAGTTTCACTCTTTCGGACTGTTTTACTGGATTTTTCAGTCAGATAAAATAGTGAGAAAAGAATCATTCTTAAGTCCTGAATTGATTCTAACATTGATACTGACCTTGCTGTTCTTGCATTGTTGTAGATTACTGCAGCAACGAACACCACAGCGTTCAATGTGCGATCCCTACTGGAAAGGGAGAAGTTTGCTGGGCCAAACTTCTCAGACTGGTACGGACACCTTAAGATTGTTCTTAAGGCTGAGAGGAAGCTGTATGTCCTCGAGACGGCAATACCGCCTCAACCCGCTCCGAACGCCGCAAGGGCGGTTCGGGAAGCTTATGAAAAGCACGTCAATGATAGCATTGATGTCGCTTGCCTGATGCTAGCGTCTATGACGCCACAGTTGCAGCGTCAACATGAAGATTTATCTGCTATTGAAATAATAGCAAATCTCAAGTTGTTGTATGCTACACAGGCAAGGACTGAACGCTACAATTTGACTAAACTTTTCTTTCAGAGCAAACTGGCTGAAGGGAGTCCAGTGGGAGCTCACGTACTCAAGATGATTGGGTACAAAGAGGCTCTAGAGAAACTGGGACACACCATCAATCAGGAGCTTGTTATAGACATCATTCTGCAGTCTCTCCCGGCCTCTTTCGATCCATTCATTATTAATTTTAATATGAACAAGATCGACTGTACGCCGGCAGAGTTGCTGAACATGCTCTTGACTACAGAGCAGACTCAGTCTCGTGAGAAGGGAACGCCTTCATCCTCTGTCCCAATGGTTCCTTCTAGGAACAAGAAAAAGGGGAAGAAGGGCAAAGCCCCTATCAAGAGCTACAACAAGGCTCTAAAGCAAAAGATTAAGCGGTCAAAGGAATACAGATGTTTCCATTGTGGCCAGCTGGGTCACTAGAAAAAGGACTGTAAAGCGCTCCAAGGAGATAAGAAGGGAAGAAAGCCTTTCGCTTCTAGCTCAGGTATTTACGTGACTGAAGTCATGGTATCTTCTTCTTCTATTTCATGGGTGTTGGACACTGCATGTGGAGTTCACATTTGTTCAAATGTACAGGAACTAAAGAGAAGAAGACAGGTGGGACAGCATGAGGTGGACCTACGAGTAGGAAACGGGGCACGGGTTGCTGCTGTTGCTGTAGGAGAATATCACATCTCTTTGCCATCTGGTCTTGTATTAGAACTGGACAATTGTTATTTTGTACCAAGCATAACTAAGAATATTATCTCTATTCCTGCTCTTGTCAGGAAAGGGTTTTCCTTTGAATGCAAATTTTCAAAGTGTTATATTTCGTTTGATAATATTGTTTATGCTACTGGGTCGATTAACAATGGGTTATTCATGTTGGACATGGAATGTTCTGTACAACAAATTGATAATAAGAAAGCCAAGTATGCTGATGACAGCACCTTGCTATGGCATAGTCGTTTAGGCCACATTAACAAGAAACGCATTAAGCGGTTGCATGACCATGGACTGCTGGGATCATTCTCCTATGAGGAGTTTTGATACATGCAAAGCTTGTTTAATGGGTAAAATGACGAAGTCTCCTTTTTCCAATAAAGGTCAAAGGGCTTCAGGTTTACTAGACCTCATTCACAGCGATGTGTGTGGGCCATTTAGTAAACATGCCAGAGGTGGCTATTCATACTTCATTACCTTTACTGATGATTTCAGTAGGTATGGTTATGTCTATTTAATGAGACATAAAAGTGAATCTTTTGATAAGTTCAAAGAGTTCAAAAATGAAGTACAAAATCAGCTAGGCCTAAATATCAAGGCACTTCGTTCAGATCGAGGTGGAGAATACTTGAGTCATGAGTTTACTGACTATCTGAAGGAGTGTGGGATTCTCTCACAGCTCACTCCGCCAGGAACACCGCAATGGAATGGTGTGTCCGAGAGGAGAAATAGAACCTTACTTGATATGGTTCGTTCAATGATGAGTCAGGCTACTCTACCTTACTCCTTTTGGGGATTTGCACTGGAAACAGCTGCAAAGGTACTAAACCGAGTGCCAACCAAGGCCGTTTCAAAGATGCCATATGAGTTATGGTATGGGAAACAGCCGAGCTTGACATTTATTAAGATCTGGGGTTGCGAGGCTTATGTCAAAAAGCTCGCCTCTGGGAAACTGGAGAGCAGATCTGATAAATGTATCTTTGTCGGTTACCCTAAAGAAACTAAGGGTTATTATTTCTACGATCCCAAGGAGAACAAGGTATTTGTTGCTCGGACGGCTATTTTTCTTGAGAAGGAATTTCTTCTGCAAGAGGCCAGTGGGAGAGAAATAAAGCTGGATGTGAATCCAGAAGAAGAACAAAGTAGTGAAGCACAGTTGGATGAGCCTGAGCCAGGAGATCAGGTTATTGAACAACCTGAGGCTCAAATATCACGGGAACCGCGAAGATCGGGAAGGATCCGTCGACAGCCTGAGCGCTATGACGGAGTCTACATCATTGATGATGAACCCCTCACTTATGCGGATGCGGTCAGTGGACCGGAATCAGCGAGATGGCTTGAAGCTATGCGAGCCGAAATGGACTCCATGTCAGATAACCAAGTCTGGGATTTGGTTGATCTACCTCCGGGAGTAATCCCTATATGCTGTAAGTGGATCTTCAAGAAGAAGATGGACATGGATGGTAACGTAGTTACCTATAAAGGCAGGCTAGTTGCGAAAGGTTTCAAACAAATCTACGGGATAGATTATGATGAAACTTTCTCTCCTGTAGCCATGTTCAAGTATATTCGGATTATTCTCGCGATAGTGGCATATTATGATTATGAGATCTGGCAGATGGATGTGAAGACCGCTTTCCTTAATGGAAAATTAGAAGAGGATGTGTATGTTGGGGTATGCCCTTAAGGCTAATGTTTGAGGCCTTTGGGATTGTAACAGTATCATGTAATAAACTCTTATGTTTATAAAGGCATGGTTATTATTCAGGTTGTTACCTTGTCTGCAGTAATAAGTGTACTACTGAATAATGTCTCAAAGCTGTTCAGCTAGGCTGACAGGCTATATGTCCTTAGTCGAGATATCTTGGTGAATATGAGACAGCCTTGATATGATTGAGACTAATATGTGTTCTAATCTTATAGGATGCTTCGAGCATGGAATAAGATGTAGACTCATGGGTACATTGGATGTACTGGACAGACCCTACTAGGATATTCATATTGCTTGTCACAATGTGAATAATCCTTGAATGCACTAAGTGGCACATGTCCTCTGACTTGAGATCACTTGAGTGACTAAATGATGATTGTCATTGTTTTGAGGTAGTTCAATATCATTTGAAACATAATGATCATAGACTATCTTGGATAATGATCATGAGTCAGGTTAGGGCACTAGTGATAGATATAGGATTGCCGTCTGCTTGTTCAAGGAGTGTGATGTTCTAAAGGGGCCCCCTATATGAGATGATTGAGAAAGTGTATGGCCATACCCAGATGACTATGCTCGTCTGATCTAATCATACTCATAGTATTGGAGTTACAAGCTTGACCCGCTTGTCCAATAAGAACATCCAGTGGCAAAGGACACATGCATGCCTTGTGAAGTTGATTCACACTTGTGCTGTGGTTTGGGAGTAGTCTTGGAAGACTCTTTCCTTTATATCGGGAGACAGTGATGTGTTGCTAGATACCCCTCACTGATCGTGATAACGAAAGTTATCGTTACCGACATTTAAAGGAAACCCTCAGGGTCGCACAAATTGATGATATGACTTACTTAAGTCAGATCATGTGGACTGAATTAGTTGGGTTCAGTTTAAAGGGATTTAAACTCTGATTGTAAGTGAGATCTAGTCTGATCATGTTTGATTGATTAGGGCTTGAGATCGGTAAGCTTCGATCGAGAGAGGAGATGCTAGATCGGTAAGATCAAGAGCATCAGGAGATGAACGGTTAGATCTTGAGCCATTAGGTTCATAGAAGGTCTAGACCATATATTGGCTTGGCTTGGTTTGATTTTGGTCTATGAGCCAAATCGAATTGAACCAAAGAATGAACCGGTTCACTATGTGAATGCATGGTTCATGAAGGAAGGCGTTTTGGCGTTGGAACATGGCTTCATGACTTTCCATTTTGGGAAGTCATGTAACGCCATTTTTGATGTATCGCCTAAACGCTTTTGCTCGCTTGTCATTGATGTTGCTTGCTTGCCATCTCGTGTGGAAGAAGGTGAACGACAAGGGAGAGCTCTCGGCCAAGGAAGCATCTCAACCTATCCCTTCCATTCGGCAAGGACTCTTGAAGATCTTTGCTAGCACAAAGATCAACAAGAAGAAGTCATCCCTCCTTCTTGTGTGCGTCGCTTGTGGAGAAGATCTATCTTGCTCTTTGCTTCCAAGCCGCCTCCTTCCCATGGCTATGGTAACGAATCTTTCATTTGTTGTTTAAGTTGATCATATGAAAGTATAGCATGCGATCAAGTTTAAACCCTAATTCCGCTGCTAAAACAAAGAAGAACACTTGCGCCATCTATAGGGTTTCGCTCCCCCTTGAAGGGGACCCCTCTATAAACCCTTCAATTGGTATCAGAGCTGCGGATCTATACTTGTTCATATGATTGCTTGCGCATCTAATGTGTAGATCATCATGTTTGATCCATGTATATGCTTATGAGTAGATCTAATGATGGTTGATCACATGCCGAAACCTACATGCTAGTTTAGAACTTAGATGTATGTTTCTTCATGATTTGCGCATGTTATATGTTTCTTCATGATTTGCGCATGTTGTTGTGTTGGCGCATGTTAAGTATGTTGAATGGTATTTCATCAAAACTTATACCTACTTGCGCGCAAACAATTAGATCTATATGCATCTACTATAAACCCTTAGACGGGTTGATGGGGTTGAAAGCATACTCTAGGTTAGATCCAATAGTCTGATCAGACCATCTGACAGCCTAGATGGGTTGACCAGATAGCACCTGTGCGAAAGCACGAGGTGGCTATAGGTTGACTGCATCACAGGCGTGTAGCGAGGTCTGGTTGAGACAGCAATGAACACACATGAGTTAGGCCCGGGGTCACACCCGCTTGCCAGATCTCATGAAGGTTGTTCAGCCCTTGGCGCATGCATGGTTGACCATCAGGTCAACTCGAGTCAGTTAGGACTTGGTGCATGCAAGGGCAAGGATCTAACTAGATTGATGAGTGGATCCCTATCAATGGACCGTTGTAAGGTTGTAGGGCACATAAGAGAATTAAAATTGATGCCAATGGGGTTTTCAAAATTTTATTTTCTATGTAATGGATCACATGATGATTGGTTGATGCCATGATGCCTGTTTATTTAATCTTATGTGGGTTGCCCTATTGTGTGCTGTGCTGGGGCCTGCGTGCCTGGTTAATTATAAATTAATCTTATTTTGTGATCTGCGAATCACATTGTTTTTAATTTATTGTATAATTGACCTGCGAGTCAAGCTTGTCTAGATAGATCAAAATGTATTCTGATTAGACAAGAGCACAAAAGCACACATCGTAGAGGCGCATTCAGCTGGTGGCGCACCTGAGGTGCTCTTGGCGCTAGGGCCCTGGGATGGACCAGATGAGATGCAAAAGTCCCAAGAAGAGCAAGTGAAGACTTAAGTATCTTAAGGTCTTACTTAGGCTTTGGGCTTTTACCACATAAGATCAGCATGCTTTCTTTTTATTCGTTATATAATTAGAACTGCATGAGTTTATCTTCTGCTATAGCCATAGGATTTGCCTGATAGTAAGAAGATAAAAGGCCGTTAAAATCCAAACGCTAAAAATATCAAGCTCGTAAGCCTTCTGACGCGAAACCTCACTATTCTGACTATCGTTGGAGCCGTGTTGTACCCACTCAGTGGGCACGTCCATCTATCTTCAGACAGTGCGGGATTTCACCTGCGTGTTACAGAGAAGGGATTTATCGCTTCTCGTTGCTCAGCATAGCACGTGGTGGTCCAGGGAGTAGGTCGGGTCAGCTTGACCATGTAGGCTACATATGTGGCGCATATGGTAGCGCATGGAGGCAGCCATCTGTGGGATCAGAGACTGTGTTGTACCAACTCAGTTGGCACAGTCTGCTGGATTGCCCAGATGAAGGGGAATCGCACGGGTTGGCGATTGGCTGGGACAGCCTACCAGAAATTAGTGCCTGTCATCTCTGTGCATCTTATCTCGCCTGAGCGGGACGCGGAGACCAAGTATGAAATCTGGATCCCATCTCACTAAAAGAGTGTTACTCTTTCGGACTGTTTACTGGATTTTTCAGTCAGACAAAATAGTGAGAAAAGAATCTTTCTTAAGTCCTGGATTGATTCTGAACATTGATACTGACCTTGCTGTTCTTGCATTGTTGTAGATTCCTGCAGCAACGAACACCATGAGCTTCAATGTGCGATCCCTACTGGAAAGGGAGAAGTTTGCTGGGCCCAACTTCTCTGACTGGTTCGGACACCTTAAGATCGTTCTTAAGGCAGAGAGGAAACTGTATGTCCTCGAGACGGCAGTGCCGCCTCAACCCGCAGCGAACGCCGCAAGGGCGGTTCGCGAAGCCTATGAAAAGCACGTCAATGATAGCATTGATGTCGCTTGCCTGATGCTAGCGTCTATGACGCCACCGCTGCAGCGTCAGCATGAGGATATGTCGGCTATAGAGATTATAGCGAACCTCAAGATGCTGTATGCTGCACAGGCGAGGACAGAACGCTATAATCTGACGAAGCTCTTCTTTCAGAGCAAACTGGCTGAAGGGAGCCCAGTGGGAGCTCACGTGCTTAAGATGATTGGGCACAAGGAGGCTCTGGAGAAACTGGGGCATACCATTAACCAGGAGCTTGCTGTAGACATCATTCTGCAGTCTCTTCCGCCCTCTTTCGATGCGTTCATTATTAACTTTAATATGAACAAAATCGATTGTACACCGGCAGAGCTGTTGAATATGCTCTTGACAACTGAGGAGACTCTGAAGGGAAAGCCTTCAACCTCTGTCTTAATGGTTCCTTACAGGAACAAGAAGAAGGGGAAGAAGGGCAAGGCCCCTGTCAAAAACTACAGCAAGGCTCTGAAGCAGAAGGTTAAGCGGTCTAAGGACAACAGGTGTTTCCACTGTGGCCAGCTGGGTCACTGGAAAAAGGACTGTAAAGCGCTCCAAGGAGATAAGAGGGGAAGCATCGCTTCTGGCTCAGGTATTTATGTGACTGAGGTCATGTTATCTTCTTCTTCTATTTCATGGGCGTTGGACACTGCATGTGGAGTTCACATTTGTTCAAATGTACAGGAACTCAAGAGAAGAAGGCAGGTGGGACAGCATGAGGTAGACCTACGCGTTGGAAACGGGGCACAGGTTGCTGCTGTTGCTGTAGGAGACTATTTCATCTCTTTACCATCTGGACTTGTATTGGAATTAAACAATTGTTATTTTGTACCGAGTATCACCAAAAATATTATCTCTATTCCTGCTCTTGTCAGGAAAGGATTTGCCTTTGAATGCAATATTTCAAAGTGTGTTTTATCTTATGATAATATTGTTTATGGAACTGGTTCAATTAACAATGGGTTATTCATGTTGGACATGGAATATTCTATACAAAACATTGATAATAAGAAAGCCAAGAATGCTGATGACAGCACCTTGCTATGGCATAGTCGTTTGGGCCATATAAACGAGAAACGCATTAAGCGGTTGCATGATCATGGACTGCTGGGATCATTCTCCTATGAGGAGATTGATACATGCAAAGCTTGTTTAATGGGTAAAATGACGAAGTCACCTTTTCTTAATAAAGGTCAAAGGGCTTCAGTTTTACTTGACCTCATACACAGTGATGTGTGTGGGCCATTTAGTAAACATGCCAGAGGTGGCTATCAGTACTTCATTACCTTTACTGATGATTTCAGTAGGTATGGTTATGTCTATCTGATGAGACATAAAAGTGAATCTTTTGACAAGTTCAAAGAGTTCAAGAATGAAGTACAAAATCAGCTAGGCCGAAATATCAAGGCACTTCGTTCTGATCGAGGTGGAGAATACTTGAGTCATGCGTTTAATGACTATCTAAAAGAGTGTGGGATTATCTCACAGCTCACTCCGCCAGGAACACCACAATGGAATGGTGTGTCCGAGAGGAGAAATAGAACGTTACTTGATATGGTTCGTTCTATGATGAGTCAGGCTACTCTTCCATACTCCTTTTGGGGTTTTGCACTGGAAACAGCTGCAAAGGTACTAAACCGAGTGCCATCCAAGGCCGTTTCAAAGACGCCATATGAGTTATGGTATGGGAAACAGCCAAGCTTGACATTTATCAGAATATGGGGTTGCGAGGCTTATGTCAAAAAGCTCGCCTCTGGGAAACTAGAGAGCAGATCTGAGAAATGTATCTTTGTCGGTTACCCTAAGGAAACTAAGGGTTATTATTTCTACGATCCCAAAGAGAACAAAGTATTTGTTGCTCGGACGGCCATCTTTCTTGAGAAGGAATTTCTTCTGCAAGAGGCCAGTGGGAGAGAAATAAAGCTGGATGAGAATCCAGATGAAGGACAAAGTAGTCAAGCACAGTTGGATGAGCCTGAGCCGGTAGATCAGGTTACTGAACAACCTGAGGCTCAAATATCACGGGAACCGCGAAGATCGGGAAGGATCCGTCGACAGCCTGAGCGCTATGACGGAGTCTACATCATTGATAATGATGAACCCCTCACTTATGCGGATGCGGTCAGTGGACCGGAGTCAGCTAGATGGCTTGATGCTATGCGAGCCGAGATGGACTCCATGTCAGATAACCAAGTCTGGGATTTGGTTGATCCGCCTCCGGGAGTAATCCCTATAGGCTGTAAATGGATCTTCAAGAAGAAGATTGACATGGATGGTAACGTGGTTACCTATAAAGGCAGGCTAGTTGCGAAAGGATTCAAACAAATCTACGGGATAGATTATGATGAAACTTTCTCACCTGTAGCCATGTTTAAGTCTATTCGGATTCTTTTCGCGATAGCGGCATATTACGATTATGAGATCTGGCAGATGGATGTGAAGACAGCTTTCCTTAATGGAAATCTGGATGAGGATGTGTATATGACACAACCTGAGGGTTTCACTAATCCATCAGATCATCATAAAATATGCAAGCTAAAGAAGTCCATTTATGGACTGAAACAAGCATCAAGGAGCTGGAATATTCGTTTTGATGAATCAATCTCTGAGTTTGGTTTCATCAAGAACGAGGACGACCCGTGTGTATATAAGAGGTTTAGTGGGAGCGTGATTACTTTCCTAGTCCTCTACGTCGATGATATCTTAATCATTGGAAATGATATTCCTGAACTGCATGCTGTTAAAGCATGGTTAGGAAAATGTTTCCAGATGAAAGATTTAGGAGAAGCAGCCTATGTATTAGGTGTGAAGATCTACCGGGATAGATCCAAGAGGCTTCTCGGGCTGTGCCAGAGTACTTACATCGATAAAGTCCTGGAAAGATTCCATTTAGAGAATTCTAAACGTGGATATCTTCCAGTCAGACATGGTCTGAATCTTTCGAGGAGTCAGTGTCCGCAAACACAGACTGAGAAAGATGAAATGGACAATACGCCTTATGCTTCAGCTATTGGGTCCATTTTGTATGCGATGTTGTGTACTCGCCCAGACGTCGCTTACGGGTTAAGCGTGACCAGTCGGTTCCAAAGTAATCCAGGTATGGCGCACTGGATTGCGGTCAAGAACATTTTAAAATATCTGCGGAGGACCAAAGATATGTTCTTGATATATGGTGGTCAGGAAGAACTCAGTATAGAAGGATATACTGATGCTTCGTTCCAGTCGGACCAGGATGATTTCCGATCGCAATCAGGCTATGTTTTTAGCTTGAATGGTGGAGCAGTGGTGTGGAAAAGTTTCAAACAATCAACTGTTGCTGATTCCACAACAGAAGCCGAGTATGTTGCAGCCTCGGAAGCATCCAAGGAGGCAGTGTGGATTCGTAAGTTCGTGAGAGAACATGGTGTCGTTCCTTCGAGTGCAGATCCTTTGGTTATCTTCTGTGATAACACTGGAGCAATCGCACAAGCAAAGGAACCACGGTCGCACCAGAAGTCCAAGCACATACAGAGACGGTTTCACTTGATCCGGGAGATCATAGATCGTGGCGAGATCAAAATATGCAAGGTTCATACAGACGACAATCTGGCAGACCCGCTTACCAAGACTCTGGAGCAGCAAAAGCATGAGAAGCACTGTAATAATATGGGTTTGAGATTTCTCAACCATTAGATTAAGTGCAAGTGGGAGATTGTTGGGGTATGCCCTTAAGGCTAATGTTTGAGGCCTTTGGGATTGTAACAGTATCATGTAATAAACTCTTATGTTTATAAAGGCATGGTTATTATTCAGGTTGTTACCTTGTCTGCAGTAATAAGTGTACTACTGAATAATGTCTCAAAGCTGTTCAGCTAGGCTGACAGGCTATATGTCCTTAGTCGAGATATCTTGGTGAATATGAGATAGCCTTGATATGATTGAGACTAATATGTGTTCTAATCTTATAGGATGCTTCGAGCATGGAATAAGATGTAGACTCATGGGTACATTGGATGTACTGGACAGACCCTACTAGGATATTCATATTGCTTGTCACAATGTGAATAATCCTTGAATGCACTAAGTGGCACATGTCCTCTGACTTGAGATCACTTGAGTGACTAAATGATGATTGTCATTGTTTTGAGGTAGTTCAATATCATTTGAAACATAATGATCATAGACTATCTTGGATAATGATCATGAGTCAGGTTAGGGCACTAGTGATAGATATAGGATTGCCGTCTCCTTGTTCAAGGAGTGTGATGTTCAAAAGGGGCCCCCCTATATGAGATGATTGAGAAAGTGTATGGCCATACCCAGATGACTATGCTCGTCTGATCTAATCATACTCATAGTATTGGAGTTACAAGCTTGACCCGCTTGTCCAATAAGAACATCCAGTGGCAAAGGACACATGCATGCCTTGTGAAGTTGATTCACACTTGTGCTGTGGTTTGGGAGTAGTCTTGGAAGACTCTTTCCTTTATATCGGGAGACAGTGATGTGTTGCTAGATACCCCTCACTGATCGTGATAACGAAAGTTATCGGTACCGACATTTAAAGGAAACCCTTAGGGTCGCACAAATTGATGATATGACTTACTTAAGTCAGATCGTGTGGACTGAATTAGTTGGGTTCAGTTTAAAGGGATTTAAACTCTGATTGTAAGTGAGATCTAGTCTGATCATGTTTGATTGATTAGGGCTTGAGATCGGTAAGCTTCGATCAAGAGAGGAGATGCTAGATCGGTAAGATCAAGAGCATCAGGAGATGAACGGTTAGATCTTGAGCCATTAGGTTCATAGAAGGTCTAGACCATATATTGGCTTGGCTTGGTTTGATTTTGGTCTATGAGCCAAATCGAATTGAACCAAAGAATGAACCGGTTCACTATGTGAACGCATGGTTCATGAAGGAAGGCGTTTTGGCGTTGGAACATGGCTTCATGACTTTCCATTTTGGGAAGTCATGTAACGCCATTTTTGATGTATCGCCTAAACGCTTTTGCTCGCTTGTCATTGACGTTGCTTGCTTGCCATCTCGTGTGGAAGAAGGTGAACGACAAGGGAGAGCTCTCGGCCAAGGAAGCATCTCAACCTATCCCTTCCATTCGGCAAGGACTCTTGAAGATCTTTGCTAGCACAAAGATCAACAAGAAGAAGTCATCCCTCCTTCTTGTGTGCGTCGCTTGTGGAGAAGATCTATCTTGCTCTTTGCTTCCAAGCCGCCTCCTTCCCATGGCTATGGTAACGAATCTTTCATTTGTTGTTTAAGTTGATCATATGAAAGTATAGCATGCGATCAAGTTTAAACCCTAATTCCGCTGCTAAAACAAAGAAGAACACTTGCGCCATCTATAGGGTTTCGCTCCCCCTTGAAGGGGACCCCTCTAAAACCCTACAGTGTATATGACACAACATGAAGGTTTCACTAATCCATCAGATCGTCATAAAATATGCAAATTAAAGAAGTCCATTTATGGACTTAAACAAGCATCAAGAAGCTGGAATATTCGTTTTGATGAATCAATCTGTGAATTTGGTTTCATCAAGAATGAAGATGACCCGTGTGTATATAAGAGGTTTAGTGGGAGCATGATTACTTTCCTAGTCCTCTACGTCGATGATATCTTGATCATTGGAAACGATATTTCTGAACTTCATGCTGTCAAAGCATGGTTAAGAAAATGTTTCCAGATGAAAGATTTAGGAGAAGCAGCCTATGTATTAGGTGTGAAGATCTACAGAGATAGATCTAAGAGGCTTCTCGGGCTGTGCCAGAGTACTTACATCGATAAAGTCCTGGAGAGATTCCATTTAGAAAATTCTAAAAGTGGATATCTTCCAGTCAGACATGGTCTGAATCTTTCAAAGAGTCAATGTCCACAAACACAGACTGAGAAAGATGAAATGGACAATACGCCTTATGCTTCGGCTATTGGGTCCATTATGTATGCGATGTTGTGTACTCGCCCAGACGTTGCTTACGGGTTAAGCGTGACCAGTCGATTCCAAAGTAATCCAGGGCAGGCACACTGGATTGCGGTCAAGAACATTTTGAAATATCTTCGGAGGACCAAAGATATGTTCTTGATATATGGAGGTCAGGAAGAACTCAGTATTGAAGGATATACTGACGCTTCGTTCCAATCTGACCAGGATGATTTCCGATCGCAATCAGGCTATGTTTTTAGCTTGAATGGAGGAGCAGTGGTGTGGAAAAGTTTCAAACAGTCAATTGTTGCTGATTCCACAACAGAAGCCGAGTATGTTGCAGC
Organism: Costus lasius; assembly: GCA_027563935.2. Taxonomy (NCBI): domain Eukaryota; kingdom Viridiplantae; phylum Streptophyta; class Magnoliopsida; order Zingiberales; family Costaceae; genus Costus; species Costus lasius. The sequence goes on from CM050449.1 coordinate 75,455,423, forward strand.
CTCAGAAGCATCCAAGGAGGCAGTGTGGATTCGTAAGTTCGTTCAGGAACTTGGTGTTGTTCCTTCGAGTGCAGATCCTTTGGTTATCTTCTGTGATAACACTGGAGCAATAGCACAAGCAAAGGAACCACGGTCGCACCAGAAGTCCAAGCACATACAGAGAAGGTTTCACTTGATCCAGGAGATCATTGATCGAGGTGAGATCAAAGTCTGCAAGGTTCATACAGATGACAATCTAGCTGACCCGCTTACAAAGCCTCTGGCGCAGCAGAAGCATGTGAAGCACTGTAATAATATGGGTTTGAGATTTCTCAACCATTAGATTAAGTGCAAGTGGGAGATTGTTGGGGTATGCCCTTATGGCTAATGTTTGAGGCCTTGGGATTATAACAGTATCATGTATATAAACTCTATGTTTACAAAGGCAATGGTTGTTATTCAGGTTGTTACATCATCTGCTGCAATATGTCTACTTCTGAATAATGTCTCAATGCTGTTCAGCTTGGCTGACATGCAGTTTTTTCCTTAGTCGAGATATCTTGGTGAACATGAGATACCCTTGATATGATTGAGACTAATATGTGTTCTAATCTTATAGGATGCTTCGAGCATGGAATAAGATGTAGACTCATGGGTACATCGGATGTACTGGACAGACCCTACTTAGGATGTTCCATTGCTTGTCACAATGTGAATAATCCTTATATGCAAACAAGTGGCATATTTCCTCTGACTTGAGGTCACTTGTGTTTCTAAATGATGATTGGCATTGTTTTGAGGTAGTTCAATATCATTTGAAACATAATGGTTATAGACTATCTTGGATAGTGAGGATGAGTCATGTTAGGGCACTAGTGATAGATATAGGATTGCCGTCTCCTTGATTGGAGTGTGATGTTCTATAGGGGCCCCCTGGATGAGATGATTGAGAAAGTGTATGGCCATACCCAGATGACTATGTTTCATCTGATCTAATCATTCTCATCATATTGGAATTACAGGCTTGACACGCTTGTCCAATAAGAACATCCAGTGGCAAAGGAAATATATATGTCAAGTGACTTGGGTTCACACTTGTGCTGTGGTTTGGGTGTAGTCTTGGAAGACTCTTTCCTTTATATCGGGAGACAGTGATGTGTTGCTAGATACCCCTCACTGATCGTGAAAATGTAAGTTATCGTTACCGACATTTAAAGGAAACCCTTAGGGTCGCACAATTTGATGATATGGCTTACTTAAGTCAGATCGTGTGGACTGAATTGTTTTGGTTCAGTTTAAAGGAGTTTAAACTCTGATTGTAAGTGAGATCTGGTCTAATCATGTTTGATTGATTAGGGCTTGAGATCGGTAAGCTTCGATCGAGAGTATTGATGCTAGATCGGTGAGATCAAGAGCATCAAGAGATGAATGGTTAGATCTTAAGCCTTATGGTTTAATTTGATCTAGATCAATGCTTGGTCTATTTTGGTCCTTGAACCAAATTTAATTGAACCGGCTCATCACATGAGCACATGGTTCAAAGGGGAAGAAGAGGTGATCGGTTCACTTGGAGTGAACGCATGAACGTTAAGTGCTTACTATATTTGGAAGTTGGCGTTCCAAATTAGATGCACGCCTCCACGTTCAAGGGGAACGTTTTTGTTTTCGTCGCCCACCTTCTTCTCTCGCCATCCCTCTTGTCTTGAGAGAGACTTCACGCCAAGGCATCTCATTCTCCACACACGCGATCAGGAGACTTGGAGAACTTTGCTAGCACAAAGATCAACAAGGAGTAGGCGATCACACATCTTGTGTGCGCAAGCTTTGGAGGAGAGCCACATCGCCCTCTTGCTTCCAAGTCGCCATCCAAGAAATGGCATTGGTATATTTTTCGTTTGATCTATACAAGTTCATGAAGTTGATCATATATTCATGCATCCGATTCCTAAGAAACCCTAGCTTCCGCTATGCCAAAGTTTTAGATGCGCATATTAGGGTTTCGCCCCCCTTTGTTTTAGGGAACCTTCAAAGTAATTATGGCAACAACTCCTAACAAGCAACGAGGATTCCCATTGCATTACAGATCCCTTTGCCTAAGCTGATATCCTGCCATTGGATTAGTCTCAAGTTTATTATCCAATGCATTGGTCATGACTCAACAAGTGTGGCCACACTTTCCTGTCATGCACCAATAAGGTGGGGCGCCCCAAGGTGGATATCATGCTTCCTCGGAAGGAAGGGGCAAATCCTACTATTGGTCATCCATGTCTCTACGTGACTTATGACATGCCCAATGACAGTCGTTTTGGTCTCCCAATTACGGAGAGACGTAAGACTGTATTAAAGCATACCCTTCATCAAGTCTAGACATGAATACCTCAAGTCTAAGGATCAATGCAAACCTCTTGCATGTGAGATTGACTTGTTGACTAGACAAGTCAATCCTCACGGTGGATCACTCCAGTGCATCCAATGCACCTGTATGTCTGCGTTACTGTGCCCCGCACCTAACCAGCCCATACACCAGTCTCACATGTACCAAAGCTGTCCCATATCTGCTAAGGTACCTTGTCTGGGGATAGCTTATGAGAATGGATCCAATCCAAACTCCTGGGACATTTTTATGCAACCCAATACATCAACGCAGGTAGAGAAGTCTGCATAATAACGACCATGCCTATATAAAGAGTAATAGTTCTATCAAAGTACATTCAAACAATGCCTGACCATGTCCATACATTGGTCTTTAGGGCATATACACCAACAATCTCCCACTTGCACTAAGACCAAGGACAACTGATGTTTAGTCAGTTCCAATGTCTCTAGTATGACCCATTTAGTTTCCGCTGCGCCAGAGGCTGGATCAGTGGGTTTTTCCAGATTGCTATCTGTGTTTATTTTAACAAATTTGATCATCATCCTTATCCATGATCTCTAAGATCAGATGATATGCTGCAGTACATACTTGAGCATTAAGTTCCTTCTCTCATGCTATGGTCCCAGTAAGAACTATACTGGACCATCAAGCACTATGAACTAGATCAAGTTCAAATGAATGAAGCTGCCTCCTTGGCTGCCACAAGAAGCTGCAATGTACTCAGCCTTATTTGTAGAATTTTGCCACTTTGGTTTGCATAATGCTCTTTCAGCACACAACACCATAACAAGGCAAAGCGCAACTCCTGGCTGTGATCAATAGTCACTAGACTGGAAAGAAGTGTCAGTGTACCCCTGTACACTAAATTCTTTCCTGTCTATCATAGACTAGACTCCAATCCTTTAAGATATGATTGAAATTTGCTGGCTATGCTCCAAGCATTTGCCAGAAATAGTCTTCAAAACATGATCCATCCTACATACAATGTATCAGGACTTTGGACCCATGTTAATACTCTCCAGCTGTGCCATAGGACACAACATCTTTGAGAAACTCAGACCATATCTTCCTGGAAGGTATCAATATTTGGAATCATCCAATATAATCCTCTCTAGAAACTCTTGGATGAACATAGATTGACTAAAGGGCAATGACTTTCTTGGATTTCTATAGATCCTCATGCCTAGGATGTAGGCATCATTCCCTAGATCATTCTTCTCGAAATACATATCAAACTTTTTCTTCACCATGTGAAGAGCTGAGATGTCATTCCATGTGAGGAGAATATCATCAATCATCTAGACAAGAAATACTATTAAGGTGCTCCCACTGATCTTCTTGTAAACACAGGCTATTTCAAACATGCTTGCATATCATCATGCATATCTATATGGCCTTGATATGAAAACCTTCTGGCTATTTCCTTATAGATATCTTTTCAGATGTCCATGCAAGAAAAGCAGTTATCATAACAAGATGCCATAATTGATCATGCAATTACAACAAGCAGATCCCTAATGGACTTAAAGCTCAGCTATTGGTGAAAATTTCATTATTATCCACCCAGTGGATTTGCCTGAAATTATTGTTCACTAGCTTGTCTTTTAAGATAACAATGTTATCTTCCATGTCTATCTTCCTAGAAGATTTATTATAGCCTGTGGGATTTACCCCTTTTGGCAGCTTATCCAAGTCCCAGACTTGATTAGCAGACATGAGGTCCATTATGGTTTTCATGGCCCTTAGCCATTTCTTGGAATCTAGTCCACCGACCACTTCCATTTCCTCATAAGTCTTAGGTTCATGGTTGATGAAAAATTTGTCATGCCCAGCATATCAAATCGATCCAGACTTATGTTATTCCTGTGTTACTTGAACCTCAGATTGACTTTCAACCTGTATGTGAGATTTTGCTCTCCATGTGTGTCTAATTATATTGTGGTTGATTCTGGACCTTGTCCAAATCAAATCTACTCCCACTAGCTTCTTTCAAAAGAAATACTTTCTCAAGAGAGACAGCATTTTGAGCAACAAATGTTTTGTTCTCCATGGGATAGAATTAGCACCACACATACTTTTGAATCACTACACATTACATTCCCAATTCCATTGAAGAAATGGGATATTTGCAGTTCTCAACTCAAAAGCTAACTTAGACATTTTCTTATGGAGTAGCAGTACGTCTGTTTGCATGGCAACATAGTAGTATATTTGCATGACTTATTCAAAGTTGGAACCACATCTAATGTGTTCCTTTTCTTTCTTTGAAATTTACCACACAGTGGTGTACTAAGAAAGCTGTGAGATCACTCCACACTTCTTAGGAAGGTCATCAAATTCTCCACTAATCATCTTGATCCAACCAAGGTGCTTTAATAGATCCTTCAATTTGACTCAATACTTCATTTGTGAACTTCTTGGAATTTTCCAAAGTTCTTGGGTTGCGTAAGGCATACCCACACTCAATGAAGTATATATAACTCCTCTTAGTGCTTGCTTGGATGGGTCCACTTACATCGCTGTGTAATAGATCCAACAAGTCACTACTCCTTTCCACCCTTTTGGTGAAAGCAGCATCTGTCATATTGTTCCTTTGAACTAGGCTCACATGTATCATAATCCTGAAAGGACAATGATCCTAATAGTCCATGGACTTTCGGATGTGACCATTGTTCTATGGTTCAAGAGACAATGCTATAAGAGGAAGTTTGTTGAATCATTAGATCTGATCTTGTGTCACATATAGAACCACAAACTATTGTCAATTGTATCACTTCAATAGAACATCTCAGATTAAAGAAAAATATTATTTATTATTTCAAACTAAAGTCCTTTCCAAAAGGAATGATGTTCTAATACATAAGCTGATACAATAATAGCAAAGTTCTATATAAAGTTTTCAAGGCAGTGAGATGATATCAACAGCAGCATCCAATGCTCCGTCCCTGACCCGAGAGTCGATCCCATCAAGCCTCTTCGTCCTACTTCTTTTGAGCTCCTGCACATGTAAAACATATGTGAGCCTCACATACGGTACCCAGTACCCATGAATAAGAAGTAGACAAAAGACCTCGGTAACACAATACCTGAAGCGGATGGATTACATCCCTTCTTCTTTGCCATGCTCTTCTTGGCCATCAATCCTCTTCGAAATACCCATGCATTCCCAGTCTTCCGAAGTATTAGCTTCGAAGATACAGAACCATGGTCTTTCTCAGATTCAGGCACACATTCTGAAGATCCAACAGAACTTTCCAGATCATTGTCTATAGAGCATGGTGTGAAGAGACCTTTGAGATGTATGATTAGATCATAGATCCCCATCTCATCACATTCAACCTTGACCTCCGGGGTCATGCACTCTAAGACAAGAGCAGTGTACTGTTCGTTATCTTCACATTGTTCAAGATAGACATTCCACTCCCAGTCATTAGTGAAATACACACTGGGCTGGGATGGAGGTCTTTCAAGAAGATGCACCTTATGTTCTTGTTCCAGTATCTTGGACAAAGTCTTGAACCATTTTGTCCAATTTGTCCCATCCAGTTTATGTTTATAAAGTTTCAATCTTAGATCAGGAGATGTCTTCTACAATAAGCAAATAAGTAAAATAAGTACTATGATAAAGCATTTAACAAGGACTTTAAATTAAATGCTATGCTCCCACTATTTCCAAAACAAGTTGAGGACTCTCAAACTCAACATAGAAATGAGTGAGTAGGATCCTAATTTCACATGAGGTCTCCGCGACTCACGAGGGTGAGTTGAGATGCACAGAGAGTCCCATGCTTCCTTAGGTAGGCATGCCAGCCAATTGTGCCGCGCACAATTCCTCTTTGTTAAGATAGACTAGGCGCCCTGTGTCCAGCGAGGGCTGGATACAACACAGAACCCTATCCTCTCAACAGCTGCCTCTAGTGATTCATCATGTCAGTGACATATGAAAAACTAGTCAAGTCTGGTCCTAACCGTTATGCCCAGGGCCAACGAATTTCCTTGCGAAGGCACGCCCAGGTTAAAACTGGACTGGGGAAATCATTGTCACCACACACCTCCTAAAGATAAGTGAGTGTGTCCCACGAGGGTGGGAAACAGTTCACAACATCACCGATCGATAGTTTGATGAGGGCTACGCGTTAGAAGGCTATTGACTTGATATTTTAATGAGAGTTTTGCATGTTCGTTTTATTCTTTTCTAGCATGCATCTTTCCTATGGTTATGGCAGCAAGGAAAAACATCACAGGTATGCTATGGACAAAATAATAAACCATCACAGGCATGCTATTTTGGTCGATATGGTCATAGCCCTTTTCATATACATAACTTGTCACGAGCCATGTGACATGTTATTGTGCATCCAAGGGTTGCGAGTCCCTGAAGCAAATCAGCCCATGCCAAAAGCCGAAAGCGTGTGTCCTTCTTTCAGCCGCAAGTCTAACACCATGTTTCCAAAGCTGGCGCCACCTCTGACTCTAGTTGAAGAAGACTCCTTGTTGTCTAGATGAAGCTTTAACCTATCATATAATTCTACATCTATTCTAAACTAGATGAAAAATTCTTTACAACAAGATAGGGAGAGAACTGTTGGGGTATGCCCTTAAGGCTAATGTTTGAGGACTTGGGATTGTAAAAGTATCATGTAATAAACTCTTATGTTTATAAAAGGCATGGTTATTATTCAGGTTGTTACCTTGTCTGCTGTAATAAGTGTACTTCTGAATAATGTCTCAAAGCTGTTCAGCTAGGCTGTCAGGCTATAAGTCCTTAGTCGAGATATCTTGGTGAACATGAGACAGCCTTGATATGGTTAAGACTAATATGTGTTCTAATCTTATAGGATGCTTCGAGCATGGAATAAGATGTAGACTCATGGGTACATTGGATGTACTGGACAGACCCTTTTAGGATATTCAATTGTTTGTCACAATGTGAATAATCCTTGATAGCAGCAAGTGGCACATTTCCTTTGACTTGAGATCACTTGTGTTTCTAAATGATGATTGTCATTGTTTTGAGGTAGTTCAATATCATTTGAAACATAATGATTATAGACTATCTTGGATGGTGAGCTTGAGTCAGGTTAGGGCACTAGTGATAGATAAAGGATTGCCGTCTCCTTGTTTAAGGAGTGTGATGTTCTAAAGGGGCCCCCCTTATATGAGATGATTGAGAAAGTGTATGGCCATACCCAGATGACTATGTTCATCTGATCTAATCATGCTCATCGTATTGGAGTTACAGGCTTGACATGCTTGTCCAATAAGAACATCCAGTGGCAAAGGAAACATGCATGCCTTGTGAGTTTGATTCACACTTGTGCCATGGTTTGGGTGTAGTCTTGGAAGACTATTTCCTTTATATCGGGAGACAGTGATGTGTTGCTAGATACCCCTCACTGATCGTGATAACGTAAGTTATCGTTACCGACATTTAAAGGAAACCCTCAGGGTCGCACAAATTGATGATATGGCTTTCTTGAGTCAGATCGTGTGGACTGAATTGTTTTGGTTCAGTTTAAAGGAGTTTAAACTCTGATTGTAAGTGAGATCTAGCCTGATCATGTTTGATTGATTAGGGCTTGAGATCGGTAAGCTTCGATCGAGAGTAGTGATGCTAGATCGGTGAGATCAAAGGCATCAAGGGATGTACGGTTAGATCTCGAACCTTCATGGTTCAGATGAGATTTAGACCATTGCTTGGCTTGGTTCAATTTAGTCTTTAAACCGAATTCAATTGGACCGAATTCAATTGAACCGGTTCACATATGTGAATGCATGGTTCAATCGAATTGGCGTTTTGTTTTGGTTCATTAGACATGAACGTTTGAAGTGATGACTTACCATTTTGGGAATGGAGGTTTCGGAAATGGTTCTTCAACGCCTCACTTGGATAAAAAAAAAAACGCTTGTCTCTTCTCAACGATTGCTTCTTGCTTTCGGTGTGGTGAGTTTGGACGAGGACAAGGAAGAGTTCATCCACGCCAAGTTCATCCTTCATCTCCTTCACGCGACAAGTGCACTTGAAGTCCTTGCTAGCACAAGGAGCAACAAGAAGAAAGGCCACTTCTCATCTTGTGTGCGCATCTTGTGGAGGAGACCCCTATTCGATCTCTTCTTCCAAGCCGACCTCCAACTCTATGGCTATGGTATAGATCTAAACTCATTCAAGTTGATCATATGCTCATGCTAAGATCGTTGAAAACACATGCTTCCGCTTGCAATTTTATGCGCCACCCCTTAGTGTTTTCGCCCCCCTCTTGAAAGGGATTGCATCAGGTTTGCGCTCCCCCTTGAAGGGGACCCTACAATTGGTATCAGAGGATGTTGAAGCATGTTAATATGATTGCTTGATATTTCTGTGATCCATGTTTGCGCATCTTCATGTATGCTTAGATCTTGTTCACATGCAAAAATTGACATGCTATTTCTCCATGCGAAAGTAAGATGTTTACTTATCTAGGCGCATGTTGTTTGTTCATGATGTCGCATGTCTTGTGTTGGCGCTTAGTTTATGTTGTTTTATCAAACAAAACCCTAACTTGCGCGCCTATGACTAGATCTAAAGTGCCACCTACTATAAACCCTTAGATGGGTTGATGGGGCTGAAGTCACCTCTAGGTTAGATCCAATAGTCTGATCAGACCATCTGACAGCCTAGATGGATCGACCAGATGGCACCTGTGCGCAAGCACGAGGTGGCCATAGGTCGATTGCATCTTAGGCGTGTAGCGAGGTCTGGTTGAGACAACCAGTGAACACTCTTGAGTTAGGCCCGGGGTCACACCCGCTTGCCAGAACTCTTGATGGTTGTTCAGCTCTTAGCGCATGCATGGTTGACCATTAGGTCAACTCGGGTCAGTTAGGACTCGGTGCATGCAAGGGCAGAGGATCTAACTAGATGGATGAGTGGATCCCTATCAATGGACCATTGTAAGGTTGTAGGGCACATAAGGAAGTTAAAATTGATGCCTATGGGGTTTTCAAAAATTTTAATTTCTTGATTGGATCACATGATGATTAAGACCATATGCTTGTTTATTTAATCTTATGTGGGTTGCCCAAATGTGTGCTGTGCTGGGGCCTGCGTGCCTGGTTAATTATAAGTTAATATTATTGTGATCTGCGAATCACATTTTTTATTAATCTATTGTATAATTGACCTGCGAGTCAAAGCTTGTCTAGATAGATCAAAATGTATTTTGATTAGACAAGAGAATAAAGGCACACATCCAAGAGGGGCATTCAGCTGGTGGCGCACCTGAGGTGCTCTTGGCGCTAGGGCCCTGGGTTGGACCAGATGAGATGCAAAGGAGCTCAAGTGAAGACTTAAGTAAAATTAAGGTCTTACTTAGGGTTCATGGGCTTTTACCACATAAGATCATGCTTTCTATTTATTGCTTATATAATTAGAATTGCATGTGTTTATCTTCTGCTATAGCCATAGGATTTGCCTGATAGTAAGAAGATAAAAGACCGTTAAAATCCAACGCTAACATATCAAGCTCGGAAAGCCTTCTGACGCGAAACCTCACCGTTCTGACTATCGTTGGAGCCGTGTTGTACCCACTCAGTGGGCACGTCCATCTATCTTCAGACGGTGCTGGATTTCACCTGCGTGTTACAGAGAAGGGATTTATCGCTTCTCGTTGCTCAGCATAGCACGTGGTGGTCCAGGGAGTAGGTCAGGTCAGCTTGACCATGTAGGCTACATATGTGGCGCATATGGTAGCACATGGAGGCAGCCATCTGTGGGATCAGAGACTGTGTTGTACCAACTCAGTTGGCACAGTCTGCTGGATTGCCCAGATGAAGGGGAATCGCACGGGTTGGCGATTGGCTAGGACAGCCTACCAGAAATTAGTGCTTGTCATCTCTGTGCATCTTATCTCGCCTGAGCGGGACGCGGAGACCAAGTATGAAATCTGGATCCCATCTCACTAAAAGAGTGTTACTCTTTCGGACTGTTTACTGGATTTTTCAGTCAGACAAAATAGTGAGAAAAGAATCTTTCTTAAGTCCTGGATTGATTCTGAACATTGATACTGACCTTGCTATTCTTGCTTGTTGTAGATTCCTGCAGCAACGAACACCATGAGCTTCAATGTGCGATCCCTACTGGAAAGGGAGAAGTTTGCTGGGCCGAACTTCTCTGACTGGTTCGGACACCTTAAGATCGTTCTTAAGGCAGAGAGGAAACTGTATGTCCTCGAGACGGCGATACCGCCGCAGCCCGCTCCGAACGCCGCCAGGGCAGTTCGGGAAGCCTATGAAAAGCACGTCAATGATAGCATTGATGTCGCTTGCCTGATGCTAGCGTCTATGACGCCACCGCTGCAGCGTCAGCATGAGGATATGTCGGCTATAGAGATTATAGCGAACCTCAAGATGCTGTATGCTGCACAGGCGAGGACAGAACGCTATAATCTGACGAAGCTCTTCTTTCAGAGCAAACTGGCTGAAGGGAGCCCAGTGGGAGCTCACGTGCTCAAGATGATTGGGCACAAGGAGGCTCTGGAGAAACTGGGCATACCATCAACCAGGAGCTTGCTGTAGATATTATTCTGCAGTCTCTCCCGCCCTCTTTCGATGCGTTCATCATTAACTTTAATATGAACAAAATCGATTGTACGCCGGCAGAGCTGCTGAATATGCTCTTGACTACTGAGGAAACTCTGAAGGGCAAGCCTTCAACCTCTATCTTAATGGTTCCTTCTAGGAACAAGAAGAAGGGGAAGAAGGGCAAGGCCCCTGTCAAGAACTACAGTAAGGCACTGAAACAGAAGGTGAAGCGGTCGAAGGACAACAGGTGTTTCCACTGTGGCCAGCTGGGTCACTGGAAAAAGGACTGTAAAGCGCTCCAAGGAGATAAGAGGGGAAGCATCGCTTCTGGCTCAGGTATTTACGTGACGGAAGTCATGGTTTCATCTTCTTCTATTTCATGGGTGTTGGACACTGCATGTGGAGTTCACATTTGTTCAAATGTACAGGAACTCAAGAGAAGAAGGCAGGTGGGACAGCATGAAGTAGACCTACGCGTTGGAAACGGGGCACGGGTTGCTGCTGTTGCTGTAGGAGACTATTTCATTTCTTTACCATCTGGCATTGTATTGGAATTAAATAATTGTTATTTTGTACCGAGTATCACCAAGAATATTATCTCTATTCCTGCTCTTGTCAGGAAAGGATTTGCCTTTGAATGCAATATTTCAAAGTGTGTTTTTATCTCTAGATAATATTGTGTATGCAACTGGTTCAATTAACAATGGGTTATTCATGTTGGACATGGAAAATTCTATACAAAACATTGATAATAAGAAAGCCAAGTATGCTGATGACAGCACCTTGCTATGGCATAGTCGTTTAGGCCATATTAACAAGAAGCGCATTAAGCGGTTGCATGATCATGGACTGCTGGGATCATTCTCCTATGAGGAGATTGATACATGCAAAGCTTGTTTGATGGGTAAAATGACGAAGTCACCTTTTCCTAACAAAGGTCAAAGGGCTTCAGGTTTACTTGACCTTATACACAGTGATGTGTGTGGGCCATTTAGTAAACATGCCAGAGGTGGCTATCAGTACTTCATTACCTTTACTGATGATTTCAGTAGTTATGGATATGTCTATTTAATGAGACATAAGAGTGAATCTTTTGACAAGTTCAAAGAGTTCAAGAATGAAGTACAGAATCAGCTAGGCCGAAATATCAAGGCACTTCGTTCTGATCGAGGTGGAGAATACCTAAGTCGAGAATTTACTAACTATCTGAAAGAGTGTGGGATTATCTCACAGCTCACTCCGCCAGGAACACCGCAATGGAATGGTGTGTCCGAGAGGAGAAATAGAACGTTACTTGATATGGTTCGTTCTATGATGAGTCAGGCCACTCTTCCATACTCCTTTTGGGGTTTTGCACTGGAGACAGCTGCAAAGGTACTAAACCGAGTGCCATCCAAGGCAGTTTCAAAGACGCCATATGAGTTATGGTATGGGAGACAGCCTGGCTTGACATTTATCAGGATCTGGGGTTGCGAGGCTTATGTCAAAAAGCTCGCCTCTGGGAAACTGGAGAGCAGATCTGAGAAATGTATCTTTGTCGGTTACCCTAAGGAAACTAAGGGTTATTATTTCTACGATCCCAAAGAGAACAAGGTATTTGTTGCTCGGACTGCCATATTTCTTGAGAAGGAATTTCTTCTGCAAGAGGCCAGTGGGAGAGAAATAAAACTGGATGAGAATCCAGATGAAGGACAAAGTAGTCAAGCACAGTTGGATGAGCCTGAGCCGGTAGATCAGGTTATTGAACAACCTAAGGCTCAGATATCACGGGAACCGCGAAGATCGGGAAGGATCCGTCGACAGCCTGAGCGCTATGACGGAGTCTACATCATTGATAATGATGAACCCCTTACTTATGCGGATGCGGTCAGTGGACCGGAGTCAGCTAGATGGCTTGATGCTATGCGAGCCGAGATGGACTCCATGTCAGATAACCAAGTCTGGGATTTGGTTGATCCGCCTCCGGGAGTAATCCCAATAGGCTGTAAATGGATCTTCAAGAAGAAGATTGACATGGATGGTAACGTAGTTACCTATAAAGGCAGGCTAGTTGCGAAAGGTTTCAAACAAATCTACGGGATAGATTATGATGAAACTTTCTCTCCTGTAGCCATGTTTAAGTCTATTCGGATTCTTTTCGCAATAGCTGCATATTACGATTATGAGATCTGGCAGATGGATGTGAAAACAGCTTTCCTTAATGGAAATCTGGATGAGGATGTGTATATGACACAACCGGAAGGTTTCACTGATCCATCAGATCGTCATAAAATATGCAAGTTAAAGAAGTCCATTTATGGACTGAAACAAGCATCTAGAAGGTGGAACATTCGTTTTGATGAATCAATCTCTGAGTTTGGTTTCATCAAGAACGAAGATGACCCGTGTGTTTATAAGAGGTTTAGTGGGAGCGTAATTACATTCCTAATCCTCTACGTCGATAATATCTTAATCATTGGAAATGATATTCCTGAACTGCATGCTGTTAAAGCATGGTTAGGAAAATGTTTCCAGATGAAAGATTTAGGAGAAGCAGCCTATGTGTTAGGTGTGAAGATCTACCGGGATAGATCCAAGAGGCTTCTCGGGCTGTGCCAGAGTACTTACATCGATAAAGTCCTGGAGAGATTCCATTTAGAGAATTCTAAACGTGGATATCTTCCAGTCAGACATGGTCTGAATCTTTCGAAGAGTCAGTGTCCACAAACACGGACTGAGAAAGATGAAATGGACAATACGCCTTATGCTTCGGCTATTGGGTCCATTATGTATGCGATGTTGTGTACTCGCCCAGACGTCGCTTACGGGTTAAGCGTGACCAGTCGATTCCAAAGTAATCCAGGTTTGGCGCACTGGATTGCAGTCAAGAACATTATAAAATATCTGCGGAGGACCAAAGATATGTTCTTGATATATGGTGGTCAGGAAGAACTCAGTATTGAAGGATATACTGACGCTTCATTCCAGTCGGACCAGGATGATTTCCGATCGCAATCAGGCTATGTTTTTAGCTTGAATGGTGGAGCAGTGGTGTGGAAGAGTTTCAAATAGTCAACTGTTGCTGATTCCACAACAGAAGCCGAGTATGTTGCAGCCTCGGAAGCATCCAAGGAGGCAGTGTGGATTCGTAAGTTCGTGAGAGAACTTGGTGTCGTTCCTTCGAGTGCAGATCCTTTGGTTATCTTCTGTGATAACACTGGAGCAATTGCACAAGCAAAGGAACCATGGTCGCACCAGAAGTCCAAGCACATACAGAGACGGTTTCACTTGATCCGGGAGATCATTGATCGAGGCGAGATCAAGATTTGCAAGGTTCATACAGATGACAATCTGGCAGACCCGCTTACCAAGCCTCTGGCGCAGCAGAAGCATGAGAAGCACTGTAATAATATGGGTTTGAGATTTCTCAACCATTAGATTAAGTGCAAGTGGGAGATTGTTGGGGTATGCCCTTAAGGCTACTGTTTGAGGCCTTGGGATTGTAAAAGTATCATGTAATAAACTCTTATGTTTATAAAAGGCATGGTTATTATTCAGGTTGTTACCTTGTCTGCTGTAATAAGTGTACTTCTGAATAATGTCTCAAAGCTGTTCAGCTAGGCTGACAGGCTATAAGTCCTTAGTCGAGATATCTTGGTGAACATGAGACAGCCTTGATATGGTTAAGACTAATATGTGTTCTAATCTTATAGGATGCTTCGAGCATGGAATAAGATGTAGACTCATGGGTACATTGGATGTACTGGACAGACCCTTTTAGGATATTCAATTGTTTGTCACAATGTGAATAATCCTTGATAGCAGCAAGTGGCACATTTCCTTTGACTTGAGATCACTTGTGTTTCTAAATGGTGATTGTCATTGTTTTGAGGTAGTTCAATATCATTTGAAACATAATGATTATAGACTATCTTGGATGGTGAGCTTGAGTCAGGTTAGGGCACTAGTGATAGATAAAGGATTGCCGTCTCCTTGTTTAAGGAGTGTGATGTTCTAAAGGGGCCCCCCTTATATGAGATGATTGAGAAAGTGTATGGCCATACCCAGATGACTATGTTCATCTGATCTAATCATGCTCATCGTATTGGAGTTACAGGCTTGACATGCTTGTCCAATAAGAACATCCAGTGGCAAAGGAAACATGCATGCCTTGTGAGTTTGATTCACACTTGTGCCATGGTTTGGGTGTAGTCTTGGAAGACTATTTCCTTTATATCGGGAGACAGTGATGTGTTGCTAGATACCCCTCACTGATCGTGATAACGTAAGTTATCATTACCGACATTTAAAGGAAACCCTCAGGGTCGCACAAATTGATGATATGGCTTTCTTGAGTCAGATCGTGTGGACTGAATTGTTTTGGTTCAGTTTAAAGGAGTTTAAACTCTGATTGTAAGTGAGATCTAGCCTGATCATGTTTGATTGATTAGGGCTTGAGATCGGTAAGCTTCGATCGAGAGTAGTGATGCTAGATCGGTGAGATCAAAGGCATCAAGGGATGTACGGTTAGATCTCGAACCTTCATGGTTCAAATGAGATTTAGACCATTGCTTGGCTTGGTTCAATTTAGTCTTTAAACCGAATTCAATTGGACCGAATTCAATTGAACCGGTTCACATATGTGAACGCATGGTTCAATCGAATTGGCGTTTTGTTTTGGTTCATTAGACATGAACGTTTGAAGTGATGACTTACCATTTTGGGAATGGAGGTTTCGGAAATGGTTCTTCAACGCCTCACTTGGATGAAAAAAAAAAAACGCTTGTCTCTTCTCAACGATTGCTTCTTTCTTTCGGTGTGGTGAGTTTGGACGAGGACAAGGAAGAGTTCATCCACGCCAAGTTCATCCTTCATCTCCTTCACGCGACAAGTGCACTTGAAGTCCTTGCTAGCACAAGGAGCAACAAGAAGAAAGGCCACTTCTCATCTTGTGTGCGCATCTTGTGGAGGAGACCCCTATTCGATCTCTTCTTCCAAGCCGACCTCCAACTCTATGGCTATGGTATAGATCTAAACTCATTCAAGTTGATCATATGCTCATGCTAAGATCGTTGAAAACACATGCTTCCGCTTGCAATTTTATGCGCCACCCCTTAGTGTTTTCGCCCCCCTCTTGAAAGGGATTGCATCACACGCAGGTGGAAAGAGATTTTACAAGCATTCATCACAAGTGGAAACATGCTTCCACATCACAACACAGGAAGGGCACTCGCTATGACCATATCAACCCAATCAAGTGGCGCATGTAAAATTTAAAAAACCGGAATAATCAAGTTTTAGCACCCTATGCGCCAACATCATCCAAAGCACTCTCTTAACCAAATTTATGCCAAAATTTAGATCAAGTTCCATGATGATTTCATAGACCCTATCAGCTGGCGGTTTTGTCAGATCAAGAGACCCGGCCAGTCCGAAGACACAATGCCCGTCCTACTTGACAAAACTACGTGCGCCTTTGGTCTTAAATCAATCATAAACAAAATCTAAGTTTCGGACACAAAGATGAGAAGAGAGATTTGGATGAAAACGCTTTCTAAGTGAAACGCGCAGGGATAGAAAGAAAAATTTTCAAAAATTTTTCACACAAGCAAGCGTACACATTCCGGGTGTAATTTTACTTGTGTTTCTCGCAAGTAGCTTTGGATGAAAACGCTTTCTACTTGTGTTTCTCGCAAGTAGCTTTGATACCACTGTTAGGGAATGCCGGGTGTAATTTTAAAATTTTGCAGTCCTAGGACGCAGCGGAAGAAGTATTACACCCGAAACACATTCCTTTCCCAAGGATCCTTGCGAGTGAGAGAACACAAGGATGTGTTAGGGTTAGTACCTTTATTGCTTGTTTAGATGTTGAAGCCATGTTGAAGGCGCCCAAGTGTTTGCCCTCTACATGTATCCACGCGTCGACTCCTTGATCGTTGCTCCCTTCCACGCTCGGTGCTAGCCTCGGGAAGAGAATCAAGCCTTCACTTCCACTTGCGCCACCTTCAAGAGAAGTTGCGCCAAGGAGGGGATAGGGAAGATGATGCCGCCAAGGACTTCCCTCTTCTTGTTTGCTTGCGCCACCTCCAAGGTGCGCCTATGGCCAAGGGACGATGAGGGCTTGTGACAAGAAGACACCACCAAGCACAAAGAATCCTTGCGCCAAAGAAGAGAGGAAGAGGAAGAACTTGCGGCTCCAAGGAAGAAGTTTGCACCACCTTGTTGTCGCCCTTTGCTTTGCTCTCTCTCCCTTCTATGTGTGTTCACGCCTCCTTAAAGTCCAACCATGGAAGGGGCGGTAAGGGGTCCTATAAATAGGACAAGAGGCGGCAAGGCAATGGCTAAGATCATGCCAAGTGGGCGGCTAGGATAAAGGGGTCTTGAGGTAAGGAAAGTCTCCAAGACTTTACCATAAACCTCATTCAACCTATCCTAATTTGCCCAATGGCCATATCAGCCCAAGACATGCCTTAGATGCATGCATTCCATCCAAGGGAATGGCAAGGCGGAACAAGCATGAGGAGTTTCGGCTAGGGTAAGAATTTTGGGAGAAACTAGGGTTTTAGGTAAGGTAAGTCTCCAAGACATTACCATATACCTTACCCTACTATCCATATGCGCCCAAGCTCTTTCCAAAAGAGCCATCAAGCCATATCAGCCCCAAGACTTACCTTAGAGGCAAGTATTTCTTCCAAGGAAGAAGGGCTAGGCGCCCTTTACTTCCATAATGAAGCAAAGGCGCCACCCTCACCCCATTATGCCCCTAGGCGCCAATGGGGTGAGATTTCTCCCCATTATACCCTTTTAAGTTAATTCCTCTTCATGACAACTAATTATTGGGCCTCATTGGATAATGAGCTAGCCCAAACTTCATGGCATGGGTTGATTAAGCCATTGGATCTAATCCAATGCAACCCTAATCCAAATGTGACCAATCTAGGTCAATTTTGGGTCAACCTGCCAAAAATGAAGTTTGGCTCCAATAACTTTCTTCCATCTCATCAGGCCCATTGGTGCTGATGAAATCTTCCAAATAGATCCAAGTTATCCAATAACCTGATCATAAGGCTTCTGATTAAAGCAACGTCAAGAGTCTATTGCGTGTGACCCCGTAGGATCCATATGACGATGGCAATGATGTAAACATCATAAGTAGTGAGGGGTATCTAGCAACACATCACTACTACCCATGTCATAGGACTTAAGTCATTATGGCAACAACTCCTAACAAGCAACGAGGATTCCCATTGCATTAAAGATCCCTTTGCCTAAGCTGATATCCTGCCATTGGATTAGTCTCAAGTTTATTATCCAATGCATTGGTCATGACTCAACAAGTGTGGCCACACTTTCCTGTCATGCACCAATAAGGTGGGGCGCCCCAAGGTGGATATCATGCTTCCTCGGAAGGAAGGGGCAAATCCTACTATTGGTCATCCATGTCTCTACGTGACTTATGACATGCCCAGTGACAATCGTTTTGGTCTCCCAATTACGGAGAGACGTAAGACTGTATTAAAGCATACCCTTCATCAAGTCTAGACATGAATACCTCAAGTCTAAGGATCAATGCAAACCTCTTGCATGTGAGATTGACTTGTTGACTAGACAAGTCAATCCTCACGGTGGATCACTCCAGTGCATCCAATGCACCTGTATGTCTGCGTTACTGTGCCCCGCACCTAACCAGCCCATACACCAGTCTCACATGTACCGAAGCTGTCCCATATCTGCTAAGGTACCTTGTCTGGGGATAGCTTATGAGAATGGATCCAATCCAAACTCCTGGGACATTATTTATGCAACTCAATACATCAACGCAGGTAGAGAAGTCTGCATAATAACGACCATGCCTATATAAAGAGTAATAGTTCTATCAAAGTACATTCAAACAATGCCTGACCATGACAATACTGTTGGTGTATATGCCCTAAAGACCAATGTATGGACATGGTCAGGCATTGTTTGAATGTACTTTGATAGAACTATTACTCTTTATATAGGCATGGTCGTTATTATGCAGACTTCTCTACCTGCGTTGATGTATTGAGTTGCATAAATAATGTCCTAGGAGTTTGGATTGGATCCATTCTCATAAGCTATCCCCAGACAAGGTACCTTAGCAGATATGGGACAGCTTTGGTACATGTGAGACTGGTGTATGGGCTGGTTAGGTGCGGGGCACAGTAACGCAGACATACAGGTGCATTGGATGCACTGGAGTGATCCACCGTGAGGATTGACTTGTCTAGTCAACAAGTCAATCTCACATGCAAGAGGTTTTGCATTGATCCTTAGACTTGAGGTATTCATGTCTAGATTTGATGATGGGTATGCTTTAATACAGTCTTACGTCTCTCCGTAACTGGGAGACCAAAACGACTGTCATTGGGCATGTCATAAGTCACGTAGAGACATGGATGACCAATAGTAGGATTTGCCCCTTCCTTCCGAGGAAGCATGATATCCACCTTAGGGCGCCCCACCTTATTGGTGCATGACAGGAAAGTGTGGCCACACTTGTTGAGTCATGACCAATGCATTGGATAATAAACTTGAGACTAATCCAATGGCAGGATATCAGCTTAGGCAAAGGGATCTGTAATGCAATGGGAATCCTCGTTGCTTGTTAGGAGTTGTTGCCATAATGACTTAAGTCCTATGACATGGGTAGTAGTGATGTGTTGCTAGATACCCCTCACTACTTATGATGTTTACATCATTGCCATCGTCATATGGATCCTACGGGGTCACACGCAATAGACTCTTGACGTTGCTTTAATCAGAAGCCTAAGGATCAAGTTATTGGATAACTTGGATTCATTTGGAAGATTTCATCAGCGCCAATGGGCCTGATGAGTTGGAAGAAAGTTATTGGAGCCAAACTTCAATTTTGGCAGGTTGACCCGAAATTGACCTAGAATGGTCACATTTGGATTAGGGTTGCATTGGATTGGATCCAATGGCTTAATCAACCCATGCCATGAAGTTTGGGCTAGCTCATTATCCAATGAGGCCCAATAATAAGTTGTCATGAAGAGAGAATTGGCTTAAGGGGTATAATGGGGAGAAATCTCACCCCATTGGCGCCTAGGGGCATAATGGGGTGAGGGAGGCGCCTTTGCTTCATTATGGAAGTAAAGGGCGCCTAGCCCCTCTTCCTTGGATGGAATACTTGCCTCTAAGGCATGTCTTGGGGCTGATATGGCTTGATGGCTCTTTTGGAAAGAGCTTAGGCGCATATGGATAGTAGGGTAAGGTTTATGGTAAGATCTTGGAGACTTACCTTACCTCCAAACCCTAATTCCCCTCAAACCCTTGCTTAGCTGAATTCTTCATGCATGTTGCGCCTAGCCACTTGTCCTTTGATGGTAAGAATGCATTTGAGGCATGTCTTGGGCTGAGGTATTGCTTGGGGCGCAAGACAAGGTCTTGGCGCATAAGGAAGGGTTGAATGGGTTTAAGGAAATGTCTTGGAGACTTTCCTTACCACAAACCCTTTCATCCTAGCCATACACTTGTCCTAATCCTAGCCCCTGCCCAAACCGCCCCTTGTCCTATTTATAGGACCCCTTGCCGCCCTTCTTGTTGGTTGTTGTTGATCGAGTGGACAACATCTTGGAGGGGTGACATATCTCTTGGAGAGACTTGGAGTGCAAGGGCGAGAGCAACATAGACTTGGCGCAATCTTCTTCCTTGGAGCCGAAAGTTCTTCCTCTTCCTCTCTTCTTTGGCGCAAGGATTCTTTGTGCTTGGTGGCATCTTCTTGCCACAAGCCCTCATCGTTCCTTGGCCATAGGCGCACCTTGGAGGTGGCGCAAGCAAAGAAGAAGAGGGAAGTCCTTGGCGGCATCTTCCCTATCCCCTCCTTGGCGCATGTTCTTTTGAAGGTGGCGCAAGTGAGGTGAAGGCTTGATTCTCTTCCCGAGGCTAGCACCGAGCGTGGAAGGGAGCATTGATCAAGGAGTCGACGCGTGGATACTTGTAGAGGACGAGCACTTGAGCGTCTTCAACTTGGCACCTTCATCCTAACAAGCAATAGAGGTACTAACCCTAACACATCCTTGTGTTCTCTCTCTCGCATGGATCCTTGGGAATGGAATGTGTTTCGGGTGTAATGCTTCTTCCGCTGTGTCCTGGGACTGTAAATTTTTTTTTAAATTACACCCGGCATTCCCCAACAGTGGTATCAGAGGTACTTGCGAGAAACACAAGGTGTACATTTGCTTGTGTGAAAAATTTTTGGAAAATTTTTCGTTCATCCATGCGCGTTTAACCTAGAAGGCGCTTTCATCCAAACTTCTTTCATCAATTTTTATGGCCGAAATTTGGATTGTGTTTATGATGGATTTAAGACCAAAGGCGCAAGTTTCAGTTTAAATCTATGATACTTTTGTTTACAGAAATAGAATTTCCAAAATCTTTTTCCACTAAAAATTTTTCTCTCTTTCTTTTTTATTTTTTTTAATGGCATGTACCCACATAGATACACACTTTTTGTTTGGACTTCAACTTTTATCTTCGGTACCACTGTCAATTTTACATAGTGCCAAGTAGAGGAGTCATTTTCTTTCTCTCTCTTTTTTATAGACTTCAACCCATATCTTTGGTACCACTATCAATTTTACATAGTGCCAAGTAGGGGAGTCTGTCTCTATTTTTTGGATCTTGGATTCTTTCTACCTAACAAATAATAAAATAGACTAAACATCAACTAGGTTAATCAATTGACATCAATTCAAAAATTACACTCATATGCTCATTTTATTCAAAAAAGATGCTTCACTCTTAGATTGCATTCATCAAACAACATACCTACCCAAAACCTTATGCATCAATCAATGAAGGATTTTAACAAGTAGATATATATTGAAGAAATAAATTCAGCATAATAGTTATATCTCCATTCATAGGCATTGACATACATAAACATTCATAATCAATATTTAATCTACACATCTCTTATCACATGGATTCAAGTCATAAAAATTTTTAAATATCAAAAATGTCAAAATCAATGCAAAAGGTGTGAAGCATCAAACTCATACAATCATGGTCAAAAGTATAACATGATAGATTCAAGAAACCACATAGAATAGAAATCTCAGTGAGTGATTCATCCAAAGCAAATCAAAGATGCAACCATATGAAATAATCATGAATACAAGAGAGTGCAAATGATACTCACAAAACTATATAGTAAGCTCAATCATCGTCCGAGGTGTAGCGTCAGGGCAGATGCGGCTGGGTTGAAAGATGCGCCTTTTGAAAATTTACCTGCACAATTTTAAATACATAAGGCTCAGATCAAAAAATAGTCTCTTACTTAAACTAATAATATAAATCAGAGATATCGTCGATGGTCCAAAGAGGGTGCTGATGGAGAGTGTTGATGCAGGCGAGAAGCAGGGGTGGAACAGATGCTAGCTGAAGAGCTGCTAGCAATGATGGTGATGGTGCCGACAGTAGAGTGATGATGAGTAGTCTCTAGTGGCCTGCTAGAGACTACAGTCCTGGAAGTGAAGACATCGGCCAGCGGGTGCGAGAGATAGCACTGCAAAAATAAAATAAAAAAATGTCACTAATGAAGAGTCTGCTACATAAATAAATAAAATCAATAGAAACAGTGGCAGCAGAAGAAGTAAGAGGCTGCTGGGGGGGGGGGGGGCTGCAGATGATGGCTGGTGCTGGCTAGAGGTGGAAGACAGTTGCTCTTAAAAATTTCTGGATCTAGAGGCAAAAGAAGCAATAACAGGTTGAAAGCAAACAGAGCAGCCAGTGAATTTTTTATAAAAAGTAGCTATACCCAAGAATAAGATTTAATGATCCAAAAAGAAAACAGACAGAACCATGTGGTAGAATAAAACTTGTTCTTTCCAGATGGATGAAAATTAGAGGATCAAAATCTGTCAGAAATTTAGGGTATCAATAGAAAAAGGGCTAATCAGATTACTAAATCAAAAACTGCACAGAAGTTAATCAGATTCAAAAAGTTGCCATGCTTCCTAGAATTGTCAGAAAATATTTTAATAAAAACAACTAATCCTCAAGATAGAACGAAACATGTTCTTCATATTTCATGTGAAAGATCAGGGTTACAACTCGTTAAAGCATCTTAAAAACCTGTAGCAAAAACGCTAATTAGATTAGTAAAAAAAACTACTGTATAAATTAATCATTTACCAAAAGATGCTATGTGTTATAGGACGATCCATGGACATTAAAATTCAATACAAATATCCAAATAATAGTAAAAGATGAGTACTTCCATGTTGTGCCAAAGATAAAAAAATTTTCGCACTCTAGTTTCTTAAAATCACTGCGAGAAAACACCTACTCAGATAAGCAAAATGCAGATTTCAAAGTATGATACCGTGAAATTCCTTACGGCAGTGCCATAATTTACACAAAAGTCTCGGGGTAGAAATATGCTGAAATTACGGCACCATAAAAATGGTTACGACACTGCTGTATTTTTCACAAAAATCTCGAAACTCTCGGATCAAAAATCACAAAAAAATGCGGCACCATAAAAAAATTACAGTAGTACCGTAAAAGTCTCAAAACTCTCGAGATGAAATCGGACCAAAATTACGGTACCATGAAAATTATTACGGCACTATCGTATTTTGCACAAAGTTTGATTTTCCCTATAAAAAAAGAAGAAAAATTAATTCTAAAAATAAACTAAAATAAAAGAAACTAAGCTAAGTAAAAGTGCTTGGGTTGCCTCCCAAGAAGCGCTAATTTTTAGGTCATTAGCTTGACCAAAAATAAAATATCATGGCGAAGCAGGTGGATCAGTACCATAGTAAATAGCATGTAATTTTCTCCATTTCCATTGTCCAAAAAGTTTAGCCACTAATCCAAACATCAAAAATTTCATGTAAATCAAGATCGACATGGCTTTCTCAAGTATGTAGAAATCAAAATCAAAATTTTCAATTCCACTCCAAGGATATTCAATGATCTTCCTATATTTATTAGAAAGTAAAATCATTAGTCCTTTATTCAAATTTTTATCTTCAATTGCAATAGGACTTCCATCAAAAGATTCAAGTATTGGATCATCAAAATAGTCTTTCTGTCTCACATTAAATTCCTCAATAATGCATAATTTTTCAAATAAATCAGAAGATTAAACAGTAGATATGGGCAAAACATCAGAGTGAGATTCAACAATGTTTGTAATATTCAAATCCTTTTCAAGTTCCTCATGCACATCATCAAATAGTTTGTCAATTTCAAAATTAACATCAAAATCAGAGTGAGACTTTTCAAAATCAATTTCCTTATGCTTTTCCACAAATAATTCATCATTAGAAGAATCAAAATTAGAATCGTATGAAAAATCATAATGAGATTTATCAATGTTCACAAAAGAATCAATTTCAGATTTAATAGAATCAGAGTTAACCACAAAAGACTTATCACTAATTTCAATAATATCACCAAAATCAAAGTGGGTCTCAACAATATCTGTAATTTTCAAACCATTATCAAGTTCTTCATTTCATTCATCAAATTTAACCATAAATAAGTTTTCATCAAAAGAATCAATTTCACTAGAATCAAAAGGGGATTTTTCAAAATCAATTTTCTCAAACTTTTCCACAAATAAATTATCAAATGAATCAATTTTACAACTATCAAAATTAGAGTGAGATTCATTAATGTTCACATAAGGCTTAATCTCAAAACAATCATAATCAGAGGGGGATTTTTCTAAATCAATTTCCTCAGTTTCCAATTCAAACTCAAAAAAACAATCTTGTTGTGCTATCTGGGTTTTTAACATTTCAGTATGAGCACGCATATTATCCATCCTATGTTTATGGGTCTCATGTGCCTCCTCACTTGGGTTTCATGAATTTTTCAAATATCAACTCTAAGCTAGATTTTTCAGTGTCCTCAATGCATGGTTCAGAAATATGATTTGAGCAATCATCATAAAAAGAAGTTTGGTGATTTTCCCATCTAGAATTATACTGATCACTTTGGTACCATGGTGAATTAGGATTTGGAGGAATTAAAAATTGGCAATCAGAAGTACAATGATCAAAACATCCACAAATATCACATCTAATAGAAGAATAAGATTTCATAACAGGGTGCATATTAAAAGTGTATAATTTATGAGCCACATAATCTAACTTATCTGCAACAGTGCACCATGAATCATCTTTATACCTTCCTTGTGGCATGTATACCTCACCTCTTTCAGTTGCCCAGGAGTTGTGATTAAAAGACATATCTTCAAATCAAAGCTTCTCTACATAACTAAAAAAAATTTATTATCTTAGAGTTCACAAGAAATAAAATCTATCAAGAAAATCCAACATAATAAGTCTAGTTCTAATCACATTCAAGAACAATTTCTCCATCAAGAAAATCATACTATCAACAAAGAATTTCTTCAAAAATAGCCTAGGCCACAAAATAATCATATCAACAAGAATAGCATATACTCATTCAGAATACAAGTCATTATGCAACAACATGCACCTCCACAAGGTGCACAATATCAAAATATCATTATACAACGAAATTGAAATCAATATCAAAATATTATACAACTAAATTGAATATTGTAGCAGTCAAGTAAAATCAAGGCAGGATAGCGATGGCGGACACAAAAAGTTTGGGAGAATCATCCTTCCCTATAAAACATGAAACATTAATAAGATAAGAAAAATGAAATATAAAAAAAAGTAAGGGAAGAGATACTCACAAAACTATACTCATCAGCATCGGATTCAAACTCTTTTGTGTCCTCGAGGGGAGATTAGTTGGTGCAGGAACAGGTGAAAACATGGATGAGAAATTATAAAAACGTATGTGGAAATGCATACACGGAGGAAAATACGGTCGCACATCAAAATAAAATAGTAGTGCCATAAAAAAAAACTCTATTTTTTTAATTTTTTTTTGAATAAAATTACGGCACTGTAAAATTGATTACGGTGTTGCCGTAAAAACATCACAACTTTCTAATCGAAAATGGACCAAAAATATGGCACCGTAATTTGTATTACGGTGGTGTCGTAATTTGCACCAAAATCGATTTCACCTATAAAAAGAGAAGAAAAGTTAGTTCTAAAGCAAAAATAAAAGCTAAGTAAATAAAATAAAGTAAGAGCGTTTGGGTTGCCTCCCAGGAAGCGCTAATTTAAAGGTTATTAGCTTGACCGTTCTGTACTCGGATTTGATCGTGGTTTATCAAGATGAAAATTTTCCCTTTCTTCAATCAGTTCTTATTGATAATAATACTTTAATCTCTGACCGTTAACCTTAAACTTCCTGTTTCATTACTCCATATGCCTACAGCTCTGTAAGGGTAGGTTCTCTTTACCTGAAAAGGTTCAGACGATCGAGACCTAAGTTTACCTGGAAAAAGTCTCAATCTATAATTGAATAAAAGAACGAAGTCACCTGGTTGGAATTCCCTTCTGAAAATATGTCGATCATGCCAT
Organism: Costus lasius; assembly: GCA_027563935.2. Classification (NCBI taxonomy): domain Eukaryota; kingdom Viridiplantae; phylum Streptophyta; class Magnoliopsida; order Zingiberales; family Costaceae; genus Costus; species Costus lasius. The sequence continues at coordinate 75,481,790 of CM050449.1, forward strand.
CTTTTAGTCCTCTCCTTATAAATTCTTGCATTTTCGTAAGCAGAGAGTCTAATTTCATCTAGCTCATTCAATTGCAACCTCCGTTTTTCACCCGCGTTCTTTAAGTCAAAGTTTAGTGCTTTGATTGCCCAGAATGCCTTATGCTCTAGTTCTACAGGTAGATGACAAGATTTACCATAAACCAATTGAAAATGAGATATACCTATTAGTGTTTTAAAAGCAGTCCGGTAGGCCCACAGTGCATCATCAAGTTTGGATGCCCAATCTTTCCTCGTGCGTGACACTGTCTTTTCCAAAATTTCCTTTATTTCTCTGTTTGATATCTCAACTTGTCCACTTGTTTGGGGGTGATATGGTGTTGCAACTCTATGATTTACCCCATCTTTCTAAGCAAGGCTGAGAACTTATGTTCTATGAAATGTGAGCCTCCATCACTAATCACTACTCGTGGTGTCCCAAATTGTGGAAAGATAATCTTTTTGAACAGTTTAATAACAACTCTAGAATCATTAGTAGGAGAAGCAAGAGCTTCAACCCACTTTGAAACATAATCAACTGCCACAAGTATGTATTTTTTACCTCCAGAAGATGGAAAAGGTCCCATGAAGTCAATCCCCAAAACATCAAATACCTCAACCTCAAGAATATTGGACAATGGCATCTCATGTTTTTTTGTTAATGTTACCTGTCTTTTGACATCTATCACAAGATAACATAAAGTTTATAGCATCTTTAAAAATTGAAGGCCAATAAAATCCTGATTGCAACACTTTGAAAGCAATTTTCTTAGTACTGACATGCCCACCATAAGAGGATCCATGATATTGAAACAATATATCTGTGATTTCCTCTTCAGGTATACATCTTCTAAAAATTCCATTAGCACATCTTCTAAAAACATAAGGCTCATCCCAAAAATAGTGCCTTACCTTAGCTAAGAATCCCTTATTTTTTTGATAACTTAAATCAGGAGGAAGAACATTAGCTACTAGGTAATTCACTATGTCAGCATACCATGGGGCTCTGATTTGCTCAATGGCCAAGAGTTGTTCTTCAGGAAAGGAATCATTGATTATATCATTCTTTTCAGTATCTACCACTATCCTTGAAAGATGATCTGCCACAAAATTTTCTAATCCCTTTTTATCTTTAATTTCTAAATCAAACTCTTGCAAGAGTAAAATCCATCTGAGTAAGCGTGGTTTACTATCCTTCTTTTGCATTAAGTACCTCACTGCTGCATGATCAGTGTACACCACTACTTTGGAGTTAATCAAGTATGATCTAAATTTATCAAAGGCAAACACTATAGATAAAAGTTCCTTCTGAATGGTGGTGTAATTCCTTTGGGTCTCATCAAAAATCCTACTAGCATAATGAATAATATATGGCTTTTTCTCTTTTCTCTGTCCTAAAACTGCTCCTATTGCATAATCACTAGCATTACACATGAGCTCAAAAGGCAAATCCCAATCTGGAGGCTGAATGATAGGTGCTGAAACCAAAGCTTTCTTTAATTCCTGAAAAGCAGATAAACAATCTTCATCAAAAGAAAATTTAACATCTTTACAAAGTAAATTTGTAAGAGGTCGAGCAAGTTTAGAGAAATCCTTGATGAATCACCGGTAGAATCCTGCATGTCCTAGAAAGCTTTGGACATCCTTTACTGTAGTAGGTGGCTCTAATTTTTCTATCACCTCAACTTTGGCTTTGTCAACTTCAATCTCTCTCTCTGAAATCAAGTGCCCTAAAACTATCCCTTGCCTAACCATGAAATGACATTTTTCCCAATTAAGCACAAGGTTAGTTTATTGACACCACTGCAAAACTCAGAAAAAATAGCCATAAATTGGCCAAACAATCATCAAAAGAAGAACAATATACAGAGAAATCATCCATAAAGACATCCATAAAATCTTCAATGAAGTCAGAAAAAATAGCCATCATACATCTCTAAAAAGTAGCATGTGCATTACATAAACCAAAAGGCATTCTCCTTTATGTGAAAGTACCAACGGACAGGTGAAAGTGGTCTTATCTTGGTCATCAGGATGTATAGGAATTTGGAAAAAACCAGAATATCCATCTAAGAAACAAAAGTGAGAATGGTTTGCAAGCCTCTCAACCATCTAATCAATAAAACGTAATGGAAAATGGTCTTTCCTAGTAGCAGCATTCAATTTTCTATAATCTATGCACATGCGCCAACTAGTTATAATTCTAATAGGAATCAGTTCATTGTCTTTGTTTTTCATTACAGTTACCCCTCTTTTCTTAGGAACACAATGTACATGACTTACCCATTTACTATCAGAGATAGGATAGATAATACCTGCATCGAGTAGTTTCAGGAATTCCTTCTTCACAAGTTCTTTCATAGAGGGATTAAGTCTCATTTGAAAATCTGCATGTGGTTTGTATTCCTCTTCCATCAAGATCCAGTGCATACAAAAAGAAGGATTAATTCCCTTTAAGTCATCAATTGTGTACCCAATTACCTTCCTATGAATCCATAATTTTTGAGAAGTAAATCTGTCTCCCTTTTTCCAAGCTGTGCATCAACAATGACAGGGTAAGTAGAATCAGGACCAAGAAATTCATAACGAAGGTTATCAGATAAAGCCTTAAGTTCTACTTTTGGAGCCTTCCTTTCTTCACTTTTTTCATCATCACAAGCACTACAGTCTAATAATTCATTGATTTCAGAATTGGTGTCTTCATTAAAATCAAGAACAGAATCAAAATCAGAGGTTTCAACAAATAAACCATTAAGATCATCGACAGTGTCATCTACAGCATGTATACTACAACAAGATCCAGAATTTGATGGGGTTTTCATGGTTTCATTCAAGTCATATTCGATTCTTTCATCTCCAATGTTAAGTGTAAGTTTATCGTTCTTTACATCAATAATTGCTCCTGCTGTGGCTAAGAATGGTCTACCATGTAAAATGGAGATTTTTGCATCTTCCTCAATTTCAAGGACTACAAAATCTACTGGGATGAAATATTTACCTACTTGGATAGACACATCTTCAAGAATCGCTGTAGGATACTTAACTGAACGGTCGGTGAGCTGCAAATATATTGAAGTTGGTTTAAGCTCTCCCATGTCCAATTTTCTACAAGTAGATAATGGCATTAGACTTACACTAGCACCTAAATCACATAAGGCTCAGTTAAAGGCCATACTTCCAATAAAACAAGGAATAGAGAAACTACCTGGATCCTTTAATTTCGGTGGCAACTTGTTCTGGATAATAGCACTACACTCTTCAGTTAAAGCCACAATACCATAGTCCTCTATCTTTCTTTTATTAGACAAAATTTCTTTCAAGAATTTAGCATATGTGGGCATTCAAGATAAAGCTTTAGTGAATGAACTATTAATATAAAGCTTCTTTAGAACATCAATAAACTTCCCAAACTGGTTGTCTAATTTTGATTGCACTAATCTTTGGGGAAAGGGTATAGGTGGCCTATAAGGTGTAGGAGAACTAGGTTTAGAAACATCAATCTGACATGGTTCATCACCCTTATGAGGTGGCAAACTAGCTTGGGACTGCTCATGCTCAGAAGATTTCTCTAAGTCTAGTTCATTGTCATGCTCATTACTAGGCTCTCTTTCATTATCTTCGACTCTCCCTTTAGGTTCATCTAATTGCGTCTCACTCCTGGTAATGATAGCATTACAGTGTTCCCTAAGGTCAAATTCAGCTTTAGTAGGTGATTGATTTTCTATAGTTTTATTGTGAGCCGCTAAGGTTCCTACATGAGAAGTAAGATGACTAACCAATCCCTTAAGATCTTCAATCTCCTTATTTTGATTTGTCATTAATTGATTTTGACTAGCCATAAATTTTTCAAGCATGGTTTCTACACTAAAAGAGTTTACCTTTTCATTCTCATTCTTACCATGTTGATGACTATATAGCATTCCTTCTTCAGTAGCCCATTGATTATGGTTCAAGGCCATCTCCTCAAACAAGGTGAAAGCATCTTCAATTGTTTTGCTCATAAGGGCTCCTCCTGTAGTAGCATCAACAGTCAGACAGGTATTAAAAATTAAGCCATTATAAAAAGTATGAATTAAAACCCAATTTTCAAGGCCATGGTGAGGACACTTCCGTTGTAAATTATTGAAACGCTCCCATGCCTCGCTAAAAGATTCGCCATCCCTCTGTGCAAAGCTAGTAATCTGATTTCTCAACTGGTTGGTCTTGCTGGGTGGAAAGTTCTTGACGACACCAAAATTCATAGTATATTTTGTGTCATATCATGTGTCTTTTTGTGTCATAATTATGCTCTTTTGCTTGTTTTTAAGCCTTAATTGTCAAATATTGCGGAATCTATACCACTTCTTGTTTTTGATCATTTTTAGGTTAAAAGTGCCATATTTTGATGGATTTTGGAAGATTTGAGCACACCAATGGATTCCAGACGTCGAAACAAATCTACCCATCAATTTTCATGAAATTCGGAGCTAAATTGCAAAAATACGGCACTACCGTATTTTCTGGACAAACTCTCACGGTACTGTATTTCTTAGCAGAAGACTTGGGTGAAATATGGCACTACCGTATGGAACTATATGGTTCCGTATTATTCAGCATTTTAGACACAAAAGTTTGACACGAATACGACACTACCGTATGAAACAACACGGTACCGTATTTTGTAGCAATTTTGACCAGAAGGTTTTAGCAAAAATATGGCACTGCCGTATAATTGGGAAACATTGTCACAGTACCGTATTTGCTACCCGGAACTTACATAAGGAAAATACGGCACTGCCGTAATCCGAATACGGTACCGTATTTTTAAACCAGATTCGTGACTTTTTTAGGCTGATTCTTGCATGGGCCATAACTTTTGATCCATAAGTCCAAATTGAGATCTGAAAGAAGTGGCGGACTCGTCCTTAAGAGGAGAAGACGCACGAAGTAGAAGCGCCAATGTTTATCCCGTATTGAGGGAGGAATTGACCGAACGACACTTAGGATTTGACTTCACGCCGAGAGGCGTGGAGGCCACCTCAGGGCATGATTTTTACACAGAAGTTTTTCCTAGAGGAGAGGAGGACACCACAGAAGTTTTAGAGCATTTGGAGTCCGATCGGAGAAGAAATCAACAAAACAGCAGTGACAGTGCTATTCAAAGGCAATTACGGTGCTGTAATGAATTACAGCACCTGTTTTGTAACTTTTCTTCCCCTTTTTGATTTCTAATCCTCTAAAATTATGGTTTATTGTAATTGTTCCTCCATGCTAGCTTAGATCTTTTTATGGGACATGGGGTGTAATTCCCTTAGTTTGTTAATGACTAGAAAACATTAGTGATATTTTTGAAATTAATGATAAATCTCTTGTGGTTAACATTGACTCTATTGAGAACATTGATAAATCTCATTATGATTTTTCATATGATTCTGATTTTGACTCTTCTGACGTTGAATTATTTGTGGGGAGACATGAGGAAATTGATTTTGAAGAGTCTCATATTGACTTTAATGATGATTTTGAAATTGCTAAATTAGTTGATGATGAACATGAGGAAATTGATAAGGATTTGAATATTGTGAAAATTGATGAATCTCACCATGTTGATGTTTCGCCCATATCTATTGTTGAAAATTTTGATCTATTTGAGAAAGTGTGTTTTATTGAGGATTCTAATGAGAGACATAAAGACTATTATTATGATGATCCAATGCATAATTATTTTGATCAAAGTCCTATTTCTATTGCAATTGAAGATTTAAATTTGAAGAAAGGACTTATGATTTTACTTTTTGATAAACATAGGAAGATAATTGAATATCCTTTGATTGGAGTTGAAAATTTTGATTTTGATTTCCGCATATTTGAGAAAGCCATGTCAATCTTGATTTATATGAAATTTTGGATATTTAGAATAGTGGCTAAGCTTTTTGGACAGCAGAAAAAGAGAAAATTATATGCAATCTACTTTGGTACTGATTCACCTGCTTCACCATGAGATTTGATTTTTGATCAAGCTATGGACCTAAAATTAGCACTTCTTGGGAGGCAACCCAACCACTTTTGCTTAGCTTAGTTTCTTTTATCTTGGTCTATTTTTAGAATTATTTTTTTTGTTCTTTTTGAAAAAAAAATTGCGCAAAATATGGCACTGCCATAATCTTCTTCACGGTACCGTATTTCTGCCGATTTCTAACCCGAGAGTTCTATGAATATTACGGCACTGCCGTAAGGAAATGCACGGCACCGTATTTGAAACATGTAGTCTCCTTATTTGAGTAGGTGTTTTCTTGCTGCGATTTTAAGAAACTAGGTTGAAAAAATTTTTGAACTTTGGCACCATCATGAAGTACTCATCTTTGTCTATCATCTGGATATTTTTGCTGAATTTTAAATTCCATGGATCGCCCTAAAACACCTAGCATCTTTTCGATTCTGATTAATTTCTGCAGCAGTTTTCTTTTAACAATTATGATTAGCACTTTTGCTGCAAGTTTTTAAGATACTTAAATAACTTGAAACCCAGATTTTTCACTTGGAATTGGAAGTTCGTGTGTCATTCTATCTTGTGGATTAATTGTTTTTATGAAAATATTTTCTGATCATTCTAGGACACATGGCAACTTTTCGAATTTGATCAACTTTTGTGCAGTTTTTGCAGTTTTGTAATCTGAGTAGCCCTCTTTCTGTTGATACCCTAAATTCCTAATGGATTTTTATCCTTTGATTTTCGTACATCTGAAAAGAACATATCTTATTCTATTACATGGTTCTTTCCATTTTCTATTTGGATCATTAAATTTTATTCTAGGGTATGACTACTTTTCATAAAAAAATCAAAAACTGCTTGGTTTGTTTTCTACCTGTGTAGCTTCTTTTGCCTCCAGACCCAGAAATTTTCAAGAGCAACTATCTTCTACCTCTAGCCACCACTACATCTGCCTCTGACATCACTGTTTCCAGCCGTCGACACTGGATTATACCATCTGCAGACTCTTATTTCTTCTTCTGCCTCTTATTTTATTGATTTTATTTATTTATGCAGCAGAATCTTTATTAGTGGCTCTGATTTTTTTTGTGCAGTGCTATCTCTCGCACCCACCGGCCGACGATCTCACCTCCAGGACTGTGATCTCTAGCAGGCCACTAGAGATTACTCAGTCTACTGTCGGCACCACCACCATCATTGCTAGCAGCTTTTCAGTAAAATTTTCAAAAGGCACACCTTTGGACCTTGCAGCATTTGCCCCGACACTATTTTTGGTCTGAGCCTTATGTGTTTTTGATCAGAGCTTGCTATATAGTTTTGTTAGTATTGTTTGCACTCTCTTGTATTCTTGATTAATTCATATGGTTGCATCTTTGATTTGCTTTTGATAGTATCACTTATTGAGATTTCTATTATACAAGGTTGCTTGAATCTATCATGTCACACTTTTGACTATGATTCTATGAGTTTCATGCTTCAGACCTTTTGCATTGATTTTGACATATTTTGAGGTTTAAAAATTTTTATGACTTGAATCCATGAGATAAGAGATGTGTAGATTAAACATTGATTATGAAAGTTCATGCTAATGCCCGTGAATGAAAATATTCCTATATGCTGAATTTATTTCTTTAATATATATGTACTTGTTAAAATTTTTCATTGATTAATGCATAGGGTTTTGGGTAGGTATGTTGTTTAATGAATGCGATCTAAGAGTGAAGCATATTTCTTGAATAAAATGAGCATATGAGTGTAATTTTTGAATTAATGTCAATTGATTAGCATAGTTAATGTTTGATTTATCTTACTATTTGTTAGGAAGAGAGAATCCAGGATCCACAAAAATAGTGAGAGACTCCCCTACTTGGCACTGTGTAAAATTGACAGTGGTACTGAAGAGATGGGTTGAAGTCTATATAAGAAAAAAAAAGAGAGAAAAAGAAAAAGACTCCTCTGCTTGGCACTATGTAAAATTGACAGTGGTACCTAAGACGAGTTGAAGTCTAAAATAAAAAGTATGTATTTATGTGGGTATATGCAGAAATAAAAAAAAAGAGAAGCAAGAAAAGAGAGATTCTGTGTGGAAAAAGATCTAGGAGACTTTATTCCTATAAACAAAGGTTTGATAGATTTAAACTGAAAATTAGGTGAATTCATGAGACTGAAATTCTTTTCATTATACGAGTTGCGAAGTTTTATTCGATCAAAGTTGTAGATCTTAAAGAATAATTTCAGAGGACGATGTATTTATTTGAAATTTTGTGCAAAAAGTTAGTGGAGCATTTCATGAGTGATTATATTTTAGAAATTAAATTTTCATAATAGAGCATATTTTCCATACTTAGCATTGTTCTTATTTATTTGCTTGAGGACAAGCAAAGTTTGAGCCTTATGTGTTTGATGACACCAAAATTCATAGTATATTTTGTGTCATATCATGTGTCTTTTTGTGTCATAATTATGCTCTTTTGCTTGTTTTTAAGTCTTAATTGTCAAATATTGTAGAATCTATACTTCTTGTTTTTGATCATTTTTAGGTTAAAAGTGCCATATTTTGATGGATTTTGAAAGATTTGAGCACACCAATGGAGTCCAGATGTCGAAATGAAACTACCCATCAATTTTCATGAAATTTGGAGCTAAATTGCAAAAATACGGCACTGCCGTATTTTCTGGATAAACTCTCACGGTACCATATTTCTCAGTTGAAGACTTGGGTGAAATACGGCACTACCGTATGGAACTACACGGTGCCGTATTATTCAGCATTTTAGACCAGAAAAGTTTGACATGAATACGACACTGCCGTATGAAACTACACGGTACCGTATTTTGTAGCAATTTTGACCAGAAGGTTTTAGCAAAAATATAGCACTGCCGTATAATTGGGCAACATTGTCACGGTACTGTATTTGCTACTCGGAACTTAAAGAAGGAAAATACGGCACTGCCGTAATCCGAATACAGTACCGTATTTTTAAACCAGATTCGTGACTTTTTTGGGCTGACTCTTGCGTGGGCCATAACGTTTGATCCAGAAGTCCAAATTGAGATCCGAAAGATGTGGCGGATTTGTCCTTAAGAGGAAAAGACGCACGAAGTGGAAGCGCCAATGTTTATCCCGTATTGAAGGAGGAATTGACATAACAGCGCTTAGGGTTTGGCTTCACGCTGGGGCATGATTTTTACACAGAGGCTTCGCCTAGAGGAGAGGAGGACACTACAGGAGTTTCAAAGCCTTTGGAGTTTGATCGGAGAAGAAATCAACAAAACAGCGGTGACAACGCTATTCAAAGGCAATTACAGTTCATTACAGCACCTGTTTTGTAAGTTTTCTTCCCCTTTTCGATTCCTAATCCTCTAAAATTACAGTTTATTGTAATCTTTCCTCCATGCTAGCTTAGATCTTTTTATGGGACATGGGGTGTAATTCCCTTAGTTTGTTAATGACTAGAAAACATTAACTTTTGTCATGATAATTTTATTATGATAATTTTACTTTTGTGATTAATTGTTCTTGATTCTCCTTAGTTTTATAAATATCAGTATGTTTTAGAATTTTGCAAAATAGACTGAGAGGTTGATTGTGAAATTCAGAACCCTATAAATCATCGAGTTTGGAACTTATCGTAAGAGATTAGGTTTGTTCTTTGAATTCTGATTTTTGGTGAATTTATTGCCATGTTGATAATTTGAATCTAGGGTTGAGTTATTGTGTTAGACTTGATTTGATCTTGCATGAGCGTGAGGATCGAGTCGTCGGAAAACCATAAGTAAAACCTGTGTTGAGTTTCAAGATGCACGAGAGTGATCCTTGAGATTCCACTTGAGATGATTGACTTAGAACTCGGATGCACGAGAGTGATCCTTGAGTTCTTTGTTCAATGATTTACTTATTTTCAGCATTGGATAAATCTTGCACGAGAGTGAGGATTGGTCCTTTGTATGATTGTCTGCGCGAGAGCGAGATGATCCTTTTACGAAGTAAATTAGGTCTTTATCATAATAAGATTTGACTGATGACCTTTTATTCTTATCTAGTTATTGAAATTAAGGTGGATGAAACCCTAGTCCCATGTTTATCTCTCTGATCATCTTTTAGCATACTTTTCTGCATCTTTTACTTGCATCATATTCAATTTACTTAGCTAGTAAGAATATAATTATTTGGTACTTAACAATAAGGTCTTTGTGGTTCGATATTTTTATTACTTCGAAGTATCCATACACTTGCGGACACAATAGTACTTCATCAAGAAAGCATTTGACAATTGATCCCATGTAGTGAAGGTACCGGTTGTCACACCCCCAGAGGATGCTAATTTCATATATAAAAGAATTTTTTTTTGCAATATTGCACCTAGGATCATAACAATATAATCTGATCAACATAACTTATAAAATATACTTTCCATCATCTAGGAGGTAACAACAACTCAAATCATTCAATATAACAATTCAAAATTTCTCATTCTATTAATCAAAATCCTTATCATAAAACCATACATCTTATTCCAAAACCATACTTATATTACAAACATCAAAATGAATATCATACATGAGTCATTTAACTTTACATGCTCAAAATTCCACAACCATAATATCTCACTCACAAGTCATGGATCTTCTCACACTTATCAAACAAACATACTAACAACTTCATACATTAGTCATTAATGTTTACACACTCAAAACATAAAACCATACTCATTATCTTCTTTAAACCGTCCACATAAACTTGTAGCCCAAAACTAACTGTAAAGAGGTTAGAATGCAAGGATTGAGCAAGAATGCTCAGCAAGTAATTAAGATGCCAAAAGGAGAAGTATTCCTAATAGATCTCTACATGGTTCCACAAGTAATATCAAATGGAAACATAATAGTTACATGGTAAGCAATAGTGACATGATAGGCATAATACCATGGTAAGTGATAGTGACATGATAAGCAATGGTGACATGGTATGCATATCACAAGGTAGCAATACAAAGAGGCATATAATCACATGGTAAGCAATATTGACTTGATAAGCATAATATTATGGGAAATCAAACCAATGTCTCAAAACATGACAATACAAAAGCCTGAAGGACAAAGTATAGGAATAGCTTAGAAAGACCCAAGCATATGAGCAATGGTACTATCATGATCTCATGGTATCCAAAAAAAAGTGTCATAATAGCAATATTTATAGAGAATAGTGAGAACCAAAGAAAACAAAATCCGTCCAAGCAAACAAAGTCCATCCAAGCAAACATAGTCCGTCCAAGCAAACATAGTCCATCCAAGCAAACATAGTCCATCCGAGCAAACATAGTCCGTCCAAGCAAACAAAATCCTCCATATCTAGAAGAGAGAATAACCCACGTCTGGGAAGTCCACAAAGCAAAAAGGCCGGAAGGGGCTCGCCATGGCCCAACCAAATGTAAATGGAGGGATCTAGAGGTGGCTTCCATGGATCTCAAGAGGTGGCAAACAATTACAAATTGAAGAGGTCCATGTAGCACTTTAGCACTTAGATCCACCTCCGTAGCAGCCAAATTCCCATAAATGGGATCAAATCAATTTCCCACTATAAGATGTAAGGGCCAAAGAACAATGGTATTATAACAAAGTCAAAGTAACAAAATGGCATTATTGCCTTCAAACAAATCCCCTTACAACATGATCATGGATACAAGTGTCAAAGGTAACAATCAAAGGTACATTATCAAGCTCATTTGGTCAATCAAAGGTGTATATCAAAGTCATAGAAACATTTGGTCATCTTCCAAATACAATGGTAGTGTCATGGATCAAATAATAAGTCATCAGCATAGAGTGTAGCACAAGGAGCATAACATGTTGTACCATATACTAAGAGCAGAACATGTCAAATATGACCAGTTATTGTAGGCAACTGAATCATAAGAAAATGCTATAGATATCATACAAAAGAGGTATCATTGGAAAGATAATTGAATCTCATTTCTATAGAATCTAATTTTGTGCAATTTGACAAAGTATGCGAAAAGTTATAACATCTCAAGTGTCAAAAGGTCAGACTGCCCAAGATCAGGTTACATAATCAATGAGTCGAAAGTTATTGTTTGTTTCAAGCTATGTACTGTATAAACTATATGCAATATAAGACTCAATGGAAAGGTATTTGAGTCCTTTTTCCTTCAAGCTAAATATCATATCAAACTAATCTGTAAATCCATACATACAAGACAATTACTACAAGGAGGTCAGCCCTATGTTCCAAAAACATCTTCCGAATATTGTTATCTATTTGATACCAAAATCAGAGGTGATACTATGCAATATATGGTCCGTTGGAAATCTCTTTGAATCCTATTTCGTGCAAAACAAAATCACTCAAAACCGATATTTCAATCAAAAGTTATAAGTTAAATACCACAAGTAGGTCAATCTGGTATTACAGCAATGAGATCCTGTACATTGCTACATACTTGATATCCTAGATCAAGTGAAGTATATGCAATATTGCAGGCGTTGGAAAGATCATCGAGTCTTCTTTTACACAAATCAAGTTTCAATGAATGATCATTTGCGTAGACAAAGTTACATCACAAAAATCACTACATGGTCCGATTTGCATGAGGCATAAGTCCATACTTACTTGCTCTTGAACACATTCTACAATATGATAGTAATTTCTCCCAAAATTCCTTTTATCTCAGTAAAATATAGATCCATGAATCATAATCACACATTTTACAAAATTATCATAATTTTAAAAGCATAAATGTAGGGCAAAGGGTAGAAACTTGCCTTAGTGGACTTTTTCTTCTTTTTAATTTACCGGGGCAGAATGAATTGACATAACAGGGTCGATAACCTATCCGAAGGCATTTGTTATCTAACTCAAACGAAAGATAATTGAGTCTTCTTTCCAATGACTCGGATTTCATACGATTTGGATTAGGGAGTCCAAAGTTATGATCATTTGAATGAAGAAAAGTCAGATTTACTTTACTTACGGATTCATAGTTATAATCATAACATTGATTATTCTTCCAAGGGTCGAATTTACCAAAAAAAATCATGGAAATCAGAACCGAATTGAAGGCATACATGAAGTACAAGATCATTGAAGTCAAAGGCAAACAATTACAAAGGAAGATTAAGAACTTGCCTTAGAAGCCAAAATCAATCTCTACTTTGCTTTCTCCCCTTTTCTTTCCTTTTCTCCTTCCCTTTCCTTAAGCTCTCATTCTACCAGGCTTTGGAACGAGAAAAACAAAAGAAGTCTCCAATAGCATGAAGTGGCAAGGAGCTTGTCTTCTCATGCAAGCCATTAGGTGGCAACACTTGGGCGTTGGCTTCTCATGCAAGCCATTAGGTGGCATCACTCTATTAAATCTGTTGGTGTATATGCCCTAGGACCTAGTTTTGGTCCATCTTTGTACTACTTGACATTGATAGTTATATATCATTATGGCATTGTCATTATCCATGTTTGTTTACATCTGCGTTTATGTACTTACATGATAAGGTCCCTAGAGACAGATTGGATCTGTTCTCAAATAATTGTCCCCAGTCAATGTACCTGAGTGGATATGGGACAGCTCTGGTACTCATGAGACTGGTATATGGGCTGGTTAGGCACAAGGTGCTAATGCAGACATATGAGTATATAAGTGTTGAATATACTGGATAGACCCGCTGTGAGGCAATGACTTGGTGTCAAAAGTCATACTCACAAGTGATAGGAGATGCATTGATCCCTTGACTTGAGGTCATTGGTCATTCTATATGGTTAGGGATATGCTTTGATACAACCTAACACCTCGCCGTAGCTGGGACGTAATAACAGTTGTCATTGAGCATGTCACGACCCATATGAGAAGGACAATGGACAGACAAAGGATTTGCCCCTTCCTAAGGGAAGCATGATATCCATGGAGCTCCTCTATGGTACTATGACTGAAAGTGTATGGCCACACCCAGGTGAGAACCTGATTTACTCATAGCCATGTGATTGGGTGAAAACAAGTGGTGACACACTTGTCCAGTCGGATATCAGCTCGGCAAAGAGACTATGATGCATCTGCACCTAATTACGATGATGGGGATGCCGATGTCGATATCCATTCCAAAGACCTGGGTAGTAGCGATGCACTGCTAGGTGCCACTCACTACTTGTGGTGACCTTTGGTCAGCACTGCCAGCGTCAGAGGAACCTACAGGGTCGCACACCTTGATACTCGAGTTTTCATATTAATCGGGTAGCCTTTAGATCGAGTTATTGGATAACTCGGATCTGTTTTGGAGATTTCATCAGCGCCAATGGGCCTGATGAGATGGAAGAAGCTTATTAGGGCCAACTTCCATTTTTGGCATATTGACCAAATTAACCATGGTTAGCCTCATTTAACCTTGGGTTAAATTGGATTGGATCCAATAGCTTGGTTAACATGCATAATGGACTTTGGGCTAGGCCCATTAATTAGTTGGGCTCACTAATAAGTTGTCATGAGGAGATTAGAGGCTTAAAGGGTATAATGGGGAGAGAAATATCTCAAGGGCGCTTGAAGAATCCTAGTTGGACTAGGACTTGCGCATATCACTTGTATGGCATCTTCAAGTGATCAAATTTGATTATAATTTGATCTAATCAATTGTGATATTATTTACTATGCTATTGGCGCATGAGTGGGCTGATTATTAATATAATTAAGAGTCCTAATTGGATTAGGACTTGTGCCCATCCACATTAGGAAAACTCCTATCTTGCCTAGACTTGGTCTTGGCGCATAGATGAGAAGTTTGCCCCTTTAGGAAAGGCATGGGCGCATGTGGCTGAATGCTTGCTATGGCAAGACAATGGCACATGTAATTAAGGGATTTAATCAGGATATTAAGTTAATTAAGACCCTAGATTAATGCCCTAATCGCCTCTTCTCTAAACCGCCTCTTCACCTTATAAAAGAGACCCCTAGCTGAACCCCTCACATGCACTTACTTCCTTGGAGGCATGAAGCACTTGAGGGGTGACGGCTTGGAGTCTTGGAGGCCTTCTTCTTCCATCAAAGGGCATGAGCAAGCTTCTTCCACCTTTCCTTCCTTCCTTGGTGCAAAGAAGGAACATAGCTTGTGGCATCTCTTCTTCCTCCTTCTCCTTGGCGCATCTCCTCTTGGTGGTGGCGCTAATTGCTTGAAGGGCTCTCCTAAGGCGATGATCTTCTTCCCGAGGCTAGCACTGGGCGAGGAAGAAGTAAGCTCGAGACATCCATGTGTGTGAAACTGCAGAGGGCGCACGCTTGGGCGCCTATCATGACATCGGCTTCTCCTTGCTTCAAGGTACTTCATAACTCATCGTGCCAACTCTCTTGCTTGCGATCTTCACTGGGTTTTTGTGACCGGCCTGTTTCGGGGATATTCTTCCGCTGTGCAATGTGTTTGTAATTTATATGACTCTGAAAAATAGTAAAATATCCTCGGGGTTTCCCAACAGTGGTATCAGAGGGACTTGCAAGACTCGAACGATGTTTTCATGCTTTTCTTCCATGCTCACATGCCATGTTTCTATTTTTGTTAATAGCATGATTGCATGGCAAACGATTTTCTAGAGTAGAAAAATTAGGTTTTCTTGTTTCTATCATCTTTTCAATCTCTTTCGGATTTTTGGGTTATTTTTCTTGTTTGATTTAAAGATCAAAGGCGCACTTGATTTTGTCAAGTAGGACGGGCATTGTGTCTTCGGAGTGGCCGGGTCTCTTGATCTGACAAAATTGCCAGCCGAAAGGATCTATGAAATCATCATGAAAATTAATTGCAAATAACCAAAAGATTTGTGATTAGAAGATGAGAAAAAGAGACTAGTTTTATGAAAAAGTAAAATTTCAGATTTTATGTTTTTCATGAGCATGTAGAATTGCATGAATAAGTACCTTGTTTGTGCATGATGTTTGTGGTCATGAGTCAAGCCCCTTGGCATGCCTGTGTTGTATCCTTTTGCGGCCTGCGTGCCATCTTTTTCCTTTATTTTTGTAAAGTTCAAGATAAAGATTAAGGGGGCGCATCCTACATTGGCGCAAGCATGCATGATGGCGTAAGCATGCTAGGTGGCGCAAGCATAGCATGGCCGAGACTTAGGGTTTGTGAGCTAGCTATGTTGGACCTTGCGAGATGGCGGTTTACCCTAGAAGGACCTTGGAGCCAACCTTGAAGATAGAGCTAGAGGTCGGCTAGGCTAGGTCAAGTTTTAGGGGCTTGAATCCTAGGTCGAGAATTGAACTCCCTTGTTGGCATGGGTTGGTTCAATGTCTTGAATGGGCTATGATCACATCATCTTTTATCGCTTTCATTATCTGCTAAAGCATGCATGTTATGTTTTATCGTTATGTTATCACTATAGGATTGCATGCCTGTATTGTTAGACATAAGATAAAACCCATGAGACCTTAATCAAAAACCCTCAATTGTAATATCAAGTCTAGTAGCCTTCTAACGCGTAGCCCTCACTAAGCTATCGACCAGTGGTGTTGTGAACTGTTTCCCACCCTCATGGGACACACCCACTTATCTTTAGAAAGTGCGTGGTGGCAATGGTTTCCCCAGTCCAGTTTTAACCTGGGCATGCCTTCGCAAGGAAACTCGTTGGCCCTGGGCATAAACGGTTAGGAATGGACTTGACTAGATTTTCATACGTGATGAGCACATGGTGAAACTCTAGAGGCACCATTGAGAGGTTAGGGTTCATGCTGTATCTAGCCCTCGCTGGACATGAAATGCCTAGACTGTCTCAACAAGGGGAGTTGCTTGGAGCAACCGGTCGGCGAGCCCACCTTAGGAAGCATGGTCACTTTGTGCATCTCATCCCACCCTCGTGGGACGCAAAGCCTCATGTGGAATAAGGATCCCATCTCACTAGGAAGTCTTAAATTTCCCGATTGACTTTGTGGGTTGTCAATTCGATTAAAATAGTGGTAGTCATAATCATTTAAAACAAGACCAGTTTAAATGATTCGAAGTAGTACTAATCTGCTTTTTTTTGGGTGTTGTAGAAACAATGGCTACGAACACTGGCGGATTATCACTACGATCACTCCTTGATAAGGATAAGTTGGTTGGGACCAACTTCATGGACTGACATCGGAACTTGAGGACAGTACTCAAGCTCGAGAAGAAGCCATATGTTCTTAAACAACCTCTTCCTGCGACTCCTGCGCCCAATGCCCGAGCGGCTGATAGAGATGCTTTTAGAAAGCATCAAGATGATTCTTTGGAAGTTGCATGTCTTATGCTAGCTAGCATGGCACCTGAATTGCAGGTGCAATATGAGGAGCAGAATGCTTTCAGATGATCACTCATCTGAAATAGATGTTCGAGGCTCAGGCTAGAACTGAGAGATATGACACTGCCAAAGCTATTTTTCGGTGCAAGTTGTCTGAAGGTGCACCAGTGAGACCCCATGTTCTCAAACTCATTGGGAATGTGGATCATCTTAGGAGACTGGTACATGCCATAGACAACGAGCTGGTTGTGGATCTTATTCTGCAGTCCCTGCCCCCTAGCATCAGTCCATTTATTTTTAATTTGAACATGAACTGGATTGATTACACGAGGGAGGAACTACTGAATATGCTCCAAACAGCCGAGCGTGAAATGGGTAAGACCAAACCCAATTATGTTCTTTTGGTCCCTGCGACCAAGAAGATGAAGAAGAAGGGTGAGGCACGTGCTTAGGGCAGTGCTAAAGGTCCCACCAAGGCACTGAAGAAAAAGGCAAAGAAGTCAAAGGAACAGAGGTGCTTCCACTGTGGCGAGCAGGGTCACTGGAGGAGGGACTGCAAGCAGCTTCAGAATGAGGAGAAGAAAGGCTTGGTCATAGCTTATAGCTCAGGTATTTATGTTATAGAAGTCAACCTTTCTAGTTCAATGTCATGGGTATAGGATACCGCATGTGGAGCTCATATTTGTACTAATATGCAGGGGCTCAAGAAAAGTAGATCGGTGCAGGCTGGAGAGATTGACCTATGGGTTGGGAACGGGCACAAGTTGCTGCTGTTGCTGTAGGAGTTTTGACTCTCTCCCTACCTTCTGGACTTCAGTTAGAGTTAGATAATTGCTATTATGTACCTTCGCTTACTAAGAACATTGTATCCATTCCTTGCTTAGCAAAGAAAGGATTTAAGTTTGAAATAAATAAGAAATCTTGTTCTTTTTCATTTGCAAATATGTTCTATGGGAAGGGTACTTTATGCAATGGTCTGTACGTGTTGGACATGGATAACTCTGTTTGTAACATAAATAACAAAAGGACCAAACTGAGTGTTTATGGCATTGTCGATTAGCCCATATTAACAAGAATCGCATTCAACAACTGCATGCAAATGGGTTGCTAGATTCAAGTTCCTTGGAGGAATTTGATACATGTGAACCTTATTTATTAGGAAAAATGACAAAGGCGCCCTTCACCAAGACTGGTGAGAGGGCAGGAGCTTTATTGGATCTCATACATACTGATGTGTGTGGGCCGTTCAATAAACAAGCCAGAGGAGCATACAACTACTTCATTACCTTTACTGATGACTTTAGTAGGTATGGTTATGTCTACTTGATGGGACATAAATCTGAATCCTTTGAGAAATTCAAGGAGTTCAAGAATGAAGTAGAGAACCAGCTTGAAAGATCCATTAAAGCTCTTTGATCAAATCGTGGTGGAGAGTACCTGAGCGGTGAGTTCTTTGACTATCTGAGAGAGTTGAGATCATATCCCAACTCACTCCTCCTGGAACACCTCAATGGAATGCTATATCTGAAAGGAGAAATCAAACTTTGTTGGACATGGTTCGATCTATGATGAGTCATGTAACTCTACCTCCCTCATTCTGGGGGCATGCACTGGAAATAGCTTCTCTAATACTGAACAACGTTCCATCTAAGAGTGTCTCTAAAATACCATACGAGGTATGGAGTGGGAGACGCCTTAATCTTAGTTTTATCAAGATCTGGGGAAGTGAAGCATATGTCAAACGTCAGGATTCTAGCACGCTAGAACCTAGATCTGATAAATGCGTGTTTGTGGGGTATCATAAGGAAACTAAAGGATACTATTTCTATGTCCCAACAGAGAACAAAGTTTATGTTGCTCGGGGTGCTGTCTTTCTAGAGAAAGAATTTCTCATGAAAGAAGTCAATGGGAGGAAGTTTGACTTGGATGAGATCCAAGTGCAACCACAAGACAAAGAGATGGAACCTGAGCCGCCTACACCGGTTGCTAGGCAACCTGAGGCTCAGACACAGGCCCCACGTAGGTCTGGGAGGATTCGTCATGCACCTGAGAGGTATGGGTCGTTGCCGACCCAACATGACGGGATCTTCATCATTGAGGATGAACCCAGGACTTATGATGAGGCGGTCAGTGAACTAGACTCCGAGAGATGGCTTGAGGCCATGCGATCCGAGATGGATTCCATGTCAGCTAACCAAGTCTGGGATTTGGTTGAGCTACCTGATGGGGTAAAACCTATAGGGTGCAAATGGGTCTTCAAGAGGAAGACAGACATGGATGGCAACATAGTTACCTATAAAGGTAGACTAGTGGCTAAGGATTCAAACAAATTCACGTGGTGGACTATGATGAAACCTTCTCGCCAGTTGCCATGATCAAATCCATTCCGATTCTGCTTGCTATAGCTGCATATCATGACTATGAGATATGGCAGATGGATGTGAAAACAGCATTCCTTAATGGAAAGCTGACTGAGGATGTGTATATTGTTGGGAAACCCCGGGGACATTTTACAATTTTCAGAGTTATGGACATATATTTTTTCGCAGCGGAAGAATGTCCCCGAAACAGGCCAGTCCCAAAAACCCAGTGAAGATCGCATGCAAGGGAGTCGACACGATGAGTTAGGAAATACCTAAAGAGCAATGTAGAGCGATGTCGATGAAGGCGCCCAAGTATTCGCCCTCTGCAGTCTCGCACACACGGATCTCTTGAGTTCTCTTCTTCCGCGCCCGGTGCTAGCCTCGGGAAGAAGATCCAAGCCTTAGGGAGATACTCTACTTCACTTGCGCCACCAAGAGAGATGATGCGCCAAGAGAAGAAGGAAGACTATCCAAAAACGCCAAGCACTAATGTTCCTTGCGCCAAGAGGAAAGGAGGAAGTGGCTTGCGGTTATGGAAGAAGGAAGATGCGCCCTTGCTCCAAGCACTCGCCCCTCTTCTTGTGTTCACGCCTTCAAGGATTAATTTTTCACAAGAGGGGGCGACTAGGGTCATATTTATAGGGCAAGAGGCGGTTAGGGTAATGGCTAGGATCATGACAAGTGTAGGGCTAGGATGAGGAGGTTTGAGATAAGGAAAGTCTCCAAGACATTTCCATAATTCTCATTCAACCTTACCTTTTGTTCCCACGCCTTTCCTTGTGTGCCAAGGCCTTGCCTTGCGCCTCAAGCAATGCCATAGAGGCATGCATTCCATCCTAGGAAGAGAGGGGGAGGCGCCCTTTACTTCCATAATGAAGCAAAGGCGCCAACATGACCCCATTATGCCCCTAGGCGCCTAATGGTTCATGTTTCTCCCCATTATACCCTTTTAGCCTCTCATCTCTTCATGAGAACTTGTTATTGGGCCTCATTGGATAATGAGCTAGCCCAAACATCATTGCATAGGTTGATTAAGCACTTGGATCCAATCCAATGCAACCCTAATCCAAATGTGACCAACCATGGTCAAATACGGGTCAACCTGCCAAAAATGAAGTTTGGCTCCAATAACATTCTTCCATCTCATCAGGCCCATTGGCGCTGATGAAATCTCCCAATTAGATCCGAGTTATCCAATAACTCGATCATAAGGCTTCCCGATCAATACGAGAACTCAAGTATCAAGGTGTGCGACCCTGTAGGTTCCTCTGACGCTGGCAGTGCTGACCAAAGGTCATCACAAGCAGTGAGTGGCACCTAGCAGTGCATTGCTGCTACCCAGGTCGTTGGAATGGATATCGACATCGACATCCCCATCATCGCAACTAGGTACAGATGCATTACAGTCTCTGTGCCGTACTGATATCCGATTGGACAAGTGTGTCACCACTTGTTTTCATCCAATCACATGGCTATGACTAAAACAGGTTCTCACCTGGGTATGGCCATACACTCTCAGTCATAGAACCATAAAGGAGCTCCATGGATATCATACTTCCTTAGGGAAGGGGCAAATCCTATGTCTGTCCATTGATCTTCTCATATGGGTCGTGACATGCTCAATAACAACCGTTATGACCTCCCAGCTACGGCAATGTGTTAGGTTGTATCAAAGCAAGTCCCTAACCATGTAGAATGATTAATGACCTCAAGTCAAGGGATCAATGCATCTCCTGTCACTTATGAGGATAACTCATGACACCAAGTCACAGCCTCATAGCGGGTCTATCCAGTATATCCCCAATGATATACCCATGTGTCTGCGTTAGCACCACGTGCCTAACCAGCCCACATACCAGTCTCACAAGTACCATAGCTGTCCCATATCCACTAAGGTACATCGACTGGGGATTATAATTCGAGCACAGATCCAATCTGTCTCCAGGGACATTATCATGTAAGTACACAATCGCAGGTGTAGTCAAACAATGATAACGACAATGCCAGAATGATATATAAATATCAGTGTCAAGTAGTACATAAGTTGACCAAAACTAGGTCCTAGGGCATATACACCAACATATATGACACAACCTGATGGCTTCATCCATCCTGCAGAAACCAATAAGGTTTGCAGGCTAAAGAAATCCATCTATGGATTAAAGCAAGCATCTCGAAGTTGGAATCTTTGGTTTGATGAAGCTGTGAGGGATTATGGCTTTATCAAAAGTGAAGATGACGCCTGTGTGTACAGAAAATTCAGTGGGAGCTTGGTGACCTTTCTGGTCTTGTATGTCGATGACATCCCTAGTCTTCAAGCCGTGAAGACATGGTCAGGGAAGTGTTTCGAGATGAAAGACTTAGGGGAGGCCGCCTATATCCTAGGCATGAGGATCTACCGGGATAGATCCAAGAGGCTTCTAGCCCTTAGTCAGAGTACCTACATTGACAAGGTCCTAGAGAGGTTCAACTTGGAGCAATCCAAGAAGGGATACCTTCCAGTAAGACATGGCCTTACTGTCTCAAAGAGCCAGTGTCCTAACACACAGGCTGAGAGGGATGACATGAATCGAGTGCCTTATGCTTCGGTAGTGGGATCAATCATGTATGCAATGTTATGTACTAGACCAGACGTGGCTTATGCTGTGAGCATAACCAGCCGATACCAATCCAATCCAGGTTTACAGCACTAGGTGGCTGTAAAGAACATCCTAAAGTATCTGAGAAGAACTAAGGATCTGTTCTTAGTCTATGGGGGACAAGAAGAGCTCAGTATGCAGGGCTACACTGATGCATCATTCCAGTCTGACCTTGATGACTTTAGATCGCAGGCCGGATATGTGTTCAAAATGAATGGAGGCGCTGCATGCTGGAAGAGCTTCAAGCAATCCACCATAGATGATTCTACAACCGAGGCTGAGTACGTGGCAGCATCTGAGGCAGCTAAAGAAGCCGTTTGGATCAAGAAGTTCATCTCTGAACTTCAGGTGGTTCCAAGTGCAGTGGATCCCATTGAGCTCTACTGTGACAATAATGGAGAAATTGCACAAGCCAAGGAACCACGGTCTCATCAAAGGTCCAAACACATACTCAGGAGATTTCACCTGATCAGAGAGATCATTGAAAGAAGTGATGTCAAGATTAGCAGAGTTGACACAGAAAACAATCTGGCAGACCCATTGACCAAAGCTTTGGTGTAGCAGAAGCATGATAGTCACGCTAGAGATATGGGGTTGAGATTCCTCAACCTCTAGGTCTTAGTGCAAGTGGGAGATTGTTGGTGTGTATGCCCTAGGACCTAGTTTTGGTCCATCTTTGTACTACTTGACATTGATGGTTATATATCAGTATGGCTTTGTCATTATCCATGTTTGTTTACATCTGCATTTATGTATTTACATGATAAGGTCCCTGGAGATAGATTGGATCTGTGCTCAAATAATTGTCCCCAGTCAATGTACCTGAGTGGATATGGGACAACTCTGGTACTCATGAGACTGGTATATGGGCTGGTTAGGCACAAGGTGCTAACGCAGACATATGAGTATATCAGTGTTGAATATACTGGATAGACCCGCTATGAGGCAATGACTTGGTGTCACAAGTCATCCTCACAAGTGATAGGAGATGCATTGATCCCTTGACTTGAGGTCATTGGTCATTCTATATGTTTAGAGATATGCTTTGATACAACCTAACACCTCATTGTAGTTGGGAGGTAATAACGGTTGTCATTGAGCATGTCATGACCTATATGAGAAGGACAATGGACAGACAAATGATTTGCCCTTCCTAAGGGAAGCATGATATCCATGGAGCTCCTCTATGGTACTACGACTGAAAGTGTATGGCCATACCCAGGTGAGAACCTGATTTAGTCATGGCCATGTGATTGGGTGAAAACAAGTGGTGACACACTTGTCCAATCGGATATCATCTCGACAAAGAGACTGTGATGCATCTGTACCTAATTACGATGATGGGGATGTCGATGTCGATATCCATTCCAAAGACCTGGGTAGCAGCGATGCACTGCTAGCTGCCACTCACTGCTTGTGGTGACCTTTGGTCAGCACTGCCAGCGTCAGAGGAACCTACAGGGTCGCACACCTTGATACTCGAGTTTTCATATTAATCGGGTAGCCTTTAGATCGAGTTATTGGATAACTCGGATATGTTTTGGAGATTTCATCAGTGCCAATGGGCCTGATGAGATGGAAGAAACTTATTAGGGCCAACTTGCATTTTTTGTATATTGACCAAATTAACCATGGTTAGCCTCATTTGACCTTGGGTTAAATTGGATTGGATCCAATAGCTTGGTTAACATGCATAATGGACTTTGGGCTAGGCCCATTAATTAGTTGGGCTCACTAATAAGTTGTCATGAAGAGATTAGAGGCTTAAAGGGTATAATGGTGAGAGAAATATCTCAAGGGCGCATGAAGAATCCTAGTTGGACTAGGACTTGCGCATATCACTTGTATGGCATCTTCAAGTGATCAAATTTGATTAGAATTTGATCTAATCAATTGAGATATTATTTCCTATGCTATTGGCGCATGAGTGGGCTGATTATTATTATAATTAAGAGTCCTAATTGGATTAGGACTTGTGCCCATCCACATTAGGAAAACTCCTATCTTGCCTAGACTTGGTCTTGGCGCATAGATGAGAAGTTTGCCCCTTTAGGAAAGGCATGGGCACATGGGCTGAATGCTTGCTATGGCAAGACAATGGCACATGTAATTAAGGGATTTAATCAGGATATTAAGTTAATTAAGACCCTAGATTAATGCCCTAATCGCCTCTTCTCTAAACCGCCTCTTCACCTTATAAAAGAGACCCCTAGCCAAACCCCTCACATGCACTTACTTCCTTGGAGGCATGAAGCACTTGAGGGGCGACGGCTTGGAGTCTTGGAGGCCTTCTTCTTCCATCAAAGGGCGTGAGCAAGCTTCTTCCACCTTTCCTTCCTTCCTTGGTGCAAAGAAGGAACATAGCTTGCGGCATCTCTTCTTCCTCCTTCTCCTTGGCGCATCTCCTCTTGGTGGTGGCGCTAATTGCTTGAAGGGCTCTGCTAAGGCGACGATCTTCTTCCCGAGGCTAGCACCGGGCGAGGAAGAAGTAAGCTCGAGACATCCGTGTGTGTGAAACTGCAGAGGGCGCACGCTTGGGTGCGTATCACGACATCGGCTTCTCCTTGCTTCAAGGTACTTCCTAACTCATCGTGTCGACTCTCTTGCTTGCGATCTTCATTAGGTTTTTGGGACCGGCCTGTTTCTGGGATATTCTTCCGCTGTGCAATGTGTTTGTAATGTATATGACTCTGAAAAATAGTAAAATATCGCCGGGGTTTCCCAACAAAATCCCTCATCATGAAATCATAAGCTGGTTTAGCTCTTCTCCCATCAACTATGAAAGCATAACTTAGCTACTTCATCATTTAATACCAAATTCCTAAGTGGCTTATTAAATGATAAAATTATCGTTTTGCCCAATTCTTTTCACAATATTCCCAATGAGTCCTAGTAAGAATCTTGAGTTATACCATTATAAAAGGAACCTCAAATATCACACTTAGCTACAATTTAACTTCAAGTTTCCATACAAACGAAATAACTTAGTAGGTTTAGGCTTTATGCATTATGGCACCACTTGTTTTATTTGTCAAAGCAACTTTGATTCTACCACAAAATGATAATAATGATTTTAAAGCATGGGTGTCACACCGGTAGGTCGAGATTGTAGCCAAGAACGTGCTCGGTCCCTGAGAGAAAAAGGAAACAATCTTAGTTTTAATGCATCATGAGAAACACCATTAATTTTAATGGTGTCGCAATATTCAAGAAAGAGATATAAATGTTGATAAGGGTCTTCAAGTGGTGATCCTCCAAACTGATTTTGCTATATCATGGACAAGAAAGCTGGCTTGATTTCAAAATTATCAGCCTCGATAGCTGGTCTGGCAATGCTAAAGTGTATCTCCTACAAATGAAGGGGTGGGCGATGATGACGAGATGCGTAAGCAAGTGTCTAATGCAATCGCCACGAGATCACTCTAACTCAATACTTTGTGCTAGCCTCAAGGGGGAGAGATCCACGCCTTTGGGAGTTTTCTAAGCTTATGGCACCACCAAGGGTACTCCAAGCCAGAAATCCACCACCACTTAAACATGCACCAATCAACAAGGAAGGATTGTGCCAAGAGGATGAAGTTGCACCAAGCTTAAAGAGTCCTTTACTCTTTCACCCTCTTCAACTTGCGCCAAGCTGATGGCACCAAGATGATGAGAAGTGGCTTCAAGAAGGAAGGAGGTGGCTAGGGTTGATGGAGACCTAGGTGGCTAGGGTTTTCACAAAAAAAAGCCACACATATGCGCCTAGCCCCATGCCTCTATATATAGCAGAATAAATATGGGTCTCATGACTTAAGTCGTGAATAAATTCATAAATTTATTTTTTTATTTGAATAAATATATTCAACATATGTGCCTATGCTCATTGATCCATCTAGATTACATTTAATTAAGTCTATGAGCTACACTGAATCATTTCGGTGCTAACATTTCATCAATCTAGCTCTATGTGAAGTTCTCTATCTCAAAAGATGCATCTGTGTTGCTGTTGTGTCCGCAAGTGCATGGATACTCAGAGTAATAATTAAGATATCGAACCACAGAGACCTCATTTGTCAAGTACCAAATAATTAATTTTTCACTAGCTAGGCAGTCGAAGATATGAAGCAAACTATCGAAAGCTACATGAAAATATCAGAGAAAGAGACTAGGACTAGGGTTTCATCCACCTTAATTTCCATGACTAGAGATACATAGATGTTCGTCAATCTAATTTTATTATGATAAAGATATAATTTACTTCAAAAAGAAATTATCTCACTCACGTGCAGACAATTTACAAAGAACCAATCCTCACTCTCATGCAGGATTTATTCAATGTTAAATATAAGTAAATCGTTGACAAAGAACTCAAATATCACTTTCGTGCATCCAAATCTTATGTCAATTATCTCAAGTGAAAACTACATACTTCCATACTATAGTTTTCAAAGGTTCTACTTACGGTTCTCTAACGATCTGATACTTGATTTCTCACAGTATCATCATGTTTATTTCAATAACTCAATCCTAAATTCAAATTATCAACATGGCAATATACTTCTAAAATGAAGAAACAAGAACAAACCTAATTTCTTACAATGAGTTCATAACATTCAATTCTAGGGTTCCAAGTTCTCTCAAATTACCTTTCGGTCCATACACAAAAACTCTAAAACATGTAAATAATATGAATCCAGGGAGAATTAAAGAGCAATTATCACATAAGTAGAATTATCACAGTAAAATTATCCTGATTTAATAAATAAAAAATCATCTAGTCATTAAGAAATTAAGGGGATTTACTCCCCCATGTACCATAAGATGTCTAAGCTAGCATGGTCGAAGAATTACAATAATCCATGGTTCAGATTGATTAAAAATTGAAAAGAAAGAAGAAATTACTAAACACACCATTACAGCCGTATTTTGCTCGATGAACAGTGCAAGCGACGATTTCTTTGTTGATTTCTCCTCTGATCGATCTCCTTTCACTCTGAAACTTCTGGGTATATTCTCCTCCTCCGGGCGAAGCTTCCCCTCAAGTATCACGGCCAGAGATACACTGTACACTTCACGGTGGCGAAACCTCGGGCGACGGCAAAAATCTCGATTTCTCTTTAGAACTTCGATGAAAATTAGGGCTTTACGTCCATGTATCTCCTTGTCGATCTGATGAGTATTTCCCTTTTTACAGATATCCAATTGATGGCCTGGATATCCGCGCAAGTATCAGACTTCAAATAGTCCATGAAAATCGCAATTCCAGGTTATAATTAGGGCTGTGTAATTCGTTACGGCAGTGTCGTAATAACTATAGGAGTTCTTGTTGGGAAACCTCGGGGACATTTTACAATTTTTTTAGATATGGACATTACATGTTACATTGCACAGCGGAAGAATATCCCCGAAACAGGCCAGTCCCAAAATCCCAGTGAAGATCGTCAAGCAAGGGGGTCGACACGATGGGATAGTAAGTACCAAGAGCAAGCGTGGAGTTGATATCGAGGTAGGCGCCCAAGCGTTCGCCCTCTGTAATCTCACACACACGGATGCCTCGAGGTCTCTTCTTCCTCGCCCAGTGCTAGCCTCGGTGATGTGGGACCGAGGCAGGACCTTCGGAGGTCCGCCTGGGTTCGAAAGAAGCCCTCTAGGTATGGCTATCCTAGCTCCTAGACATGGCTTCCTTAGGACCCCATTTTGCTTATTTTGTCTTAGATTAGGGTGCATCATGTGGTAGGTTAGATCCACCCTCCAATTACACCATGTAGTTACATTTCCAGGTTCCGCCACTTATGTATGGTAGGTTAGTGCATGCAATTGATGTAATAGATTAGGTCAACTCCATTTTGGGACTCAAGTCAAGATCAGGTCTAGCTATATCAAGGAGGCGCCAAGCTCAAACCCAATCCATCTTGAAGAGCACCATCAACAAATCCACCCAAGTTTCCACCATCCAAGTTAGCATCCATGTGGAGTTATTTGTCTTCATCCTCAACCGCCACTTTCCCTTGGGAGCAAAGGGAACCAAGCCAGCCACATATCAGCTTTTCTATAGCCTCAAAGAAGGAAGCATGCCAGCCCATCAAATCAAAGAGCAACTGGCAGTCCACCCTTACAAGTGCAGGTTGCTGCCCCCCCTATTTAGGGAATTGTTTGCTGTTCTCGCCCCCCAAAGCCACCAGCAGATCAGCCCTTGCAGTAGCTTAGGATTCACCCTTGCCACTTGAAGAAACGCTCCAAGCAAAGCTCTAGAAGACCAGTCTACAAATGGGGAAAACTCAGCCTTCTATGCGCCAACTCATTGTACCGTTGCTTGTTGAAATGTTTGACTTGCACATGCGCCAAAGGACCTGTTTTCTTGCTTGGCTTTGGTATTATAACCTTGTAACCTCTAGGACGAAAGGTAGAGTTGATATTTTGAAAAACAAATCTGATGTGTGTCTTCTAGTGTGTGTGCCACCTCCACTCTCCCCTCTTCTTCCCCCTTGCCGAAGCCTCCCCTCTCCACCTGCTTTCAGCCATTCGCCCTTTTCCTGATGTTTGGAGCTCTCGCCCCCCTCCTCCACTAGCAGTAAGAAGACTCCAATCTCAAGGGGAAGGAGCTGGTTCTCGTTTGGGCCAAAGATGAAGTTCCCTTCATCCAACCGAGACCAAGACCATCTTCCAAGCTAGCTAAGTCTTCCTTTCTCTTGGTTGTTGTGTTCTTTGATGTTTGTTGGGCAGATCCTTGCACTTATGCGGATTTCCTACAGGTGGCGCAAGGCCATGGAAGGACATGCAAGCCGCCCTTTCTTCCCTCCCCTCTAAACTAGCTAGTCTATGTTATGTTAGCAAGGGAACTTGGAGTCTAGACTCCCCCTTGATTGTTCTTGTGATAATGGCCTCTTAATATTCTTTCAAACTCACCCACGCATGTGTGGGGATGCTGTAATGCCATGGTTGTAAGCTCATAGGGCCCTACTTCGTGAGTATCAACCATTGGACCGGTGAAGAACGGGATGAACGTCCCTTCTATTCTCAAGGGGCGCAAGGTGAGTTCCTCCCCTAGTGTAGCTTTATTCCTTGTTGTAGAACCACATGCCTAAGATCTTGTTAAGCTTTCCTCTTGTTTTAGAAGTGGATGATAGAGCTAGCTTATTGAATGGTTTCAGTTTTCCCCTATAAGAGTATCAAAACCTAATTTCTCAAAGCGTTAGAGTTAATCGGTTTTCACTAATTATAAGTTAACTACAAACGTTTTCAAATGCGTTGTTTGAATGCGTGCATGACCCCACCCCCATCATCTTGGTATCAGAGCGAGTTCTTAGAGTAGGATTTTATAAGACCAAAAATTTATTTTCCTACTACTAAGACGATTTTGGACCTAGGTGCTTGAAAGAATTTGATTAATTATATTCTACCACCTTAGGGTCTACTTTCAAAGCTCTACTTGTTTTCGAAAATGGCTACTAGATCCGGTGCTCCCTATGGTCTTAATCAAACTCTTGACCATGTGGTTAGTGTTGGGAAACCCCGGGGACATTTTACAATTTTCAGAGCCATGGACATACATTTTACGCAGCGGAAGAATGTCCCCGAAACAGGCTAGTCCCAAAAACCCAGTGAAGATCTCTTGCGAGGGGGTCGACACGATGTGATAGTAAGTAACTTTAAGCAATTAGAAGCCGATGTCGATGAAGGCGCCCAAGTGTTCGCCCTCTGCAGTCTCACACACACGGATTCCTCAAGTTTTCTTCTTCCTCGCCCGGTGCTAGCCTCGGGAAGAAGATCCATGCCTTAGGAGAGTCCTCCAAGCAACTTGCGCAACCACCAAGATGTGATGCGCCAGGGAGATGGAAGGAGAAAAGAACGCCGCAAGCCTTCTTGTTCCTTTGCGCAAAGGAAAGGAAAACGAGAAGCATGCTTGCGCCCTTGATGGAAGAAGAAGAGCTCTAAGCTCTCCAAGCCGTCGCCCTCTAATGCTTCACGCCTCCAAGGAATTAGCATCATCAAGAGAGGGGGCGGCAAGGGCTTATTTATAGGAGCAAGAGGCGGTTAGGGGAGAATGGCAAGTGTTGACAATTAGGGCATGATTCTAGGAGATTATCCAATCAAATATATTGATTAAATCTCCACTCCCATATGCGCCTAAGACTTGCCAAAGAAAGCATCAGCCATATGCACCCATATCATGCCATATGAGGCATTAATCCCATCCATGCGCCTAGACCTAGTCAAGGCAATATGATGGATTGCCTAATGTGGCTTGGGCGCAAGTCCTAATCCAATTAGGACTCTAATTATGTTAATAATCAGCCCACAATTGTCAAACACAATCCAATCAATTATCTTGTGTGATTTAATCAAATCCAATTTGATTTAATCACCTAGGAGATACCAAACAAGGAATAGGCGCAAATCCTAGTCCAACTAGGATTCCATATGCGCCTATCCTATTAATTCATCCCCATTATACCCTTCAAGCCTCATAGCCCTTCAATACAACTTATTAGCAAGCCCAACTAAGCAATGGGCCAAGCCCAAAGTCCATTATGCATGTTAACCAAGCTATTGGATCCAATCCAATTTAACCCATGGTTAAATGAGGCTAACCATGGTTAATTTGATCGATATGCCAAAAACGGAAGTTGGCCCCAATAAGTTTCTTCCATCTCATCAGGCCCATTGGCGCTGATGAAATCTCCCAAATAGATCAGAGTTATCCAATTACTCGATCTAAAGGCTACCCGATCAATATGAATACTCGAGTATCAAGGTGTGCGACCCTGTAGGTTCCTCTAACGCTGGCAGTGCTGACCAAAGGTCATCACAAGTAGTGAGTGGCACCTAGCAGTGCATCGCTGCTACCCAGGTTATTGGAATGGATATCGACATCGACATCCCCATCATCGCAACTAGGTACAGATGCATTACAGTCTCTTTGCCGTACTGATATCCGATTGGACAAGTGTGTCACCACTTGTTTTCATCCAATCACATGGCTATGACTAAAACAGGTTCTCACCTGGGTGTGGCCATACACTCTCAGTCATAGAACCATAAGGGAGCTCCATGGATATCATACTTCCCTAAGGAAGGTGCAAATCCTATGTCTGTCCATTGACCTTCTCATATGGGTCGTGACATGCTCAATGACAACCGTTATGACCTCCCAACTACGGCGAGGTGTTAGGTTGTATCAAAGCAAGTCCCTAACCATATAGAATGATCAATGACCTCAAGTCAAGGGATCAATGCATCTCCTGTCACTTGTGAGGATAACTCATGACACCAAGTCATAGCCTCACAGCGGGTCTATCCAGTATATCCTCCAATGATATACCCATGTGTCTGCGTTAGCACCACGTGCCTAACCAGCCTACATACCAGTCTCACAAGTACCAGAGCTGTCCCATATCCACTCAGGTACATCGACTAGGGACAATCATTTGAGCACAGATCCAATCTGTCTCCAGGGACATTATCATGTAAGTACACAATCGCAGGTGTAGACAAACAATGATAACGACAATGCCAGAAAGATATATATTAATATCAGAGTCAAGTAGTACAAAGATGGACCAAAACTAGGTCCTAGGGCATATACACCAACAATCTCCCACTTGCACTAAGACCTAGAGGTTGAGCAACCTCAACCCCATATCTCTAGTACAACCATCATGCTTCTGCTGCGCCAAAGCCTTGGTCAGTGGGTCTGCTAGATTGCTCTCTGTGTCAACTCTGCTAATCTTGACATTACCTCGATCAATGATCTTTCTGATCAGGTGAAATCTCCTGAGTATGCGTTTGGACCTTTGATGAGACCGTGGTTCCTTATTATGTGCAGTTCCCATTGTTGTCATAGTAGAGCTCAATGGGATCCATTGCACTTGGAACCACCTGAAGTTCAGAAAAGAACTTCCTGATCCAAACGGCTTCATTGGCTGCCTCAGAAGCAACCACATACTCAGCTTCGGTTGTAGAATTAGCTATGGTGGATTGCTTGAAGCTCTTCCAGCAAACAGCACCTCCAACCATCTTAAACTAATAGCTGGTCTGCGATCTGAAGTCGTCAGGATCAGACTGGAACGACTCATCAGTGAAGCCCTGCACACTGAGTTCTTCCTGTCCCCGTAGACTTTATAGAATAAATCCTTAGTCCCTTTCAAGATACTCAAGGATATTCTTTACAGCCACCCAGTGCTGCAAACCTGGATTGGATTGGTATCGGCTGGTTATGCTTACAGCATAACCCACATCTGGTCTAGTACACAGCATTGCATACATGATTTATCCCATTGCCGAAGCATAGGGAAATCGACTCATGTTATCCCTCTCAGCCCGTGTTGTAGGACACTGGCTCTTTGAGAGAGTAAGGCCATCTCTCACTGGAAGGTATCCTTTCTTGGATTGCTCCAAGTTGAACCTCTCCAGGACCTTATCAATGTGGGTACTCTGACTAAGGGCCAAGAGCCTCTTGGATCTATCCCGGTAGATCCTCACGCCTAGAATATAGGCGGCCTCCCCTAAGTCCTTCATCTCGAAACACTTCCCTAACCATGTCTTCATAGCTTGAAGACTAGGGATGTCGTTTCCGATGAGTAGTATGTCATCGACATACATGACCAGAAAAGTCATCAAGCTCCCACTGAATTTTTTGCATACACAGGCGTCTTCTTCACTTTTGATAAAGTCATAATCTCTCACAGCTTCATCAAACTGAAGATTCTAACTTCGAGATGCTTGCTTTAATCCGTGAATGGATTTCTTTAGCCTGCAGACATTACTAGTATCTGCAGGATGGATGAAGTCATTAGGTTGTGTCATATACACATCCTTAGTTAGCTTCCTGTTAAGGAACGCTGTCTTCACATCCATCTGCCATATCTCATAGTCATGATATGCAGCTATAGCAAGAAGAATCCGAATGGATTTGATCATGGCAACTGGCGAGAAGGTTTCATCATAGTCAACCCCGTGGACTTGTTTAAATCCTTTAGCCACTAGTCTACCCTTATAGGTAACTATTTTGCCATCCATGTCTGTCTTCCTCTTGAAGACCTATTTACACCCTATGGGTTTTACCCCATCAGGCAGCTCAACCAAATCCCAGACTTGGTTAGCCGACATGTAATCCATCTCGGATCGCATGGCCTCAAGCCATCTCTCGGAGTCCGGTCCACTGACCGCCTCATCATAGGTTCTGGGTTCATCCTCAATGATGAAGATCCCATCGTGTTGGGTCAGCAGCGACCCGTACCTCTCAGGTGCACGACGAATCCTCCCAGACCTACGTGGGGCCTGTGTCTAAGCCTCAGGTTGCCTAGCAACCGGTGTAGGTGGCTCAGGTTCCCATCTCTATGTCTTGTGGTTGCAGTTGGACCTCGTCCAAGTCAAACTTCCTCCCACTAACTTCTTTCATGAGAAATTCTTTCTCTAGAAAGACCACACCCCGAGCAACAAAAACTTTGTTCTCGGTGGGAATATAGAAGTAGTAACCCTTAGTCTCCTTAGGGTACCCCACAAACATACACTTATCAGATCTAGGTTCTAGTATGCTAGAATCCTGACGTTTGACATAAGCCTCACATCCCTAGATCCTGATAAAAGTGAGATTAGGGCGTCTCCCATTCCATACCTCGTATGGAATCTTTGAGACACTCTTAGATGGAACATTATTCAGTATTAGAGAAGCTTTTTCAAGTGCATGTCCCCAGAATGAGGGAGGTAGAGTTGCATGACTCATCATAGACCGAACTATGTCCAACAAGGTTCGATTTCTCCTTTCAGATACACCATTCTACCGAGGTGCTCTAGGAGGAGTGAGTTGGGATAGGATCCCACACTTACTCAGATAGTCAAAGAATTCATTGCTCAGGTGCTCTCCATCGAAGATCCGATCGAAGATCCTTAAAGGATCTACCAAGCTGGTTCTCTACTTCATGTCTGAACTCCTTAAATTTCTCAAAGGATTCAGACTCATGTCTCATCATGTAGACATAACCATATCTACTGAAGTCATCAGTAAATGTGATGAAGTAGTTATACCCTCCTTTGGCTTGTTTATTGAATAGCCCACACACATCACTATGTATGAGATCCAACAAACCTCCTGCCCTCTCACCAGTCTTGGTGAAGGGCGTCTTTGTCATTTTCCCTAATAAACAAGTCTCACATGTATCAAGTTCCTCCAAGGAACTCGAATCTAGCAACCCATTTGCATGGAGTTGTCGAATGCGATTCTTGTTTATATGGGCTAATCGACAATGCCGTAGGAAAGCACCAACTGAACCACTCAGTTTGGTCCTTTTACTATTTATGTTACAAATAGAGCTAACCATGTCCAAGACATGCGGACCATTGCACAAAGTACCCTTCCCATAAAACATGTTTGCAAAAGAAAAAGAACATAAGTTCTCTTTTATTTCAAACCTAAATCCTTTCTTTGCCAAGCAAGGAGTGGATACAATGTTTTGGTAAGGGAAGGTACATAATAGCAATTGTCTAGCTTTAACTGAAGTCCAGAAGGCAGGGAGAAAAACTCCAACAGCAACAGCAGCAACTTGTGCCCTGTTACCAATCCGTAGGTCAATCTCTCTAGGCCTTACCGATCTATCCTTTCTGAGCCTTTGCATATTTGTACTCCACATGCGGTATCCAATACCCATGTCATAGGAGTAGAAAGGTTGACTTCGGTAACATAAATACCTGAGCATGAAGACAAGGCCTTGCCTTTCTTCTCCTCATTCTGAAGTTGCAACATGTCCTTCAACATGTGAGGTGGCCCTCCACATGAATAGCACCTATTATTCCTGATCATATCCATCTTTAATTTCAGTTCCTTTGTCAAGCCTTTCGGCTCAACACACTGAATATCAACTTTAGCAGGATTGAGCTCAACCAATTCATCAAAGAGCTGCCTTAGATTAAAATAATTTCAGAGGCACTCTTCGATTCATATCACCCTTTAAATTCAAGTGACATGTTGGTTAGCAACCTCCAAAGTATCAACCTGATGCTTATCATAAGCATCCCTCTCAGCCGCTGAGGCCGAGCATGGAAGTGGCTCAGGAATAAGACGCTCAAGAACATAAAGCTTCCTCTCGAGCTTGAGCACGATTCTCAAGTTCATATACCAATCCAGTAAGTTGGATCCAACCAACTTATCCAGGGTAGATCGCAGTGACCAACTGCTATTGTTCATAGCCATTGTTCTACAACAACCAAGAAACAGCAGATTAGTACTACTTCGAGTCATTTAAACTGGACTTGCCTTTTAAATGACCATGGCTCCCACTATTTTTAATCGAATTGACAACCCACAAAGTCAATCGAGAAATCCAAGATTTCCTAGTGAGATGAGATCCTCATTCCACACAGGGCTTCGCGTCCCACGAGGGTGGGATGAGATGCACAAAGTGACCCATGTTTCCTAAGGTGGGCGCGCCGGCCGATTGCTCCAAGCAATTCCCCTTATTGAGACAGTCCAGGCATTTCATGTCCAGCGAGGGCTGGATACAGCATGAAACCCTAACGTCTCAACGATGCCTCTAGAGTTTCATCATGTGCCTAGCACACATGAAAATCTAGTCAAGTCCATTCCTAACCGTTATGCCCAGGGCCAACGAGTTTCCTTGCGAAGGCACGCCCAGGTTAAAACTGGACTGGGGAAACCATTGCCACCACGCACTTTCTAAAGATAAGTGGGTGTGTCCCATGAGGGTGGGAAACAGTTCACAACTCCACTGATCGATAGCTTAGTGAGGGCTATGCGTTAGAAGGCTACTATACTTGATATTTTAATTGAGGGTTTTTGTTTAAGGTCTCATCATCTCAGTTTTATCTTATGTCTATCATTACAGGCATGCAATCCTATGGTGATAACATAACGATAAAACATCACAGGCATGCTTTAGCTTTTGTAACGAAAGCAATAAAAGGGTGATGTGATCATAGCCCATTCAAGACATTGAACCAATCCATGCCAAAAAGGGGTTCAACTCTTGACCTAGGATTCAAGCCCCAAGATTAGACCTAGCTTAGCCGACCTCTAGCTCTATCTTCAAGGTTGGCTCCAAGGTCATTCTCCCATGGTTTAGCTCTCAAACCCTAGGGGTACACCCACAAGGTTCGGCCAATGCCATGGTCTTCCTCCAAGGAAGGTGCGCCATTTAGCAAGCCACAAGAGGGATAGCACACAAGCACAAGGCTCGGCCAAACCCTAACTTGCGCCCCCATGCAAGGATGTGCCACCTTTGAAGCTTGTTGCGCCATCATGCAAGGATGCGCAACCAAGCAAGCATGCACCTTGCTTCAAGTAGATGCGCCATCCTAATCTTCTTCTTAGTTAAAAGCAAAAAGAAAAGCGGCACGCAGGCCTCACAAGGATACATCACAGGCATGTTAAGGGGCTTGATATATGACCACAACATCATGCATAATCAAGTACTTACTCATGCAATTCTATATGCTCATGAAAAACATAAAATTTGAAATTTTACTTTTTCATAAAACATGTCTCTCTTCCTTCCCTTCATATCACAAATCTTTGATTCTAAGTTTCTCTCAGGAGTCTACAAGAGGCATACCGGTTGCCCTCCTTGCAATCCTTAACTTGCTAGGATGAGGGCAATCACCCAGTCCATGCCCTATTCCAACAAGTCTCTCAAGATAGGTCTATCCTATTATGAGAGGAGAAATTTTCTCTTCCACATATGGGTCTATCCCATCACATGAAGAGAGCAAAGAACCACAAGAAGTTAATTAGAAGTAAGAAACAAGAGACCTACAATTTTTCTACTTAAAGAAAAATCATGCGCCAACATCTATGCAATATGCGCCAAGAAGAGTCAGCCCACCGTTCAACTTATAAGGCCCCAAACCTTTACTAAGGAGATCATAGAAGATCAACCCCTTTATACCTTAGTCATCAAAGAAATCAACCCCGAAGTGGAAGAGAAGCCTTCCTCAGAAGTAGAAGCCTTGCTCCAAGAATTTAGTGAGCTCACTCCCGAGGATCTCCCTGAAGGACTCCCACCCCCATCAGTCGGGAAGAAGATCCAAGCCTTTGTTCCTCCTTCTTCAAGCCTTGCGCCACCTTCAAGAGAGGTTGCGCCAATGGAAGAGAAGGAAGTGGAGAAGACACCACCAAGTCCAAGCACTCTTAACATCAAGAAGAGATGGAGAAGAAGAAGAGGACTTGCGGCTTCAAGAGGAAGAGAAGAACTTGCGCCACCTCCTTGCTCTCACCCCCTTACTTGCTCACGCCAACAAGAGAATTAGTGTATCATGAGGGGGCGACAAGGGTTCTCTTTTATAAGAGCAAGAGGCGGTTAGGGATGGGCGTAGATCATGACAAGTGTGTGGCTAGGAAGAAGGGGTTGACAATTAGGGTTTGAGGTAAGGAAAGTCTCCAATGTTGGGAAACCCCGAGGATTTAAAATTTTTACAAACAAGCACAGCGGAAGCAATCCCTGAAATAGGCCAGTCCCAAAAACCCAGAAGATCGAGTCATGCGAGGGAATTGACACGGTGAGTAGGAGATGATACCTTGCAGCGTAGATAAAGGATGCGATGCAGGCGCCTAAATGTTCGCCCTCTGCAGTCTCGCACATAGCCAACGCTCGAGTTCTCTTCTTCTACGCCCGGTGCTAGCCTTGGGAAGAAGATCCATGCCCCTGGAAGACTTCCTCAAGATCTTGCGCCACCCACACAGTGAACGCGTCAAGAGGAGTAGAAGGATGGAAGAATGCTGCCAAGGTCCATCCTTGCAGCTGCTCAAAGGAGAGGGAAGAAGAGAGGAGGCACCTAGGAGAATTTCTTCTAAAAGACCAAGTCAGCGCCAACTCCTCTCCCCATCTTCTTTTATAGAAAACATAGTGACCCTTGGAATTCCACTGAGTGGAATTCCGCAATTAATCTCTGAATTAATTCACCATTAATTAAATCCAGAATTAATTACATAATTACACTCTGAATTAAAGTCTCATAATGACCCATTAAAACTTTGTATTAAAGTCTCATAATAATCATCAATGATGTGACTCTTCAAATTTAGAATTAAATTCAACATTATTCTCAGAATTAATTACAGAATTAAATGCAGGATTTAATTCCGAGAATTAAATACATGATTTAATTCACCATGATGTCTATTAGGCCGAGACAACTTATTGTCATGGCCCATTAGGCCCGACGGTCCATTGGGCCTCGAGGCCCATTAGGCCTTATGCCCATATTTGGGCTTCACACCCATTGGGCTAGGAGGCCCATTGGTCCATGCTCCATGCTAGACTTCATTTGCCCATTTGGCCCAAATGGCCTATTGGGCCCATTTAGCCTAGCCCATTTGGCCCATTTGGCCTACTGGGCCCATTTGGCCCATCTAGCCAAAAAATGAAGTTAGCTCCAATAAGTCCCTTCTATCTCATCAGGCACAATGGTGCTGATGGATTCTCCCAAATAGATCCGAGTTATCCAATAACTCGATCCATAGGCTACCCGATCAATACGAGAACCCGAGTTTCAAGTTGTGCGACCCTATAGGTTCCTCTGACGTTGGCAGTGATGAACTCAGGTCATCACAACTAGTGAGTGGCACCTAGCAGTGCATCGCTGCTACCCAAGTCTTCAGAATGGATATTAGCATCGACATCCCCATCATCGCAACAAGATACTGATGCATTATAGTCTCTTTGCCAAACTGATATCCGATTTGACAAAGTGTGACACCACTTTGTTTTCATCCAATCTCATGGTCATGACTAAATCAGGCTTTCACCTGGGTGTGGCCACACACTTTCTGTCATGCTACCATAGGGGGGCCCCATGGATATCAAGCTTCCCGCAGGAAGGGCAAATCCTATGTCTGTCCATTGATCTTCTCATATGGGTCGTGACATACCCAATGACAACCGTTATGACCTCCCTGCTACGGCGAGGTGTTAGGTTGTATCAAAGTATGTCCCTGTTGGGGTATGCCCTTAAGGCTAATGTTTGAGGCCTTGGGATTATATCAGTATCATGTATATAAACTCTATGTTTACAAAGGCAATGGTTGTTATTCAGGTTGTTACATCATCTGCTGCAATATGTCTACTTCTGAATAATGTCTCAATGCTGTTCAGCTTTGCTGACATGCAGTTTTGTCCTTAGTCGAGATATCTTGGTGAACATGAGACAGCCTTGATATGATTGAGACTAATATGTGTTCTAATCTGATAGGATGCTTCGAGCATGGAATAAGATGTAGACTCATGGGTACATCGGATGTACTGGACAGACCCTACTTAGGATGTTCCATTGCTTGTCACAATGTGAATAATCCTTATATGCAAACAAGTGGCATATTTCCTCTGACTTGAGGTCACTTGTGTTTCTAAATGATGATTGGCATTGTTTTGAGGTAGTTCAATATCATTTGAAACATAATGATTATAGACTATCTTGGATAGTGAGCATGAGTCATGTTAGGGCACTAGTGATAGATATAGGATTGCCGTCTCCTTGATTGGAGTGTGATGTTCTATAGGGGCCCCCTGGATGAGATGATTGAGAAAGTGTATGGCCATACCCAGATGACTATGTTTCATCTGATCTAATCATTCTCATCATATTGGAATTACAGGCTTGACACGCTTGTCCAATAAGAACATCCAGTGGCAAAGGAAACACATATGTCAAGTGACTTGGGTTCACACTTGTGCTGTGGTTTGGGTGTAGTCTTGGAAGACTCTTTCCTTTATATCGGGAGACAGTGATGTGTTGCTAGATACCCCTCACTGATCGTGATAACGTAAGTTATCGTTACCGACATTTAAAGGAAACCCTTAGGGTCGCACAATTTGATGATATGGCTTACTTAAGTCAGATCGTGTGGACTAAATTGTTTTGGTTCAGTTTAAAGGAGTTTAAACTTTGATTGTAAGTGAGATCTGGTCTGATCATGTTTGATTGATTAGGGCTTGAGATCGGTAAGCTTCGATCGAGAGTATTGATGCTAGATCGGTGAGATCAAGAGCATCAAGAGATGAATGGTTAGATCTTAAGCCTTATGGTTTAATTTGATCTAGATCAATGCCTGGTCTATTTTGGTCCTTGAACCAAATTTAATTGAACCGGCTCATCACATGAGCGCATGGTTCAAAGGGGAAGAAGAGGTGATCGGTTCACTTGGAGTGAACGCATGAACGTTAAGTGCTTACTATATTTGGAAGTTGGTGTAAGATCCAAGGATCTTAAGTTCTGGTAAGCATTATTTGGATTTAAATAAAATCAGTAACCGTGATATTTTGTTCATGATTTAAATAAAATTATTGATTGTGATATTTTTATGTATTGGTTGATAGCTAATTAACTAGAAATTTTTGGTTATTGATTTTTGTAAATTAATTAGAGATTATTTGTTTGATTATTGACTGTTAATTTATGATAAATTATCATTGGTTGTTTGTGATAAATTAATTAGGATTTTGGGTTGCAAATTTTAAGTTAATTAATTAGACCTTATTGGTTAATTAATTATACTCTATTGGATAATTAAATCCTTATTGGATGTTAGTTAAATCCTTAATGGATTTTCGTTAAGTGATTGGTTAATGGTTAAGTTAATTAAATAATTAGTTAATTATGAGATATTGGGTTATTGGGTTTAAAATTCGAAATTATTAGATAAATGGGTTAAACCCTATTGGAATAAATTGGTTAATGGGTTTAAAATTTTAAAACCCAAAGTTTAGGTGATAATATCGATTAGGGTGAGATTAGTGGCGATTTTGGGAGTCTTGAGAAAATTGAGGTGGCGGCTTGAAAGAACTTGGCGACTCTTGGAAAGCTTGGAGGCGATTTTTTTTTTGGTGTTTCTTCTTCATCTTCTTCCTCTTGGCGATCTTCTTGAAGTGAAGAAATTTCCTTGGTGAGTCTTGGAGATCCTTTGGGCGACCCCAAGGCTTTGGACGAAATTTTGGAAGGGTTTTCATCCTTGTGTTCACGGTTTAAGAGGTGAGTGGAGTGTTTTTTTTATTTCTAGTAATTTGGTTGTATTAATTGATGCATGAGATTGATTAGAAATTTGATCATGCTAAATCGAAATTCAAGATTTCACCATGTTAAATACCGAATTTAAGATCTTCTTATTTTGATGAAAAACCGAATTTTTTACAATGGTAGAACTTCTTATTTTGATGAAAAACCGAAAAAGAAATATCAAAAAAGCCAAAAATTAAAATATAATCAGAAAAAATTACAAAATATAAAAATTAACATCGAAAATGGCAAGGAGATATTTATAATGAAAACCTAATTTATTCATGATGATTCTTGTTAACTAAGGGTTTGATTTAAGTTGGGAATTTTATCATGCTAACAATGGAATTAAGATGTATTTTTGTGAAAACCGAAATTTGGCAAATGGGTGTATATTTTGAAAACCGAAATTTTGATGATTTTATTTATGAAATCCGAAAGTTAGCAACATGAAAATTAAGGTATTCTTTTATGGAATTTAGGAGGTTTTAAATCAATGATTTTGAGCATGAGATTGATGTTAACTAAGGTTTAAAATTTAGTAAATAATATGTTATGTTAACCGTGGATCACATGTAGTAATTAATATGAATACATGATTTTTATGTCAATTTTTGGATGCTTGTTAAATGCAAATCATGAATATTCCTTTATGTGTATTTATGGATTGTTTGATAAATTGTGGTAATTTGTATGTATTACATTTTATGTTGATTTTATGATGAATGCTTGTTGTAATTTTATGTTTCTTTATGAGTGTAGCATGTACCCTTGTTTGAGAAGAATTGGGTGATAACATAGCAAGATTACACTGAACTAATCAGCATGAAATATAAGGACTACACTATGTGATCTTCATTATGTGATTCTTTGATAATTATGTGGGGTTGTGTTTTTGGAAAATTATGTGGTCATGTGATGGTTAGGACTAAGGCTAGGTGTGACTATGAACTCAAAGGGATAGTTCTTATGTGATATGTGAAGGGTTTGAGTTTCAGCCCTGTACTGTGATATGTGAGGGGGTTGATGTTCAACCTGCCTATTATGATTATTGTGATGGGGGTTGAAGTTCAGCCTGTCCGATGTGATTTTTGTGATGGCTATCCTAGAGTCAAGTTGACACTTAGGAGTCCACCTTTGTAAAATATGTCCACCTATGTGAAATTATGAAATAAGATATGTGTGTTGTCCAGTAGGAACCTTTTGGGAGAACGGGTTTTGACCCAAAGTGCCATGTCTTGGTCGGACAGGGGCCACCTCTTGATGTCATTACTCTTTTATGTGTTGGGAATGATATAAGACCCAAAGTGCCATGTCTTGGTCAGACAGGGGCCACCTCTTGATGTCATCATTCTCGTTTTATGTTATGGCGTGATAGACCAGCGTGCCACGTCGTGACCTGACGGGGGCCACCTCCTGATTCTATTCTCGTTTTATGTTATGGCGTGATAGACCAGCGTGCCACGTCGTGACCTGACGGGGGCCACCTCCTGATTCTATTCACTGTCCATGTTTATGTGTTGCACGAGATTTTGCAGCTCCCAGTGCTTTGGCCAAGCCGGGTTAGACCATATTGGTCACTTTGTGAATATGCTGGACAACTAGGTTATAAGTGTGTTGGTATGTTTAGTTGGTTTAGAATATATGTGTTCGGTTGGTTTATAGTATAACTCTAGAACCTAAGTTGTTATATGTTGGTGTATACATCTGGATATCTATATGACTTCTGTTTCTTTATGTTGTTATATCTTGACATAATATCCTGTTAAAGATTTTTAAAACAATTTGCCTATGTTTTTGAGTGTATGTTATGGATGGTCAATTAGACTATCCACTCACTGGGCTGTGTAGCTCACCCCTCACTATTTTCAGGTGTAGAGCAGGGGCGCAGTTAGCATTACATGGATGCTGTGATTTATGCTTAATGAATTTATGATGCCGGTTGTGTCCTTAATGTGTTTATACTTATGATGCCGGTTGTGGCTAAACCCTGTGAATTATATGCATTATGTGAATCATGTGATATGAATGATGTGAACTACGT
This sequence comes from Costus lasius, assembly GCA_027563935.2. Lineage (NCBI taxonomy): Eukaryota > Viridiplantae > Streptophyta > Magnoliopsida > Zingiberales > Costaceae > Costus > Costus lasius. Next base: position 75,525,056 of record CM050449.1, read on the forward strand.
GAACTTGTGATGCCAGATTGTGGCGGTTTTACGAGTCTGATTTTTGTGTCACCGCGGGCTTTGGCCTGGTTTCGGTGTTTGGTATTAGTGTATAAAATCAATTTTGTGGATTTGTTTTGAAATTGAAGTTGATGTATATTTTTGCAATCGGTTTTGAGATAACTGTAACGTGCATATGTCTAGTGCACGTATTGCGTGGTGGCAGGTACCTTTATGTGATTTATGAGATTTGTAATTCGAAGATTTTATGTGTTTGGAGTTTTGAAAATTTTCAGATCGTGTTTTTCTTGAACTCGGTTTTACCTAGCATTTGATCGATCTTATATGAAACATCCTATTACTTTTGCGATTGTGTTATTTGCTTGGGGTTAAGTATGTGGGATTTTACAGTTGGCGTTCCAAATTAGATGCACGCCTCCACGTTCAAGGGGAACGTTTTTGTTTTCGTCGCCCACCTTCTTCTCTCGCCATCCCTCTTGTCTTGAGAGAGACTTCACGCCAAGGCATCTCATTCTCCACACACGCGATCAGGAGACTTGGAGAACTTTGCTAGCACAAAGATCAACAAGGAGTAGGCGATCACACATCTTGTGTGCGCACGCTTTGGAGGAGAGCCACATCGCCCTCTTGCTTCCAAGTCGCCATCCAAGAAATGGCATTGGTATGTTTTTCGTTTGATCTATACAAGTTCATGAAGTTGATCATATATTCATGCATCCGATTCCTAAGAAACCCTAGCTTCCGCTATGCCAAAGTTCCTAGATGCGCATATTAGGGTTTCGCCCCCCCCCCCCCCCCCCCCCCCCCTTTGTTTTAGGGAACCTTCAATTGGTATCAGAGCGCATGTTGCTATGAATTATATGATTGCTTTTTGTGATCCATGCTTGTGTTTATGAGTAGATCTATGATCATGATGAAACCTACATGTTTGTAGCTTTTTCTTATGTTTGCGCATGATGAGTGTTGGCGCATATTACATGATGTTTTTGTCAAAACAACTTATCTTGCGCGACTCCATTTAGATCTAAGCGCCTACTTGAAAGACTTAGACGGGTTATTAGGGTTGAAGTCATCAATCGAGCCTAGACCCAACAGTCTGATCAGACTATCTGACAGCCTAGATGGGTCGACCAGATGGCACCTATGCGCGAGCATGAGGTGGCTATAGGTCGACTGCATACTGGGCGTGTAGCGATGTCTGGTTGAGACAACCAGTGAACGCACATGAGTTAGGCCCGGGGTCACGCCCGCTTGCCAGAACTCATGAGTGTCGTTCAGCCCTTAACGCATGCATGGTTGACCATTAGGTCGACTCAAGTCAGTTAGGACTTGGTGCATGCATGGGCAGTGGGTCTGACTAGGTCTGATGAGTGGATCCCTATTAATGGACCGTTGTAAGGTAGTAGGGCACATAAGGAAATAAAATTGATGCCATGGGGTTTTTCAAAATTTTATTTTCTTGTTTTTGGATCACATGTTGCTTGTATACCATGTTTGGTGTCTATTTCATCTTATGTGGGCTGCCCAATTAATGTGTGCTGTGCTGGGGCCTGCGTGCCTGGATTAAATATTGTAAATTATTACTGTGATCTGCGCATCACATTTTGATTAATTTATAATGTGTAATTGACCTGCGAGTCAATCATGTCTAGATAGATTAAATTGTAATTTAATCAGACATGAGCTCAGAACACACATGGCAGAGGCGCATGCAGCAAGTGGCTTCACCAGTGGGAGGTCTAGGGTTCGACTCTAGGACAGGCGCATTTTACCTAGTGGGCGCACCTGAGCTGCAGTGGGCGCTTGGGCCCGGGATGGGCCAGATGAAATGCTAAAGACCCGTGAAGAGCTCAAGTGAAGACTTAAGTTAATTAAGGTCCTACTTAGGCTTAATGGGCTTTTACCACATAAGATAATCATGCTTTTAATTTACTGTTTAAAGTAATTTACTAACTGCATGATTTATTCTTCTGCTATCACCATAGGTTTTGAATGATAGTAAGAAGATAAAAGGACCGTTAAAATCCAACGTTAAATATCAAGCACGATAGCCTTCTGACGCGAAACCTCACTATTCTGACTATCGTTGGGGCCGTGTTGTACCCACTCAGTGGGCACGTCCATCTATCTTCAGACGGTGTGTGATTACACCTGCGTGTTACAGAGAAGGGATTTATCGCTTCTCGTTGCTCAGCATAGCACGTGGTGGTCCAGGGAGTAGGTCGGGTTAGCTTGACCATGTAGGCTACATATTGAGCATATGGTAGCTATATGGAGGCAGCCATCTGTGGGATCAGAGACTGTGTTGTACCAACTCAGTTGGCACAGTCTGCTGGATTGCCCAGATGAAGGGGAATCGCACGGGTTGGCGATTGGCAGGGATTGCCTACCAGAGATTAGTGCTTGTACTCTCTGTGCATCTTATCTCGCCTGAGCGGGACGCGGAGACCAAGTATGAAATCTGGATCCCATCTCACTAAAAGAGTTTTACTCTTTCGGGCTGTTTTGCTGGATTTTTCAAGCCAGATAAAATAGTGAGAAAAGAATCATTCTTAAGTCCTGAATTGATTCTAACATTGATACTGACCTTGCTGTTCTTGCATTGTTGTAGATTACTGCAGCAACGAACACCACAGCGTTCAATGGGCGATCCCTACTGGAAAGGGAGAAGTTTGCTGGGCCAAACTTCTCAGACTGGTACGGACACCTTAAGATTATTCTTAAGGCTGAGAGGAAACTGTATGTCCTCGAGACGGCTATACCGCCTCAACCCGCTCCGAACGCCGCAAGGGCGGTTCGGGAAGCTTATGAAAAGCACGTCAATGATAGCATTGATGTCGCTTGCCTGATGCTAGCGTCTATGACGCTACAGCTGCAGCGTCAACATGAAGATTTATCTGCTATTGAAATAATAGCAAATCTCAAGTTATTGTATGCTGCACAGGCAAGGACTGAACGCTACAATTTGACTAAACTTTTCTTTCAGAGCAAACTGGCTGAAGGGAGTCTAGTGGGAGCTCACGTACTCAAGATGATTGGGTACAAAGAGGCTCTAGAGAAACTGGGACACACCATCAATCAGGAGCTTGTTGTAGACATAATTCTGCAGTCTCTCCCGGCCTCTTTCGATCCATTCATTATTAATTTTAATATGAACAAGATCGACTGTACGCCGGCAGAGTTGCTGAACATGCTCTTGACTACTGAGCAAACTCAGTCTCGTGAGAAGGGAACGCCTTCATCCTCTGTCCTAATGGTTCCTTCTAGGAACAAGAAGAAGGGGAAGAAGGGCAAAGCCCCTATCAAGAGCTACAACAAGGCTCTAAAGCAAAAGATTAAGCGGTCAAAGGAATACAGATGTTTCCATTGTGGCCAGCTGGGTCATTGGAAAAAGGACTGTAAAGCGCTCCAAGGAGATAAGAAGGGAAGCAAGCCTTTCGCTTCTAGCTCAGGTATTTACGTGACTGAAGTCATGGTATCTTCTTCTTCTATTTCATGGGTGTTGGACACTGCATGTGGAGTTCACATTTGTTCAAATGTACAGGAACTCAAGAGAAGAAGACAGGTGGGACAGCATGAGGTGGACCTACGAGTAGGAAACGGGGCACGGGTTGCTGCTGTTGCTGTAGGAGAATATCACATCTCTTTACCATCTGGTCTTGTATTAGAACTGGACAATTGTTATTTTGTACCAAGCATAACTAAGAATATTATCTCTATTCCTGCTCTTGTCAGGAAAGGGTTTTCCTTTGAATGCAAATTTTCAAAGTGTTATATTTCGTTTGATAATATTGTTTATGCTACTGGGTCGATTAACAATGGGTTATTCATGTTGGACATGGAATGTTCTGTATAACAAATTGATAATAAGAAAGCCAAGTATGCTGATGACAGCACCTTGCTATGGCATAGTCGTTTAGGCCACATTAACAAGAAACGCATTAAGCGGTTGCATGACCATGGACTGCTGGGATCATTCTCCTATGAGGAGTTTGATACATGCAAAGCTTGTTTAATGGGTAAAATGACGAAGTCTCCTTTTTCCAATAAAGGTCAAAGGGCTTCAGGTTTACTAGACCTCATTCACAGCGATGTGTGTGGGCCATTTAGTAAACATGCCAGAGGTGGCTATTCATACTTCATTACCTTTACTGATGATTTCAGTAGGTATGGTTATGTCTATTTAATGAGACATAAAAGTGAATCTTTTGATAAGTTCAAAGAGTTCAAAAATGAAGTACAAAATTAGCTAGGCCGAAATATCAAGGAACTTCATTCAAATCGAGGTGGAGAATACTTGAGTCATGAGTTTACTGACTATCTGAAGGAGTGTGGGATTCTCTCACAGCTCACTCCTCTAGGAACACCGCAATGGAATGGTGTGTCCGAGAGGAGAAATAGAACCTTACTTGATATGGTTCGTTCAATGATGAGTCAGGCTACTCTACCTTACTCCTTTTGGGGATTTGCACTGGAAACAGCTGCAAAGGTACTAAACCGAGTGCCATCCAAGGCCGTTTCAAAGACTCCATATGAGTTATGGTATGGGAAACAGCCGAGCTTGACATTTATCAAAATCTGGGGTTGCGAGGCTTATGTCAAAAAGCTCGCCTCTGGGAAACTAGAGAACAGATCTGAGAAATGTATCTTTGTCGGTTACCCTAAAGAAACTAAGGGTTATTATTTCTACGATCCCAAAGAGAACAAAGTATTTGTTGCTCGGATGGCTATTTTTCTTGAGAAGGAATTTCTTCTGCAAGAGGCCAGTGGGAGAGAAATAAAGCTGGATGAGAATCCAGAAGAAGGACAAAGTAGTGAAGCACAGTTGGATGAGCCTGAGCCAGGAGATCAGGTTATTGAACAACCTGAGGCTCAGATATCACGGGAACTGCGAAGATCGGGAAGGATCCGTCGACAGCCTGAGCGCTATGACGGAGTCTACATCATTGATGATGAACCCCTCACTTATGCGGATGCGGTCAGTGGACCGGAATCAGCGAGATGGCTTGAAGCTATGCGAGCCGAAATGGACTCCATGTCAGATAACCAAGTCTGGGATTTGGTTGATCCGCCTCCGGGAGTAATCCCTATAGGCTGTAAGTGGATCTTCAAGAAGAAGATGGACATGGATGGTAACGTAGTTACCTATAAAGGCAGGCTAGTTGCGAAAGGTTTCAAACAAATCTACGGGATAGATTATGATGAAACTTTCTCTCCTGTAGCCATGTTCAAGTCTATTCGGATTATTCTCGCGATAGCGGCATATTATGATTATGAGATCTGGCAGATGGATGTGAAGTGAAGGGTCCCTAATATAAGGGGGTGAAACCCTAATCATGCGCATCTAGCAAGCATGGCGGAAAGAGGGTTTCTAGAAGATCGCATATGATAACCATATGATCAACTTAAGGCTATGAGAAATCATACCAAAGCCATGAAGAGGATGGCGACTTGGAAGCGAGAGATCAAGATAGGTCTCCTCCAAATTGTCGCACACAAAATGAGTGATGACTTGCTCCTTGGATGCTCCTTGTGCTAGCAAGGATCTCCAAGATGTCCTTGATCGAAATGGAAAGGAAGGGAACTTCTAGGTTGTGCTTGGCGAGACTTCCTCTCGTAGCTTTCGTCAAGTCCTCTCCACCGAAAATTGGAGAAACCTTCACCCGAGAGAATTCGGCAAGAGAGTAACCTCCCACACTAATGTGGAGGCGTTACACCATTTCCACTTCGAAACCGATTCCAAAAATGGAAAGGTGTTAAAGCTCATGCGTTCACTCTTGAGTGAACCAAACGCTTAACTCATCTCCCATGAACCATGCGCTCAATCATGAGCCGGTTCTATTCGGTTTGGTCCAAGACCAATTAACCCAAGCCATATGGTCTAGATTAAACCCTAAAGGTTCAAAATCTAACCATTCAATTCTTGATGCTCCTGATCTCACCGATCTAGCATCATCTCTCTCGATCGAAGCTTACCGATCTCAAGCCCTAATCAATCAAACATGATCAGACCAGATCTCACTTACAATCAGAGATAAAATCCCTTTAAACTGAACCCAAACGATTCAGTCCACACGATCTGACTCAAGTAAGCCATATCATCAAATTGTGCGACCCTGAGGGTTTCCTTTAAATGTCGGTAACGACAACTCACGTTATCACGATCAGTGAGGGGTATCTAGCAACACATCACTGTCTCCCGATATAAAGGAAAGAGTCTTCCAAGACTACACCCAAAACACAGCACAAGTGTGAATGCAACTTCACAAGGCATGCATGTGTCCTTTGCCACTGGATGTTCTCATTGGACAAGCGTGTCAAGCTTGTAACTCCAATATGATGAGCATGATTAGATCAGATGAACATAGTCACCTGGGTATGGCCATACACTATCTCAACCATCTCATACAGGGGGGCCCTTTAGAACATCACACTCCTTGAACAAGGAGACGGCAATCCTTTATCTATCACTAGTGTTCTAACCTGACTCATGATCATTATCCAAGATAGTTTATAATCATTATGTTTCAAATGATATTGAACTACCTCAAAACAATGACAATCATCATTTAGTAACACAAGTGATCTCAAATCAAAGGACATGTGCCACTTAGTGCAAACAAGGATCATTCATATTGTGACAAGCAATTGAATATCCTAGTAGGGTCTGTCCAGTACATCCAATGTACCCATGAGTCTACATCTTATTCCATGCTCGAAGCATCCTATAAGATTAGCACACATATTAGTCTCAATCATATCAAGGCTGTCTCATGTTCACCAAGATATATCGACTAAGGACATATGCATGTCAGCCTAGCTGAACAGCTTTGAGACATTATTCAGAAGTACACTTATTACAGCAGACAAGGTAACAACCTGAACAATAACCATGCCTTTATAAACACAAGAGTTTATTACATGATATTATTACAATCCCAAAGGCCTCAAACATTAGCCTTAAGGGCATACCCCAACAATCTCCCACTTGCACTTAATCTAATGGTTGAGAAACCTCAAACCCATATTATTACAGTGCTTCTCATGCTTCTGCTGCGCCAGAGGCTTGGTAAGCGGGTCAGCCAGATTGTCGTCTGTATGAACCTTGCAAATTTTGATCTCGCCATGATCAATGATCTCCCGTATCAAGTGAAACCGTCTCTGTATGTGCTTGGACTTCTGGTGTGACCGTGGTTCCTTTGCTTGTGCGATTGCTCCAGTGTTATCACAGAAGATAACCAAAGGATCTGCACTCGAAGGAACAACACCAAGTTCTCTCACGAACTTACGAATCCACACTGCATCCTTGGATGCTTCCGAGGCTGCAACATACTCAGCTTCTGTTGTGGAATCAGCAACAGTTGACTGTTTGAAACTCTTCCACACCACTGCTCCACCATTCAAGCTAAAAACATAGCCTGATTGCGATCGGAAATCATCCTGGTCCGACTGGAACGAAGCGTCAGTATATCCTTCTATACTGAGTTCTTCCTGACCACCATATATCAAGAACATATCTTTGGTCCTCCGCAGATATTTTAAAATATTCTTGACTGCAATCCAGTGCGCCATACCTGGATTACTTTGGAACCGACTGGTCACGCTTAGCCCGTAAGCAACGTCTGGGCGAGTACACAACATCGCATACATTATGGATCCAATAGCCGAAGCATAAGGCGTATTGTCCATTTCATCTTTCTCAGTCTGTGTTCGTGGACACTGACTCTTCGAAAGATTCAGACCATGTCTGACTGGAAGATGTCCCCTTTTAGAATTCTCTAAATGGAATCTTTCCAGGACCTTATTGATGTAAGTACTCTGGCACAGCCCGAGAAGCCTCTTAGATCTATCCCTGTAGATCTTCACACCTAACACATAGGCTGCTTCTCCTAAATCTTTCATCTGGAAACATTTCCTTAACCATGCCTTCACAGCATGCATTTCAGGAATGTCATTTCCAATGATCAAGATATCATCGACGTAGAGGATTAGGAATGTAATCACGCTCCCACTAAACCTTTTATATACACACGGGTCATCTTCGTTCTTGATGAAACCAAACTCAGAGATTGATTCATCAAAACGAATATTCCAGCTTCTAGATGCTTGTTTCAGTCCATAAATAGACTTCTTTAACTTGCATATTTTATGACGATCTGCTGGATAAGTGAAACCTTCAGGTTGTGTCATATACACATCCTCATCCAGATTTCCATTAGGGAAAGCTGTTTTCACATCCATCTGCCAGATCTCATAATCGTAATATGCAGCTATCGCGAAAAGAATCCGAATAGACTTAAACATGGCTACAGGTGAGAAAGTTTCATCATAATCTATCCCGTAGATTTGTTTGAAACCTTTCGCAACTAGCCTGCCTTTATAGGTAACCACGTTACCATCCATGTCAATCTTCTTCTTGAAGATCCATTTACAGCCTATAGGGATTACTCCCGGAGGCGGATCAACCAAATCCCAGACTTGGTTATCTGACATGGAGTCCATTTCGGCTCGCATAGCTTCAAGCCATCTAGCTGACTCCGGTCCACTGACCGCATCCGCATAAGTGAGGGGTTCATCATTTTCAATGATGTAGACTCCGTCATAGCGCTCTGGCTGTCGACGGATCCTTCCCGATCTTCGCGGTTCCCGTGATGTTTGAGCCTCAGGTTGTTCAATAACCTGATCTACCGGCTCAGGCTCATCCAACTGCGCTTGACTACTTTGTCCTTCCTCTGGATTCTCATCCAGCTTTATTTCTCTCCCACTGGCTTCTTGCAGAAGAAACTCCTTCTCAAGAAATATTGCCGTCCGAGCAACAAATACCTTGTTCTCCTTGGGATCGTAGAAATAATAACCCTTAGTTTCCTTAGGGTAACTGACAAATATGCATTTCTCAGATCTGCTCTCCAGTTTCCCAGAGGCGAGCTTTTTGACATAAGCCTCGCAACCCCAGATCCTGATAAATGTCAAGCTAGGCTGTTTCCCATACCATAACTCATATGGCGTCTTTGAAACTGCCTTGGATGGCACTCGGTTTAGTACCTTTGCAGCTGTCTCCAGTGCAAAACCCCAAAAGGAGTATGGAAGAGTAGCCTGACTCATCATAGAACGAACCATGTCAAGTAACGTTCTATTTCTCCTCTCGGACACACCATTCCATTGCGGTGTTCCTGGCGGAGTGAGCTGTGAGATAATCCCACACTCCTTCAGATAGTCAGTAAATGCATGACTTAGGTATTCTCCACCTCGATCAGAACGAAGTGCCTTGATATTTCGGCCTAACTGATTTTGTACTTCATTTTTGAACTCTTTGAACTTGTCAAAAGATTCACTTTTATGTCTCATTAAATAGACATACCCATACCTACTGAAATCATCAGTAAAGGTAATGAAGTACTGATAGCCACCTCTGGCATGTTTACTAAAAGGCCCACACACATCACTGTGTATAAGGTCAAGTAAACCTGAAACCCTTTGACCTTTGTTAGGAAAAGGAGACTTCGTCATTTTACCCATCAAACAAGCTTTGCATGTATCAATCTCCTCATAGGAGAAAGATCCCAGCAGTCCATGATCATGCAACCGCTTAATGCGTTTCTCGTTTATATGGCCTAAACGACTATGCCATAGCAAGGTGCTGTCATCAGCATACTTGGCTTTCTTATTATCAATGTTTTGTATAGAATTTTCCATGTCCAACATGTATAACCCATTGTTAATTGAACCAGTTCCATAAACAATATTATCATACGATAAAACACACTTTGAAATATTGCATTCAAAGGCAAAACCTTTCCTGACAAGAGCAGGAATAGAGATAATATTTTTGGTGATACTCGGTACAAAATAACAATTGTTTAATTCCAATACAATGCCAGATGGTAAAGAAATGAAATAGTCTCCTACAGCAACAGCAGCAACCCGTGCCCCGTTTCCAACGCGTAGGTCTACCTCATGCTGTCCCACCTGCCTTCTTCTCTTGAGTTCCTGTACATTTGAACAAATGTGAACTCCACAAGCAGTGTCCAACACCCATGAAATAGAAGAAGAAGATAACATGACCTCAGTCACATATATACCTGAGCCAGAAGCGATGCTTCCCCTCTTATCTCCTTGGAGCGCTTTACAGTCCTTTTTCCAGTGACCCAGCTGGCCACAGTGGAAACACCTGTTGTCCTTTGACCGCTTCACCTTCTGTTTCAGAGCCTTGCTGTAATTCTTGACAGGGGCTTTGCCCTTCTTCCCCTTCTTCTTGTTCCTGGAAGGAACCATTAAGACAGAGGTTGAAGGCTTTCCCTTCAGAGTTTCCTCAGTTGTCAAGAGCATATTCAACAGCTCTGCCGGTGTACAATCGATTTTGTTCATATTAAAGTTAATGATGAACGCATCGAAAGAGGGCGGGAGAGACTGCAGAATAATATCCACAGCAAGCTCCTGGTTGATGGTATGCCCCAGTTTCTCCAGAGCCTCCTTGTGCCCAATCATCTTGAGCACGTGAGCTCCCACTGGGCTCCCTTCAGCCAGTTTGCTCTGAAAGAAGAGCTTTGTCAGATTATAGCGTTCTGTCCTCGCCTGTGCAGCATACAGCATCTTGAGGTTCGCTATAATTTCTATAGCCGACATATCCTCATGCTGACGCTGCAGCGGTGGCGTCATAGACGCTAGCATCAGGCAAGCGACATCAATGCTATCATTGACGTGCTTTTCATAGGCATCGCGAACCGCCCTTGCGGCGTTCGCAGCGGGTTGAGGCGGCACTGCCGTCTCGAGGACATACAGTTTCCTCTCTGCCTTAAGAACGATCTTAAGGTGTCCGAACCAGTCAGAGAAGTTCGGCCCAGCAAACTTCTCCCTTTCCAGTAGGGATCGCACATTGAAGCTCATGGTGTTCGTTGCTGCAGGTATCTACAACAATGCAAGAACAGCAAGGTCAGTATCAATGTTCAGAATCAATCCAGGACTAAAGAAAGATTCTTTTCTCACTATTTTGTCTGACTGAAAAATCCAGTAAACAGTCCGAAAGAGTAACACTCTTTTAGTGAGATGGGATCCAGATTTCATACTTGGTCTCCGCGTCCCGCTCAGGCGAGATAAGATGCACAGAGAGTACAAGCACTAATCTCTGGTAGGCAGTCCCTGCCAATCACCAACCCGTGTGATTCCCCTTCATCTGGGCAATCCAGCAGACTGTGCCAACTGAGTTGGTACAACACAATCTCTGACCCCACAGATGGCTGCCTCCATGTGCTACCATATGCGCCACATATGTAGCCTACATGGTCAAGCTGACCTGACCTACTCCCTGGACCACCACGTGCTATGCTGAGCAACGAGAAGCGATAAATCCCTTCTCTGTAACACGCAGGTGAAATCACACACCGTCTGAAGATAGATGGACGTGCCCACTGAGTGGGTACAACACGGCTCCAACGATAGTCAGAACAGTGAGGTTTCGCGTCAGAAGGCATTACGCGCTTGATATTTTAGCGTTGGATTTTAACGGTCTTTTATCTTCTTACTATCAGGCAAATCCTATGGCTATAGCAGAAGATAAACACATGCAATTCTAATTATATCAACAATAAATAGAAAGCATGATCTTATGTGGTAAAAGCCCAAAGCCTAAGTAAGACCTTAAGATACTTAAGTCTTCACTTGTTCTTCTTGGGACTTTTGCATCTCATCTGGTCCAACCCAGGGCCCTAGCGCCAAGAGCACCTCAGGTGCGCCACCAGCTGAATGCCCCTCTTGGATGTGTGCCTTTGTGCTTTTGTCTAATCAAAATACATTTTGATCTATCTAGACAAGTTTGACTCGCAGGTCAAATATACAATAAATTAATTACAAATGTGACTCGCAGATCACAAAATAATATTAACTTATAATTAACCAGGCACGCAGGCCCCAGCACAGCACTCATTAGGGCAACCCACATAAGATTAAATAAACAAGCATATGGTATCAAATCAACATGTGATCCATCCATGAAATTAAATTTTGAAAAACCCCATGGTATCAATTTTAATTTCCTTATGTGCCCTACAACCTTACAATGGTCCATTGATAGGGATCCACTCATCCATCTACTCAGATCCTCTGCCCTTGCATGCACCAAGTCCTAACTGACTTGAGTTGACCTAATGGTCAACCATGCATGTAGAAAGGGCTGAACCACCCTCATGAGTTTCGGCAAGCGGGTGTGACCCCGGGCCTAACTCATGTGTGTTCAGTAGTCGTCTCAACCAGACCTCGCTACACGCCCTGGATGCAGTCGACCTATAGCCACCTTGTGCTTGCGCACAGGTGCTATCTGGTCAACCCATCTAGGCTGTCAGATGGTCTGATCAGACTCTCTGGATCGGACCTAGAAGATGCTTTCAAACCCATCAACCCATCTAAGGATTTATAGTAGGGGCACCTTAGATCTAATCAGGCGCGCAAGATATAAGTTTTATAAAACATCTAGAACATGCGCAAACAAACAACATGCTTCACTTGAGAAAACAAGATACACCCAATATCTAGCATGTTGATAACCCTTAGATCTAGGGGGTCCCCTTCAAGGGGGAGCGCAAATAGGGGGTCCCCTTCAAGGGGGAGCGCAAACTTCTTGTAACAATGATACAAGCGCAAACTAGACAATGTAAACCTTGCATCATGTAAACGCATGTAAACAAAGTATCAAGTAAGCGCAACATAGCATCATGTATGGATCACAAACACTTCAAAGCAATCATATAGATCATATCGAAAGCCTAGCTCTGATACCAATTGAAAGGGTCCCTAATATAAGGGGGTGAAACCCTAATCATGCGCATCTAGCAAGCATGGCGGAAAGAGGGTTTCTAGAAGATCGCATATGATAACCATATGATCAACTTAAGGCTATGAGAAATCATACCAAAGCCATGAAGAGGATGGCGACTTGGAAGCGAGAGATCAAGATAGGTCTCCTCCAAATTGTCGCACACAAAATGAGTGATGACTTGCTCCTTGGATGCTCCTTGTGCTAGCAAGGATCTCCAAGATGTCCTTGATCGAAATGGAAAGGAAGGGAACTTCTAGGTTGTGCTTGGCGAGACTTCCTCTCGTAGCTTTCGTCAAGTCCTCTCCACCGAAAATTGGAGAAACCTTCACCCGAGAGAATTCGGCAAGAGAGTAACCTCCCACACTAATGTGGAGGCGTTACACCATTTCCACTTCGAAACCGATTCGAAAAATGGAAAGGTGTTAAAGCTCATGCGTTCACTCTTGAGTGAACCAAACGCTTAACTCATCTCCCATGAACCATGCGCTCAATCATGAGCCGGTTCTATTCGGTTTGGTCCAAGACCAATTAACCCAAGCCATATGGTCTAGATTAAACCCTAAAGGTTCAAAATATAACCATTCAATTCTTGATGCTCCTGATCTCACCGATCTAGCATCATCTCTCTCGATCGAAGCTTACCGATCTCAAGCCCTAATCAATCAAACATGATCAGACCAGATCTCACTTACAATCAGAGATAAAATCCCTTTAAACTGAACCCAAACGATTCAGTCCACACGATCTGACTCAAGTAAGCCATATCATCAAATTGTGCGACCCTGAGGGTTTCCTTTAAATGTCGGTAACGACAACTCACGTTATCACGATCAGTGAGGGGTATCTAGCAACACATCACTGTCTCCCGATATAAAGGAAAGAGTCTTCCAAGACTACACCCAAAACACAGCACAAGTGTGAATGCAACTTCACAAGGCATGCATGTGTCCTTTGCCACTGGATGTTCTCATTGGACAAGCGTGTCAAGCTTGTAACTCCAATATGATGAGCATGATTAGATCAAATGAACATAGTCACCTGGGTATGGCCATACACTATCTCAACCATCTCATACAGGGGGGCCCTTTAGAACATCACACTCCTTGAACAAGGAGACGGCAATCCTTTATCTATCACTAGTGTTCTAACCTGACTCATGATCATTATCCAAGATAGTTTATAATCATTATGTTTCAAATGATATTGAACTACCTCAAAACAATGACAATCATCATTTAGTAACACAAGTGATCTCAAGTCAAAGGACATGTGCCACTTAGTGCAAACAAGGATCATTCATATTGTGACAAGCAATTGAATATCCTAGTAGGGTCTGTCCAGTACATCCAATGTACCCATGAGTCTACATCTTATTCCATGCTCGAAGCATCCTATAAGATTAGCACACATATTAGTCTCAATCATATCAAGGCTGTCTCATGTTCACCAAGATATATCGACTAAGGACATATGCATGTCAGCCTAGCTGAACAGCTTTGAGACATTATTCAGAAGTACACTTATTACAGCAGACAAGGTAACAACCTGAACAATAACCATGCCTTTATAAACACAAGAGTTTATTACATGATACTATTACAATCCCAAAGGCCTCAAACATTAGCCTTAAGGGCATACCCCAACATGAAGACCGCTTTCCTTAATGGAAAATTAGAAGAGGATGTGTATATGACACAACCTGAAGGTTTCACGAATCCATCAGATCGTCATAAAATATGCAAATTAAAGAAGTCCATTTATGGACTTAAACAAGCATCAAGAAGCTGGAATATTCGTTTTGATGAATCAATCTGTGAATTTGGTTTCATCAAGAATGAAGATGACCCGTGTGTATATAAGAGGTTTAGTGGGAGCGTGATTACTTTCCTAGTCCTCTACGTCGATGATATCTTGATCATTGGAAACGATATTCCTGAACTTCATGCTGTCAAAGCATGGTTAAGAAAATGTTTCCAGATGAAAGATTTAGGAGAAGTAGCCTATGTATTAGGTGTGAAGATCTACAGAGATAGATCTAAGAGGCTTCTCGGGCTGTGCCAGAGTACTTACATCGATAAAGTCCTGGAGAGATTCCATTTAGAAAATTCTAAAAGAGGATATTGTTGGGGGTATGCCCTTAAGGCTAATGTTTGAGGCCTTGGGATTGTATCAGTATCATGTAATAAACTTTTATGTTTATAAAGGCATGGTTGTTATTCAGTTTGTTACATTGTCTGCTGCAATAATTGTACTTCTGAATAATGTCTCAAAGCTGTTCAGCTGGGCTGACATGCTGTAAAGTCCTTAGTCGAGATATCTTGGTGAACATGAGACAGCCTTGATATGGTTAAGACTAATATGTGTTCTAATCTTATAGGATGCTTCGAGCATGGAATAAGATGTAGACTCATGGGTACATTGGATGTACTGGACAGACCCTACTAGGATATTCAATTGTCTGTCACAATGTGAATAATCCTTGAATGCGACAAGTGGCACATTTCCTCTGACTTGAGATCACTTGTGTTTCTGAATGATGATTGTCATTGTTTTGAGGTAGTTCAATATCATTTGAAACATAATGGTTATAGACTATCTTGGATGGTGAGCTTGAGTCAGGTTAGGGCACTAGTGATAGACATAGGATTGCCGTCTCCTTAATTGGAGTGTGATGTTCTAAAGGGGCCCCCTGGATGAGATGATTGAGAAAGTGTATGGCCATACCCAGGTGACTATGTTCATCTGATCTAATCATGCTCATCATATTGGAGCTACAAGCTTGACACGCTTGTCCAATAAGAACATCCAGTGGCAAAGGAATTATGCATGCCTGGTGAGTTGGATTCGCACTTGTGCTGTGGTTTGGGTGTAGTCTTGGAAGACTCTTTCCTTTATATCGGGAGACAGTGATGTGTTGCTAGATACCCCTCGCTGATCGTGATGACGTGAGTTATCGTTACCGACATTTAAAGGAAACCCTTAGGGTCGCACAATTTGATGATATGGCTTACTTAAGTCAGATCGCGTGGACTGAATTATTTGGGTTCAGTTTAAAGGGATTTAATCTCTGATTGTGAGTGAGATCTGGTCTAATCATGTTTGATTGATTAGGGCTTGAGATCGGTAAGCTTCGATCGAGAGAATGGATGCTAGATCGGTGAGATCAGGAGCATCAAGAGATGAACGGTTAGATCTGGAACCTTTAGGTTTAATGAGGTCTAGACCAAAAAGGGCTTGGTTTAATTTGGTCTTTGAACCAAATTAAATTGAACCGGCTCATTAGTTGAGCGCATGGTTCAAAGAGGAGAGGTTTGCGCTTGGGTAAACTCTTGGTCGCATGAAGAGAAGTGGTTTACTATTTTTGGAAACCATGTTTCCAAATCGTGACCACGCTTCACGTTGAGAGTTTCATGCTCTATTCTCGCCTTCTTGCCTTTCCTCTCTCGACGCTCTCGTGTGTGACGACTTCTTCACACCTTAGAGTGAGTTCGACAAGCAGAGGAGAACGTCTCTTCCCTTCCATACGACAAGGACTCCTTAGAACCTTGCTAGCACAAGGAGCACTAAGGGAGTAGGCGATCACATCTTGTGTGCGAGCCATAAGGAGGAGAAGCACTTGAGTCTCTTCTTCCTAGACGCCATCCAAGCAATGGCTTTGGTAAGAATCGATTCCTTCATACTTGTTTGCAACCGGTTTTTATAGTTGATCATATCTCATGCAAATGATCCCTAGAAACCTTCTTCCGCTGTTTAAAAGGCTATAGGTGCCATGCCTTAGGGTTTCGCCCCCTTCTGGGGACTTTCAATTGGTATCAGAGCCTTGTTAAATGCATGATTTATATGATTGCTGAACTGAAGTGATCCATGTTTGCACAACCTTAGATCTTTCTTACATGCGAGACTTACATGTACATTGTTCATTCTTGGCGCATGCATGTTGATAGCGCTTCTATGTTGTTGTAGTTGTTTTTTCTAAAAACCCTAATGACATGCGCGACTATCATTATAGATCTAAGGCCCTGCTTTAAACCCTTAGACGGGTTATTAGGGTTGAAGTCATCCCCTAGGTGAGATCCAGACAGTCTGATCAGATCATCTGACAGCCTTGATGGGTTGACCAGATAGCACCTGTGCGATAGCACCTGGTGGCTATAGGTCGACTGCAGACAGGCGTGTAGCGATGTCTGATTGAGACGACTAGTGAACACACATGAGTTAGGCCCGGGGTCACACCCGCTTGCCAGATCTCATGTAGGTTGTTCAGCCCTAGCGCATGCATGGTTGACCTTTGGTCGACTCAAGTCAGTTAGGACTTGGTGCATGCAAGGGCAGTGGATCTGACTAGGTTGGATGAGTGGATCCCTAGTAATGGACCGTTGTAAGGTAGTAGGGCAAATAAGGAAATTAAAATTGATGCCTATGGGGTTTTTCAAAATTTAATTTTCATGAATGGATCACATGTTGATTGTAAGCATGTGCTTGTTTATTTAATCTTATGTGGGACGCCTAATTAATGTGTGCTGTGCTGGGGCCTGCGAGCCTGGTTAAAATTTGTAAATTAATTTTTATTGTGATCTGCGCATCACATTGCATTTAATTTATAAAATGTAATTGACCTGCGAGTCAATCTTGTCTAGATAGATTAATTTGTAAATTAATCAGACAAGAGCACAGAGCACACTTGGCAGAGGCGCATGCAGCAGAGGCTTGACCAGGTGGGAGGTCCAGGGTTCGACTCTGGGACCAGGCGCATTTACCTAGTGGGCGCACCTGAGCTGCAGATGGCGCTTGGGCCCTGGGTTGGGCCAGATGAGCAGCAAAAGACCCATGATCAAAAGCAAGTGAAGACTTAAGTTAGGTTAAGGTCTTACTTAGGCTATGGGCTTTTACCACATAAGATCCATGCTTTCTTTTATTGTTTAAATAAGTAGAACAGCATGATTTATTTATCTTCTGCTATCACCATAGGAATTGCATGATAGTGAAGAAGATAAAAGACCGTTAAAATCCAACGCTAAAATATCAAGCTCGTATGCCTTCTGACGCGAAACCTCACTGTTCTGATTATCGTTGGAGCCGTGTTGTACCCACTCAGTGGGCACGTCCATCTATCTTCAGACGGTGCGGGATTACACCTGCGTGTTACAGAGAAGGGATTTATCGCTTCTCGTTGCTCAGCATAGCACGTGGTGGTCCAGGGAGTAGGTCGGGTCAGCTTGACCATGTAGCCTACATATGTGGCGCATATGGTAGCGCATGGAGGCAGCCATCTACGGGGTCAGAGATTGTGTTGTACCAACTCAGTTGGCACAGTCTGCTGGATTGCCCAGATGAAGGGGAATCGCACGGGTTGGCGATTGGCAGGGACTGCCTACCAGAGATTAGTGCTTGTACTCTCTGTGCATCTTATCTCGCCTGAGCGGGACGCGGAGACCAAGTATGAAATCTGGATCCCATCTCACTAAAAGAGTTCTACTCTTTCGGGCTGTTTTGCTGGATTTTTCAGCCAGATAAAATAGTGAGAAAAAGAATCTTTCTTAAGTCCTGATTGATTCTTAACATTGATACTGACCTTGCTGTTCTTGCATTGTTGTAGATACCTGCAGCAACGAACACCATGAGCTTCAGTGTGCGATCCCTACTGGAAAGGGAGAAGTTTGCTGGGCCGAACTTCTCAGACTGGTTCGGACACCTTAAGATTGTTCTTAAGGCAGAGAGGAAACTGTATGTCCTCGAGACGGCGATACCGCCTCAGCCCGCTCCGAACGCCGCAAGGGCGGTTCGGGAAGCTTATGAAAAGCACGTCAATGATAGCATTGATGTCGCTTGCCTGATGCTAGCGTCTATGACGCCACCGCTGCAGCGTCAGCATGAGGATATGTCTGCTATAGACATGATAGCAAACCTCAAGATGCTGTATGCTGCACAGGCGAGGACAGAACGCTATAATCTGACAAAGCTGTTCTTTCAGAGCAAACTGGCTGAAGGGAGCCCAGTGGGAGCTCACGTGCTCAAGATGATTGGGCACAAGGAGGCTCTAGAGAAACTGGGGCATACCATCAATCAGGAGCTTGCTGTAGACATCATTCTGCAGTCTCTCCCGCCCTCTTTCGATGCGTTCATCATTAACTTTAATATGAACAAAATCGATTGTACTCCGGCAGAGCTGCTGAATATGCTCTTGACTACTGAGGAGACTCTGAAGGGAAAGCCTTCGACCTCTGTCTTAATGGTTCCTTCTAGGAACAACAAGAAGGGGAAGAAGGGCAAGGCCCCTGTCAAGAGTTACAGCGAGGCTCTGAAGCAAAAAGTTATGCGGTCAAAGGAATACAGATGTTTCCACTGTGGCCAGCTGGGTCACTGGAAAAAGGACTGTAAAGCGCTCCAAGGAGACAAGAGGGGAAGCTTCGCTTCTGGCTCAGGTATATACGTGACGGAAGTCATGGTTTCATCTTCTTCTATTTCATGGGTGTTGGACACTGCATGTGGAGTTCACATTTGTTCAAATGTACAGTAACTCAAGAGAAGAAGACAGGTGGGACAGTATAAGGTGGACCTACGAGTTGGAAACGGGGCACGGGTTGCTGCTGTTGCTGTAGGAGACTATTTCATCTCTTTGCCATCTGGGCTTGTATTGGAACTAAACAATTGTTACTTTGTTCCCAGCATTACTAAGAATATTATCTCTATTCCTGCTCTTGTCAGGAAGGGATTTTCCTTTGAATGCAATATTTCAAAGTGTGTTTTATCTTTTGATAATATTGTTTATGCTACTGGTTCAATTAACAATGGATTATTCATGTTGGACATGGAATGTTCTATACAAAATATTGATATTAAGAAAGCCAAGTATGCTAATGACAGCACCTTGCTATGGCATAGTCGTTTAGTCCATATTAACAAGAAACGCATTAAGCGGTTGCATGATCATGGACTGCTGGGATCATTCTCCTATGAGGAGATTGATACATGCAAGGCTTGTTTAATGGGTAAAATGACGAAGTCACCTTTTCCTAACAAAGGTCAAAGGGCTTCAGGTTTACTTGACCTTATACACAGTGATGTGTGTGGGCCATTTAGTAAACATGCCAGAGGTGGCTATCAGTACTTCATTACCTTTACTGATGATTTCAGTAGGTATGGGTATGTCTATTTAATGAGACATAAAAGTGAATCTTTTGACAAGTTCAAAGAGTTCAAGAATGAAGTACAGAATCAGCTAGGCCGTAATATCAAGGCACTTCGTTCTGATCGAGGTGGAGAATACCTAAGTCGAGAGTTTACTGACTATCTGAAGGAGTGTGGGATTATCTCACAGCTCACTCCGCCAGGAACACCGCAATGGAATGGTGTGTCCGAGAGGAGAAACAGAACGTTACTTGATATGGTTCGTTCTATGATGAGTCAGGCTACTCTTCCATATTCCTTTTGGGGTTTTGCACTGGAGACAGCTGCAAAGGTACTAAACCGAGTGCCATCCAAGGCAGTTTCTAAGACGCCATATGAGTTATGGTATGGGAAACAGCCGAGCTTGACATTTATCAGGATCTGGGGCTGCGAGGCTTATGTCAAAAAGCTCGCCTCTGGGAAACTAGAGAGCAGATCTGACAAATGTATCTTTGTCGGTTACCCTAAGGAAACTAAGGGTTATTATTTCTACGATCCCAAAGAGAACAAAGTATTTGTTGCTCGGACAGCCATATTTCTTGAGAAGGAGTTTCTTCTGCAAGAGGCCAGTGGGAGAGAAATAAAGCTGGATGAGAATCCAGAGGAAGGACAAAGTAGTCAAGCACAGTTGGATGAGCCTGAGCTGGTAGATCAGGTTATTGAACAATCTGAGGCTCAGATATCATGGGAACCGCGAAGATCGGGAAGGATCCGTCGACAGCCTGAGCGCTATGACGGAGTCTACATCATTGATAATGATGAACCCCTCACTTATGCGGATGCGGTCAGTGGACCGGAGTCAGCGAGATGGCTTGAAGCTATGCGCGCTGAGATGGACTCCATGTTAGATAACCAAGTCTGGGATTTGGTTGATCCGCCTCCGGGAGTTATCCCTATAGGCTGTAAATGGATCTTCAAGAAGAAGATTGACATGGATGGTAACGTGGTTACCTATAAAGGCAGGCTAGTTGCGAAAGGTTTCAAACAAATCTACGGGATAGATTATGATGAAACTTTCTCACCTGTAGCTATGTTTAAGTCTATTCGGATTCTTTTCGCGATAGCTGCATATTATGATTATGAGATCTGGCAAATGGATGTGAAGACAGCTTTCCTTAATGGAAATCTGGATGAGGATGTGTATATGACACAACCAGAAGGTTTCACTAATCCATCAGATCGTCATAAAATATGCAAGTTAAAGAAGTCTATTTATGGACTTAAACAAGCATCGAGAAGCTGGAATATTCGTTTTGATGAATCAATCTCTGAGTTTGGTTTCATCAAGAACGAGGATGACCCGTGTGTGTATAAGAGGTTTAGTGGGAGCGTGATTACTTTCCTAGTCCTCTACGTCGATGATATCTTGATCATTGGAAATGACATTCCTGAAATGCATGCGGTTAAGGCATGGTTAAGGAAATGTTTCCAGATGAAAGATCTTGGAGAAGCAGCCTATGTATTAGGTGTGAAGATCTACAGGGATAGATCTAAGAGGCTTCTCGGGCTGTGCCAGAGTACTTACATCGATCAAGTCCTGGAAAGATTTCATTTAGAGAATTCTAAAAGAGGATATCTTCCAGTCAGACATGGTCTGAATCTTTCGAAGAGTCAGTGTCCACAAACACAGACTGAGAAAGATGAAATGGACAATACGCCTTATGCTTCGGCTATTGGATCCATTATGTATGCGATGTTGTGTACTCGCCCAGACGTCGCTTACGGGTTAAGCGTGACCAGTCGGTTCCAAAGTAATCCAGGTATGGCGCACTGGATTGCAGTCAAGAACATTTTAAAATATCTGCGGAGGACCAAAGATATGTTCTTGATATATGGTGGTCAGGAAGAACTCAGTATTGAAGGATATACTAACGCTTCGTTCCAGTCTGACCAGGATGATTTCCGATCGCAATCAGGCTATGTTTTTAGCTTGAATGGTGGAGCGGTGGTGTGGAAGAGTTTCAAACAGTCAACTGTTGCTGATTCCACAACAGAAGCCGAGTATGTTGCAGCCTCGGAAGCATCCAAGGAGGCAGTGTGGATTCGTAAGTTCGTGAGAGAACTTGGTGTTGTTCCTTCGAGTGCAGATCCTTTGGTTATCTTCTGTGATAACACTGGAGCAATTGCACAAGCAAAGGAACCACGGTCGCACCAGAAGTCCAAGCACATACAGAGACGGTTTCATTTGATCCGGGAGATCATTGATCGTGGCGAGATCAAAGTCTGCAAGGTACATACAGATGACAATCTGGCAGACCCGCTTACTAAGCCTCTGGCGCAGCAGAAGCATGAGAAGCACTGTAATAACATGGGTTTGAGATTTCTCAACCATTAGATTAAGTGCAAGTGGGAGATTGTTGGGGGTATGCCCTTAAGGCTAATGTTTGAGGCCTTGGGATTGTGTCAGTATCATGTAATAAACTTTTATGTTTATAAAGGCATGGTTGTTATTCAGTTTGTTACATTGTCTGCTGCAATAATTGTACTTCTGAATAATGTCTCAAAGCTGTTCAGCTGGGCTGACATGCTGTAAAGTCCTTAGTCGAGATATCTTGGTGAACATGAGACAGCCTTGATATGATTGAGACTAATATGTGTTCTAATCTTATAGGATGCTTCGAGCATGGAATAAGATGTAGACTCATGGGTACATCGGATGTACTGGACAGACCCTACTTAGGATGTTCCATTGCTTATCACAATGTGAATAATCCTTATATGCAAACAAGTGGCATATTTCCTCTGACTTGAGGTCACTTGTGTTTCTAAATGATGATTGGCATTGTTTTGAGGTAGTTCAATATCATTTGAAACATAATGATTATAGACTATCTTGGATAGTGAGCATGAGTCATGTTAGGGCACTAGTGATAGATATAGGATTGCCGTCTCCTTGATTGGAGTGTGATGTTCTATAGGGGCCCCCTGGATGAGATGATTGAGAAAGTGTATGGCCATACCCAGATGACTATGTTTCATCTGATCTAATCATTCTCATCATATTGGAATTACAGGCTTGACACGCTTGTCCAATAAGAACATCCAGTGGCAAAGGAAACACATATGTCAAGTGACTTGGGTTCACACTTGTGCTGTGGTTTGGGTGTAGTCTTGGAAGACTCTTTCCTTTATATCGGGAGACAGTGATGTGTTGCTAGATACCCCTCACTGATCGTGATAACGTAAGTTATCGTTACCGACATTTAAAGGAAACCCTTAGGGTCGCACAATTTGATGATATGGCTTACTTAAGTCAGATCGTGTGGACTGAATTGTTTTGGTTCAGTTTAAAGGAGTTTAAACTCTGATTGTAAGTGAGATCTGGTCTGATCATGTTTGATTGTTTAGGGCTTGAAATCGGTAAGCTTCGATCGAGAGTATTGATGCTAGATCGGTGAGATCAAGAGCATCAAGAGATGAATGGTTAGATCTTAAGCCTTATGGTTTAATTTGATCTAGATCAATGCTTGGTCTATTTTGGTCCTTGAACCAAATTTAATTGAACCGGCTCATCACATGAGCGCATGGTTCAAAGGGGAAGAAGAGGTGATCGGTTCACTTGAAGTGAACGCATGAACGTTAAGTGCTTACTATATTTGGAAGTTGGCATTCCAAATTAGATGCACGCCTCCACGTTCAAGGGGAACGTTTTTGTTTTCGTCGCCCACCTTCTTCTCTCGCCATCCCTCTTGTCTTGAGAGAGACTTCACGCCAAGGCATCTCATTCTCCACACACGCGATCAGGAGACTTGGAGAACTTTGCTAGCACAAAGATCAACAAGGAGTAGGCAATCACACATCTTGTGTGCGCACGCTTTGGAGGAGAGCCACATCGCCCTCTTGCTTCCAAGTCACCATCCAAGAAATGGCATTGGTATGTTTTTCGTTTGATCTATACAAGTTCATGAAGTTGATCATATATTCATGCATCCGATTCCTAAGAAACCCTAGCTTCCGCTATGCCAAAGTTCCTAGATGCGCATATTAGGGTTTCGCCCCCACCCCCTTCGTTGTGGGACCTTCAGTCCCTAACCATAAAGAAGAGTCAATGACCTCAAGTCAAGGGATCAATGCATCTCCTATCACTTGTGAGCTTAACTCATGACACCAAGTTAGAGCCTCACAGCGGGTCGTTCCAGTATATCCACCTCTGATATACCCATATGCTTGCGTTAGCACCCCATGCCTAACTAGCCAATATACCAGTCTCACATGTACCAAAGATGTCCCTTATCCACTCAGGTACTCGACTTGGGATACACATTTGAGCACAGATACAATCTGTCTCTAGGGACATTATTATCCATGTACATAATCGCAGATGTAAATATAGCATAATAACGACAATGCCAGAATGATATATTAAATATCAAAGTCAAGTAGTACAAGATGGACCAACAACGGGTCCAAGGGCATATACACCAACAATCTCCCACTTGCACTTAGACTTAGTTGTTGAGGAATCTCAACCCCATGTCCCTCGTATGACCAACACACTTCTGCTGCGCCAAAGCCATGGTTAGTGGGTCTACTAGATTGCTATCTGTGTCAACTCTACTTATCTTGACATCACCTCTGCCAATGATCTCCCAGATCAGGTGAAATCTACTAGTATGTGTTTGGATTTTTGATGAGACTGTGGTTCCTTTGCCTGTGCCATCGCTTTATTGTTGTCAAAATAGAGCTCAATCGGATCCACAGCAGTTGGAACCACCTGAAGTTCAGAAATGAACTTCTGAATCCAAACGGCTTCATTGGCTGCCTCAGAAGCAACGACATACTCAGCCTCGGTCATAGAATCAGCTATAATGGACTGCTTAGAGCTCTCTCAGCTCATAGCACCGCCACTTAATCTGAACACATAGCCTGTCTGCGATCTTATGTCATCAGAGTCTGACTGGAATGATGCCTTAGTGTAGCCCTGAACACTAAGCTCTTCCTGTCCCCCATAGACCAAGAACCACTCCTTAGTTCTTTTCAGAAACACAGAATGTTCTTTATAGCCACCAGTGCTGCAGACCTGGATTAGATTGGTATCTGCTAGTTATGCTCCTAGCATAAGCCACGTCTAGTCTAGTACACAACATCGCATACATGATCGAACCTACTGCCGAAGCATAGGGCACTCGACTCATGTCGTCCCTCTCAGCCTGTGTCGCGGGACACTAGCTCTTGGAGAGAATAAGGCCATATCTCACTGGAATGTATCCTTTCTTGGATTGCTCCAAGTTGAACCTCTCTAGGACCTTATCAATGTAGTACTCTAACTAAGGACCCGGAGCTTCTTGGATCTATCCTGGTAGATCCTCATGCCTAGGATATAGGCAGCCTCCCCTAAGTCTTTCATCTCAAAACACTTCCCCAACCATGTCTTCACAGCTTGAAGACTAGGGATGTCGTTTTCGATGAGTAGTATGTCGTCGACATACAAGACCAGAAATGTCACCAAGCTCCCACTGAATTTTCTGTATACACAGGCATCATCTTCACTCTTGATAAAGCCATAATCTCTTACTGCATCATCAAATCGAAGATTCCAACTTCGAGATGCTTGCTTTAATCCATAAATGGATCTCTTTAGCCTGCAGACCTTATTGGCCTCTACAGGATGGATGAAGTCATCCGTGAAAGTCCCCTAAATCTAAAAGGGGGGGGGGCGAAACCCTAATAGGAGGCGCATATAAAATTCGCAAGGAAGCAAGGGTTTCTTAAAGATCTTTTACATGCCATATGATCAACTGCCAAATGATTGAATAGATCAAGAAGAAGATCATACCATAGCCATTGATTCGAATGGCGTCTTGGAAGAAGATGGCGAAAGGGCTCTCCTCCAAAGGTGATGCACACAAGAGGATGATGACTACTCCTTGTGTTCCTTGTGCTAGCAAGGTTCTCCAAGTGCCCTTATCGTATGGAAGGGATGAGATCTACACTTTTCTTGGCCGAATCCTCTCTTGTCGTCAACCTTCACCATGCAAGAGTGAGTCTTTTAGAGCAAGGGGCGAGAGACGAGAATAGAGAAGCTGAAGGTTCCCCTAACCAAAGGGGGGCGAAAACCCTATGGTGGCGCAAGTAAGATATGCAGCGGATACTAGGGTTTCATAGGATCTCATACATGTAGAATAATCAACTTTATATGCATGAAAATAAATTCATACCGATGCCATTTCAAGATGGCGCCTTGGAAGTAAAGATGCAATCGCCTCTTCTCCAAAGTCTCGCACACAAGATGAAGATGCGCTTATCCCTTGGTGCTCCTTGTGCTAGCAAGGTTCCTTGGAGTCCTTGATCGAGTGAAAGGGATGGAAGAGATGATCCTTCTCTTGGCCGAATCCTCCTCTACCTTCAAGACGTCACCACACACACGAAAACGTCGAGAGAGAATATGGGCGAGAGGCGAGAATAGAGAGCACTCTATTCGGTCGTGAACAACATCTCCAATTGGAGATCGTGGTTACTAAAAATAGCCACCACACTTCACTCCAACGTTCACGCCAAGTGAACATGTCGCCAACTCCTCTCCCCATGAACCATGCGCTCATTTCATGAGCCGGTTCACATTGGTTCGGTTTAAGAACCAATCAAGCCAATGATCTAGTCTAGATCTCAAATAAACCCTAAGGCTCCAGATCTGACCGTTAATCTCTTGATGCTTCTGATCTGATCGATCTAGCATCCAATCTCTCAATCGAAGCTTACCGATCTCAAGCCCTAATCAATCAAACATGATCAGACCAGATCTCACTCACAATCAGAGATTAAATCCCTTTAAACTGAACCCAAACAATTCAGTCCACACGATCTGACTTAAGTAAGCCATATCATCAAATTGTGCGACCCTAAGGGTTTCCTTTAAATGTCGGTAACGATAACTCACGTTATCACGATCAGTGAGGGGTATCTAGCAACACATCACTGTCTCCCGATATAAAGAAAAAAGTCTTCCAAGACTACACCCAAAACACAGCACAAGTGTGAATCAATTCACAAGGCATGCATAATTCCTTTGCCACTTGATATTCTTATTGGACAAGCGTGTCAAGCTTGTAGCTCCAATATGATGAGCATGATTAGATCAGATGAACACTGTCACCTGGGTATGGCCATACTCTTTTCTCAATCATCTCATCCAGGGGGCCCTTTAGAACATCACACTCCTTAAACAAGGAGACGGCAATCCTATGTCTATCACTAGTGCCCTAACATGACTCAAGCTCACCATCCAAGATAGCCTATAACCATTGTGTTTCAAATGATATTGAACTACCTCAAAACAATGACAATCATCATTTAGAAAACACAAGTGATCTCAAGTTAGAGGAAATGTGCCACTTGTCATATTCAAAGATTATTCACATTGCGACAAACAATTGAACATCCTAGTAGGGTCTGTCCAGTACATCCAATGTACCCATGAGTCTACATCTTATTCCATGCTCGAAGCATCCTATAAGATTAGAACACATATTAGTCTTAACCATATCAAGGCTGTCTCATGTTCACCAAGATATATCGACTAAGGACACAACAGCATGTCAGCCCAGCTGAACAGCTTTGAGACATTATTCAGAAGAACATATATTGCAGCAGACAATGTAGCTAACTGAATAACAACCATGCCTATATAAACATAACAGTTTATTACATGATACTGATACATTCCCAAGGCCTCAAACATTAGGCTTAAGGGCATACCCCAACAATCTCCCACTTGCACTTAATCTAATGGTTGAGAAATCTCAAACCCATATTATTACAGTGCTTCTCATGCTTCTGCTGCGCCAGAGGCTTGGTAAGCGGGTCTGCCAGATTGTCATCTGTATGAACCTTGCAGATTTTGATCTCGCCACGATCTATGATCTCCCTGATCAAATGAAACCGTCTCTGTATGTGCTTGGACTTCTGGTGCGACCGTGGTTCCTTTGCTTGTGCGATTGCTCCAGTGTTATCACAGAAGATAACCAAAGGATCTGCACTCGAAGGAACGACACCAAGTTCTATCACGAACTTACGAATCCACACTGCCTCCTTGGATGCTTCCGAGGCTGCAACATACTCGGCTTCTGTTGTGGAATCAGCAACAGTTGACTGTTTGAAACTCTTCCACACCACTACTCCTCCATTCAAGCTAAAAACATAGCCTGATTGCGATCGGAAATCATCCTGGTCAGACTGGAACGAAGCGTCAGTATATTCTTCAATACTGAGTTCTTCCTGACCACCATATATCAAGAACATATCTTTGGTCCTCCACAGATATTTTAAAATGTTCTTGACTGCAATCCAGTGTGCCTGACCTGGATTACTTTGGAAACGACTGGTCACGCTTAACCCGTAAGCGACGTCTGGGCGAGTACACAACATCGCATACATAATGGATCCAATAGCCGAAGCATAAGGCGTATTGTCCATTTCATCTTTCTCAGTCTGTGTTTGTGGACACTGACTCTTCGAAAGACTCAGACCATGTCTGACTGGAAGATATCCTCGTTTAGAATTCTCTAAATGAAATCTTTCCAGGACTTTATCGATGTAAGTACTCTGGCACAGCCCGAGAAGCCTCTTAGATCTATCCCTGTAGATCTTCACACCTAATACATAGGCTGCTTCTCCTAAATCTTTCATCTGGAAACATTTCCTTAACCATGCCTTCACAGCATGCATTTCAGGAATGTCATTTCCAATGATCAAGATATCATCGACGTAGAGGACTAGGAAAGTAATTATACTCCCACTAAACCTCTTATATATGTTGGGGTATGCCCTTAAGGCTAATGTTTGAGGCCTTGGGATTGTATAAGTATCATGTAAGAAACTCTTAAGTTTATAAAAGGCATGGTTATTATTCAGGTTGTTACCTTGTCTGCTGTAATAAGTGTACTTCTGGATAATGTCTCAAAGCTGTTCAGCTAGGCTGACAGGCTGTAAGTCCTTAGTCGAGATATCTTGGTGAACATGAGACAGCCTTGATATGATTGAGACTAATATGAGTGCTGATCTTATAGGATGCTTCGAGCATGAAATAAGATGTAGACTCATGGGTACATTGGATGTACTGGACAGACCCTACTGGGATATTCCATTGCTTGTCACAATGTGAATGATCCTTGTAAGCAGCAAGTGGCACATGTCCTCTGACTTGAGATCGCTTGTGTTTCTAAATGATGATTGTCATTGTCTTGAGGTAGTTCAATATCATTTGAAACATAATGATTATAGACTATCTTGGATGGTGGGCTTGAATCAGGTTAGGGCACTAGTGATAGACATAGGATTGCCGTCTCCTTGTTTAAGGAGTGTGATGTTCTACTGGGCCCCCTATATGAGATGATTGAGATAGTGTATGGCCATACCCAGATGACAATGTGCATCTGATCTACTCATGCTCATCGTATTGGAGTTACAAGCTTGACCCGCTTGTCCAATAAGAACATCCAGTGGCAAAGGACACATGTATGCCTTGTGAATGGAGTCACACTTGTGCAATGGTTTGGGAGTAGTCTTGGAAGACTCTTTCCTTTATATCGGGAGACAGTGATGTGTTGCTAGATACCCCTCACTGATCATGATAACGTAAGTTATCGTTACCGACATTTAAGGGAAACCCTCAGGGTCGCACAATTTGATGATATGGCTTACTTGAGTCAGATCGTGTGGACTGGATTCTTTGAGTTCAGATTAAAGGGATTTAATCTCTGATTGTAAGTGAGATCTGGTCTGATCATGTTTGATTGATTAGGGCTTGAGATCGGTAAGCTTCGATCGAGAGAGGTGATGCTAGATCGGAGAGATCAGGGGCATCAGGAGATGAATGGTTAGATCATGAGCCTTGGGGTTCGATTTGGTCTAGACCAAATGGCTTGAGCTATTTTGGTTTGGTTTAATGAACCAAAGCCGATTGGATGATTTGGCTTGAACCGGTTCACAAGGGTGAACGCTTGGTTCAAAGCCATATGCGTTTTGGGTTGGATTGAACGCAAGGCTTGATTGACTTCCATTTATGGAAAGTCATCAAGGCCGGTTTTGCTTCAATGCTAAAACGCTTATGCGTTGAGTGTTTTTCTTTTCAACGCCTAGCTCTTTCGTTGGTGGTTGACGAAGAGAGGAGGGTTCATCCAAGAGAAGCTCTCGAAAAGGGACATCTCATCATCCCACACGACAAGGACCGAAAGGGGATCTCTTGCTAGCACAAGGAAGATCCTAAAGGGTAGCCATCCCTCATCTTGTGTGTGGACTTGTGGAGGAGACCTAACTTGTTCTCTTCATCCAAGCCGATTTCCAAGCCTATGGCATTGGTATGGATCTCCCCTTCTTCTTATCAATCCATGATAGTTGAATATATGGCATGCAACGGTTCTTCAAACCCTTCAAACCCTTGCTTCCGCTTGCATACATTTTATTTGCGCCATGCTTAGGGTTTTTGCCCCCTTCATTTAGGGGTTCCTTCAATTGGTATCAGAGCTTGGCTCATTGCATGCTATTATGTTTGCTGTTGTGATCCATGTTATGCTTAGATCTAGGGTTGGTTACATGCGCAAGTTCATAAAAGATTCATGATGTTTGTTGCCGCATGTATAGGTGCTTGTTGTTTGTTGTTGTCAAAGTTGCGCTCCCCCTTGAAGGGGACTCTACAAAGTTGCGCTCCCCCTTGAAGGGGACTCTACAAATGTAATTGTTGGCGCATGTTTAATTGGCGCTTCTTACATATTGTTTTTGACAAAACAAAACTCTTGCGCGCCTCACTAGACCTAAGTGGCACCTACCATAAATCCTTAGATGGGTTGATGGGGTTGAAGTCACCTCTAGGTTAGATCCATTAGTCTGATCAGACCATCTGACAGCCTAGATGGGTTGACCAGATAGCACCTGTGCGCAAGCACAAGGTGGCTATAGGTTAACTGCATCAAAGGTGTGTAGCGAGGTCTGGTTGGGACAACTACTGAACACACTTGAGTTAGGCCCGGGGTCACACCCGCTTGCCAAAACTCATGAGGGTGGTTCAGCCCTTGGCGCATGCATGGTTGACCATTAGGTCAACTCGAGTCAGTTAGGACTCGGTGCATGCAAGGGCAAAGGATCTGACTAGATGGATGAGTGGATCCCTATCAATGGACCATTGTAAGGTTGTAGGACACCTAAGGAAATTAAAATTGATGCCATGGGGTTTTCAAAACTTTTAATTTCAAAATGATTGGATCACATGTTGATTGATGCCATGATGATTGTCTATTTAGTCTTATGTGGGCTGCCCATGTTAAATGTGTGCTGTGCTGGGGCCTGCGTGCCTGGATTCAATTTTGTAAATTAATTTGTGATCTGCGAATCACATTTTTAATTTAGATATTGTATAATTGACCTGCGAGTCAAACTTGTCTAGATAGATCAAATGTATTTGATTAGACAAGAGTACAAATGCACACATCCCAAAGGGGCATTCAGCTGGTGGCGCACCTGAGGTGCTCTTGGCGCTAGGGCCCTAGGTTGGACCAGATGAGATGCCAAGGAGCTCAAGTGAAGACTTAAGTAAATTAAGGTCTTACTAGGGTTCATGGGCTTTTACCACATAAGATCATGCTTTCTACTTATTGCTAATAATTAGAATTGCATGTTTAAGTTTATCTTCTGCTATAGCCATAGGATATGCCTGATAGTAAGAAGATAAAAGACCGTTAAAATCCAATGCTAACATATCAAGCTCGATAAGCCTTCTGACGCGAAACCTCACCTTTCTGATTATCGTTGGAGCCGTGTTGAACCCACTCAGTGGGCACGTCCATCTATCTTCAGACGGTGCTGGATTACACCTGCGTGTTACAGAGTTGGGATTTATCCCCTCTCGTTGCTCAGCATAGCACGTGGTGGTCCAGGGAGTAGGTCGGGTCAGCTTGACCATGTAGGCTACATATGTGGCGCATATGGTAGCACATGGAGGCAGCCATCTCTGGGATCAGAGACTGTGTTGTACCAACTCAGTTGGCACAGTCTGCTGGATTGCCAAGATGAAGGGGAATCGCACGGGTTGGCGATTGGCTGGGACAGCCTACCAGAAATTAGTGCTTGTCATCTCTGTGCATCTTATCTCGCCTGAGCGGGACGCGGAGACCAAGTATGAAATCTGGATCCCATCTCACTAAAAGAGTGTTACTCTTTCGGACTGTTTACTGGATTTTTCAGTCAGACAAAATAGTGAGAAAAAGAATCTTTCTTAAGTCCTGGATTGATTCTGAAACATTGATACTGACCTTGCTGTTCTTGCTTGTTGTAGATTCCTGCAGCAACGAACACCATGAGCTTCAATGTGCGATCCCTACTGGAAAGGGAGAAGTTTGCTGGGCCGAACTTCTCTGACTGGTTCGGACACCTTAAGATCGTTCTTAAGGCAGAGAGGAAACTGTATGTCCTCGAGACGGCGATACCGCCGCAGCCCGCTCCGAACGCCGCAAGGGCGGTTCGGGATGCCTACGAAAAGCACGTCAATGATAGCATTGATGTCGCTTGCCTGATGCTTGCGTCTATGACGCCACCGCTGCAGCGTCAGCATGAGGATATGTCGGCTATAGAAATTATAGCGAACCTCAAGATGCTGTATGCTGCACAGGCGAGGACTGAACGCTATAATCTGACGAAGCTCTTCTTTCAGAGCAAACTGGCTGAGGGGAGCCCGGTGGGAGCTCACGTGCTCAAGATGATTGGGCACAAGGAGGCTCTGGAGAAACTGGGGCATACCATCAACCAGGAGCTTGCTGTGGACATTATTCTGCAGTCTCTTCCGCCCTCTTTCGATGCGTTCATTATTAACTTTAATATGAACAAGATCGATTGTACGCCGGCAGAGCTGCTGAATATGCTCTTGACCACTGAGGAAACTCTGAAGGGTAAGCCTTCAACCTCTATCTTGATGGTTCCTTCGAGGAACAAGAAGAAGGGGAAGAAGGGCAAGGCCCCTGTCAAGAATTACAGCAAGGCCCTGAAACAGAAGGTGAAGCGGTCGAAGGACAACAGGTGTTTCCACTGTGGCCAGCTGGGTCACTGGAAAAAGGACTGTAAAGCGCTCCAAGGAGATAAGAGGGGAAGCATCGCTTCTGGCTCAGGTATATATGTGACTGAGGTCATGTTATCTTCTTCTTCTATTTCATGGGTGTTGGACACTGCATGTGGAGTTCACATTTGTTCAAATGTGCAGGAACTCAAGAGAAGAAGGCAGGTGGGACAGCTTGAGGTAGACCTACGCGTTGGAAACGGGGCACGGGTTGCTGCTGTTGCTGTAGGAGACTATTTCATTTCCTTACCATCTGGCATTGTATTAGAATTAAACAATTGTTATTTTGTACCCAGTATTACCAAGAATATTATCTCTATTCCTGCTCTTGTCAGGAAAGGATTTGCCTTTGAATGCAAGATTTCAAAGTGTGTACTTTCTTTTGATAATATTGTGTATGCAACTGGTTCAATTAACAATGGGTTATACATGTTGGACATGGAAAATTCTATACAAAACATTGATAATAAGAAAGCCAAGTATGCTGATGACAGCACCTTGCTATGGCATAGTCGTTTAGGCCATATAAATGAGAAGC
The DNA here is from genome assembly GCA_027563935.2 of Costus lasius. Classification (NCBI taxonomy): domain Eukaryota; kingdom Viridiplantae; phylum Streptophyta; class Magnoliopsida; order Zingiberales; family Costaceae; genus Costus; species Costus lasius. The sequence goes on from CM050449.1 coordinate 75,558,608, forward strand.
GCATTAAGCGGTTGCATGAACATGGACTGCTGGGATCATTCTCCTGTGAGGAGATTGATACATGCAAAGCTTGTTTGATGGGTAAAATGACGAAGTCTCCTTTTCCTAATAAAGGTCAAAGGACTTCAGGTTTACTGGACCTTATACACAGTGATGTGTGTGGGCCTTTTAGTAAACATGCCAGAGGTGGCTATCAGTACTTCATTACCTTTACTGATGATTTCAGTAGGTATGGGTATGTCTATTTGATGAGACATAAAAGTGAATCTTTTGACAAGTTCAAAGAGTTCAAAAATGAAGTACAAAATCAGCTAGGCCGAAATATCAAAGCACTTCGTTCTGATCGAGGTGGAGAATACCTGAGTCATGCGTTTACTGACTATCTGAAGGAGTGTGGGATTATCTCACAGCTCACTCCGCCAGGAACACCACAATGGAATGGTGTGTCCGAGAGGAGAAATAGAACGTTACTAGACATGGTTCGTTCTATGATGAGTCAGGCTACTCTTCCATATTCCTTTTGGGGTTTTGCACTGGAAACAGCTGCAAAGGTACTAAACCGAGTGCCATCCAAGGCAGTTTCAAAGACACCATATGAGTTATGGTATGGGAAACAGCCTAGCTTGACATTTATCAGGATCTGGGGTTGCGAGGCTTATGTCAAAAAGCTCGCCTCTGGGAAACTAGAGAGCAGATCTGACAAATGTATCTTTGTCGGTTACCCTAAGGAAACTAAGGGTTATTATTTCTACGATCCCAAAGAGAACAAGGTATTTGTTGCTCGGACGGCCATATTTCTTGAGAAGGAGTTTCTTCTGCAAGAGGCCAGTGGGAGAGAAATAAAGCTGGATGAGAATCCAGAGGAAGGACAAAGTAGTCAAGCAGAGTTGGATGTGCCTGAGCTGGTAGATCAGGTTACTGAACAACCTGAGGCTCAGATATCACGGGAACCGCGAAGATCGGGTAGGATCCGTCGACAGCCTGAGCGCTATGACGGAGTCTACATCATTGATTATGATGAACCCCTAACTTATGCGGATGCGGTCAGTGGACCGGAGTCAGCTAGATGGCTTGACGCTATGCGAGCCGAGATGGACTCCATGTCAGATAACCAAGTCTGGGATTTGGTTGATCCGCCTCCGGGTGTAATCCCTATAGGCTGTAAATGGATCTTCAAGAAGAAGATTGACATGGATGGTAACGTGGTTACCTATAAAGGCAGGCTAGTTGCGAAAGGTTTCAAACAAATCTACGGGATAGATTATGATGAAACTTTCTCACCTGTAGCCATGTTTAAGTCTATTCGGATTCTTTTCGCGATAGCAGCATATTACGATTATGAGATCTGGCAGATGGATGTGAAGACAGCTTTCCTTAATGGAAATCTGGATGAGGATGTGTATATGACACAACCGGAAGGTTTCACTAATCCATCAGATCGTCATAAAATATGCAAGTTAAAGAAGTCCATTTATGGACTTAAACAAGCATCAAGAAGCTGGAATATTCGTTTTGATGAATCAATCTCTGAGTTTGGTTTCATCAAGAACGAGGATGACCCGTGTGTATATAAGAGGTTTAGTGGGAGCGTAATTACATTCCTAATCCTCTACGTCGATGATATCTTGATCATTGGAAATGATATTCCTGAACTGCATGCTGTTAAGGCATGGTTAGGAAAATGTTTCCAGATGAAAGATCTAGGAGAAGCAGCCTATGTATTAGGTGTGAAGATCTACCGGGATAGATCTAAGAGGCTTCTCGGGTTGTGCCAGAGTACTTACATCGATAAGGTCCTGGAGAGATTCCATTTAGAGAATTCTAAACGTGGATATCTTCCAGTCAGACATGGTCTGAATCTTTCGAAGAGTCAGTGTCCACAAACACAGACTGAGAAAGATGAAATGGACAATACGCCTTATGCTTCGGCTATTGGGTCCATTATGTATGCGATGTTGTGTACTCGCCCAGACGTCGCTTACGGGTTAAGCGTGACCAGTCGATTCCAAAGTAATCCAGGTTTGGCGCACTGGATTGCGGTCAAGAACATCTTAAAATATCTGCGGAGGACCAAAGATATGTTCTTGATATATGGTGGTCAGGAAGAACTCAGTATAGAGGGATATACTGATGCTTCGTTCCAGTCGGACCAGGATGATTTCCGATCGCAATCAGGCTATGTTTTCAGCTTGAATGGTGGAGCAGTGGTGTGGAAAAGTTTCAAACAGTCAACTGTTGCTGATTCCACAACAGAAGCCGAGTATGTTGCAGCCTCGGAAGCATCCAAGGAGGCAGTGTGGATTCGTAAGTTCGTGAGAGAACTTGGTGTCGTTCCTTCGAGTGCCGATCCTTTGGTTATCTTCTGTGATAACACTGGAGCAATAGCACAAGCAAAGGAACCACGGTCGCACCAGAAGTCCAAGCACATACAGAGACGGTTTCACTTGATCCGGGAGATCATTGATCGAGGCGAGATCAAAATATGCAAGGTTCATACAGATGACAATCTGGCAGACCCGCTTACCAAGCCTCTGGCGCAGCAGAAGCATGAGAAGCACTGTAATAACATGGGTTTGAGATTTCTCAACCATTAGATTAAGTGCAAGTGGGAGATTGTTGGGGTATGCCCTTAAGGCTAATGTTTGAGGCCTTGGGATTGTATAAGTATCATGTAAGAAACTCTTAAGTTTATAAAAGGCATGGTTATTATTCAGGTTGTTACCTTGTCTGCTGTAATAAGTGTACTTCTGGATAATGTCTCAAAGCTGTTCAGCTAGGCTGACAGGCTGTAAGTCCTTAGTCGAGATATCTTGGTGAACATGAGACAGCCTTGATATGATTGAGACTAATATGAGTGCTGATCTTATAGGATGCTTCGAGCATGAAATAAGATGTAGACTCATGGGTACATTGGATGTACTGGACAGACCCTACTGGGATATTCCATTGCTTGTCACAATGTGAATGATCCTTGTAAGCAGCAAGTGGCACATGTCCTCTGACTTGAGATCGCTTGTGTTTCTAAATGATGATTGTCATTGTCTTGAGGTAGTTCAATATCATTTGAAACATAATGATTATAGACTATCTTGGATGGTGGGCTTGAATCAGGTTAGGGCACTAGTGATAGACATAGGATTGCCGTCTCCTTGTTTAAGGAGTGTGATGTTCTACTGGGCCCCCTATATGAGATGATTGAGATAGTGTATGGCCATACCCAGATGACAATGTGCATCTGATCTACTCATGCTCATCGTATTGGAGTTACAAGCTTGACCCGCTTGTCCAATAAGAACATCCAGTGGCAAAGGACACATGTATGCCTTGTGAATGGAGTCACACTTGTGCAATGGTTTGGGAGTAGTCTTGGAAGACTCTTTCCTTTATATCGGGAGACAGTGATGTGTTGCTAGATACCCCTCACTGATCGTGATAACGTAAGTTATCGTTACCGACATTTAAGGGAAACCCTCAGGGTCGCACAATTTGATGATATGGCTTACTTGAGTCAGATCGTGTGGACTGGATTCTTTGAGTTCAGATTAAAGGGATTTAATCTCTGATTGTAAGTGAGATCTGGTCTGATCATGTTTGATTGATTAGGGCTTGAGATCGGTAAGCTTCGATCGAGAGAGGTGATGCTAGATCGGAGAGATCAGGGGCATCAGGAGATGAATGGTTAGATCATGAGCCTTGGGGTTCGATTTGGTCTAGACCAAATGGCTTGAGCTATTTTGGTTTGGTTTAATGAACCAAAGCCGATTGGATGATTTGGCTTGAACCGGTTCACAAGGGTGAACGCTTGGTTCAAAGCCATATGCGTTTTGGGTTGGATTGAACGCAAGGCTTGATTGACTTCCATTTATGGAAAGTCATCAAGGCCGGTTTTGCTTCAATGCTAAAACGCTTATGCGTTGAGTGTTTTTCTTTTCAACGCCTAGCTCTTTCGTTGGTGGTTGACGAAGAGAGGAGGGTTCATCCAAGAGAAGCTCTCGAAAAGGGACATCTCATCATCCCACACGACAAGGACCGAAAGGGGATCTCTTGCTAGCACAAGGAAGATCCTAAAGGGTAGCCATCCCTCATCTTGTGTGTGGACTTGTGGAGGAGACCTAACTTGTTCTCTTCATCCAAGCCGATTTCCAAGCCTATGGCATTGGTATGGATCTCCCCTTCTTCTTATCAATCCATGATAGTTGAATATATGGCATGCAACGGTTCTTCAAACCCTTCAAACCCTTGCTTCCGCTTGCATACATTTTATTTGCGCCATGCTTAGGGTTTTTGCCCCCTTCATTTAGGGGTTCCTTCAATATACACACGGGTCATCCTCGTTCTTGATGAAACCGAATTCCGTGACTGATTCATCCAAACGAATATTCCAGCTTCTTGATGCTTGCTTAAGTCCATAAATGGACTTCTTTAACTTGCATATCTTATGACGATCTGATGGATTAGTGAAACCTTCTGGTTGTGTCATATACACATCCTCATCCAGATTTCCATTAAGGAAAGCTGTTTTCACATCCATCTGCCAGATCTCATAATCATAATATGCAGCTATCGCGAAAAGAATCCGAATAGACTTAAACATAGCTACAGGTGAGAAAGTTTCATCATAATCTATCCCGTAGATTTGTTTGAAACCTTTCGCAACTAGCCTGCCTTTATAGGTAACCACGTTACCATCCATGTCAATCTTCTTCTTGAAGATCCATTTACAGCCAATAGGGATAACTCCCGGAGGCGGATCAACCAAATCCCAAACTTGGTTATCTGACATGGAGTCCATCTCAGCGCGCATAGCTTCAAGCCATCTCGCTGACTCCGGTCCACTGACCGCATCCGCATAAGTGAGGGGTTCATCATTATCAATGATGTAGACTCCGTCATAGCGCTCAGGCTGTCGACGGATCCTTCCCGATCTTCGCGGTTCCCGTGATATCTGAGCCTCAGGTTGTTGAATTACCTGATCTACTGGCTCATGCTCATCCAATTCTGCTTGAGCACTTTGTCCTTCCTCTGGATTCTCATCCAGTTTTATTTCTCTCCCACTGGCCTCTTGCAGAAGAAACTCCTTCTCAAGAAATATGGCCGTCCGAGCAACAAAAACCTTGTTCTCTTTGGGATCGTAGAAATAATAACCCTTAGTTTCCTTAGGGTAACCGACAAAGATACATTTGTCAGATCTGCTCTCTAGTTTCCCAGAGGCGAGCTTTTTAACGTAAGCCTCGCAGCCCCAGATCCTGATAAATGTCAAGCTTGGCTGTTTTCCATACCATAACTCATATGGCGTCTTAGAAACTGCCTTGGATGGCACTCGGTTTAGTACCTTTGCAGCTGTTTCCAGTGCAGAACCCCAAAAGGAGTAGGGTAGAGCAGCCTGACTCATCATAGAACGAACCATATCAAGTAACATTCTATTTCTCCTTTCGGACACACCATTCCATTGCGGTGTTCCTGGCGGAGTGAGCTGTGAGATAATCCCACACTCCTTCAAATAGTCAGTAAACGCATGACTTATGTATTCACCACCTCGATCAGAACGAAGTGCCTTGATATTTCGGCCTAGCTGATTTTGTACTTCATTCTTGAACTCTTTGAACTTGTCAAAAGATTCACTTTTATGTCTCATTAAAAAGACATACCCATATCTACTGAAATCATCAGTAAAGGTAATGAAGTACTGATAGCCACCTCTGGCATGTTTACTAAATGGCCCACACACATCAGTGTGTATAAGGTCAAGTAAACCTGAAGCCCTTTGTCCTTTGTTAGGAAAAGGTAACTTCGTCATTTTACCCATTAAACAAGCTTTGCATGTATCAATCTCCTTGTAGGAGAATGATCCCAGCAGTCCATGATCATGCAACCGCTTAATGCGTTTCTCGTTAATATGGCCTAAACGACTATGCCATAGCAAGGTGCTGTCATCAGTATTCTTGGCTTTCTTAATATCAATTTTCTGTATAGAACATTCCATGTCCAACATGTATAACCCATTGCTAATTGAACCAGTTGCATAAACAATATTATCATAAGATAAAACACACTTTGAAATATTGCATTCAAAGGAAAAACCCTTCCTGACAAGAGCAGGAATGGAGATAATATTTTTAGTAATACTGGGAACAAAATAACAACTGTTTAGTTCCAATACAAGTCCAGATGGTAAAGAAATGAAATAGTCTCCTACAGCAACAGCAGCAACCCGTGCCCCGTTTCCAACGCGTAGGTCCACTTCATGCTGTCCCACCTGCCTTCTTCTCTTGAGTTCCTGTACATTTGAACAAATGTGAACTCCACATGCAGTGTCCAACACCCATGATATAGAAGAAGAAAACATGACCTCAGTCACGAATATACCTGAGCCAGAAGCGATGCTTCCCCTCTTATCTCCTTGGAGCGCTTTACAGTCCTTTTTCCAGTGACCCAGCTGGCCATAGTGGAAACACCTGTATTCCTTGGACCGCTTAACCTTCTGCTTCAGAGCCTTGCTGTAGCTCTTGACAGGGGTCTTGCCCTTCTTCCCCTTCTTCTTGTTGTTCCTAGAAGGAACCATTAAGACAGAGGTCGAAGGCTTTCCCTTCAGAGTCTCCTCAGTAGTGAGGAGCATATTCAGCAGCTCTGCCGGAGTACAATCGATTTTGTTCATATTAAAGTTAATAATGAAGGAACCCCTAAATGAAGGGGGCAAAAACCCTAAGCATGGCGCAAATAAAATGTATGCAAGCGGAAGCAAGGGTTTGAAGGGTTTGAAGAACCGTTGCATGCCATATATTCAACTATCATGGATTGATAAGAAGAAGGGGAGATCCATACCAATGCCATAGGCTTGGAAATCGGCTTGGATGAAGAGAACAAGTTAGGTCTCCTCCACAAGTCCACACACAAGATGAGGGATGGCTACCCTTTAGGATCTTCCTTGTGCTAGCAAGAGATCCCCTTTCGGTCCTTGTCGTGTGGGATGATGAGATGTCCCTTTTCGAGAGCTTCTCTTGGATGAACCCTCCTCTCTTCGTCAACCACCAACGAAAGAGCTAGGCGTTGAAAAGAAAAACACTCAACGCATAAGCGTTTTAGCATTGAAGCAAAACCGGCCTTGATGACTTTCCATAAATGGAAGTCAATCAAGCCTTGCGTTCAATCCAACCCAAAACGCATATGGCTTTGAACCAAGCGTTCACCCTTGTGAACCGGTTCAAGCCAAATCATCCAATCGGCTTTGGTTCATTAAACCAAACCAAAATAGCTCAAGCCATTTGGTCTAGACCAAATCGAACCCCAAGGCTCATGATCTAACCATTCATCTCCTGATGCCCCTGATCTCTCCGATCTAGCATCACCTCTCTCGATCGAAGCTTACCGATCTCAAGCCCTAATCAATCAAACATGATCAGACCAGATCTCACTTACAATCAGAGATTAAATCCCTTTAATCTGAACTCAAAGAATCCAGTCCACACGATCTGACTCAAGTAAGCCATATCATCAAATTGTGCGACCCTGAGGGTTTCCCTTAAATGTCGGTAACGATAACTTACGTTATCACGATCAGTGAGGGGTATCTAGCAACACATCACTGTCTCCCGATATAAAGGAAAGAGTCTTCCAAGACTACTCCCAAACCATTGCACAAGTGTGACTCCATTCACAAGGCATACATGTGTCCTTTGCCACTGGATGTTCTTATTGGACAAGCGGGTCAAGCTTGTAACTCCAATACGATGAGCATGATTAGATCAGATGCACATTGTCATCTGGGTATGGCCATACACTATCTCAATCATCTCATATAGGGGGCCCAGTAGAACATCACACTCCTTAAACAAGGAGACGGCAATCCTATGTCTATCACTAGTGCCCTAACCTGATTCAAGCCCACCATCCAAGATAGTCTATAATCATTATGTTTCAAATGATATTGAACTACCTCAAGACAATGACAATCATCATTTAGAAACACAAGCGATCTCAAGTCAGAGGACATGTGCCACTTGCTGCTTACAAGGATCATTCACATTGTGACAAGCAATGGAATATCCCAGTAGGGTCTGTCCAGTACATCCAATGTACCCATGAGTCTACATCTTATTTCATGCTCGAAGCATCCTATAAGATCAGCACTCATATTAGTCTCAATCATATCAAGGCTGTCTCATGTTCACCAAGATATCTCGACTAAGGACTTACAGCCTGTCAGCCTAGCTGAACAGCTTTGAGACATTATCTAGAAGTACACTTATAACAGCAGACAAGGTAACAACCTGAATAATAACCATGCCTTTTATAAACTTAAGAGTTTCTTACATGATACTTATACAATCCCAAGGCCTCAAACATTAGCCTTAAGGGCATACCCCAACAATCTCCCACTTGCACTTAATCTAATGGTTGAGAAATCTCAAACCCATGTTATTACAGTGCTTCTCATGCTTCTGCTGCGCCAGAGGCTTGGTAAGCGGGTCTGCCAGATTGTCATCTGTATGAACCTTGCATATTTTGATCTCGCCTCGATCAATGATCTCCCGGATCAAGTGAAACCGTCTCTGTATGTGCTTGGACTTCTGGTGCGACCGTGGTTCCTTTGCTTGTGCTATTGCTCCAGTGTTATCACAGAAGATAACCAAAGGATCGGCACTCGAAGGAACGACACCAAGTTCTCTCACGAACTTACGAATCCACACTGCCTCCTTGGATGCTTCCGAGGCTGCAACATACTCGGCTTCTGTTGTGGAATCAGCAACAGTTGACTGTTTGAAACTTTTCCACACCACTGCTCCACCATTCAAGCTGAAAACATAGCCTGATTGCGATCGGAAATCATCCTGGTCCGACTGGAACGAAGCATCAGTATATCCCTCTATACTGAGTTCTTCCTGACCACCATATATCAAGAACATATCTTTGGTCCTCCGCAGATATTTTAAGATGTTCTTGACCGCAATCCAGTGCGCCAAACCTGGATTACTTTGGAATCGACTGGTCACGCTTAACCCGTAAGCGACGTCTGGGCGAGTACACAACATCGCATACATAATGGACCCAATAGCCGAGCATAAGGCGTATTGTCCATTTCATCTTTCTCAGTCTGTGTTTGTGGACACTGACTCTTCGAAAGATTCAGACCATGTCTGACTGGAAGATATCCACGTTTAGAATTCTCTAAATGGAATCTCTCCAGGACCTTATCGATGTAAGTACTCTGGCACAACCCGAGAAGCCTCTTAGATCTATCCCGGTAGATCTTCACACCTAATACATAGGCTGCTTCTCCTAGATCTTTCATCTGGAAACATTTTCCTAACCATGCCTTAACAGCATGCAGTTCAGGAATATCATTTCCAATGATCAAGATATCATCGACGTAGAGGATTAGGAATGTAATTACGCTCCCACTAAACCTCTTATATACACACGGGTCATCCTCGTTCTTGATGAAACCAAACTCAGAGATTGATTCATCAAAACGAATATTCCAGCTTCTTGATGCTTGTTTAAGTCCATAAATGGACTTCTTTAACTTGCATATTTTATGACGATCTGATGGATTAGTGAAACCTTCCGGTTGTGTCATATACACATCCTCATCCAGATTTCCATTAAGGAAAGCTGTCTTCACATCCATCTGCCAGATCTCATAATCGTAATATGCTGCTATCGCGAAAAGAATCCGAATAGACTTAAACATGGCTACAGGTGAGAAAGTTTCATCATAATCTATCCCGTAGATTTGTTTGAAACCTTTCGCAACTAGCCTGCCTTTATAGGTAACCACGTTACCATCCATGTCAATCTTCTTCTTGAAGATCCATTTACAGCCTATAGGGATTACACCCGGAGGCGGATCAACCAAATCCCAGACTTGGTTATCTGACATGGAGTCCATCTCGGCTCGCATAGCGTCAAGCCATCTAGCTGACTCCGGTCCACTGACCGCATCCGCATAAGTTAGGGGTTCATCATAATCAATGATGTAGACTCCGTCATAGCGCTCAGGCTGTCGACGGATCCTACCCGATCTTCGCGGTTCCCGTGATATCTGAGCCTCAGGTTGTTCAGTAACCTGATCTACCAGCTCAGGCACATCCAACTCTGCTTGACTACTTTGTCCTTCTCTGGATTCTCATCCAGCTTTATTTCTCTCCCACTGGCCTCTTGCAGAAGAAACTCCTTCTCAAGAAATATGGCCGTCCGAGCAACAAATACCTTGTTCTCTTTGGGATCGTAGAAATAATAACCCTTAGTTTCCTTAGGGTAACCGACAAAGATACATTTGTCAGATCTGCTCTCTAGTTTCCCAGAGGCGAGCTTTTTGACATAAGCCTCGCAACCCCAGATCCTGATAAATGTCAAGCTAGGCTGTTTCCCATACCATAACTCATATGGTGTCTTTGAAACTGCCTTGGATGGCACTCGGTTTAGTACCTTTGCAGCTGTTTCCAGTGCAAAACCCCAAAAGGAATATGGAAGAGTAGCCTGACTCATCATAGAACGAACCATGTCTAGTAACGTTCTATTTCTCCTCTCGGACACACCATTCCATTGTGGTGTTCCTGGCGGAGTGAGCTGTGAGATAATCCCACACTCCTTCAGATAGTCAGTAAACGCATGACTCAGGTATTCTCCACCTCGATCAGAACGAAGTGCTTTGATATTTCGGCCTAGCTGATTTTGTACTTCATTTTTGAACTCTTTGAACTTGTCAAAAGATTCACTTTTATGTCTCATCAAATAGACATACCCATACCTACTGAAATCATCAGTAAAGGTAATGAAGTACTGATAGCCACCTCTGGCATGTTTACTAAAAGGCCCACACACATCACTGTGTATAAGGTCCAGTAAACCTGAAGTCCTTTGACCTTTATTAGGAAAAGGAGACTTCGTCATTTTACCCATCAAACAAGCTTTGCATGTATCAATCTCCTCACAGGAGAATGATCCCAGCAGTCCATGTTCATGCAACCGCTTAATGCGCTTCTCATTTATATGGCCTAAACGACTATGCCATAGCAAGGTGCTGTCATCAGCATACTTGGCTTTCTTATTATCAATGTTTTGTATAGAATTTTCCATGTCCAACATGTATAACCCATTGTTAATTGAACCAGTTGCATACACAATATTATCAAAAGAAAGTACACACTTTGAAATCTTGCATTCAAAGGCAAATCCTTTCCTGACAAGAGCAGGAATAGAGATAATATTCTTGGTAATACTGGGTACAAAATAACAATTGTTTAATTCTAATACAATGCCAGATGGTAAGGAAATGAAATAGTCTCCTACAGCAACAGCAACAACCCGTGCCCCGTTTCCAACGCGTAGGTCTACCTCAAGCTGTCCCACCTGCCTTCTTCTCTTGAGTTCCTGCACATTTGAACAAATGTGAACTCCACATGCAGTGTCCAACACCCATGAAATAGAAGAAGAAGATAACATGACCTCAGTCACATATATACCTGAGCCAGAAGCGATGCTTCCCCTCTTATCTCCTTGGAGCGCTTTACAGTCCTTTTTCCAGTGACCCAGCTGGCCACAGTGGAAACACCTGTTGTCCTTCGACCGCTTCACCTTCTGTTTCAGGGCCTTGCTGTAATTCTTGACAGGGGCCTTGCCCTTCTTCCCCTTCTTCTTGTTCCTCGAAGGAACCATCAAGATAGAGGTTGAAGGCTTACCCTTCAGAGTTTCCTCAGTGGTCAAGAGCATATTCAGCAGCTCTGCCGGCGTACAATCGATCTTGTTCATATTAAAGTTAATAATGAACGCATCGAAAGAGGGCGGAAGAGACTGCAGAATAATGTCCACAGCAAGCTCCTGGTTGATGGTATGCCCCAGTTTCCCCAGAGCCTCCTTGTGCCCAATCATCTTGAGCACGTGAGCTCCCACCGGGCTCCCCTCAGCCAGTTTGCTCTGAAAGAAGAGCTTCGTCAGATTATAGCGTTCAGTCCTCGCCTGTGCAGCATACAGCATCTTGAGGTTCGCTATAATTTCTATAGCCGACATATCCTCATGCTGACGCTGCAGCGGTGGCGTCATAGACGCAAGCATCAGGCAAGCGACATCAATGCTATCATTGACGTGCTTTTCGTAGGCATCCCGAACCGCCCTTGCGGCGTTCGGAGCGGGCTGCGGCGGTATCGCCGTCTCGAGGACATACAGTTTCCTCTCTGCCTTAAGAACGATCTTAAGGTGTCCGAACCAGTCAGAGAAGTTCGGCCCAGCAAACTTCTCCCTTTCCAGTAGGGATCGCACATTGAAGCTCATGGCGAGGACATTATTCTGCAGTAGTATCAATGTTTCAGAATCAATCCAGGACTTAAGAAAGATTCTTTTTCTCACTATTTTGTCTGACTGAAAAATCCAGTAAACAGTCCGAAAGAGTAACACTCTTTTAGTGAGATGGGATCCAGATTTCATACTTGGTCTCCGCGTCCCGCTCAGGCGAGATAAGATGCACAGAGATGACAAGCACTAATTTCTGGTAGGCTGTCCCAGCCAATCGCCAACCCGTGCGATTCCCCTTCATCTTGGCAATCCAGCAGACTGTGCCAACTGAGTTGGTACAACACAGTCTCTGATCCCAGAGATGGCTGCCTCCATGTGCTACCATATGCGCCACATATGTAGCCTACATGGTCAAGCTGACCCGACCTACTCCCTGGACCACCACGTGCTATGCTGAGCAACGAGAGGGGATAAATCCCAACTCTGTAACACGCAGGTGTAATCCAGCACCGTCTGAAGATAGATGGACGTGCCCACTGAGTGGGTTCAACACGGCTCCAACGATAATCAGAAAGGTGAGGTTTCGCGTCAGAAGGCTTATCGAGCTTGATATGTTAGCATTGGATTTTAACGGTCTTTTATCTTCTTACTATCAGGCATATCCTATGGCTATAGCAGAAGATAAACTTAAACATGCAATTCTAATTATTAGCAATAAGTAGAAAGCATGATCTTATGTGGTAAAAGCCCATGAACCCTAGTAAGACCTTAATTTACTTAAGTCTTCACTTGAGCTCCTTGGCATCTCATCTGGTCCAACCTAGGGCCCTAGCGCCAAGAGCACCTCAGGTGCGCCACCAGCTGAATGCCCCTTTGGGATGTGTGCATTTGTACTCTTGTCTAATCAAATACATTTGATCTATCTAGACAAGTTTGACTCGCAGGTCAATTATACAATATCTAAATTAAAAATGTGATTCGCAGATCACAAATTAATTTACAAAATTGAATCCAGGCACGCAGGCCCCAGCACAGCACACATTTAACATGGGCAGCCCACATAAGACTAAATAGACAATCATCATGGCATCAATCAACATGTGATCCAATCATTTTGAAATTAAAAGTTTTGAAAACCCCATGGCATCAATTTTAATTTCCTTAGGTGTCCTACAACCTTACAATGGTCCATTGATAGGGATCCACTCATCCATCTAGTCAGATCCTTTGCCCTTGCATGCACCGAGTCCTAACTGACTCGAGTTGACCTAATGGTCAACCATGCATGCGCCAAGGGCTGAACCACCCTCATGAGTTTTGGCAAGCGGGTGTGACCCCGGGCCTAACTCAAGTGTGTTCAGTAGTTGTCCCAACCAGACCTCGCTACACACCTTTGATGCAGTTAACCTATAGCCACCTTGTGCTTGCGCACAGGTGCTATCTGGTCAACCCATCTAGGCTGTCAGATGGTCTGATCAGACTAATGGATCTAACCTAGAGGTGACTTCAACCCCATCAACCCATCTAAGGATTTATGGTAGGTGCCACTTAGGTCTAGTGAGGCGCGCAAGAGTTTTGTTTTGTCAAAAACAATATGTAAGAAGCGCCAATTAAACATGCGCCAACAATTACATTTGTAGAGTCCCCTTCAAGGGGGAGCGCAACGTTGTAGAGTCCCCTTCAAGGGGGAGCGCAACTTTGACAACAACAAACAACAAGCACCTATACATGCGGCTAAGAACAACAAACATCATGAATCTTTTATGAACTTGCGCATGTAACCAACCCTAGATCTAAGCATAACATGGATCACAACAGCAAACATAATAGCATGCAATGAGCCAACCTCTGATACCAATTGAAGGAACCCCTAAATGAAGGGGGCAAAAACCCTAAGCATGGCGCAAATAAAATGTATGCAAGCGGAAGCAAGGGTTTGAAGGGTTTGAAGAACCGTTGCATGCCATATATTCAACTATCATGGATTGATAAGAAGAAGGGGAGATCCATACCAATGCCATAGGCTTGGAAATCGGCTTGGATGAAGAGAACAAGTTAGGTCTCCTCCACAAGTCCACACACAAGATGAGGGATGGCTACCCTTTAGGATCTTCCTTGTGCTAGCAAGAGATCCCCTTTCGGTCCTTGTCGTGTGGGATGATGAGATGTCCCTTTTCGAGAGCTTCTCTTGGATGAACCCTCCTCTCTTCGTCAACCACCAACGAAAGAGCTAGGCGTTGAAAAGAAAAACACTCAACGCATAAGCGTTTTAGCATTGAAGCAAAACCGGCCTTGATGACTTTCCATAAATGGAAGTCAATCAAGCCTTGCGTTCAATCCAACCCAAAACGCATATGGCTTTGAACCAAGCGTTCACCCTTGTGAACCGGTTCAAGCCAAATCATCCAATCGGCTTTGGTTCATTAAACCAAACCAAAATAGCTCAAGCCATTTGGTCTAGACCAAATCGAACCCCAAGGCTCATGATCTAACCATTCATCTCCTGATGCCCCTGATCTCTCCGATCTAGCATCACCTCTCTCGATCGAAGCTTACCGATCTCAAGCCCTAATCAATCAAACATGATCAGACCAGATCTCACTTACAATCAGAGATTAAATCCCTTTAATCTGAACTCAAAGAATCCAGTCCACACGATCTGACTCAAGTAAGCCATATCATCAAATTGTGCGACCCTGAGGGTTTCCCTTAAATGTCGGTAACGATAACTTACGTTATCACGATCAGTGAGGGGTATCTAGCAACACATCACTGTCTCCCGATATAAAGGAAAGAGTCTTCCAAGACTACTCCCAAACCATTGCACAAGTGTGACTCCATTCACAAGGCATACATGTGTCCTTTGCCACTGGATGTTCTTATTGGACAAGCGGGTCAAGCTTGTAACTCCAATACGATGAGCATGATTAGATCAGATGCACATTGTCATCTGGGTATGGCCATACACTATCTCAATCATCTCATATAGGGGGCCCAGTAGAACATCACACTCCTTAAACAAGGAGACGGCAATCCTATGTCTATCACTAGTGCCCTAACCTGATTCAAGCCCACCATCCAAGATAGTCTATAATCATTATGTTTCAAATGATATTGAACTACCTCAAGACAATGACAATCATCATTTAGAAACACAAGCGATCTCAAGTCAGAGGACATGTGCCACTTGCTGCTTACAAGGATCATTCACATTGTGACAAGCAATGGAATATCCCAGTAGGGTCTGTCCAGTACATCCAATGTACCCATGAGTCTACATCTTATTTCATGCTCGAAGCATCCTATAAGATCAGCACTCATATTAGTCTCAATCATATCAAGGCTGTCTCATGTTCACCAAGATATCTCGACTAAGGACTTACAGCCTGTCAGCCTAGCTGAACAGCTTTGAGACATTATCCAGAAGTACACTTATAACAGCAGACAAGGTAACAACCTGAATAATAACCATGCCTTTTATAAACTTAAGAGTTTCTTACATGATACTTATACAATCCCAAGGCCTCAAACATTAGCCTTAAGGGCATACCCCAACAAATAATGAACGCGTCGAATGAAGGCGGGAGAGACTGTAGAATAATATCCACAGCAAGCTCCTGGTTGATGGTATGCCCCAGTTTCTCTAAAGCCTCCTTGTGCCCAATCATTTTGAGCACGTGAGCTCCCACTGGGCTCCCTTCAGCCAGTTTGCTCTGAAAGAAAAGCTTTGTCAGATTATAGCGCTCTGTCCTCGCCTGTGCAGCATACAGCATCTTGAGGTTCGCTATCATCTCTATAGCCGACATATCCTCATGCTGACGCTGCAGCGGTGGCGTCATAGACGCTAGCATCAGGCAAGCGACATCAATGCTATCATTGACGTGCTTTTCATAGGCTTCCCGAACCGCCCTTGCGGCGTTCGGAGCGGGTTGAGGCGGTATTGCCGTCTCAAGGACATACAGTTTCCTCTCTGCCTTAAGAACGATCTTAAGGTGTCCGAACCAGTCGGAGAAGTTCGGCCCAGCAAACTTCTCCCTTTCCAGTAGGGATCGCACATTGAAGTTCATGGTGTTCGTTGCTGTAGGTATCTACAACAATGCAAGAACAGCAAGGTCAGTATCAATGTTAAGAATCAATCAGGACTTAAGAAAGATTCCTTTTCTCACTATTTTATCTGACTGAAAAATCCATTAAACAGTCCGAAAGAGTAGACACTCTTTTAGTGAGATGGGATCCGGATTTCATACTTGGTCTCCGCGTCCCGCTCAGGCGAGATAAGATGCACAGAGAGTACAAGCACTAATCTCCGGTAGGCAGTCCCTGCCGATCGCCAACCCGTGCGATTCCCCTTCATCTGGGCAATCCAGCAGACTGTGCCAACTGAGTTGGTACAACACAGTCTCTGATCCCACAGATGGCTGCCTCCATGTGCTACCATATGCGCCACATATGTAGCCTACATGGTCAAGCTGACCCGACCTACTCCCTGGACCACCATGTGCTATGCTGAGCAACGAGAAGGGATAAATCCCTACTCTGTAACACACAGGTGTAATCCCACACCGTCTGAAGATAGATGGACGTGCCCACTGAGTGGGTACAACACGGCTCCAACGATAATCAGAACAGTGAGGTTTCGCGTCAGAAGGCTTACGAGCTTGATATTTTAGCGTTGGATTTTAACGGTCTTTGTATCTTCTTCACTATCATGCAATTCCTATGGTGATAGCAGAAGATAAACTAATCATGCAGTTCTAATATTTAAACAATAATAAAAGAAAGCATGAATCTTATGTGGTAAAAGCCCATAGCCCTAGTAAGACCTTAATTTAACTTAAGTCTTGACTTGCTTTTCTTCATAGGGCCTTTTGCTGCTCATCTGGCCCAAACCTGGGCCCAAGCGCCATCTGCAGCTCTGGTGCGCCCACCAGGAATTTGCGCTAGGTCATAGGGTCGAACCCTAGACCTCCCACCTAGTCCAGCCACTGCTGCAAGCGCCTCTGCCAAGTGTGCTTTGTGCTCTTGTCTAATTAAATTACAAATTTAACTATCTAGACAAGATTGACACGCAGGTCAATAACATTTTATAAATTAAAACAATGTGATACGCAGATCACAATAATTAATTTACAACCATAATTCCAGGCTCGCAGGCCCCAGCACAGCACACAATTAATATGGGCAGCCCACATAAGAGTAAATAGACAAACATATGGCATCATTCAAAAATCATGTGATCCATAAAAATTAAAATTTTCGAAAAACCCCATAGGCTTCAATTTTAATTTTCTTATATGCCCTACAACCTTACAACGGTCCATTAATAGGGATCCACTCATCCAACCTAGTCAGATCCACTGCCCTTGCATGCACCAAGTCCTAACTGACTTGAGTCGACCAAAAGGCCAACCATGCATGCGCCAAGGGCTGAACGACCACGCTGAGGTCTGGCAAGCGGGTGTGACCCCGGGCCTAACTCAGGTGCGTTCATGGGTCATCTCAATCAGACATCGCTACACGCCTGTCTGCAGTCGACCTATAGCCACCTCAAGCTTGCGCCAAGGTGCTATCCAGTCGACCCATCAAGGCTGTCAGATAGTCTGATCAGACTGATTGGATCTGACCTAGGGGGTGATTTCAACCCTACTAACCCGTTTAAGGGTTTACAGCAGGCGCTTAGATCTAAGTGAGATCGCGCAAGTGAAATGTTTTTAACAAAAACAAACTAAGCGCCACAAAAACATGCGCCAACTATACATATTTAATTTTCGCATATAATGCTTCAACTAAAGATGAATTTCGCATGTATAGATCTAAGCAAACAAGGATCACAAAAATGGCTAAAGCAATCATAAAACATGCATAGACCAGGCTCTGATACCAATTGAAGGTTCCCCTAACCAAAGGGGGGCGAAAACCCTATGGTGCCGCAAGTAAGATATGCAGCGGATACTAGGGTTTCATAGGATCTCATACATGTAAAATAATCAACTTTATATGCATGAAAATAAATTCATACCGATGCCATTTCAAGATGGCGCCTTGGAAGTAAAGATGCAATCGCCTCTTCTCCAAAGTCTCGCACACAAGATGAAGATGCGCTTATCCCTTGGTGCTCCTTGTGCTAGCAAGGTTCCTTGGAGTCCTTGATCGAGTGAAAGGGATGGAAGAGATGATCCTTCTCTTGGCCGAATCCTCCTCTACCTTCAAGACGTCGCCACACACACGAAAACGTCGAGAGAGAATATGGGCGAGAGGCGAGAATAGAGAGCACTCTATTCGGTCGTGAACAACATCTCCAAGTGGAGATCATGGTTACTAAAAATAGCCACCACACTTCACTCCAACGTTCACGCCAAGTGAACATGTCGCCAACTCCTCTCCCCATGAACCATGCGCTCATTTCATGAGCCGGTTCACATTGGTTCGGTTTAAGAACCAATCAAGCCAATGATCTAGTCTAGATCTCAAATAAACCCTAAGGCTCCAGATCTGACCGTTAATCTCTTGATGCTTTTGATCTGATCGATCTAGCATCCAATCTCTCAATCGAAGCTTACCGATCTCAAGCCCTAATCAATCAAACATGATCAGACCAGATCTCACTCACAATCAGAGATTAAATCCCTTTAAACTGAACCCAAACAATTCAGTCCACACGATCTGACTTAAGTAAGCCATATCATCAAATTGTGCGACCCTAAGGGTTTCCTTTAAATGTCGGTAATGATAACTCACGTTATCACGATCAGTGAGGGGTATCTAGCAACACATCACTGTCTCCCGATATAAAGAAAAAAGTCTTCCAAGACTACACCCAAAACACAGCACAAGTGTGAATCAATTCACAAGGCATGCATAATTCCTTTGCCACTTGATATTCTTATTGGACAAGCGTGTCAAGCTTGTAGCTCCAATATGATGAGCATGATTAGATCAGATGAACACTGTCACCTGGGTATGGCCATACTCTTTTCTCAATCATCTCATCCAGGGGGCCCTTTAGAACATCACACTCCTTAAACAAGGAGACGGCAATCCTATGTCTATCACTAGTGCCCTAACATGACTCAAGCTCACCATCCAAGATAGCCTATAACCATTGTGTTTCAAATGATATTGAACTACCTCAAAACAATGACAATCATCATTTAGAAAACACAAGTGATCTCAAGTCAGAGGAAATGTGCCACTTGTCATATTCAAAGATTATTCACACTGCGACAAACAATTGAACATCCTAGTAGGGTCTGTCCAGTACATCCAATGTACCCATGAGTCTACATCTTATTCCATGCTCGAAGCATCCTATAAGATTAGAACACATATTAGTCTTAACCATATCAAGGCTGTCTCATGTTCACCAAGATATATCGACTAAGGACACAACAGCATGTCAGCCCAGCTGAACAGCTTTGAGACATTATTCAGAAGAACATATATTGCAGCAGACAATGTAGCTAACTGAATAACAACCATGCCTATATAAACATAACAGTTTATTACATGATACTGATACATTCCCAAGGCCTCAAACATTAGGCTTAAGGGCATACCCCAACAGAAGCGTTTTGCTCGAACGTGGAGGCGTTCTCCACTTTGGAAAACCGAATTTCCAAAAATAGCAAATGCTTCAATACATGCGTTATGCGTTCACTCCAAGTGAACCGAACGCTCATCCCTCTAAATTGAACCATGCGCTCATACATGAGCCGGATCAATTTGGATTCGGTTCAAGGACCAAATCAAGCCAAGCCTTGGTCCAGATCACCTTAAACCCTAAGATTTAAGATCTGACCGTTCATCTCTTGATGCTCCTGATCTGACCAATCTAGCATCAATTCTCTCGATCGAAGCTTACCGATCTCAAGCCCTAATCAATCAAGCATGATCAGACCAGATCTCACTTACAATCAGAGTTTAAATCCCTTAAACTGAACCAAAACAATTCAGTCCACACGATCTGACTTAAGTAAGCCATATCATCAAATTGTGCGACCCTAAGGGTTTCCTTTAAATGTCGGTAACGATAACTTACGTTATCACGATCAGTGAGGGGTATCTAGCAACACATCACTGTCTCCCGATATAAAGGAAAGAGTCTTCCAAGACTACACCCAAACCATAGCACAAGTGTGAATCCACTTCACTAGGCATACATGTTTCCTTTGCCACTGGATGTTCTTATTGGACAAGCGAGTCAAGCCTGTAGATCCAATATGATGAGAATGATTAGATCAGATGAACATAGTCACCTGGGTATGGCCATACACTTTCTCAATCATCTCATCCAGGGGGCCCCTATAGAACATCACACTCCAAACTAGGAGACGGCAATCCTTTATCTATCACTAGTGTCCTAACCTGACTCATGATCATTATCCAAGATAGTCTATAACCATTATGTTTCAAATGATATTGAACTACCTCAAAACAATGCCAATCATCATTTAGAAACACAAGTGATCTCAAGTCAGAGGACATCTGCCACTTGTTTGCATACAAGGATTATTCACATTGTGACAAGCAATTGAATATCCTAGTAGGGTCTGTCCAGTACATCCAATGTACCCATGAGTCTACATCTTATTCCATGCTCGAAGCATCCTATAAGATTAGAACACATATTAGTCTCAATCATATCAAGGTTGTCTCATGTTCACCAAGATATCTCGACTAAGGACTATACTGCATGTCAGCCAAGCTGAACATCATTGAGACATTATTCAGAAGTATACATATTGCAGCAGATGATGTAACAACCTGAATAACAACCATTGCCTTTATAAACATAGAGTTTATACATGATACTGATACAATCCCGAGGCCTCAAACATTAGCCTTAAGGGCATACCCCAACAATCTGGTTGTGTCATATACACATCCTCTATCTGCTTTCCATTAAGGAATGCTGTCTTTACATCCATCTGCCATATTTCATAATTCTGATATGCAGCTATAGCAAGCAAGATTCGAATGGACTTGAACATGGCAACTGACGAAAAGGTTTCATCATAGTCCACCCCGTGGACTGGTCTGAATCCTTTAGCCACAAGTCGACCCTTATAGGTAACTATGTTGCCATCCATGTCAGTCTTCTTCTTGAAGACCCATGTACACCCTATAGGTTTTACCCCATCAGGTAGCTCAACCAAATCCCAGACTTGGTTAGCCGACATGGAATCCATCTCGGATCTCATGGCCTCAAGCCATTTCTCGGAGTCCGGTCCAGCGACCGCCTCATCATAGGTCCTGGGTTCATCCTCAATGATGAAGATCTCATCGTGTTGGGTTGGCAACGACTCGTACCTCTCAGGTGCATGACGAATCCATCCAGACCTACGCAGGGCCTGCGTCTGAGCCTCTAGTTGTCTAGCAACCGGTGCAGGTGGCTCAGGTTCCATCTCAGTGTCTTGTGGTTGCACTTGGACCTTGTCCAAGTCAAACTTCCTCCCACTGACTTCTTTAATGTGAAATTCTTTCTCTAGAAAGACAGCACCCCGAGCAACAAAAACTTTGTTCTCGGTGGGAATATAGAAGTAATATCCTTAGTTTCCTTAGGATACCCCACAAACATGCATTTATCAGATCTGCGTTCTAGCTTGCTAGAATCCTAATGTTTGACACAAGCCTCACATGCCCAGACTCTAATAAAGGAGAGATTCGGGCATCTCCCACTCCATACCTTGTATGGAATCTTGGAGACACTCTTGAATGGAATATTATTCAGTATGAGAGAAGCTGTCTCAAGTGCATGACCCCAAAACAAAGGTGGTAGAGTTGTATGACTCATCATAGATCGAACCATGTCCAACAAAGTTCGATTTCTCTTCTCAGACACACCATTGCATTGGGGCGTTCCAGGAGGAGTGAGTTGGAAAGGAATCCCACACTCTCTAAGATAGTCAACAAACTCACTGCTCAGGTACTCTCCACCACGATCTGATGGAAGAGTCTTAATAGATCTATCAAGCTGGTTCTCTACTTCATGTCTGAACTCCTTAAATTTCTCAAAGGATTCGGACTTATGTCTCATCAAATAGACATAACCATATCTACTAAAATCATCAGTAAATGTGATGAAGTAGTTGTACCCTCCTCTGGCTTGTTTACTGAATGGCTCATACACATCACTATGTATGAGATCTAACAAACCTCCTGCCCTCTCAGCAATCTTGGTGAAGGGCACTTTTGTCATCTTCCCTAATAAACAAGACTCGCAAGTATCAAACTCCTCCAAGGAGGTTGAATCTAACAATCCATTTGCATAGAGTTGTTGAATGCGATTCTTGTTTATATGGGTTAATCGACATGCCAAAGGTACGCACCAACTGAACCACTCAGTTTGATCCTTTTATGATTTATGTCACAAATAGAGTTATCCATATGCAAGATATATAATCCATTGCTCAAGGAACCCTTCCCATAAAACACATTTGCAAATAAAAAGAACAAGAGTCCTCTTTTATTTCAAATTTAAATCCTTTCCTTGCCAAGCAAGAAATAGATACAATATTTTGGTAAGGGAAGGTACATAGTAGCAATGATCTAATTCTAACTGAAGTCCAGAAGGCAAGGAAAGAGTCAAAAGTCCTACAGCAATAGCAGCAACCTGTGCTCCGTTTCTAACTCGTAGGTCAATCTCTCCAGGCCGCACCGATCTACTTCTCTTGAGCCCTTGCATATTTGTACAAATATGTGCTCTGCATGCGGTATCCAATACCCATGACATAGAAGTAGAAAGGTTGACTTCGGTAACATAAATACCTGAGCCAGAAGACAAAGCCTTGCTTCTCTTCTCCCCATTATGAAGTCGCACTATGTCAATCATGTGAGTTTGCACTTCACATGAATAGCACCTATTGTTCCTGACCTTTTCCATCTTTATCTCCAATGTTTTAGTTAAGCCTATCGGCTCAACACATTGAATGTTTACTTTCGGAGGGTTGAGCCCAACCAATTCATCGAATAGCTGCCTTAGATTATAAATAATCGCAGAAGCACTCTTCCGATCATATTGCCCTCGTAATTTAGGCGATAAGTTGGTTAGCATCAAATTAGCAACATCCAAAGTATCTGTCTGATACACATTAAAAGCATCCTTCTCAGCCACTGAGGCCGAGTATGGAAGTGGCTCAGGAATAGGCTGCTCAAGGGCATATAGCTTCCTCTCGAGCTTGAGGACCATCCTCATGTTCCGATACCAGTCCATTAAGTTGGTCCAACCAACTTATCCTTTTCCAGGACATAGACCACAGTAACCATCTGCTATTGTTCATAGCCATTGATCTACAACAACCAAGATAGCAGATTAGCACTACTTTGAATTATTTAATCTGGACTTGTATTAAATGATTATGGCTCCCACTATTTTAATCAAATTGACAACCCACAAAGTCAATCGGGAAATCCAAGATTTCCTAGTGAGATGGGATCCTTATTCCTCACACGGCCTCGCGTCCCGCTAGGGAAGGATATACTGCACGAGGTGACGCATGTATCCCAATTTAGGCACGGCGGCCAATTGCAACTTGGCAATTCCCCTTCTCAAGACAGTTCAAGCATTTTGTGCTCAGCTAGGGCTGGAACAACACAAAACCCTTACTTCTTGAGGCAACCTCTAGAGTTCCATCATGTGGCCACCACATATGAAAAACTAGTCAAGTCCATCCTGACCGTTATGCCCAGGGCCAACGAATTCCTTGCAAAGGCACGTCCAGGATTTTAACTGGACTGGGGAAAACATTGTCACCGCACGCCTCCTAAAGATAGATGGGTGTGTCTACTAGGGTGGAAACAGTGCACAGCACCATCGTTCGATAGTTTGACGAGGGCTACGCGTTAGAAGGCTATTTCAGACTTGATATTATTTTGAGGGTTTTTGAGGTCTAATCCTCTTAGTTTTATCTTTTGTCTAACATTACAAGCATGCAATCCTATAGTGATAATAAAGTGATAAAACACATCGAGGCATGCTTTTGCAGAAAACGAAAGCAGTAAACAAGCGATGTGGTCATAGCCTAATCAACACATTGAACCATCACATGCCAAAGGATGCTCAATGCTTGACCTAGGTGACAAGCCCCAACAAGACCTAACCTAGCTGCCACTAAGCTTTATCTTCATGTGCGGCTTCAAGGTCCTCCAAACCAAGGCATAGCACACCAACCCAAGGGTTCGGCCAAGACCTTGATGGCTCCTGCATGCATGATGCGCCATCATGCTTATGCCAAGAGGGATAGCACACAAACCCTAAGGTTCGGCCAAGCCCTTACTTGCGCCACCAAGCAAGATGCGCCATCATGGTTGATGCGCCAAGATGTAAGCTCCAAGAGGGATGCGCCCTTAATCTTCTTTATGCATTTACAAAACAAAAAGAAAAAAAATGGCACGCAGGCCTCACACAGAATACATCACAGGCATACAAGGGGCTTGACTATGACCACAACATGATGCACAATCATCTCATGCTTTTCTATATGCTCATGAAAACATAAAACTTTAGTTTTAGTTTCTTAGAAAACAAGTCTTTCAACCTCAACATCCATTCACAAATCTAGGATTTTTCGTTTCTCTCGGGAGTCTACAAGTGGTGCAAGCATGCTCCAAGCACGCTTGCCGCCTACCCTTGCAATCCTTAACCTGTCAAGATTAGGACAATCACCTTGCCCCATAATCTTCGACAAGTCCCACACAGTAGGTCTATCCTACATGCATGGGGAGAAATTAATTCTCTCACATATGGGTCTATCCCACCACGTGCATATGTAAATTTTTGAAAAATTTCAGATAGCATGTGAGCATACAATCAAAGCATAAAACACCATTCGAGTTCTCAAGATGGCTTTGATACCACTGTTGGGAAACCCCGGGGATTTAAAATTTTTACAGACAAGCACAGCGGAAGAAATCCCCGAAACAAGCCAGTCCCAAAAACCCAAAAGATCGAGTCATGCGAGGGAATCGACACGGTGAGTAGGAGATGATACCTTGCAGTGTAGATAAAGGATGCGATGCAGGCGTCCGAATGTTCGCCCTCTGCAGTCTCCCACACAGCCGACGCTCAAGTTCTCTTCTTCCACGACCGGTGCTAGCCTCAGGAAGAAGATACATGCCCCTGGGAGACTTCCTCAAGATCTTGCGCCACCCACATAGTGAATGCGTCAAGAGGAATACAAGGATGGAAGAATGCTACCAAGGTCCAACCTTGCAACTGCCCAAAGGAGAGGGAAGAAGAGAGGAGGCGCCTAGAAGAATTTCTTCCAAAAGACCAAGTCAGCGCCATCTCCTCTCCCCCTCTTCTTTTATAGAAAACACAGTGACCCTTGGAATTCCACTAAAACCTTTGGAATTCCACAATTAATCTCTGAATTAATTCACCATTAATTAAATCCAGAATTAATTATATAATTAAACTCTAAATTAAAGTCTCATAATGACCCATTAAAACTTTGTATTAAAGTCTCATAATGATCATTAATGAAGTGACTCTTCAAATTCAGAATTAAATTCAACATTATTCTCAGAATTAATTACAGAATTAAATGCAGTATTTAATTCCCAGAATTAAATACATGATTTAATTCACCATGATGTCTATTAGGCTCAAGCAACTTATTGTCATGGCCCATTAGGCCCGACGGCCCATTGGGCCTCAAGGCCCATTAGTCCTTACGCCCCAATAGGGCTTCACGCCCATTGGGCTAAGAGGCCCATTGGTTGTTGGGGTATGCCCTTAAGGCTAATGTTTGAGGCCTATGGGAATGTATTTGTATCATGTAATAAACTGTTATGTTTATAAAGGCATGGTTGTTATTCAGTTAGCTACATTGTCTGCTGCAATATATGTTCTTCTGAATAATGTCTCAAAGCTGTTCAGCTCGGCTGACATGCTATTATGTCCTTAGTCGATATATCTTGGTGAACATGAGACAGCCTTGATATGATTGAGACTAATATGTGTTCTAATCTTATAGGATGCTTCGAGCATGGAATAAGATGTAGACTCATGGGTACATTGGATGTACTGGACAGACCCTACTAGGATGTTCAATTGTTTGTCACAATGTGAATATTCCTTGATTAAGACAAGTGGCACATTTCCTCTGACTTGAGATCACTTGTGTTTTCTGAATGATGATTGTCATTGTTTTGAGATGGTTCAATATCATTTGAAACATAATGATTATAGACTATCTTGGATGGTGAGCTTGAGTCAGGTTAGAGCACTAGTGATAGACATAGGATTGCCGTCTCCTTGTTTAAGGAGTGTGATGTTCTAAAGGGGCCCCCTGGATGAGATGATTGAGAAAGTGTATGGCCATACCCAGGTGACAGTGTTCATCTGTTCTAATCATGCTCATCATATTGGAGTTACAAGCTTGACAGGCTTGTCCAATAAGAACATCCAGTGGCAAAGGAAATATGTATGCTTTGTGATTTGATTCACACTTGTGCTGTTTTTGGGTGTAGTCTTGGAAGACTCATTTCTTTATATCGGGAGATAGTGATGTGTTGCTAGATACCCCTCACTGATCGTGATAATGAGAATTATCGTTACCGACATTTAAAGGAAACCCTTAGGGTCGCACAATTTGATGATATGGCTTACTTAAGTCAGATCGTGTGGACTGAATTGTTTGGGTTCAGTTTAAAGGGAATTAGTCTCTGATTGTAAGTGAGATCTGGTCTGATCATGTTTGATTGATTAGGGCTTAAGATCGGTAAGCTTCGATCGAGAGAATAGATGCCAAATCGGTCAGATCAGGGGCATCGAGGAGATCGACGGTTAGATCGGGAACCTTAGGGTTTATTTAAGATCTAGACTAGATCATTGGCTTGATTGGTTCTTAAACCGAACCAAAGTGAACCGGCTCACTTGTTGAGCGCATGGTTCAAGGGGAGAGGAGTTGGCGACAAGTTCACTTGGCGTGAACGTTGGGGTGAGGAGTGGTTACTATTTTTAGTAACCATGATCTCCACTTGGTGGGTGCTCTCGTCCGTGAAGGAAACCCTAAAAATTAGGGGTTGAAACCCTAAACATGCGCCTCTAGCATGCATAGCGGAAAAAGGGCTTCAAGTAGATCGCATATGAACTATATAATCAACATGAAGCTATGAGTTGAGATCTATACCAAAGCCATAAGGTTGGAGGTCGGCTTGGAAGAAGAGAGCAAACTTGATCTCCTCCGAAAGTTCACACACAAAGGTGATGAAGACTCCTCACTTGCGCACCTCTTGTGCTAGCAAGAATGCCAAGATGTCTTTTGATCGAGTATAGGAAAGAGATGAAGACTTCTTTGCTTGGCCGATCCTTTCTCCAAGATGTCGTCTCCTTCACCAATGTCTCGTCAAGAGAGCAAGCGAAGGCCGAGAGTGAATTGGAGCGTTCACTTGTCATTTGCGTTCAAGGAGACATGCGCTTATGACTTTCCAAATTAGGAAAGACATTAAGCCATGCGTTCAAGATCTCTAAACTGATCTTAAACTCCACAAAACGCCTTAAACAATGAACCATGCGTTCAAGCCCTTGAACCGGTTCAAAGCAAATGTGTTTGGACCAAAAGCCAAACCAAACCGGCCCAAGCCAAATCGGTCTAGATCAACCAAACCCTAAGGTTTCCAATCTAACCGTTCATCTCACAATGCTCTTGATCTCACCGATCTAGCATCAATTCTCTGGATCGAAGCTTACCGATCCCAAGCCCTAATCAATCAAACATGATCAGACCAGATCTCACTTACAATCAGAGATTAAATCCCTTTAAACTGAACCGAAACAATTCAGTCCACACGATCTGACTTAAGCAAGCCATATCACCAAATTGTGCGACCCTAAGGGTTTCCTTTAAATGTCGGTAACGATAACTTTCGTTATCACGACCAGTGAGGGGTATCTAGCAACACATCACTGTCTCCCGATATAAAGGAAAAAGTCTTCCAAGACTACACCCAAACCATGGCACAAGTGTGACTCAATTCACAAGGCATACATGTGTCCTTTGCCACTGGATGTTCTTATTGGACAAGCGGGTCAAGCTTGTAACTCCAATACGATGAGCATGATTAGATCAGATGCACATAGTCATCTGGGTATGGCCATACACTTCCTCAATCATCTCATATAAGGGGGGCCCTTTAGAACATCACACTCCTTGAACAAGGAGACGGCAATCCTTTATCTATCACTAGTGCCCTAACCTGATTCAAGCTCACCATCCAAGATAGTCTATAATCATTATGTTTCAAATGATATTGAACTACCTCAAGACAATGACAATCATCATTCAGAAACACAAGTGATCTCAAGTCAGAGGACATGTGCCACTTGCTGCATACAAGGATCATTCACATTGTGACAAGCAATGGAATATCCCAGTAGGGTCTGTCCAGTACATCCAATGTACCCATGAGTCTACATCTTATTCCATGCTCGAAGCATCCTATAAGATTAGCACTCATATCAGTCTCAATCATATCAAGGCTGTCTCATGTTCACCAAGATATCTCGACTAAGGACTTATAGCCTGTCAGCCTAGCTGAACAGCTTTGAGACATTATTCAGAAGTACACTTATTACAGCAGACAAGGTAACAACCTGAATAATAACCATGCCTTTTATAAACATAAGAGTTTATTACATGATACTTTTACAATCCCAAAGGCCTCAAACATTAGCCTTAAGGGCATACTCCAACAATCTCCCACTTGCACTTAATCTAATGGTTGAGAAATCTCAAACCCATATTATTACAGTGCTTCTCATGCTTCTGCTGCGCCAGAGGCTTGGTAAGTGGGTCTGCCAGATTGTCATCTGTATGAACCTTGCATATTTTGATCTCGCCTCGATCAATGATCTCCCGGATCAAGTGAAACCGTCTCTGTATGTGCTTGGACTTCTGGTGCGACCGTGGTTCCTTTGCTTGTGCGATGGCTCCAGTGTTATCACAGAAGATAACCAAAGGATCTGCACTTGAAGGAACGACACCAAGTTCTCTCACGAACTTACGAATCCACACTGCCTCCTTGGATGCTTCCGAGGCTGCAACATACTCGGCTTCTGTTGTGGAATCAGCAACAGTTGACTGTTTGAAACTTTTCCACACCACTGCTCCACCATTCAAGCTAAAAACATAGCCTGATTGCGATCGGAAATCATCCTGGTCCGACTGGAACGAAGCGTCAGTATATCCCTCTATACTGAGTTCTTCCTGACCACCATATATCAAGAACATATCTTTGGTCCTCCGCAGATATTTTAAAATGTTCTTGACCGCAATCCAGTGCGCCAAACCTGGATTACTTTGGAATCGACTGGTTACGCTTAACCCGTAAGCGACGTCTGGGCGAGTACACAACATCGCATACATAATGGATCCAATAGCCGAAGCATAAGGCGTATTGTCCATTTCATCTTTCTCAGTCTGTGTTTGTGGACACTGACTCTTCGAAAGATTCAGACCATGTCTGACTGGAAGATATCCACGTTTAGAATTCTCTAAATGGAATCTCTCCAGGACTTTATCGATGTAAGTACTCTGGCACAGCCCGAGAAGCCTCTTAGATCTATCCCGGTAGATCTTCACACCTAGTACATAGGCTGCTTCTCCTAAATCTTTCATCTGGAAACATTTTCCTAACCATGCCTTAACAGCATGCAGTTCAGGAATATCATTTCCAATGATTAAGATATCATCGACGTAGAGGATTAGGAATGTAATCACGCTCCCACTAAACCTCTTATATACACACGGGTCATCCTCGTTCTTGATGAAACCAAACTCAGAGATTGATTCATCAAAACGAATGTTCCAGCTTCTTGATGCTTGTTTCAGTCCATAAATGGACTTCTTTAACTTGCATATTTTATGACGATCTGATGGATTAGTGAAACCCTCAGGTTGTGTCATATACACATCCTCATCCAGATTTCCATTAAGGAAAGCTGTTTTCACATCCATCTGCCAGATCTCATAGTCGTAATATGCTGCTATCGCGAAAAGAATCCGAATAGACTTAAACATGGCTACAGGAGAGAAAGTTTCATCATAATCTATCCCGTAGATTTGTTTGAAACCTTTCGCTACTAGCCTGCCTTTATAGGTAACTACGTTACCATCCATGTCAATCTTCTTCTTGAAGATCCATTTACAGCCTATAGGGATTATGATGTGGTGGGCAAACACATGATTAGAATATTTTGAAATAAAATACTAAACTCAATCAGCAGCCAAAAATGCAGGGCAAAATTATCAATTAGGAAAAGTAGTATGCCTTAGAGAGGGTTCTAGTGATCAATAATGAAAACTAATAAAGCCAAATAGCAGAGTGAAGTTTGTTCTCTTCAGCGTATAAAATAAATGAAGTGTCATTCTCAGTCAAATAGGGCATCTCCAAGAAAATTAGTCAGATCAGCAAAGAAAATCAACACAAAAATTTTATCAAGCAGCTTAATTTGCTTGGATGCGCAGGTTGATCTGATTACGCTCAGCTGCCCTAAGTAATTCAGGATGTAGAGCAAATCACGTTCTTCCCAATCATAGAAAAATCAGGTACTTCAGGATCACCCAGCACGTTAACTACCTGCATTAAAAATGCTAAGCAAATTAGTCTTAGGAGCTAAACTAGAAAGCAGGAACAGAATGGGAAATCAGGAAGCAGGGCTTGCGCCGATCAACGACGCTGGCGCATGGATCGCTCGTCGGCGGCGATGGAGACAAGGGAAGGACGAGAAGGTGTTGACGGCGCCAGAGCAACGGCGAGGGGTGGCGGAACGACGGAGCATTGGCAGAGGCGGAGAAGCGCCTGTTCGGTCGGAACAGGGGAGGTGCGCAGGTGGAACATAGGTCGTCGCCGGGCAACCGGTGGTGCACGAACTCGGAACCTGCTGCTGCTGGAGGATGGTGTGGCTGACGAGAGGACGTGGCCGGAGCTTGGAGATGAAAGATGGCCGGACGGGGAAGATCAACGATGAAAGGCGGATCTGAGGCGGAAGCTGGGCGGAAACAGGGGAAAACGAGCGTGGAGCAGAGTTGATAGGCGGTCGTCCGGTGGTGCACGATCGCCGGACCTGCTACAGTTGGGGATCCTTGTGATGCTGGACAAGGCGTGGCCGGAGTTTGGGGTCGAACGGGGGCTTGTCGGAGGAGATCGACGGCGATCAGTGGAGAAGGGCGGAAACAGGGCGTGAGCGGAGGCGTCACCGGAAATCTCCCGATTCCGGCGATCCAGACGTCGGATGGGGCGATCCCTCCGGTTGTGGGTTCGACCTGAAAGGGAGGATGCGTGGCTGGAGTTTGAGGACGATCCGTCGGTTGGATCGTCGCTGGCGGCGAGGCGAACGGAGAGTCCAAAGCTGGACTCGGCTGGAAACTGGGTGTGGAATGCGACAGCGGCGGAAGCTTGTTTAAGCGTGGCAGAGGTGGAAGATGGATGTCGTAGAGGTTCCAAGTCCATGGAAGGTTAGAGAAGAAGATAGTGAAAGAGTTCCAAATCCATGGAACCTTCAGCTATCAAAGGAAGAAGGGAAGAAACATCCGATAGAAACGAAAACCATTTCCATTCATTGTTAAAATCTTGTCTTCAATTCGCTTACATGTGAGAGATTACATTTTATAGAGCAGGAGGAAAAGGTTAGCTGAAAAGTTTTTGTGACCGTTGGTTGTAATGCTCAAGGAAGTCTCCAACGTCTCCTTCTCATTTTGGTAAGTCACAGCCATCCTTTACATCATTGAGAGCTGCTTCAGCTTGTTTGGCTTGTCCTTCACGTAAGCGTTGCAGCCAAGTCTTCTCAATCTCCCTTATTTCTCTATTTGAGTTGACAGCACATCATCTTTGGACTTGAATAAGCTTGAACTAGCTTGAGCTTAGGAGATTTGACCGTAGTCATGGGACCTCATATTGTCATGGCAAAATAAGATGGATTAGTGCCTCTATAAACATAATTGTTGACTAAGTCTATGAATAATCAAGATTTACAATAATTATGCAAAAATTGACTAAGTCAAAATTAGATCAAATATCATGTGATATGCTCCTACATCATACACCCCCGGTTCAAATGTTTCTACTCCTGGAGAAACTTAGGTTAATTAAAAATGACTAGCAACAATTAAACTACTAGCATGGAAATTAACAATTTATCACGCTTAGGTGGAGGCCTATAAGTGTATTCATCTTTGAGGATAGGTAGGAAGAGAAGTTGATCATGCATAAATTGAGTGAGTTGTCTTGTTTTAACCCCTAATGTACTTCTCACAATCAATAAGCTAGGTGAAAGAAAATTCAGATTTAAACAAGACATATTAGCAAGCTCATGTAGTCCATTATAGGATCTAAGAGAAGGAAAGATAAAATCAATATGTTCAACTTGCAAAAGAGGTAAAGCACTCATGTTTTCACTTTGTTTGACTGACCTTACAGGTGGCTTAGGAGCGTGGGTAGTTGGATCTAAGAGGCATGACTCAAGGATCATGGGATCATGGGTCAAGTCTTCTAAGCCTTCAAGATGTGGTTCTCTTAATGATTGAGACTTGGGGTCTAGGTCAATGGCAAAAGGATTTAACATTGGTTCAAAGTGTGGTTCATCATGATCTATGGATGTGGATTCAACTTGGCTATCTAAGTCATCAATGATAAATGTTCCAAACTTAAGTTGTTTTATGCCTAATGGAGTCTCTATGGGCAATTGATTCTCACATAAATTAATAATGGGTTCCTTAGTTGGAATAGATGTGGTAGACTCAAGTTGAGGCATGTTTTCTAAAGAACCTATGGGTATGGGCCCTAAAATTGAAGGTAAAGGTACTTCATGATTTATTTCTTCAAATTTAGTGGTTTCATCAAGACATGGTTTAGGTTCTAAGGTAGGCTCTAAGGTTTGGTTGAACTCTAGAGGATTAGGACTCTCTTGTTCAACTTGTAAGTGGGGCTTTCTTAATTTCTCTATTGATTGTTGCAACTTTTTCATATGCTCCTTGAACTCATGTTGCAACTTTTTAGTTTGCTCCCTTAACTCATCATAAGGGTGAATTATGTGTGGCAACCCTTTATGAATAAAACTATAACTCCAAGGGTTGTGAAAATAATGTCCTTGATAATCACGCATGAATTCATTCCCTAACAAGATGTCAAATCCTTCTAAACTCATTACATCACACCAAATTTCAGTTTTCATATTGCCTAATTGAATAGGAACTAAGCATTGAAAGTCAACTAAAGTTGAAGTCAAATCATCCCAAGTTATGCAATAAGGGTTAGGATTTTTTTCTATGGTAAGGCCAAATTCTTCAAGGGATCTAGGAGATATGATATTGTACTTGACAAAATGATCAATAATAGTTTTACATTTAAAACCATTGCACCAAATATGTGTAGTAAAACTATTAGGCCCATGTGTGAGAACCCTACATTTTTGTTTTATAGAACTATTAGGCCTATGTATAAGAGTCCTATAGTGTTCCCTAATAGTTATTAATTCTGTTCTAGCTATAACTTCCCTTTGAGTAAAGTGACGCATGATAAAAGTTTAGGGTGCAACTAGGGTGTAAGCAATTTTTTTTTTTTTTTTTTTTTTGCATATAAACTACAACTAGCAAATAACTTAAAAATGCAAACTAAATAGCATGAAAGAAACAAACATGAAAGCATGTATATGGCAGTAATCAAGAGTCTATTTTAACAAAATGCAGCACATGTATGTATTGAAAACAAATCTAGTTGTTGGCTGCAATTTGCTACAACTTAAGTGCAGCAAGAAGGCTGAAATCAAGTGTGAAAGTTCAAAAAATCAAGTGCAGGATTTAGAATGTTTGAACAGAACTTTGTGCAGATTTTTGGATGTAGAAATATCAGCATTTGAACTTGCTGTCCTAACTGAGTTTGTGTGTGTTGTTTGAGTGGTTGAAAGCATCAGGAGTGTCAAAACCAGGTTTCAGTTTTATGCAGAATCAGGATACGAATGCAGTCAAGTGCAGCAATTAAGTTTGCTGTCATGAGCTAAGTTCAGATTCGCATGGAAGTCCAGGATGATGCAGCAATGAACTTTGCTGAACCAACCAATCATGAGATGTGAGTTACCCCACCGAAATACCAGAAGGTAAACTGCAGAGATTAGAAATCCAGAACATATCAGAACAAGGAATCGGCTACAGGAAATCAGAAATCAGCAATCTGGTTTGGGGAAGATCCAAGTTGTGTGACCCTTGTAATTGTTCCAAGCTATGGATTTGGAAATATGAGATCAAATAAAGCTCAGAGGGCTATCTATGATCTTAGATAGTCTCCAAAGACCTCTAATCATACTAGCAAATCAGCGCAAGAGGGCAGGGAAACAACAGTTTGGTACACAACAGTAACATTCAAATTCCTGCTTCACCTCTAAGCTGCCGAGGACCACAACAGGCCCTTGTTGTGATCAGAATTGTGCAGCAAGGGGAAACCTCCAAAGCCATCTATGAGATAGTTTTGGTGTTCGCCTCACTTCATGAACCCAGAATAGGAAACTTCAGAATCAGGAAAAAAAACCTAGAATACAATCTATGCAGAAACTAATGCAAAGGCAGTCATATAGACTAATTGTGTCGCTTAGGACCAGGCCAAAATATCAAAATAGAAATCAAAAAACAATCAGGACATTAAGAGCAGTTGGCTGAAATTTTCAGATTCAGATGGACATCTTAGTCAAGGAGACAAGGACAAAAACCAAAGTTGTGTAAAGAAAAATTTCATTTGATAATCTCAGAAATCAGAAGGCGAGAAGATAAACTCAGCAGGAACACAAAATTCAGATTGCAGGAAATTCAAATCAAGAAGAGCAATTGGTCCAAGATCTTTCCTAATGGCCTAACGTAGACATAAGTCTAAATTAAACCAAAGGAACCTGCTCTGATACCAAGCTGATGTGGTGGGCAAACACATGATTAGAATATTTTGAAATAAAATACTAAACTCAATCAGCAGCCAAAAATGCAGGGCAAAATTATCAATTAGGAAAAGTAGTATGCCTTAGAGAGGGTTCTAGTGATCAATAATGAAAACTAATAAAGCCAAATAGCAGAGTGAAGTTTGTTCTCTTCAGCGTATAAAATAAATGAAGTGTCATTCTCAGTCAAATAGGGCATCTCCAAGAAAATTAGTCAGATCAGCAAAGAAAATCAACACAAAAATTTTATCAAGCAGCTTAATTTGCTTGGATGCGCAGGTTGATCTGATTACGCTCAGCTGCCCTAAGTAATTCAGGATGTAGAGCAAATCACGTTCTTCCCAATCATAGAAAAATCAGGTACTTCAGGATCACCCAGCACGTTAACTACCTGCATTAAAAATGCTAAGCAAATTAGTCTTAGGAGCTAAACTAGAAAGCAGGAACAGAATGGGAAATCAGGAAGCAGGGCTTGCGCCGATCAACGACGCTGGCGCATGGATCGCTCGTCGGCGGCGATGGAGACAAGGGAAGGACGAGAAGGTGTTGACGGCGCCAGAGCAACGGCGAGGGGTGGCGGAACGACGGAGCATTGGCAGAGGCGGAGAAGCGCCTGTTCGGTCGGAACAGGGGAGGTGCGCAGGTGGAACATAGGTCGTCGCCGGGCAACCGGTGGTGCACGAACTCGGAACCTGCTGCTGCTGGAGGATGGTGTGGCTGACGAGAGGACGTGGCCGGAGCTTGGAGATGAAAGATGGCCGGACGGGGAAGATCAACGATGAAAGGCGGATCTGAGGCGGAAGCTGGGCGGAAACAGGGGAAAACGAGCGTGGAGCAGAGTTGATAGGCGGTCGTCCGGTGGTGCACGATCGCCGGACCTGCTACAGTTGGGGATCCTTGTGATGCTGGACAAGGCGTGGCCGGAGTTTGGGGTCGAACGGGGGCTTGTCGGAGGAGATCGACGGCGATCAGTGGAGAAGGGCGGAAACAGGGCGTGAGCGGAGGCGTCACCGGAAATCTCCCGATTCCGGCGATCCAGACGTCGGATGGGGCGATCCCTCCGGTTGTGGGTTCGACCTGAAAGGGAGGATGCGTGGCTGGAGTTTGAGGACGATCCGTCGGTTGGATCGTCGCTGGCGGCGAGGCGAACGGAGAGTCCAAAGCTGGACTCGGCTGGAAACTGGGTGTGGAATGCGACAGCGGCGGAAGCTTGTTTAAGCGTGGCAGAGGTGGAAGATGGATGTCGTAGAGGTTCCAAGTCCATGGAAGGTTAGAGAAGAAGATAGTGAAAGAGTTCCAAATCCATGGAACCTTCAGCTATCAAAGGAAGAAGGGAAGAAACATCCGATAGAAACGAAAACCATTTCCATTCATTGTTAAAATCTTGTCTTCAATTCGCTTACATGTGAGAGATTACATTTTATAGAGCAGGAGGAAAAGGTTAGCTGAAAAGTTTTTGTGACCGTTGGTTGTAATGCTCAAGGAAGTCTCCAACGTCTCCTTCTCATTTTGGTAAGTCACAGCCATCCTTTACATCATTGAGAGCTGCTTCAGCTTGTTTGGCTTGTCCTTCACGTAAGCGTTGCAGCCAAGTCTTCTCAATCTCCCTTATTTCTCTATTTGAGTTGACAGCACATCATCTTTGGACTTGAATAAGCTTGAACTAGCTTGAGCTTAGGAGATTTGACCGTAGTCATGGGACCTCATATTGTCATGGCAAAATAAGATGGATTAGTGCCTCTATAAACATAATTGTTGACTAAGTCTATGAATAATCAAGATTTACAATAATTATGCAAAAATTGACTAAGTCAAAATTAGATCAAATATCATGTGATATGCTCCTACATCAGATTACTCCCGGAGGCGGATCAACCAAATCCCAGACCTGGTTATCTGACATGGAGTCCATTTCGGCTCGCATAGCTTCAAGCCATCTAGCTGACTCCGGTCCACTGACCGCATCCGCATAAGTGAGGGGTTCATCATTATCAATGATGTAGACTCCGTCATAGCGCTCAGGCTGACGACGGATCCTACCCGATCTTCGCGGTTCCCGTGATATTTGAGCCTCAGGTTGCTCAATAACCTGATCCACCGGCTCAGGCTCATCCAACTGTGCTTGACTACTTTGTCCTTCCTCTGGATTCTCATCCAGCTTTATTTCTCTCCCACTGGCCTCTTGCAGAAGAAACTCCTTCTCAAGAAATATGGCCGTCCGAGCAACAAAAACCTTGTTCTCTTTGGGATCGTAGAAATAATAACCCTTAGTTTCCTTAGGGTAACCGACAAAGATACATTTCTCAGATCTGCTCTCTAGTTTCCCAGAGGCGAGCTTTTTGACATAAGCTTCGCAACCCCAGATCCTGATAAATGTCAAGCTAGGCTGTTTCCCATACCATAACTCATATGGCGTCTTTAAAACTGCCTTGGATGGCACTCGGTTTAGTACCTTTGCAGCTGTTTCCAGTGCAAAACCCCAAAAGGAGTATGGAAGAGTAGCCTGACTCATCATAGAACGAACCATATCAAGTAACGTTCTATTTCTCCTCTCGGACACACCATTCCACTGCGGTGTTCCTGGCGGAGTGAGCTGTGAGATAATCCCACACTCCTTCAGATAGTCAGTAAACGCATGACTCAGGTATTCACCACCTCGATCAGAACGAAGTGCCTTGATATTTCGGCCTAACTGATTTTGTACTTCATTTTTGAACTCTTTGAACTTGTCAAAAGATTCACTTTTATGTCTCATTAAATAGACATATCCATACCTACTGAAATCATCAGTAAAGGTAATGAAGTACTGATAGCCACCTCTGGCATGTTTACTAAAAGGCCCACACACATCACTGTGTATAAGGTCAAGTAAACCTGAAGTCCTCTGACCTTTGTGAAGAAAAGGAGACTTCGTCATTTTACCCATCAAACAAGCTTTGCATGTATCAATCTCCTCATAGGAGAATGATCCCAGCAGTCCATGTTCATGCAACCGCTTAATGCGCTTCTCGTTTATATGGCCTAAACGACTATGCCATAGCAAGGTGCTGTCATCAGCATACTTGGCTTTCTTATTATCAATGTTTTGTATAGAATTTTCCATGTCCAACATGTATAACCCATTGTTAATTGAACCAGTTGCATACACAATATTATCATGAGATAAAACACACTTTGAAATCTTGCATTCAAAGGCAAATCCTTTCCTGACAAGAGCAGGAATAGAGATAATATTCTTTGTGATACTCGGTACAAAATAACAATTGTTCAATTCTAATACAATGCCAGATGGTAAAGAAATGAAATAGTCTCCTACAGCAACAGCAGCAACCCGTGCCCCGTTTCCAACTCGTAGGTCTACCTCATGCTGTCCCACCTGCCTTCTTCTCTTGAGTTCCTGTACATTTGAACAAATGTGAACTCCACATGCAGTGTCCAACACCCATGAAATAGTAGAAGAAGATAACATGACCTCAGTCACATATATACCTGAGCCAGAAGCGATGCTTCCCCTCTTATCTCCTTGGAGCGCTTTACAGTCCTTTTTCCAGTGACCCAGCTGGCCACAGTGGAAACACCTGTTGTCCTTCGACCGCTTGACCTTCTGTTTCAGGGCCTTGCTGTAATTCTTGACAGGGGCCTTGCCCTTCTTCCCCTTCTTCTTGTTCCTAAAAGGAACCATTAAGACAGAGGTTGAAGGCTTACCCTTCAGAGTTTCCTCAGTTGTCAAGAGCATATTCAGCAACTCTGCCGGCGTACAATCGATTTTGTTCATATTAAAGTTAATGATGAACGCATCGAAAGAAGGCGGAAGAGACTGCAGAATAATATCTACAGCAAGCTCCTGGTTGACGGTATGCCCCAGTTTCTCCAGAGCCTCCTTGTGCCCAATCATCTTGAGCACGTGAGCTCCCACTGGGCTCCCCTCAGCCAGTTTGCTCTGAAAGAAGAGCTTTGTCAGATTATAGCGTTCTGTCCTCGCCTGTGCAGCATACAGCATCTTGAGGTTCGCTATAATTTCTATAGCCGACATATCCTCATGCTGACGCTGCAGCGGTGGCGTCATAGACGCTAGCATCAGGCAAGCGACATCAATGCTATCATTGACGTGCTTTTCGTAGGCATCCCGAACCGCCCTTGCGGCGTTCGGAGCGGGCTGCGGCGGTATCGCCGTCTCGAGGACATACAGTTTCCTCTCTGCCTTAAGAACGATCTTAAGGTGTCCAAACCAGTCAGAGAAGTTCGGCCCAGCAAACTTCTCCCTTTCCAGTAGGGATCGCACATTGAAGCTCATGGTGTTCGTTGCTGCAGGAATCTACAACAAGCAAGAACATCAAGGTCAGTATCAATGTTTCAGAATCAATCCAGGACTTAAGAAAGATTCTTTTCCCACTATTTTGTCTGACTGAAAAATCCAGTAAACAGTCCGAAAGAGTAACACTCTTTTAGTGAGATGGGATCCAGATTTCATACTTGGTCTCCGCGTCCCGCTCAGGCGAGATAAGATGCACAGAGATGACAAGCACTAGTTTCTGGTAGGCTGTCCCAGCCAATCGCCAACCCGTGCGATTCCCCTTCATCTTGGCAATCCAGCAGACTGTGCCAACTGAGTTGGTACAACACAGTCTCTGATCCCAGAGATGGCTGCCTCCATGTGCTACCATATGCGCCACATATGTAGTCTACATGGTCAAGCTGACCTGACCTACTCCCTGGACCACCACGTGCTATGCTGAGCAACGAGAGGGGATAAATCCCAACTCTGTAACACGCAGGTGAAATCCAGCACCGTCTGAAGATAGATGGACGTGCCCACTGAGTGGGTTCAACACGGCTCCAACGATAGTCAGAAAGGTGAGGTTTCGCGTCAGAAGGCTTACGAGCTTGATATGTTAGCGTTGGATTTTAACGGTCTTTTATCTTCTTACTATCAGGCATGTCCTATGGCTATAGCAGAAGATAAACATAAAAATGCAATTCTAATTATTAGCAATAAGTAGAAAGCATGATCTTATGTGGTAAAAGCCCATGAACCCTAGTAAGACCTTAAGATTACTTAAGTCTTCACTTGAGCTTCATTGCATCTCATCTGGTCCAACCCAGTGCCCTAGCGCCAAGAGCACCTCAGGTGCACCACCAGGTGAATGCCCCTCTTGGATGTGTGCCTTTGTTCTTGTCTAATCAAAGTACATTTGATCTATCTAGACAAGGTTGACTCGCAGGTCAACAACATATTATAAATTAAGTACAATGTGATTCGCAGATCACAAATTAATTTACAATTTTAAATCCAGGCACGCAGGCCCCAGCATAGCACACAATTGGGCAACCCACACAAGACTAAATAAACAAGCATATGGTTCAATCAACATGTGATCCAATCATCTTGAAATTAAAAGTTTTGAAAACCCCATGGCATCAATTTTAATTTCCTTATGAGCCCTACAACCTTACAATGGTCCATTGATGGGGATCCACTCATCCATCTAGTTAGATCCTTTGCCCTTGCATGCACCGAGTCCTAACTGACCCGAGTTGACCTAATGGTCAACCATGCATGCGCCAAGGGCTGAACTACCCCCATGAGTTTTGGCAAGCGGGTGTGACCCCGGGCCTAACTCAAGTGTGTTCAGTAGTGTCTCAACCAGACCTCGCTACACGCCCTAGATGCAGTCAACCTATAGCCACCTTGTGCTTGCGCATAGGTGCTATCAGGTTAACCCATCTGAGCTGTCAGATGGTCTGATCAGACTTGGATCTAACCTAGTGGTGACTTCAACCCCATCAACCCATCTAAGGGTTTAATGTAGTGGCACCTTAGATCTAATGAAGCGCGCAAGATGTAAGTTTTAGAAAAACCTTAGAACATGCGCTAACATCAAACAAAGTTGATAACCCTTAGATCTAAGGGGGTCCCCTTCAAGGGGGAGCGCAAACTTGAGGGGGTCCCCTTCAAGGGGGAGCGCATACATAGCCCATGATACAAGCGCAAGCTACATGTTAACATGATACAAGCGCAATCTACAAGTACATGTAACCATGCATCATGAAAGCAAAGCATCAAGTAAGCGCAACAAGCATGGATCACATAACACTTCTAGCAATCATATAGATCATATGGAGAGCCTCGCTCTGATACCAATTGAAGGAAACCCTAAAAATTAGGGGTTGAAACCCTAAACATGCGCCTCTAGCATGCATAGCGGAAAAAGGGCTTCAAGTAGATCGCATATGAACTATATAATCAACATGAAGCTATGAGTTGAGATCTATACCAAAGCCATAAGGTTGGAGGTCGGCTTGGAAGAAGAGAGCAAACTTGATCTCCTCCGAAAGTTCACACACAAAGGTGATGAAGACTCCTCACTTGCGCACCTCTTGTGCTAGCAAGAATGCCAAGATGTCTTTTGATCGAGTATAGGAAAGAGATGAAGACTTCTTTGCTTGGCCGATCCTTTCTCCAAGATGTCGTCTCCTTCACCAATGTCTCGTCAAGAGAGCAAGCGAAGGCCGAGAGTGAATTGGAGCGTTCACTTGTCATTTGCGTTCAAGGAGACATGCGCTTATGACTTTCCAAATTAGGAAAGACATTAAGCCATGCGTTCAA
Source organism: Costus lasius (assembly GCA_027563935.2). Lineage (NCBI taxonomy): Eukaryota > Viridiplantae > Streptophyta > Magnoliopsida > Zingiberales > Costaceae > Costus > Costus lasius. The sequence continues at coordinate 75,600,367 of CM050449.1, forward strand.
GATCTCTAAACTGATCTTAAACTCCACAAAACGCCTTAAACAATGAACCATGCGTTCAAGCCCTTGAACCGGTTCAAAGCAAATGTGTTTGGACCAAAAGCCAAACCAAACCGGCCCAAGCCAAATCGGTCTAGATCAACCAAACCCTAAGGTTTCCAATCTAACCGTTCATCTCACAATGCTCTTGATCTCACCGATCTAGCATCAATTCTCTGGATCGAAGCTTACCGATCCCAAGCCCTAATCAATCAAACATGATCAGACCAGATCTCACTTACAATCAGAGATTAAATCCCTTTAAACTGAACCGAAACAATTCAGTCCACACGATCTGACTTAAGCAAGCCATATCACCAAATTGTGCGACCCTAAGGGTTTCCTTTAAATGTCGGTAACGATAACTTTCGTTATCACGACCAGTGAGGGGTATCTAGCAACACATCACTGTCTCCCGATATAAAGGAAAAAGTCTTCCAAGACTACACCCAAACCATGGCACAAGTGTGACTCAATTCACAAGGCATACATGTGTCCTTTGCCACTGGATGTTCTTATTGGACAAGCGGGTCAAGCTTGTAACTCCAATACGATGAGCATGATTAGATCAGATGCACATAGTCATCTGGGTATGGCCATACACTTCCTCAATCATCTCATATAAGGGGGGCCCTTTAGAACATCACACTCCTTGAACAAGGAGACGGCAATCCTTTATCTATCACTAGTGCCCTAACCTGATTCAAGCTCACCATCCAAGATAGTCTATAATCATTATGTTTCAAATGATATTGAACTACCTCAAGACAATGACAATCATCATTCAGAAACACAAGTGATCTCAAGTCAGAGGACATGTGCCACTTGCTGCATACAAGGATCATTCACATTGTGACAAGCAATGGAATATCCCAGTAGGGTCTGTCCAGTACATCCAATGTACCCATGAGTCTACATCTTATTCCATGCTCGAAGCATCCTATAAGATTAGCACTCATATCAGTCTCAATCATATCAAGGCTGTCTCATGTTCACCAAGATATCTCGACTAAGGACTTATAGCCTGTCAGCCTAGCTGAACAGCTTTGAGACATTATTCAGAAGTACACTTATTACAGCAGACAATGTACCCATGAGTCTACCTGTGCTGCAGATGGCGCTTGGGCCCAGGTTTGGGCCAGATGAGCAGCAAAAGACCCATGAAGAGCAAATGAAGACTTAAGTTAGGTTAAGGTCTTCTAGGGCTATGGGCTTTTACCACATAAGATACATGCTTTCTTTTATTGTATAATATTAGAATTGCATGTTTAAGTTTATCTTCTGCTATCACCATAGGGATTGCATGATAGTGAAGAAGATAAAAGACCGTTAAAATCCAACGCTAAAATATCAAGCTCGTAAGCCTTCTGACGCGAAACCTCACTGTTCTGATTATCGTTGGAGCCGTGTTGTACCCACTCAGTGGGCACGTCCATCTATCTTCAGACGGTGCGGGATTACACCTGCGTGTTACAGAGTAGGGATTTATCCCTTCTCGTTGCTCAGCATAGCATGTGGTGGTCCAGGGAGTAGGTCGGGTCAGCTTGACCGTGTAGGCTACATATGTGGCGCATATGGTAGCACATGGAGGCAGCCATCTGTGGGATCAGAGACTGTGTTGTACCAACTCAGTTGGCACAGTCTGCTGGATTGCCCAGATGAAGGGGAATCGCACGGGTTGGCGATTGGCTGGGATGCCTACCAGAAACTAGTGCTTGTACTCTCTGTGCATCTTATCTCGCCTGAGCGGGACGCGGAGACCAAGTATGAAATCTGGATCCCATCTCACTAAAAGAGTGCTACTCTTTCGGGCTGTTTTGCTGGATTTTTCAGCCAGATAAAATAGTGAGAAAAAGAATCTTTCTTAAGTCCTGATCGATTCTTATACATTGATACTGACCTTGCTGTTCTTGCATTGTTGTAGATACCTGCAGCAACGAACACCATGAACTTCAATGTGCGATCCCTACTGGAAAGGCAGAAGTTTGCTGGGCCGAACTTCTCTGACTGGTTTGGACACCTTAAGATCATTCTTAAGGCAGAGAGGAAACTGTATGTCCTCGAGACGGCGATACCGCCGCAGCCCGCTCCGAACGCCGCAAGGGCGGTTCGGGAAGCCTATGAAAAGCACGTCAATGATAGCATTGATGTCGCTTGCCTGATGCTAGCGTCTATGACGCCACCGCTGCAGCGTCAGCATGAGGACATGTCGGCTATAGACATGATTACAAACCTCAAGATGTTGTATGCTGCACAGGCGAGGACAGAACGCTATAATCTGACAAAGCTCTTCTTTCAGAGCAAACTGGCTGAAGGGAGCCCAGTGGGAGCTCACGTGCTCAAGATGATTGGGCACAAGGAGGCTCTAGAGAAACTGGGGCATACCATTAACCAGGAGCTTGCTGTGGACATTATTCTGCAGTCTCTCCCGCCTTCATTCGACGCGTTCATTATTAATTTTAATATGAACAAAATCGATTGTACTCCGGCAGAGCTGCTGAATATGCTCTTGACCACTGAGGAAACTCTGAAGGGTAAGCCTTCAACCTCTGTCTTAATGGTTCCTTCCAGGAACAAGAAGAAGGGGAAGAAGGGCAAGGCCCCAGTCAAGAACTACAGCAAGGCTCTGAAGCAAAAGGTCAAGCGGTCCAAGGAATACAGGTGTTTCCACTGTGGCCAGCTGGGTCACTGGAAAAAGGACTGCAAAGCGCTCCAAGGAGATAAGAGGGGAAGCTTCGCTTCTGGCTCAGGTATATTCGTGACTGAGGTCATGTTTTCTTCTTCTATATCATGGGTGTTGGACACTGCATGTGGAGTTCACATTTGTTCAAATGTACAGGAACTCAAGAGAAGAAGGCAGGTGGGACAGCATGAGGTGGACCTACGAGTTGGAAACGGGGCACGGGTTGCTGCTGTTGCTGTAGGAGACTACTTCATTCCTTTACCATCTGGCATTCTATTGGAACTAGACTATTGTTATTTTGTTCCCAGTATAACTAAAAATATTATCTCCATTCCTGCTCTTGTCAGGAAGGGGTTTTCCTTTGAATGCAATATTTCAAAGTGTATTTTGTCTTATGATAATATTGTTTATGCAACTGGTTCAATTAACAATGGGTTATTCATGTTGGACATGGAAAGTTCTATACAAAATGTTGATATTAAGAAAGCCAAGTATGCTGATGACAGCACCTTGCTGTGGCATAGTCGTTTAGGCCATATAAACGAGAAGCGCATTAAGCGGTTGCATGATCATGGACTGCTGGGATCATTCTCCTATAAGGAGATTGATACATGCAAAGCTTGTTTGATGGGTAAAATGATGAAGTCACCTTTTCCTCACAAAGGTCAAAGGGCTTCAGGTTTACTTGACCTTATACACAGTGATGTGTGTGGGCCATTTAGTAAACATGCCAGAGGTGGCTATCAGTACTTCATTACCTTTACTGATGATTTCAGTAGATACGGGTATGTCTATCTGATGAGACATAAAAGTGAATCTTTTGACAAGTTCAAAGAGTTCAAGAATGAAGTACAAAATCAGCTAGGCCGAAATATCAAGGCACTTCGCTCAGATCGAGGTGGTGAATACCTAAGTCATACGTTTACTGACTATCTAAAGGAGTGTGGGATTATCTCACAGCTCACTCCGCCAGGAACACCGCAATGGAATGGTGTGTCCGAGAGGAGAAATAGAACGCTACTTGATATGGTTCGTTCTATGATGAGTCAGGCTACTCTTCCATACTCCTTTTGGGGTTTTGCGCTGGAAACAGCTGCAAAGGTACTAAACCGAGTGCCATCCAAAGCAGTTTCTAAAACTCCATATGAGTTATGGTATGGGAAACAGCCAAGCTTGACATTTATCAGGATCTGGGGCTGCGAGGCTTATGTCAAAAAGCTCGCCTCTGGGAAACTAGAGAGCAGATCTGACAAATGTATCTTTGTCGGTTACCCTAAGGAAACTAAGGGTTATTATTTCTACGATCCCAAAGAGAACAAGGTTTTTGTTGCTCGGACGGCCATATTTCTTGAGAAGGAGTTTCTTCTGCAAGAGGCCAGTGGGAGAGAAATAAAACTGGATGAGAATCCAGAGGAAGGACAAAGTGATCAAGCACAGTTGGATGAGCCTGAGCCGGTAGAACAGGTTATTGAACAACCTGAGGCTCAAATATCACGGGAACCGCGAAGATCGGGTAGGATCCGTCGACAGCCTGAGCGCTATGACGGAGTCTACATCATTGACAATGATGAACCCCTCACTTATGCGGATGCGGTCAGTGGACCGGAGTCAGCGAGATGGCTTGAGGCTATGCGCGCCGAGATGGACTCCATGTCAGATAACCAAGTCTGGGATTTGGTTGATCCGCCTTCGGGAGTTATCCCTATAGGCTGTAAATGGATCTTCAAGAAGAAGATTGACATGGATGGTAACGTGGTTACCTATAAAGGCAGGCTAGTTGCGAAAGGTTTCAAACAAATCTACGGGATAGATTATGATGAAACTTTCTCACCTGTAGCCATGTTTAAGTCTATTCGGATTCTTTTCGCGATAGCTGCATATTATGATTATGAGATTTGGCAGATGGATGTGAAAACAGCTTTCCTTAATGGAAATCTGGATGAGGATGTGTATATGACACAACCTGAGGGTTTCACTAATCCATCAGATCGTCATAAGATATGCAAGTTAAAGAAGTCCATTTATGGACTTAAGCAAGCATCTAGAAGCTGGAATATTCGTTTTGATGAATCAGTCACTGAATTTGGTTTCATCAAGAACGAGGATGACCCGTGTGTATATAAGAGGTTTAGTGGGAGCGTGATTACTTTCCTAGTCCTCTACGTCGATGACATCTTGATCATTGGAAATGACATTCCTGAAATGCATGCTGTTAAAGCATGGCTGAGGAAGTGTTTCCAGATGAAAGATCTAGGAGAAGCAGCCTATGTGTTAGGTGTGAAGATCTACAGGGATAGATCTAAGAGGCTTCTCGGGCTGTGCCAGAGTACTTACATCGATAAGGTCCTGGAGAGATTTCATTTAGAGAATTCTAAACGTGGATATCTTCCAGTCAGACATGGTCTGAGTCTTTCGAAGAGTCAGTGTCCACAAACACAGACTGAGAAAGATGAAATGGACAATACGCCTTATGCTTCGACTATTGGTTCCATTATGTATGCGATGTTGTGTACTCGCCCAGACGTCGCTTACGGGTTAAGCGTAACCAGTCGTTTCCAAAGTAATCCAGGTATGGCGCACTGGATTGCAGTCAAGAACATTTTAAAATATCTGCGGAGGACCAAAGATATGTTCTTGATATATGGTGGTCAGGAAGAACTCAGTATAGAGGGATATACTGACGCTTCGTTCCAGTCGGACCAGGATGATTTCCGATCGCAATCAGGCTATGTTTTTAGCTTGAATGGAGGTGCAGTGGTGTGGAAGAGTTTCAAACAGTCAACTGTTGCTGATTCCACAACAGAAGCCGAGTATGTTGCAGCCTCGGAAGCATCCAAGGAGGCAGTCTGGATTCGTAAGTTCGTGAGAGAACTTGGTGTTGTTCCTTCGAGTGTCGATCCTTTGGTTATCTTCTGTGATAACACTGGAGCAATCGCACAAGCAAAGGAACCACGGTCGCACCAGAAGTCCAAGCACATACTGAGACGGTTTCATTTGATCAGGGAGATCATAGATCGTCAAAATCTGCAAGGTTCATACAGATGACAATCTGGCAGACCCGCTTACCAAGCCTCTGGCGCAGCAGAAGCATGAGAAGCACTGTAATAATATGGGTTTGAGATTTCTCAACCATTAGATTAAGTGCAAGTGGGAGATTGTTGGGGTATGCCCTTAAGGCTAATGTTTGAGGCCTATGGGAATGTATTTGTATCATGTAATAAACTGTTATGTTTATAAAGGCATGGTTGTTATTCAGTTAGCTACATTGTCTGCTGCAATATATGTTCTTCTGAATAATGTCTCAAAGCTGTTCAGCTCGGCTGACATGCTATTATGTCCTTAGTCGATATATCTTGGTGAACATGAGACAGCCTTGATATGATTGAGACTAATATGTGTTCTAATCTTATAGGATGCTTCGAGCATGGAATAAGATGTAGACTCATGGGTACATTGGATGTACTGGACAGACCCTACTAGGATGTTCAATTGTTTGTCACAATGTGAATATTCCTTGATTAAGACAAGTGGCACATTTCCTCTGACTTGAGATCACTTGTGTTTTCTGAATGATGATTGTCATTGTTTTGAGATGGTTCAATATCATTTGAAACATAATGATTATAGACTATCTTGGATGGTGAGCTTGAGTCAGGTTAGAGCACTAGTGATAGACATAGGATTGCCGTCTCCTTGTTTAAGGAGTGTGATGTTCTAAAGGGGCCCCCTGGATGAGATGATTGAGAAAGTGTATGGCCATACCCAGGTGACAGTGTTCATCTGTTCTAATCATGCTCATCATATTGGAGTTACAAGCTTGACAGGCTTGTCCAATAAGAACATCCAGTGGCAAAGGAAATATGTATGCTTTGTGATTTGATTCACACTTGTGCTGTTTTTGGGTGTAGTCTTGGAAGACTCATTTCTTTATATCGGGAGATAGTGATGTGTTGCTAGATACCCCTCACTGATCGTGATAATGAGAATTATCGTTACCGACATTTAAAGGAAACCCTTAGGGTCGCACAATTTGATGATATGGCTTACTTAAGTCAGATCGTGTGGACTGAATTGTTTGGGTTCAGTTTAAAGGGAATTAGTCTCTGATTGTAAGTGAGATCTGGTCTGATCATGTTTGATTGATTAGGGCTTAAGATCGGTAAGCTTCGATCGAGAGAATAGATGCCAGATCGGTCAGATCAGGGGCATCGAGGAGATCGACGGTTAGATCGGGAACCTTAGGGTTTATTTAAGATCTAGACTAGATCATTGGCTTGATTGGTTCTTAAACCGAACCAAAGTGAACCGGCTCACTTGTTGAGCGCATGGTTCAAGGGGAGAGGAGTTGGCGACAAGTTCACTTGGCGTGAACGTTGGGGTGAGGAGTGGTTACTATTTTTAGTAACCATGATCTCCACTTGGTGGGTGCTCTCGTCCGAATAGAGTATTCTCTATTTTTCGCCACTTCAACTGATTTTTCCTCTCGCCCATATTCCTCTCGAGATTATTGTGTGAGTGTGGCGACGCTTGACGCTTGACGCTTGACGCTTGAGGAGGATTCGGCCAAGAAAGATTGACATCTCATTTTCCCTTCACTCGTCAAAGGACCTCTTGGAACCTTGCTAGCACAAGGAGCACCAAGAGAGATAGCGACATCATCTTGTGTGTGACGACAAGGAGAAGATCTCGTTTGATCTTTGCTTCCAAGCCGCCATCAAGAAATGGCAATGGTATGGATCGAATCACCTCTTATGCATTCGGGTTTTCTTTAAGTTGATTATATAAGGTGCATACGATTCTTAGAGACCCTATCCGCTGCTTGAAATCTGAATATGCGCCATGCTGGGTTTCGCCCCCCCTCTAGAAAGGGGTTCCAACATTGGTCTATGCTCCATGCTAGACGTCATTTGCCCATTTGGCCCATTTGGCCCATCTAGGCAAAAAATGAAGTTAGCTCCAATAAGTGTTGGGGTATGCCCTTAAGGCTAATGTTTGAGGCCTATGGGAATGTATCTGTATCATGTAATAAACTCTTAAGTTTATAAAGGCATGGTTGTTATTCAGTTAGCTACATTGTCTGCTGCAATATATGTTCCTCTGAATAATGTCTCAAAGCTGTTCAGCTGGGCTGACATGCTATTATGTCCTTAGTCGATATATCTTGGTGAACATGAGACAGCCTCGATATGGTTAAGACTAATATGTGTTCTAATCTTATAGGATGCTTCGAGCATGGAATAAGATGTAGACTCATGGGTACATGGGATGTACTGGACAGACCCTACTAGGATGTTCAATTGTTTGTCACAATGTGAATATTCCTTGATTGCGACAAGTGGCACATTTCCTCTGACTTGAGATCACTTGTGTTTTCTAAATGATGATTGTCATTGTTTTGAGGTAGTTCAATATCATTTGAAACATAATGATTATAGACTATCTTGGATGGTGAGCTTGAGTCAGGTTAGGACACTAGTGATAGACATAGGATTGCCGTCTCCTTGTTTAAGGAGTGTGATGTTCTATAAGGGCCCCCTGGATGAGATGATTGAGAGAGTGTATGGCCATACCCAGGTGACAGTGTTCATCTGATCTAATCATGCTCATCATATTGGAGTTACAAGCTTGACAGGCTTGTCCAATAAGAACATCAAGTGGCAAAGGAAGTATGCATGCCTAGTGAATTGGATTCACACTTGTGCTGTGGTTTGGGTGAAGTCTTGGAAGACTCTTTCCTTTATATCGGGAGACAGTGATGTGTTGCTAGATACCCCTCACTGGTCGTGATAACGTGAGTTATCGTTACCGACATTTAAAGGAAACCCTTAGGGTCGCACAATTTGATGATATGGCTTCTTTAAGTCAGATCGTGTGGACTGAATTGTTTAGTTCAGTTTAAAGGGGTGTTAAGCTCTGATTGCGAGTGAGATCTGGTCTGATCATGTTTGATTGATTAGGGCTTTAGATCGGTAAGCTTCGATCGAGAGTTATGATGCTAGATCAGTGAGATCTAGAGCATCAAGAGATCAACGGTGATCTTGAACCTTGTGGTTCAATAAGATCGACCATTGCTTGGGCCGATTTGGTCTTAGACCAAAGTCACTTGAACCAGCTCATGTAATGAGCGCTTGGTTCAAATAATCGAAGAGAAGGAATTGCGGTTCACTTCATGTGAACGCATAACCGAAGTGAGTAATGGGTTACTATTTTTGGATAGCAACGCCCACGTTCATGACAACGTTTTTTACTCTATTGGCGATCATCACTCTTGAACAAAGTCGCCTTCCTTCTCGTGTGAAAAACTCTCTCGAAGAGGGTAGAGAAACTTCTTCTTCGACAAGCCCAAGGATCTTATCCCCTCCATGCGTAAAGGACCCTTGAAGCTTTGCTAGCACAAAGACGACAAGGAGAGGCCATTCTTCATCGTGTGTGCGTCGACTAGGGAGAGGATCCCTTTCGCTCCTTGCTTCCAATACTTCATCCATAGATGGCGATGGTATGAATCTTATTGGCACTCGTAATCGTTTTTCATAGTTGAATATATATCATGCATAATGATCCCTAAAACCCCTATTTCCGCTGCGATGTAACACATGCGCCATTAGGGTTTTCTCGCTCCCCCTCGAAGGGGACTCCTGCAATTGGTATCAGAGGAGGTTAAAATGCATGATAATATGTTTGCTGTGATTTGTGATCCTTGTATGCGCCATATTGCTAGATCTAGGCTACATGCGAACCTTTACTTGTTGTGTATTGTAGTTGACGCATGTAGTAAGGTAGCGCTTCTATATGTTCTTGTTGATGTTTTCTTAAAAACTCAAACGACTTGCGCGCACACCATTAGATCTAAGTGCCGCCTGCATTAAACCCTTAGACGGGTTATTAGGGTTGAAATCATCCCCTGTGTTAGATCCAAACAGTCTGATCAGACCATCTGACAGCCTGAATGGGTCGACCAGTTAGCACTTTGGCGCAAGCCTATGGTGGCTACAGGTCGACTGCAGACAGGTGTGTAGCGATGTCTGATTGAGACACCCAATGAACGCACCTGAGTTAGGCCCGGGGTCACGCCCGCTTGCCAGACCTCAGTGTGGTCGTTCAGCCCTGGCGCATGCATGGTTGACCTTATGGTCAACACAAGTCAGTTAGGACTTGGTGCATGCAAGGGCAGTGGATTTGACTAGGTTGGTTGAGTGGATCCCTAGTAATGGACCGTTGTAAGGTTGTAGGGGAAATAAGGAAAAAATTAAAATTGATCCCAAGGGGTTTTCGAAAATTTTAATTTTTATGATGGATCACATGATGCTGATTGGATGCATATGTTTGTCTATTTAGTCTTATGTGGGCTGCTCATATTAATTGTGTGCTGTGCTGGGGCCTGCGTGCCTGTATTAAATTGTAAATTAATTATTGTGATCTGCGCATCACTGTGTTTTAATTTATAAATGTTAGTGACCTGCGTGTCACTCTTGTCTAGATAGTTAAATTTGTAATTTAATTAGACAAGAGCACAGAGCACACTTGGCAGAGGCGCATGCAGCAGTGGCTTGACCAGGTGGGAGGTCCAGGGTTCGACTCTGGGACCAGGCGCAAATTCCTGGTGGGCGCACCTGTGCTGCAGATGGCGCTTGGGCCCAGGTTTGGGCCAGATGAGCAGCAAAAGACCCATAAAGAGCAAATGAAGACTTAAGTTAGGTTAAGGTCTTCTAGGGCTATGGGCTTTTACCACATAAGATACATGCTTTCTTTTATTGCTTAAATATTGGAATTGCATGATCAAATTATCTTCTGCTATCACCATAGGAATTGCATGATAGGCAAGAAGATAAAAGACCGTTAAAATCCAACGCTAAAATATCAAGCTCGTAAGCCTTCTGACGCGAAACCTCACTGTTCTGATTATCGTTGGAGCCGTGTTGTACCCACTCAGTGGGCACGTCCATCTATCTTCAGAGGGTGTGGGATTACACCTGTGTGTTACAGAGTAGGGATTTATCCCTTCTCGTTGCTCAGCATAGCACATGGTGGTCCAGGGAGTAGGTCGGGTCAGCTTGACCGTGTAGGCTACATATGTGGCGCATATGGTAGCACATGGAGGCAGCCATCTGTGGGATCAGAGACTGTGTTGTACCAACTCAGTTGGCACAGTCTGCTGGATTGCCCAGATGAAGGGGAATCGCACGGGTTGGCGATTGGCTGGGACGCCTACCAGAAACTAGTGCTTGTACTCTCTGTGCATCTTATCTCGCCTGAGCGGGACGCGGAGACCAAGTATGAAATCTGGATCCCATCTCACTAAAAGAGTTCTACTCTTTCGGGCTGTTTTGCTGGATTTTTCACGCCTGATAAAATAGTGAGAAAAAGAATCTTTCTTAAGTCCTGATCGATTCTTATACATTGATACTGACCTTGCTGTTCTTGCATTGTTGTAGATACCTGCAGCAACGAACACCATGAACTTCAATGTGCGATCCCTACTGGAAAGGGAGAAGTTTGCTGGGCCGAACTTCTCTGACTGGTTTGGACACCTTAAGATCGTTCTTAAGGCAGAGAGGAAACTGTATGTCCTTGAGACGGCGATACCGCCGCAGCCCGCTCCGAACGCCGCAAGGGCGGTTCGGGAAGCCTATGAAAAGCACGTCAATGATAGCATTGATGTCGCTTGCCTGATGCTAGCGTCTATGACGCCACCGCTGCAGCGTCAGCATGAGGATATGTCAGCTATACAGATTATAGCAAACCTCAAGATGCTGTATGCTGCACAGGCGAGGACTGAACGCTATAATTTGACTAAGCTCTTCTTTCAGAGCAAACTGGCTGAAGGGAGCCCAGTGGGAGCTCACGTGCTCAAGATGATTGGGCACAAGGAGGCTCTGGAGAAACTAGGGCACACCATCAACCAGGAGCTTGCTGTGGACATTATTCTGCAGTCTCTCCCGCCATCATTCGACGCGTTCATTATTAACTTTAATATGAACAAAATCGATTGTACGCCGGCAGAGCTGTTGAATATGCTCTTGACTACTGAGGAAACTCTGAAGGGTAAGCCTTCAACCTCTGTCTTGATGGTTCCTTCTAGGAACAAGAAGAAGGGGAAGAAGGGCAAGGCCCCGGTCAAGAATTACAGCAAGGCTCTGAAGCAGAAGGTGAAGCGGTCCAAGGAATACAGGTGTTTCCACTGTGGCCAGCTGGGTCACTAGAAAAAGGACTGTAAAGCGCTCCAAGGAGACAAGAGGGGAAGCTTTGCTTCTGGCTCAGGTATATTCGTGACTGAGGTCATGTTTTCTTCTTCTATATCATGGGTGTTGGACACTGCATGTGGAGTTCACATTTGTTCAAATGTGCAGGAACTCAAGAGAAGAAGGCAGGTGGGACAGCATGAGGTGGACCTACGCGTTGGAAACGGGGCACGGGTTGCTGCTGTTGCTGTAGGAGACTACTTCATTTCTTTACCATCTGGAATTGTATTGGAACTAAACAGTTGTTACTTTGTTCCCAGTATAACTAAAAATATTATCTCCATTCCTGCTCTTGTCAGGAAGGGATTTTCCTTTGAATGCAATATTTCAAAGTGTATTTTGTCTTTAGATAATATTGTTTATGCAACTGGTTCAATTAACAATGGGTTATACATGTTGGACATGGAATGTTCGATACAGCAAATTGATATTAAGAAAGCCAAGTATGCTGATGACAGCACCTTGCTATGGCATAGTCGTTTAGGCCATATAAACGAGAAACGCATTAAGCGGTTGCATGATAATGGACTGCTGGGATCATTCTCCTACAAGGAAATTGATACATGCAAGGCTTGTTTAATGGGTAAAATGACGAAGTCACCTTTTCCTCACAAAGGTCGAAGGGCTTCAGGTTTACTTGACCTTATACACAGTGATGTGTGTGGGCCATTTAGTAAACATGCCAGAGGTGGCTATCAGTACTTCATTACCTTTACTGATGATTTCAGTAGATATGGGTATGTCTATCTGATGAGACATAAGAGTGAATCTTTTGACAAGTTCAAAGAGTTCAAGAATGAAGTACAAAATCAGCTAGGCCGTAATATCAAAACACTTCGCTCAGATCGAGGTGGTGAATACCTAAGTCATGCGTTTACTGACTATCTAAAAGAGTGTGGGATTATCTCACAGCTCACTCCACCAGGAACACCGCAATGGAATGGTGTGTCCGAAAGGAGAAATAGAACATTACTAGATATGGTTCGTTCTATGATGAGTCAGGCTACTCTTCCATACTCCTTTTGGGGTTTTGCACTGGAAACAGCTGCAAAGGTACTAAACCGAGTGCCATCCAAGGCAGTTTCTAAGACGCCATATGAGTTATGGTATGGGAAACAGCCGAGCTTGACATTTATCAGGATCTGGGGCTGCGAGGCTTATGTCAAAAAGCTCGCCTCTGGGAAACTAGAGAGCAGATCTGACAAATGTATCTTTGTCGGTTACCCTAAGGAAACTAAGGGTTATTATTTCTTCGATCCCAAGGAGAACAAGGTTTTTGTTGCTCGGACGGCCATATTTCTTGAGAAGGAGTTTCTTCTGCAAGAGGCCAGTGGGAGAGAAATAAAGCTGGATGAGAGTCCAGAAGAAGGACAAAGTGACCAAGCACAGTTGGATGAGCCTGAGCCGGTAGAACAGGTTATTGAACAACCTGAGGCTCAGATATCACGGGAACCGCGAAGATCGGGTAGGATCCGTCGACAGCCTGAGCGCTATGACGGAGTCTACATCATTGATAATGATGAACCCCTTACTTATGCGGATGCGGTCAGTGGACCGGAGTCAGCGAGATGGCTTGAGGCTATGCGCGCCGAGATGGACTCCATGTCAGATAACCAAGTCTGGGATTTGGTTGATCCGCCTCCGGGAATAATCCCTATAGGCTGTAAATGGATCTTCAAGAAGAAGATTGACATGGATGGTAACGTGGTTACCTATAAAGGCAGGCTAGTTGCGAAAGGTTTCAAACAAATCTACGGGATAGATTATGATGAAACTTTCTCACCTGTTGCCATGTTTAAGTCTATTCGGATTCTTTTCGCGATAGCTGCATATTACGATTATGAGATCTGGCAAATGGATGTGAAAACGGCTTTCCTTAATGGAAATCTGGATGAGGATGTGTATATGACACAACCTGAGGGTTTCACTAATCCAGCGGATCGTCATAAAATATGCAAGTTAAAGAAGTCCATTTATGGACTTAAACAAGCATCAAGAAGCTGGAATATTCGTTTTGATGAATCAGTCACTGATTTTGGTTTCATCAAGAACGAGGATGACCCGTGTGTTTATAAGAGGTTTAGTGGGAGCGTGATTACTTTCCTAGTCCTCTACGTCGATGACATCTTGATCATTGGAAACGACATTCCTGAAATGCATGCTGTTAAGGCATGGCTGAGGAAATGTTTCCAGATGAAAGATTTAGGAGAAGCAGCCTATGTGTTAGGTGTGAAGATCTACAGGGATAGATCTAAGAGGCTTCTCGGGCTGTGCCAGAGTACTTACATCGATAAGGTCCTGGAGAGATTTCATTTAGAGAATTCTAAACGAGGATATCTTCCAGTCAGACATGGTCTGAGTCTTTCGAAGAGTCAGTGTCCACAAACACAGACTGAGAAAGATGAAATGGACAATACGCCTTATGCTTCGGCTATTGGTTCCATTATGTATGCGATGTTGTGTACTCGCCCAGACGTCGCTTACGGGTTAAGCGTGACCAGTCGTTACCAGAGTAATCCAGGTATGGCGCACTGGATTGCAGTCAAGAACGTTCTAAAATATCTGCGGAGGACCAAAGATATGTTCTTGATATATGGTGGTCAGGAAGAACTCAGTATTGAAGGATATACTGACGCTTCGTTCCAGTCTGACCAGGATGATTTCCGATCGCAATCAGGCTATGTTTTTAGCTTGAATGGAGGAGCAGTGGTGTGGAAAAGTTTCAAACAGTCAACTGTTGCTGATTCCACAACAGAAGCCGAGTATGTTGCAGCCTCGGAAGCATCCAAGGAGGCAGTGTGGATTCGTAAGTTCGTGAGAGAACTTGGTGTCGTTCCTTCGAGTGCAGATCCTTTGGTTATCTTTTGTGATAACACTGGAGCAATCGCACAAGCAAAGGAACCACGGTCGCACCAGAAGTCCAAGCACATACAGAGACGGTTTCATTTGATCAGGGAGATCATTGATCGTGGCGAGATCAAAGTATGCAAGGTTCATACAGATGACAATCTGGCAGACCCGCTTACCAAGCCTCTGGCGCAGCAGAAGCATGAGAAGCACTGTAATAATATGGGTTTGAGATTTCTCAACCATTAGATTAAGTGCAAGTGGGAGATTGTTGGGGTATGCCCTTAAGGCTAATGTTTGAGGCCTATGGGAATGTATCTGTATCATGTAATAAACTCTTAAGTTTATAAAGGCATGGTTGTTATTCAGTTAGCTACATTGTCTGCTGCAATATATGTTCCTCTGAATAATGTCTCAAAGCTGTTCAGCTGGGCTGACATGCTATTATGTCCTTAGTCGATATATCTTGGTGAACATGAGACAGCCTCGATATGGTTAAGACTAATATGTGTTCTAATCTTATAGGATGCTTCGAGCATGGAATAAGATGTAGACTCATGGGTACATGGGATGTACTGGACAGACCCTACTAGGATGTTCAATTGTTTGTCACAATGTGAATATTCCTTGATTGCGACAAGTGGCACATTTCCTCTGACTTGAGATCACTTGTGTTTTCTAAATGATGATTGTCATTGTTTTGAGGTAGTTCAATATCATTTGAAACATAATGATTATAGACTATCTTGGATGGTGAGCTTGAGTCAGGTTAGGACACTAGTGATAGACATAGGATTGCCGTCTCCTTGTTTAAGGAGTGTGATGTTCTATAAGGGCCCCCTGGATGAGATGATTGAGAGAGTGTATGGCCATACCCAGGTGACAGTGTTCATCTGATCTAATCATGCTCATCATATTGGAGTTACAAGCTTGACAGGCTTGTCCAATAAGAACATCAAGTGGCAAAGGAAGTATGCATGCCTAGTGAATTGGATTCACACTTGTGCTGTGGTTTGGGTGAAGTCTTGGAAGACTCTTTCCTTTATATCGGGAGACAGTGATGTGTTGCTAGATACCCCTCACTGGTCGTGATAACGTGAGTTATCGTTACCGACATTTAAAGGAAACCCTTAGGGTCGCACAATTTGATGATATGGCTTCTTTAAGTCAGATCGTGTGGACTGAATTGTTTAGTTCAGTTTAAAGGGGTGTTAAGCTCTGATTGCGAGTGAGATCTGGTCTGATCATGTTTGATTGATTAGGGCTTTAGATCGGTAAGCTTCGATCGAGAGTTATGATGCTAGATCAGTGAGATCTAGAGCATCAAGAGATCAACGGTGATCTTGAACCTTGTGGTTCAATAAGATCGACCATTGCTTGGGCCGATTTGGTCTTAGACCAAAGTCACTTGAACCAGCTCATGTAATGAGCGCTTGGTTCAAATAATCGAAGAGAAGGAATTGCGGTTCACTTCATGTGAACGCATAACCGAAGTGAGTAATGGGTTACTATTTTTGGATAGCAACGCCCACGTTCATGACAACGTTTTTACTCTATTGGCGATCATGACTCTTGAACGAAGTCGCCTTCCTTCTCGTGTAAAAAACTCTCTCGAAGAGGGTAGAGAAACTTCTTCTTCGACAAGCCCAAGGATCTTATCCCCTCCATGCGTAAAGGACCCTTGAAGCTTTGCTAGCACAAAGACGACAAGGAGAGGCCATTCTTCATCGTGTGTGCGTCGACTAGGGAGAGGATCCCTTTCGCTCCTTGCTTCCAATACTTCATCCATAGATGGCGATGGTATGAATCTTATTGGCACTCGTAATCGTTTTTCATAGTTGAATATATATCATGCATAATGATCCCTAAAACCCCTATTTCCGCTGCGATGTAACACATGCGCCATTAGGGTTTTCTCGCTCCCCCTCGAAGGGGACTCCTGCAATAAGTCCCTTCGATCTCATCAGGCACAATGGCGCTGATGGATTATCCCAAATAGATCTGAGTTATCTAATAACTTGATCAATAGGCTACCCGATCAATACGAGAACCCAAGTTTCAAGTTGTGCGACCCTGTAGGTTCCTCTGACGTTGGCAGTGATGAACTCAGGTCATCACAAGCAGTGAGTGGCACCTAACAGTGCATCGCTGCAACCCAAGTCTTCAGAATGGATATCAGCATCGACATCCCCATCATCGCAACAAGATACTGATGCATTACAGTCTCTTTGCCAAACTGATATCCGATTGGACAAAGTGTGTGACCACTTTGTTTTCACGCAATCTCATGGTCACGACTAAATCTGGCTTTCACCTGGATGTGGCCACACACTTTCAGTCATGCCACCATAGGGGGGGGGCCCATGGATATCAAGCTTCCCTCAGGAAGGGGCAAATCCTATGTCTGTCCATTGATCTTCTCATATGGGTCGTGACATACCCAATGACAACCGTTATAACCTCCCTGCTATGGCGAGGTGTTAGGTTATATCAAAGTATGTCCCTAACCATATAGAAGAGTCAATGACCTCAAGTCAAGGGATCAATGCATCTCCTGTCACTTGTGAGCTTAACTCATGACACCAAGTTAGAGCCTCACAGCGGGTCGGTTCAGTATATCCACCACTGATATACCCATATGCCTGCGTTAGCACCCCATGCCGAACCATCCCATATACCAGTCTCACATGTACCAAAGATATCCCTTATCCACTCAGGTACTCGACTAGGGACACACCGTTTGAGCACAGATACAATCTGTCTCTATGGACATTATTATCCATGTACATAATGGCAGATGTAAACATAGCATAATAACGACAATGCCAGAATGATATATTAAATATCAAAGTCAAGTAGTACAAGATGGACCAACAACGGGTCCAAGGGCATATACACCAACATCCAAGACTTTACCATAAACCTCTCCCACTAATCCATATGCACCCCAAGCGTTTCCTTAAAAGATCTCAATCAATATCAGCCCCAAGACTTGCCTTAGAGGCAAGCATACCATCAATGGCACAAGGGCTAGGCGCATAAAGCTTCCAAATGAAGCAAAAGGCGCCTCCTTCACCCCATTATACCCCTTAGGCACCAATGGGGATGATTTCTCCCCATTATACCCTTTTAGCCCATTACTTCTTCATGACAACTAGTTATTGGGCCTCATTGGGTAATGAGCAAGCCCAAACTTCATTGCATAGGTTGATTAAGCCATTGGATCCAATGCAATGCAACCCTAATCCAAATGTGACCAGTCGTAGTCAATTTTGGGCCTGTAATACCCCTTTCTAGAGGGGGGGGGGGCGAAACCCAATAAGTGGCGCAAATAAAATTTCATGCGGAATCAAGGGTTTCATAAGATCATTAGCAAGAACACATGATCAACTTCTTAAAGATTGGATTCATACCATAGCCATTTCGCTTGGATGGCGATTTGGAAGAAGAGAGAGCGAGAGGATCTCCTCCAAAGGATGTGCACACTAGATGAAGAAGTCGCCTACTCCCTTGGTACTCCTTGTGCTAGCAAGGCTCCAAGAGGTCTCGATCCGTGAGGGAAGATGAGATGAGTTGCTTGGCGAATTCTCCTTGGCCGAATGCTTCTCTATCTCTCGTTGACACAAGCCACACGAGAACAAGAGCGAAGAGGAGCGACGAGAGTAACGTTCACATTGAACGTGGGGCGTGGTTTCTAAAAATAGCAAGCCATAAACTCGCCTTCAACTCTCATGCGATCAAGCGTTTACATCAAGTGAACCGATCGCATACGCCACTCTCTTTGAACCAAGCGTTCACCTAAGTGAACCGGTTCTAATAAGGTTGGTTCAAAGACCAAACCAAAATAGCCCAAGTCATGGTCTAGATCTAATTGGACCCAATGGTTCCAGATCTAACCGCTCATCTCTGATGCTGCTGATCTCACCGATCTAACATCCATTCTCTCAATCAAAGCTTACCGATCTCAAGCCCTAATCAATCAAACATGATCAAACCAGATCTCACTTACAATCAGAGATTAAATCCCTTTTAAACTGAACCCAAACAATTCAGTCCACACGATCTGACTTAAGTAAGCCATATCATCAAATTGTGCGACCCTGAGGGTTTCCTTTAAATGTCGGTAACGATAACTTACGTTATCATGATCAGTGAGGGGTATCTAGCAACACATCACTGTCTCCCGATATAAAGGAAAGAGTCTTCCAAGACTACACCCAAACCACAGCACAAGTGTGAATCTACTCACAAGGCATACAAGTTTCCTTTGCCACTGGATGTTCTTATTGGACAAGCTAGTCAAGCCTGTAACTCCAACATGATGAACATGATTAGATCAGATGATCACAGTCATCTGGGTATGGCCATACACTTTCTCAATCATCTCATCCAGGGGGGCCCCTTTAGAACATCACACTCCAATCAAGGAGACGGCAATCCTATATCTATCACTAGTGCCCTAACCTGACTCATGATCATTATCCAAGATAGTCTATAACCATTATGTTTCAAATGATATTGAACTACCTCAAAACAATGACAACCATCATTTAGAAACACAAATGATCTCAAGTCAGAGGAAATGTGCCACTTGTTGCATACAAGGATTATTCACATTGTGACAAGCAATTGAATATCCTAGTAGGGTCTGTCCAGTACATCCAATGTACCCATGAGTCTACATCTTATTCCATGCTCGAAGCATCCTATAAGATTAGAGCACATATTAGTCTCAATCATATCAAGGCTGTCTCATGTTCACCAAGATATCTCGACTAAGGACTTCACAGCATGTCAGCCCAGCTGAACAGCTTTGAGACATTATTCAGAAGTACACTTATTGCAGCAGATAATGTAACAAACTGAATAACAACCATGCCTTTATAAACATAAGAGTTTATTACATGATACTGATACAATCCCAAGGCCTCAAACATTAGCCTTAAGGGCATACCCCAACAATCTCCCACTTGCACTTAATCTAATGGTTGAGTAACCTCAAACCCATATTATTACAGTGCTTCTCATGCTTCTGCTGCGCCAGAGGCTTGGTAAGCGGGCCAGCTAGATTATCATCTGTATGAACCTTGCAGACTTTGATCTCGCCACGATCAATGATCTCCCGGATCAAGTGAAACCGTCTCTGTATGTGCTTGGACTTCTGGTGCGACCGTGGTTCCTTTGCTTGTGCGATTGCTCCAGTGTTATCACAGAAGATAACCAAAGGATCTGCACTCGAAGGAACAACACCAAGTTCCTGAATGAACTTACGAATCCACACTGCCTCCTTAGATGCTTCTGAGGCTGCAACATACTCGGCTTCTGTTGTGGAATCAGCAACGATGGACTGTTTGAAACTTTTCCACACCACAGCACCTCCATTCAAGCTAAACACAAAGCCTGATTGCGATCGGAAATCATCCTGGTCAGATTGGAACGAAGCGTCAGTATATCCTTCAATACTGAGTTCTTCCTGACCACCATACACCAAGAACATATCTTTCGTCCTCCGAAGATATTTTAAAATGTTCTTGACTGCAATCCAGTGCGCCTGACCTAGATTACTTTGGAACCGACTGGTCACGCTTAACCCGTAAGCGACGTCTGGGCGAGTACACAACATCGCATACATAATGGACCCAATAGCCGAAGCATAAGGCGTATTGTCCATTTCATCTTTCTCAGTCTGTGTTTTTGGACACTGACTCTTCGAAAGATTCAGACCATGTCTGACTGGAAGATATCCTCTTTTAGAATTCTCTAAATGGAATCTCTCCAGGACTTTATCGATGTAAGTACTCTGGCACAGCCCGAGAAGCCTTTTAGATCTATCTCTGTAGATCTTCACACCTAATACATAGGCTGCTTCTCCTAAATCTTTCATCTGGAAACATTTCCTTAACCATGCCTTAACAGCATGCAGTTCAGGAATATCATTTCCAATGATTAAGATATCATCGCCGTAGAGGACCAGGAAAGTAATCACGCTCCCACTAAACCTCTTATATACACACGGGTCATCTTCATTCTTGATGAAACCAAACTCAGAGATTGATTCATCAAAATGAATATTCCAGCTTCTAGATGCTTGCTTAAGTCCATAAATGGACTTCTTTAACTTGCATATTTTATGACGATCTGATGGATTAATGAAACCTTCAGGTTGTGTCATATACACATCCTCATCCAGTTTTCCATTAAGGAAAGCCGTTTTCACATCCATCTGCCAGATCTCATAATCATAATATGCAGCTATCGCGAAAAGAATCCGAATCGACTTGAACATGGCTACAGGAGAGAAAGTTTCATCATAATCTATCCCGTAGATTTGTTTGAAACCTTTCGCTACTAGCCTGCCTTTATAGGTAACCACGTTACCATCCATGTCAATCTTCTTCTTGAAGATCCATTTACAGCCTATAGGGATTACTCCCGGAGGCGGATCAACCAAATCCCAGACTTGGTTATCTAACATGGAGTCCATTTCGGCTTGCATAGCTTCAAGCCATCTAGCTGACTCTGGTCCACTGACCGCATCCGCATAAGTGAGGGGTTCATCATTGTCAATGATGTAGACTCCGTCATAGCGCTCAGGCTGTCGACGGATCCTTCCCAATCTTCGCGGTTCCCATGACATCTGAGCCTCAGGTTGTTCAATAACCTGTTCTACTGGCTCAGGCTCATCCAACTGTGCTTGACTACTTTGTCCTTCCTCTGGATTCTCATCCAGCTTTATTTCTCTCCCACTGGCTTCTTGCAGAAGAAACTCCTTCTCAAGAAATATTGCCGTCCGAGCAACAAATACCTTGTTCTCTTTGGGATCGTAGAAATAATAACCCTTAGTTTCTTTAGGGTAACCGACAAAGATACATTTCTCAGATCTGCTCTCCAGTTTCCCAGAGGCGAGCTTTTTGACATAAGCCTCGCAACCCCAGATCCTGATAAATGTCAAGCTCGGCTGTTTCCCATACCATAATTCATATGGAGTCTTTGAAACTGCCTTGGATGGCACTCGGTTTAGTACCTTTGCAGCTGTTTCCAGTGCAAATCCCCAAAAGGAGTAAGGTAGAGTAGCCTGACTCATCATAGAACGAACCATATCAAGTAACGTTCTATTTCTCCTCTCGGACACACCATTCCATTGCGGTGTTCCTGGCGGAGTGAGCTGTGAGATAATCCCACACTCCTTCAGATAGTCAGTAAACGCATGACTCAAGTATTCTCCACCTCGATCAAAACGAAGTGCCTTGATATTTCTGTTGGGGTATGCCCTTAAGGCTAATGTTTGAGGCCTTGGGATTGTATCAGTATCATGTAATAAACTCTTATGTTTATAAAGGCATGGTTGTTAATCAGTTTGTTACATTATCTGCTGCAATAAGTGTACTTCTGAATAATGTCTCAAAGCTGTTCAGCTGGGCTGACATGCTGTGAATGTTGGAACCCCTTTCTAGAGGGGGGCGAAACCCAGCATGGCGCATATTCAGATTTCAAGCAGCGGATAGGGTCTCTAAGAATCGCATGCACCTTATATAATCAACTTAAAGAAAACCCGAATGCATAAGAGGTGATTCGATCCATACCATTGCCATTTCTAGATGGCGGCTTGGAAGCAAAGATCAAACGAGATCTTCTCCTTGTCGTCACACACAAGATGATGTCGCTATCTCTCTTGGTGCTCCTTGTGCTAGCAAGGTTCCAAGAGGTCCTTTGACGAGTGAAGGGAAAATGAGATGTCAATCTTTCTTGGCCGAATCCTCCTCAAGCGTCAAGCGTCAAGTGTCAAGCGTCGCCACACTCACACAATAATCTCGAGAGGAATATGGGCGAGAGGAAAAATCAGTTGAAGTGGCGAAAATAGAGAATACTCTATTCGGGCGAGAGCACCCACCAAGTGGAGATCATGGTTACTAAAAATAGTAACCACTCCTCACCCCAACGTTCACGCCAAGTGAACTTGTCGCCAACTCCTCTCCCCTTGAACCATGCGCTCATCAAGTGAGCCGGTTCACTTTGGTTCGGTTTAAGAACCAATCAAGCCAATGATCTAGTCTAGATCTTAAATAAACCCTAAGGTTCCCGATCTAACCGTCGATCTCCTCGATGCCCCTGATCTGACCGATCTGGCATCTATTCTCTCGATCGAAGCTTACCGATCTTAAGCCCTAATCAATCAAACATGATCAGACCAGATCTCACTTACAATCAGAGACTAATTCCCTTTAAACTGAACCCAAACAATTCAGTCCACACGATCTGACTTAAGTAAGCCATATCATCAAATTGTGCGACCCTAAGGGTTTCCTTTAAATGTCGGTAACGATAATTCTCATTATCACGATCAGTGAGGGGTATCTAGCAACACATCACTATCTCCCGATATAAAGAAATGAGTCTTCCAAGACTACACCCAAAAACAGCACAAGTGTGAATCAAATCACAAAGCATACATATTTCCTTTGCCACTGGATGTTCTTATTGGACAAGCCTGTCAAGCTTGTAACTCCAATATGATGAGCATGATTAGAACAGATGAACACTGTCACCTGGGTATGGCCATACACTTTCTCAATCATCTCATCCAGGGGGCCCCTTTAGAACATCACACTCCTTAAACAAGGAGACGGCAATCCTATGTCTATCACTAGTGCTCTAACCTGACTCAAGCTCACCATCCAAGATAGTCTATAATCATTATGTTTCAAATGATATTGAACCATCTCAAAACAATGACAATCATCATTCAGAAAACACAAGTGATCTCAAGTCAGAGGAAATGTGCCACTTGTCTTAATCAAGGAATATTCACATTGTGACAAACAATTGAACATCCTAGTAGGGTCTGTCCAGTACATCCAATGTACCCATGAGTCTACATCTTATTCCATGCTCGAAGCATCCTATAAGATTAGAACACATATTAGTCTCAATCATATCAAGGCTGTCTCATGTTCACCAAGATATATCCACTAAGGACATAATAGCATGTCAGCCGAGCTGAACAGCTTTGAGACATTATTCAGAAGAACATATATTGCAGCAGACAATGTAGCTAACTGAATAACAACCATGCCTTTATAAACATAACAGTTTATTACATGATACAAATACATTCCCATAGGCCTCAAACATTAGCCTTAAGGGCATACCCCAACAATCTCCCACTTGCACTTAATCTAATGGTTGAGAAATCTCAAACCCATATTATTACAGTGCTTCTCATGCTTCTGCTGCGCCAGAGGCTTGGTAAGCGGGTCTGCCAGATTGTCATCTGTATGAACCTTGCAGATTTTGATCTCGCCACGATCTATGATCTCCCTGATCAAATGAAACCGTCTCAGTATGTGCTTGGACTTCTGGTGCGACCGTGGTTCCTTTGCTTGTGCGATTGCTCCAGTGTTATCACAGAAGATAACCAAAGGATCGACACTCGAAGGAACAACACCAAGTTCTCTCACGAACTTACGAATCCAGACTGCCTCCTTGGATGCTTCCGAGGCTGCAACATACTCGGCTTCTGTTGTGGAATCAGCAACAGTTGACTGTTTGAAACTCTTCCACACCACTGCACCTCCATTCAAGCTAAAAACATAGCCTGATTGCGATCGGAAATCATCCTGGTCCGACTGGAACGAAGCGTCAGTATATCCCTCTATACTGAGTTCTTCCTGACCACCATATATCAAGAACATATCTTTGGTCCTCCGCAGATATTTTAAAATGTTCTTGACTGCAATCCAGTGCGCCATACCTGGATTACTTTGGAAACGACTGGTTACGCTTAACCCGTAAGCGACGTCTGGGCGAGTACACAACATCGCATACATAATGGAACCAATAGCCGAAGCATAAGGCGTATTGTCCATTTCATCTTTCTCAGTCTGTGTTTGTGGACACTGACTCTTCGAAAGACTCAGACCATGTCTGACTGGAAGATATCCACGTTTAGAATTCTCTAAATGAAATCTCTCCAGGACCTTATCGATGTAAGTACTCTGGCACAGCCCGAGAAGTCTCTTAGATCTATCCCTGTAGATCTTCACACCTAACACATAGGCTGCTTCTCCTAGATCTTTCATCTGGAAACACTTCCTCAGCCATGCTTTAACAGCATGCATTTCAGGAATGTCATTTCCAATGATCAAGATGTCATCGACGTAGAGGACTAGGAAAGTAATCACGCTCCCACTAAACCTCTTATATACACACGGGTCATCCTCGTTCTTGATGAAACCAAATTCAGTGACTGATTCATCAAAACGAATATTCCAGCTTCTAGATGCTTGCTTAAGTCCATAAATGGACTTCTTTAACTTGCATATCTTATGACGATCTGATGGATTAGTGAAACCCTCAGGTTGTGTCATATACACATCCTCATCCAGATTTCCATTAAGGAAAGCTGTTTTCACATCCATCTGCCAAATCTCATAATCATAATATGCAGCTATCGCGAAAAGAATCCGAATAGACTTAAACATGGCTACAGGTGAGAAAGTTTCATCATAATCTATCCCGTAGATTTGTTTGAAACCTTTCGCAACTAGCCTGCCTTTATAGGTAACCACGTTACCATCCATGTCAATCTTCTTCTTGAAGATCCATTTACAGCCTATAGGGATAACTCCCGAAGGCGGATCAACCAAATCCCAGACTTGGTTATCTGACATGGAGTCCATCTCGGCGCGCATAGCCTCAAGCCATCTCGCTGACTCCGGTCCACTGACCGCATCCGCATAAGTGAGGGGTTCATCATTGTCAATGATGTAGACTCCGTCATAGCGCTCAGGCTGTCGACGGATCCTACCCGATCTTTGCGGTTCCCGTGATATTTGAGCCTCAGGTTGTTCAATAACCTGTTCTACCGGCTCAGGCTCATCCAACTGTGCTTGATCACTTTGTCCTTCCTCTGGATTCTCATCCAGTTTTATTTCTCTCCCACTGGCCTCTTGCAGAAGAAACTCCTTCTCAAGAAATATGGCCGTCCGAGCAACAAAAACCTTGTTCTCTTTGGGATCGTAGAAATAATAACCCTTAGTTTCCTTAGGGTAACCGACAAAGATACATTTGTCAGATCTGCTCTCTAGTTTCCCAGAGGCGAGCTTTTTGACATAAGCCTCGCAGCCCCAGATCCTGATAAATGTCAAGCTTGGCTGTTTCCCATACCATAACTCATATGGAGTTTTAGAAACTGCTTTGGATGGCACTCGGTTTAGTACCTTTGCAGCTGTTTACAGCGCAAAACCCCAAAAGGAGTATGGAAGAGTAGCCTGACTCATCATAGAACGAACCATATCAAGTAGCGTTCTATTTCTCCTCTCGGACACACCATTCCATTGCGGTGTTCCTGGCGGAGTGAGCTGTGAGATAATCCCACACTCCTTTAGATAGTCAGTAAACGTATGACTTAGGTATTCACCACCTCGATCTGAGCGAAGTGCCTTGATATTTCGGCCTAGCTGATTTTGTACTTCATTCTTGAACTCTTTGAACTTGTCAAAAGATTCACTTTTATGTCTCATCAGATAGACATACCCGTATCTACTGAAATCATCAGTAAAGGTAATGAAGTACTGATAGCCACCTCTGGCATGTTTACTAAATGGCCCACACACATCACTGTGTATAAGGTCAAGTAAACCTGAAGTCCTTTGACCTTTGTGAGGAAAAGGTGACTTCGTCATTTTACCCATCAAACAAGCTTTGCATGTATCAATCTCCTTATAGGAGAATGATCCCAGCAGTCCATGATCATGCAACCGCTTAATGCGTTTCTCGTTTATATGGCCTAAACGACTATGCCACAGCAAGGTGCTGTCATCAGCATACTTGGCTTTCTTAATATCAACATTTTGTATAGAACTTTCCATGTCCAACATGAATAACCCATTGTTAATTGAACCAGTTGCATAAACAATATTATCATAAGACAAAATACACTTTGAAATATTGCATTCAAAGGAAAACCCCTTCCTGACAAGAGCAGGAATGGAGATAATATTTTTAGTTATACTGGGAACAAAATAACAATTGTCTAGTTCCAATACAATGCCAGATGGTAAAGGAATGAAGTAGTCTCCTACAGCAACAGCAGCAACCCGTGCCCCGTTTCCAACTCGT
Organism: Costus lasius; assembly: GCA_027563935.2. Taxonomy (NCBI): domain Eukaryota; kingdom Viridiplantae; phylum Streptophyta; class Magnoliopsida; order Zingiberales; family Costaceae; genus Costus; species Costus lasius. The sequence continues at coordinate 75,627,292 of CM050449.1, forward strand.
AGGTCCACCTCATGCTGTCCCACCTGCCTTCTTCTCTTGAGTTCCTGTACATTTGAACAAATGTGAACTCCACATGCAGTGTCCAACACCCATGATATAGAAGAAGAAAACATGACCTCAGTCACGAATATACCTGAGCCAGAAGCGAAGCTTCCCCTCTTATCTCCTTGGAGCGCTTTGCAGTCCTTTTTCCAGTGACCCAGCTGGCCACAGTGGAAACACCTGTATTCCTTGGACCGCTTGACCTTTTGCTTCAGAGCCTTGCTGTAGTTCTTGACTGGGGCCTTGCCCTTCTTCCCCTTCTTCTTGTTCCTTGAAGGAACCATTAAGACAGAGGTTGAAGGCTTACCCTTCAGAGTTTCCTCAGTGGTCAAGAGCATATTCAGCAGCTCTGCCGGAGTACAATCGATTTTGTTCATATTAAAATTAATAATGAACGCGTCGAATGAAGGCGGGAGAGACTGCAGAATAATGTCCACAGCAAGCTCCTGGTTAATGGTATGCCCCAGTTTCTCTAGAGCCTCCTTGTGCCCAATCATCTTGAGCACGTGAGCTCCCACTGGGCTCCCTTCAGCCAGTTTGCTCTGAAAGAAGAGCTTTGTCAGATTATAGCGTTCTGTCCTCGCCTGTGCAGCATACAACATCTTGAGGTTTGTAATCATGTCTATAGCCGACATGTCCTCATGCTGACGCTGCAGCGTTGGCGTCATAGACGCTAGCATCAGGCAAGCGACATCAATGCTATCATTGACGTGCTTTTCATAGGCTTCCCGAACCGCCCTTGCGGCGTTCGGAGCGGGCTGCGGCGGTATCGCCGTCTCGAGGACATACAGTTTCCTCTCTGCCTTAAGAATGATCTTAAGGTGTCCAAACCAGTCAGAGAAGTTCGGCCCAGCAAACTTCTCCCTTTCCAGTAGGGATCGCACATTGAAGTTCATGGTGTTCGTTGCTGCAGGTATCTACAACAATGCAAGAACAGCAAGGTCAGTATCAATGTATAAGAATCGATCAGGACTTAAGAAAGATTCTTTTTCTCACTATTTTATCTGGCTGAAAAATCCAGCAAAACAGCCCGAAAGAGTAGCACTCTTTTAGTGAGATGGGATCCAGATTTCATACTTGGTCTCCGCGTCCCGCTCAGGTGAGATAAGATGCACAGAGAGTACAAGCACTAGTTTCTGGTAGGCATCCCAGCCAATCGCCAACCCGTGCGATTCCCCTTCATCTGGGCAATCCAGCAGACTGTGCCAACTGAGTTGGTACAACACAGTCTCTGATCCCACAGATGGCTGCCTCCATGTGCTACCATATGCGCCACATATGTAGCCTACACGGTCAAGCTGACCCGACCTACTCCCTGGACCACCACGTGCTATGCTGAGCAACGAGAAGGGATAAATCCCTACTCTGTAACACGCAGGTGTAATCCCGCACCGTCTGAAGATAGATGGACGTGCCCACTGAGTGGGTACAACACGGCTCCAACGATAATCAGAACAGTGAGGTTTCGCGTCAGAAGGCTTACGAGCTTGATATTTTAGCGTTGGATTTTAACGGTCTTTTATCTTCTTCACTATCATGCAATTCCTATGGTGATAGCAGAAGATAAACTTAAACATGCAATTCTAATATTATACAATAAAAGAAAGCATGTATCTTATGTGGTAAAAGCCCATAGCCCTAGAAGACCTTAACCTAACTTAAGTCTTCATTTGCTCTTCATGGGTCTTTTGCTGCTCATCTGGCCCAAACCTGGGCCCAAGCGCCATCTGCAGCACAGGTGCGCCCACCAGGAATATGCGCCAGGTCCTAGGGTCGAACCCTAGACCTCCCACCTGGTCCAGCCACTTGCTGCATGCGCCTCTGCCAAGTGTGCACTGTGCTCTTGTCAAATTAAATTACAAATTTAACTATCTAGACAAGAGTGACACGCAGGTCACTTACTTTTTATAAATTAAAACAATGTGATGCGCAGATCACAATAATTAATTTACAATTTTTAAATCCAGGCACGCAGGCCCCAGCACAGCACAGATTTAACATGGGCAGCCCACATAAGACTAAATAGACAAACACATGCATCCAATCAGCAATCAAGTGATCCATCATAAAAATTAAAATTTTCGAAAACCCCTTGGGATCAATTTTAATTTTTCCTTATTTGCCCTACAACCTTACAACGATCCATTACTAGGGATCCACTCATCCAACCTAGTCAGATCCACTGCCCTTGCATGCACCAAGTCCTAACTGACTTGAGTCGACCATAAGGTCAACCATGCATGCGTCAGGGCTGAACGACCACACTGAGGTCTGGCAAGCGGGCGTGACCCCGGGCCTAACTCAGGTGCGTTCATTAATCGTCTCAATCAGACTTCGCTACACACCTGTCTGCAGTCGACCTATAGCCACCATAGGCTTGCGCCAAGGTGCTATCTGGTCGACCCATTCAGGCTGTCAGATAGTCTGATCAGACTGTTGGATCTAAACTAGGGGTGACTTCAACCCTAATAACCCGTTTAAGGGTTTATAGTAGAGCCTTAGATCTAGAGTGAGTCGCGCATGTTAATTAGGGTTTTTAAGAAAAACACTAAGCATGCGCCAAGAACAACATGCGCCAATGATAACATACTTCAAGTTTCGCATGTACAAAAACTTAAAGAAAAAACGCATGTTAACTAGATCTAAGCTTGTACACGCAAACATGGATCACATAAGCTTAAGCAATCATACAAAGATGCATAGAAAACTGCTCTGATACCAGTTGTTGGAACCCCTTTCTAGAGGGGGGCGAAACCCAGCATGGCGCATATTCAGATTTCAAGCAGCGGATAGGGTCTCTAAGAATCGCATGCACCTTATATAATCAACTTAAAGAAAACCCGAATGCATAAGAGGTGATTCGATCCATACCATTGCCATTTCTAGATGGCGGCTTGGAAGCAAAGATCAAACGAGATCTTCTCCTTGTCGTCACACACAAGATGATGTCGCTATCTCTCTTGGTGCTCCTTGTGCTAGCAAGGTTCCAAGAGGTCCTTTGACGAGTGAAGGGAAAATGAGATGTCAATCTTTCTTGGCCGAATCCTCCTCAAGCGTCAAGCGTCAAGCGTCAAGCGTCGCCACACTCACACAATAATCTCGAGAGGAATATGGGCGAGAGGAAAAATCAGTTGAAGTGGCGAAAATAGAGAATACTCTATTCGGGCGAGAGCACCCACCAAGTGGAGATCATGGTTACTAAAAATAGTAACCACTCCTCACCCCAACGTTCACGCCAAGTGAACTTGTCGCCAACTCCTCTCCCCTTGAACCATGCGCTCATCAAGTGAGCCGGTTCACTTTGGTTCGGTTTAAGAACCAATCAAGCCAATGATCTAGTCTAGATCTTAAATAAACCCTAAGGTTCCCGATCTAACCGTCGATCTCCTCGATGCCCCTGATCTGACCGATCTGGCATCTATTCTCTCGATCGAAGCTTACCGATCTTAAGCCCTAATCAATCAAACATGATCAGACCAGATCTCACTTACAATCAGAGACTAATTCCCTTTAAACTGAACCCAAACAATTCAGTCCACACGATCTGACTTAAGTAAGCCATATCATCAAATTGTGCGACCCTAAGGGTTTCCTTTAAATGTCGGTAACGATAATTCTCATTATCACGATCAGTGAGGGGTATCTAGCAACACATCACTATCTCCCGATATAAAGAAATGAGTCTTCCAAGACTACACCCAAAAACAGCACAAGTGTGAATCAAATCACAAAGCATACATATTTCCTTTGCCACTGGATGTTCTTATTGGACAAGCCTGTCAAGCTTGTAACTCCAATATGATGAGCATGATTAGAACAGATGAACACTGTCACCTGGGTATGGCCATACACTTTCTCAATCATCTCATCCAGGGGGCCCCTTTAGAACATCACACTCCTTAAACAAGGAGACGACAATCCTATGTCTATCACTAGTGCTCTAACCTGACTCAAGCTCACCATCCAAGATAGTCTATAATCATTATGTTTCAAATGATATTGAACCATCTCAAAACAATGACAATCATCATTCAGAAAACACAAGTGATCTCAAGTCAGAGGAAATGTGCCACTTGTCTTAATCAAGGAATATTCACATTGTGACAAACAATTGAACATCCTAGTAGGGTCTGTCCAGTACATCCAATGTACCCATGAGTCTACATCTTATTCCATGCTCGAAGCATCCTATAAGATTAGAACACATATTAGTCTCAATCATATCAAGGCTGTCTCATGTTCACCAAGATATATCGACTAAGGATATAATAGCATGTCAGCCGAGCTGAACAGCTTTGAGACATTATTCAGAAGAACATATATTGCAGCAGACAATGTAGCTAACTGAATAACAACCATGCCTTTATAAACATAACAGTTTATTACATGATACAAATACATTCCCATAGGCCTCAAACATTAGCCTTAAGGGCATACCCCAACAGTGAAGTCCTTAGTCGAGATATCTTGGTGAACATGAGACAGCCTTGATATGATTGAGACTAATATGTGCTCTAATCTTATAGGATGCTTCGAGCATGGAATAAGATGTAGACTCATGGGTACATTGGATGTACTGGACAGACCCTACTAGGATATTCAATTGCTTGTCACAATGTGAATAATCCTTGATTGCAACAAGTGGCACATTTCCTCTGACTTGAGATCACTTGTGTTTCTAAATGATGATTGTCATTGTTTTGAGGTAGTTCAATATCATTTGAAACATAATGGTTATAGACTATCTTGGATGGTGAGCTTGAGTCAGGTTAGGGCACTAGTGATAGATAAAGGATTGCCGTCTCCTTAATTGGAGTGTGATGTTCTAAAGGGGCCCCCCCTCTGTATGAGATGATTGAGAAAGTGTATGGCCATACCCAGATGATAGTGTTCATCTGATCTAATCATGCTCATCATATTGGAGCTACAGGCTTGACACGCTTGTCCAATAAGAACATCCAGTGGCAAAGGAAATTTGCATGCCTTGTGATGTGTTGTGGTTTGGGTGTAGTCTTGGAAGACTCTTTCCTTTATATCGGGAGATAGTGATGTGTTGCTAGATACCCCTCACTGATCGTGATAACGTAAGTTGTCATTACCGACATTTAGAGGAAACCCTTAGGGTCGCACAATTTGATGATATGGCTTACTTAAGTCAGATCGTATGGACTGAATTGTTTGGGTTCAGTTTAAAGGGATTTAGTCTCTGATTGTAAGTGAGATCTAGTCTGATCATGTTTGATTGATTAGGGCTTGAGATCGGTAAGCTTCGATTGAGAGAATGGATGCTAGATCAGTGAGATCAGCAGCATCAAGAGATCAATGGTTAGATCTGGAACCTTAGGGTTTAATTGTGATCTAGACCATATCGCTTGGGTTAATTGGTCTTTTGACCAAACCAAATTGAACCAGCTCATTGAGTGAGCGTGTGGTTCAAATGGAGAGGTGTTTGCGATTGGGGTAAACCCATGATCGCATGTGAGTAAGTGGCTTTCTATTTTTAGAAAGCATGATCACATACGTGACCACCACTCACGTTCACGCCTAAGACGCTCTACTCTCTCGCTTCTCCTCCTCTCTCGTGGCCAACAAGCTCTCTCTCGTGTGGTGAAGAGGTTGACGAAAAAGGAGAAGGAAGAAATCGCCAAGCAAAGGATTCTCTTCCCTTCCATTCGACAAAGACACCTCTTGGAACCTTGCTAGCACAAGGAGCACCAAGGAAGTGAGCGCATCCTCATTCTTGTGTGCGCATCATTTGGAGGAGATCTCTCTTGCTCTCTCTTTCCAAGACGCCATCTAACACATGGCTTCGGTATGAATTCTTTTCATGTTGTTAAGTTGATCATATTGCATGCGATGATACTAAGAAACCCACTCCGCTGCTTTAGAAGAAATTTTTCATGCGCCTATCTAGGGTTTCGCCACCTTGTGAGAACTTTCAATTTCGGCCTAGCTGATTCTGTACTTCATTTTTGAATTCTTTGAACTTGTCAAAAGATTCACTCTTATACCTCATCAGATAGACATAACCATATCTACTGAAATCATCAGTAAAGGTAATGAAGTACGAATAGCCACCTCTGGCATGTTTACTAAATGGCCCACACACATCACTATGTATGAGGTCAAGTAAACCTGAAGCCCTTTGACCTTTGTTAGGAAAAGGAGACTTCGTCATTTTACCCATTAAACAAGCTTTGCATGTATCAATCTCTTCACAGGAGAATGATCCCAGCAGTCCATTGTCATGCAACCGCTTAATGCGTTTCTTGTTAATATGGCCTAAACGACTATGCCATAGCAAGGTGCTATGATCAGCATACTTGGCTTTCTTATTATCAATAGTTTGTATAGAACATTCCATGTCCAACATGAATAACCCATTGTTAATTGAACCAGTAGCATAAACAATATTATCCAAAGAAATAATACACTTTGAAATATTGCATTCAAAGGAAAACCCTTTCCTGACAAGAGCAGGAATAGAGATAATATTCTTGGTAATGCTAGGAATAAAATAACAATTGTTTAATTCTAATACAAGTCCAGATGGTAATGAGATGTAATATTCCCCTACAGCAACAGTAGCAACCCGTGCCCCGTTTCCAACTCGTAGGTCCACCTCATGCTGCCCCACCTGTCTTCTTCTCTTGAGTTCCTGTACATTTGAACAAATGTGAACTCCACATGCAGTGTCCAACACCCATGATATAGAAGAAAATGATATCATGACTTCAGTCACAAATATACCTGAGCCAGAAGCGATGCTTCCCTTCTTGTCTCCTTGGAGCGCTTTACAGTCCTTTTTCCAGTGACCTAGCTGGCCACAGTGGAAACATCTGTATTCCTTCGACCGCTTAACCTTCTGTTTCAGAGCCTTATTGTAGTTCTTGACTGGGGCTTTGCCCTTCTTCCCCTTCTTCTTGTTCCTAGAAGGAACCATTAAGACAGAGGTTGAAGGCTTTCCCTTCAGAGTCTCCTCAGTAGTCAAGAGCATATTCAGCAACTCTGCCGGGGTACAATCGATTTTGTTCATATTAAAGTTAATAATGAACGCATCGAAGGAGGGCGGGAGAGACTGCAGAATAATGTCTACAGCAAGCTCCTGATTGATGGTATGCCCCAGTTTCTCTAGAGCCTCTTTGTTCCCAATCATCTTGAGCACGTGAGCTCCCACTGGGCTCCCTTCAGCCAGTTTGCTCTGAAAGAAAAGCTTGGTCAAATTATAGCGCTCAGTCCTCGCCTGTGCAGCATACAACATTTTGAGGTTTGCTATAATTTCTATAGCAAACATATCCTCATGCTGTCGCTGCAGCGGTGGCGTCATAGACGCTAGCATCAGGCAAGCGACATCAATGCTATCATTGACATGCTTTTCATAGGCTTCACGAACCGCCCTTACGGCGTTCGCTGCGGGTTGAGGCGGTATTGCCGTCTCGAGGACATACAGTTTCCTCTCTGCCTTAAGAACAATCTTAAGGTGTCCGTACCAGTCTGAGAAGTTTGGCCCAGCAAACTTCTACCTTTCCAGTAGGGATCGCACATTGAAGCTCATGGTGTTCGTTGCTGCAGGAATCTACAACAATGCAAGAACAGCAAGGTCAGTATCAATGTTTAGAATCAATCCAGGACTTAAGAAAGATTCTTTTCTCACTATTTTATCTGACTGAAAAATCCATTAAAACAGTCCGAAAGAGTAACACTCTTTTAGTGAGATGGGATCCAGATTTTATACTTGGTCTCCGCGTCCCGCTCAGGCGAGATAAGATGCACAGAGAGTACAAGCACTAATCTCTGGTAGGCAGTCCCTGCCAATCGCCAACCCGTGCGATTCCCCTTCATCTGGGCAATCCAGCAGACTGTGCCAACTGAGTTGGTACAACACAGTCTCTGATCCCACAGATGGCTGCCTCCATATAGCTAACATATGCCCCATATGTAGCCTACATGGTCAAGCTGACCTGACCTACTCCCTGGACCACCACGTGCTATGCTGAGCAACGAGAAGCGATAAATCCCTTCTCTGTAACACGCAGGTGAAATCACACACCGTCTGAAGATAGATGGGCGTGCCCACTGAGTGGGTACAACACGGCCCCAACGATAGTCAGAACAGTGAGGTTTCGCGCCAGAAGGCATTACGTGCTTGATATTTAGCGTTGGATTTTAACGGTCTTTTATCTTCTTACTATCAGGCAAATCCTGTTGGGGTATGCCCTTAAGGCTAATGTTTGAGGCCTTGGGATTGTAACAGTATCATGTATAAACTCTTATGTTTATAAAGGCAATGGTTGTTATTCAGTTTGTTATATTATCTGCTGCAATACATATACTTCTGAATAATGTCTCAATGCTGTTCAGCTGGGCTGACATGCAGTAAAGTCCTTAGTCGATATATCTTGGCGAACATGAGACAGCCTTGATATGATTGAGACTAATATGTGTTCTAATCTTATAGGATGCTTCGAGCATGGAATAAGATGTAGACTCATGGGTACATTGGATGTACTGGACAGACCCTACTAGGATATTCAATTGCTTGTCACAATGTGAATAATCCTTGATTGCAACAAGTGGCACATTTCCTCTGACTTGAGATCACTTGTGTTTCTAAATGATGATTGTCATTGTTTTGAGGTAGTTCAATATCATTTGAAACATAATGGTTATAGACTATCTTGGATGGTGAGCTTGAGTCAGGTTAGGGCACTAGTGATAGATAAAGGATTGCCGTCTCCTTAATTGGAGTGTGATGTTCTAAAGGGGCCCCCCCTCTGTATGAGATGATTGAGAAAGTGTATGGCCATACCCAGGTGACAGTGTTCATCTGATCTAATCATGCTCATCATATTGGAGCTACAAGCTTGACACGCTTGTCCAATAAGAACATCTAGTGGCAAAGGAAATTTGCATGCCTTGTGAATTGGATTCACACTTGTGCTGTGGTTTGGGTGTAGTCTTGGAAGACTCTTTCCTTTATATCGGGAGACAGTGATGTGTTGCTAGATACCCCTCACTGATCGTGATAACGTAAGTTATCGTTACCGACATTTAAAGGAAACCCTTAGGGTCGCACAATTTGATGATATGGCTTACTTAAGTCAGATCGTGTGGACTGAATTGTTTGGGTTCAGTTTAAAGGGATTTAGTCTCTGATTGTAAGTGAGATCTAGTCTGATCATGTTTGATTGATTAGGGCTTGAGATCGGTAAGCTTCGATTGAGAGAATAGATGCTAGATCAGTGAGATCAGGAGCATCAAGAGATCAATGGTCAGATCTTAAGCCTTAGGGGTTTATTTTAATCTGGACTAATTGCTTGGTTTATTTGGTTATTGAACCAAATCGATTTGAACCAGCTCATTGGATGAGCGTATGGTTCAAGTTGGCATTTGCGATTGGGGTCACTTGAACGTTGAGATGGTTTTGCTATTTTTAGATAGCATGTCACAATGTGACCACATCTCTCTCACGTCGCCCCTCTCTCGCCCTCTTGTCGCTGTTTTGCCTTTGGCTCTACACACATTCGTGTGAGAAAAGGTGGTAGACGAAAGAAGGAAAAAATCGCCAAGCAAGGAAAGCTCTCTCTTCCCTTCAAACGATCAAAGACACCTTGGACGATCCTTGCTAGCACAAGGGACGACAAGAAGGAGCAAGCCATTGATCATCTTGTGTGTGACGATTTGGAGGAGACCTCTTTTGTTCTCTTGCTTCCAAGGCGCCATCTAGAAATGGCCATGGTATGAATCGCATTCTTTTTTGCATTCAAAAGTTTTAATGTTGATCATAAAACATGCATCGATCCCATGAAACCCTAGTATCCGCTGCCCATGTTTTGTATGCGCCACTTTAGGGTTTCGGCCCCCCTTATTGAAAGGGGACTTTCAATTGGTATCAGAGCAGGTTTTATGCATCGTTTTATGATTGCTTAATGCTTGGTTGATCCATACTTGTGCATATGCTTAGATCTAGATGACATGCGGAACTAACATACATCTTAGTATATGTTTTTGTTGGCGCATGTATGTTGGCGCATCTATGTTTTCTTCAAAACTTCTTCTCTTGCGCGACTCTCATTAGATCTAAGAGGCGCCTGCTTTAAACCCTTAGACGGGTTATTAGGGTTGAAGTCATCCCCTAGGTTAGATCCAAACAGTCTGATCAGATCATCTGACAGCCTTGATGGGTCGACCAGATAGCATCTGTGCGTAAGCACGAGATGGCTATAGGTCGACTGCAGACAGGCGTGTAGCGATGTCTGATTGAGACGACTAGTGAACACACATGAGTTAGGCCCGGGGTCACACCCGCTTGCCAGAACTCATGAGGGTTGTTCAGCCCTGGCGCATGCATGGTTGACCATTAGGTCGACTCAAGTCAGTTACGACTTGGTGCATGCAAGGGCAATGGATCTGACTAGGTCAGATGAGTGGATCCCTTGTAATGGACCGTTGTAAGGTAGTAGGGCCAATAAGGAAAATTAAAATTGATGCCAATGGGGTTTTCGAAATTTTATTTTCTTATGTTGGATCGCATGATGTTTGTAAGCATATGTTTGTTTATTTAATCTTGTGTGGGCTGCCCATGTTTAATGTGTGCTGTGCTGGAGCCTGCGTGCCTGGAATTTAAATGTAAATAAATATTTTTATTGTGATCTGCGCATCACTTTTCATTTAAATTATAAAGTGTAATTGACCTACGAGTCAATCTTGTCTAGATAGATTAATTTGTAAATTAATCAGACAAGAGCACAGAGCACACTTGGCAGAGGCGCTTGCAGCAGAGGCTTGACCAGGTGGGAGGTCCTGGGTTCGACTCTAGGACCAGGCGCATTTTCCCTGGTAGGCGCACCTGAGCTACAGATGGCGCTTGGGCCCTGGTTTTGTCAGATGAGCAGCGAAAGACCCATGAAGAAAAGCAAGTGAAGACTTAAGTTTAATTTAAGGTCTAACTTAGGCTTAATGGGCTTTTACCACATAAGATCAGCATGCTTTCTATTTATTGCTTTTATAATTAGAATTGCATGAGTTTATCTTCTGCTATCACCATAGGAATTGCATGATAGTCAAGAAGATAAAAGACCGTTAAGATCCAACGCTAAAATATCAAGCTCGTAAGCCTTCTGACGCGAAACCTCACTGTTCTGATTATCGTTGGAGCCGTGTTGTACCCACTCAGTGGGCACGTTCATCTATCTTCAGACAATGCGGGATTACACCTGCGTGTTACAGAGAAGGGATTTATCGCTTCTCGTTGCTCAGCATAGCACGTGGTGGTCCAGGGAGTAGGTCGGGTCAGCTTGACCATGTAGGCTACATATGTGGCGCATATGGTAGCACATGGAGGCAGCCATCTGTGGGATCAGAGACTGTGTTGTACCAACTCAGTTGGCACAGTCAGCTGGATTGCCCAGATGAAGGGGAATCGCACGGGTTGGCGATTGGCTGGGACAGCCTACCAGAGACTAGTGCTTGTACTCTCTGTGCATCTTATCTCGCCTGAGCGGGACGCGGAGACCAAGTATGAAATCTGGATCCCATCTCACTAAAAGAGTTCTACTCTTTCGGGCTGTTTTTGCTTGATTTTTCAGCCAGATAAAATAGTGAGAAAAGAATCTTTCTTAAGTCCTGGATTGATTCTGAACATTGATACTGACCTTGCTGTTCTTGCATTGTTGTAGATTCCTGCAGCAACGAACACCATGAGCTTCAATGTGCGATCCCTACTGGAAAGGGAGAAGTTTGCTGGGCCGAACTTCTCAGACTGGTACGGACACCTTAAGATTGTTCTTAAGGCAGAGAGGAAACTGTATGTCCTCGAGACGGCTATACCGCCTCAGCCCGCTCCGAACGCCGCAAGGGCGGTTCGGGATGTCTATGAAAAGCATGTCAATGATAGCATTGATGTCGCTTGCCTGATGCTAGCGTCTATGACGCCACCGCTGCAGCGTCAGCATGAGGATATGTCTGCTATACAAATTATAGCAAACCTCAAGATGCTGTATGCTGCGCAGGTGAGGTCTGAGCGCTATAATTTGACTAAGCTATTATTTCAGAGCAAACTGGCTGAAGGAAGCCTAGTGGGAGCTCACGTGCTCAAGATGATTGGGCACAAGGAGGCTCTAGAGAAACTGGGGCATACCATCAATCAGGAGCTTGCTGTAGACATTATTCTGCAGTCTCTCCCGCCCTCTTTCGATGCGTTCATCATTAACTTTAATATGAACAAAATCGATTGTACTCCGGCAGTGCTGCTGAATATGCTCTTGACTACTGAGGAGACTCTGAAGGGAAAGCCTTCAACCTCTGTCTTGATGTTTCCTTCAAGGAACAAGAAGAAGGGGAAGAAGGGCAAGACCCCTGTCAAGAGCTACAGCAAGGCTCTGAAGCAAAAGGTCAAGCGGTCGAAGGAATACAGATGTTTCCACTGTGGCCAGCTGGGTCACTGGAAAAAGGACTGTAAAGCGCTCCAAGGAGACAAGAGGGGAAGCATCGCTTCTGGCTCAGGTATATACGTGACGGAAGTCATGGTTTCATCTTCTTCTATTTCATGGGTGTTGGACACTGCATGTGGAGTTCACATTTGTTCAAATGTACAGGAACTCAAGAGAAGAAGACAGGTGGGACAGCATGAGGTGGACCTACGAGTTGGAAATGGGGCACGGGTTGCTGCTGTTGCTGTAGGAGACTATTTCATCTCTTTACCATCTGGACTTGTATTGGAACTAGACAATTGTTACTTTGTTCCCAGCATTACTAAAAATATTATCTCCATTCCTGCTCTTGTCAGGAAGGGGTTTTCCTTTGAATGCAATATTTCAAAGTGTGTTCTTTCTTTAGATAATATTGTTTATGCTACTGGTTCAATTAACAATGGGTTATTCTTGTTGGACATGGAATGTTCTATACACAATATTGATAATAAGAAAGCCAAATATGCTGATGACAGCACCTTGCTATGGCATAGTCGTTTAGGTCATATTAACAAGAAACGCATTAAGCGGTTGCATGATTATGGACTGCTGGGATCATTCTCCTATGAGGAGATTGATACATGCAAAGCTTGTTTGATGGGCAAAATGACGAAGTCGCCTTTTCCTCATAAAGGTCAAAGGACTTCAGGTTAACTTGACCTTATACACAGTGATGTGTGTGGGCCTTTTAGTAAACATGCCAGAGGTGGCTATCAGTACTTCATTACCTTCACTGATGATTTCAGTAGATATGGGTATGTCTATCTTATGAGACATAAAAGTGAATCTTGTGACAAGTTCAAAGAGTTCAAGAATGAAGTACAGAATCAGCTTGGCCGAAATATCAAGGCACTTCGTTCTGATCGAGGTGGAGAATACCTAAGTCGAGAGTTTACTGACTATCTGAAGGAGTGTGGGATTATCTCACAGCTCACTCCGCCAGGAACACCGCAATGGAATGGTGTGTCCGAGAGGAGAAATAGAACGTTACTTGATATGGTTCGTTCTATGATGAGTCAGGCTACTCTACCTTACTCCTTTTGGGGATTTGCACTGGAGACAGCTGCAAAGGTACTAAACCGAGTGCCATCCAAGGCAGTTTCAAAGACCCCATATGAATTATGGTATGGGAAACAGCCTAGCTTGACATTTATCAGGATCTGGGGCTGCGAGGCTTATGTCAAAAAGCTCGCCTCTAGAAAACTAGAGAGCAGATCTGAGAAATGTATCTTTGTCGGTTACCCTAAGGAAACTAAGGGTTATTATTTCTACGATCCCAAAGAGAACAAGGTGTTTGTTGCTCGGACGGCCATATTTCTTGAGAAGGAGTTTCTTCTGCAAGAGGCCAGTGGGAGAGAAATAAAGCTGGATGAGAATCCAGAGGAAGGACAAAGTGGTCAAGCACAGTTGGATGAGCCTGAGCCGGTAGAACCGGTTACTAAACAACCTGAGGCTCAGATATCACGGGAACCGCGAAGATCGGGAAGGATCCGTCGACAGCCTGAGCGCTATGACGGAGTCTACATCATTGATAATGATGAACCCCTCACTTATGCGGATGCGGTCAGTGGACCGGATTCAGCGAGATGGCTTGAAGCTATGCGCGCCGAGATGGACTCCATGTCAGATAACCAAGTCTGGGATTTGGTTGATCCGCCTCCGGGAGTTATCCCTATAGGCTGTAAATGGATCTTCAAGAAGAAGATTGACATGGATGGTAACGTGGTTACCTATAAAGGCAGGCTAGTTGCGAAAGGTTTCAAACAAATCTACGGGATAGATTATGATGAAACTTTCTCACCTGTAGCTATGTTTAAGTCTATTCGGATTCTTTTCGCGATAGCAGCATATTATGATTATGAGATCTGGCAAATGGATGTGAAGACAGCTTTCCTTAATGGAAATCTGGATGAGGATGTGTATATGACACAACCAGAAGGTTTCACTAATCCATCAGATCGTCATAAAATATGCAAGTTAAAGAAGTCTATTTATGGACTTAAACAAGCATCGAGAAGCTGGAATATTCGTTTTGATGAATCAATCCCTGAATTTGGTTTCATCAAGAACGAGGATGACCCGTGTGTATATAAGAGGTTTAGTGGGAGCGTGATTACTTTCCTAGTCCTCTACGTCGATGATATCTTGATCATTGGAAACGATATTTCTGAAATGCATGCGGTTAAAGCATGGTTGAGAAAATGTTTCCAGATGAAAGATTTAGGAGAAGCAGCCTATGTATTAGGTGTGAAGATCTACAGGGATAGATCTAAGAGGCTTCTCGGGCTGTGCCAGAGTACTTACATCGATAAAGTCCTGGAGAGATTTCATTTAGAGAATTCTAAAAGAGGATATCTTCCAGTCAGACATGGTCTGAATCATTCGAAGAGTCAGTGTCCACAAACACAGACTGAGAAAGATGAAATGGACAATACGCCTTATGCTTCGGCTATTGGATCCATTATGTATGCGATGTTGTGTACTCGCCCAGACGTCGCTTACGGGTTAAGCGTGACCAGTCGGTTCCAAAGTAATCCAGGTATGGCGCACTGGATTGCAGTCAAGAACATTTTAAAATATCTTTGGAGGACCAAAGATATGTTATTGGTGTATGGTGGTCAGGAAGAACTCAGTATAGAAGGATATACTGACGCTTCGTTCCAGTCTAACCAGGATGATTTCCGATCGCAATCAGGCTATGTTTTTAGCTTGAATGGAGGAGCAGTGGTGTGGAAAAGTTTCAAACAGTCAATCGTTGCTGATTCCACAACAGAAGCCGAGTATGTTGCAGCCTCGGAAGCATCCAAGGAGGCAGTGTGGATTCGTAAGTTCGTTCAAGAACTTGGTGTTGTTCCTTCGAGTGCAGATCCTTTGGTTATCTTCTGTGATAACACTGGAGCAATTGCACAAGCAAAGGAACCACGGTCGCACCAGAAGTCCAAGCACATACAGAGACGGTTTCACTTGATCAGGGAGATCATAGATCGTGGCGAGATCAAAGTCTGCAAGGTTCATACAGATGACAATCTGGCAGACCCACTTACCAAGCCTCTGGCGCAGCAGAAGCATGAGAAGCACTGTAATAATATGGGTTTGAGATTTCTCAACCATTAGATTAAGTGCAAGTGGGAGATTGATGGGGTATGCCCTTAATGTTGGGGTATGCCCTTAAGGCTAATGTTTGAGGCCTATGGGAATGTATCTGTATCATGTAATAAACTCTTAAGTTTATAAAGGCATGGTTGTTATTCAGTTAGCTACATTGTCTGCTGCAATATATGTTCCTCTGAATAATGTCTCAAAGCTGTTCAGCTGGGCTGACATGCTATTATGTCCTTAGTCGATATATCTTGGTGAACATGAGACAGCCTCGATATGGTTAAGACTAATATGTGTTCTAATCTTATAGGATGCTTCGAGCATGGAATAAGATGTAGACTCATGGGTACATGGGATGTACTGGACAGACCCTACTAGGATGTTCAATTGTTTGTCACAATGTGAATATTCCTTGATTGCGACAAGTGGCACATTTCCTCTGACTTGAGATCACTTGTGTTTTCTAAATGATAATTGTCATTGTTTTGAGGTAGTTCAATATCATTTGAAACATAATGATTATAGACTATCTTGGATGGTGAGCTTGAGTCAGGTTAGGACACTAGTGATAGACATAGGATTGCCGTCTCCTTGTTTAAGGAGTGTGATGTTCTATAAGGGCCCCCTGGATGAGATGATTGAGAGAGTGTATGGCCATACCCAGGTGACAGTGTTCATCTGATCTAATCATGCTCATCATATTGGAGTTACAAGCTTGACAGGCTTGTCCAATAAGAACATCAAGTGGCAAAGGAAGTATGCATGCCTAGTGAATTGGATTCACACTTGTGCTGTGGTTTGGGTGAAGTCTTGGAAGACTCTTTCCTTTATATCGGGAGACAGTGATGTGTTGCTAGATACCCCTCACTGGTCGTGATAACGTGAGTTATCGTTACCGACATTTAAAGGAAACCCTTAGGGTCGCACAATTTGATGATATGGCTTCTTTAAGTCAGATCGTGTGGACTGAATTGTTTAGTTCAGTTTAAAGGGGTGTTAAGCTCTGATTACGAGTGAGATCTGGTCTGATCATGTTTGATTGATTAGGGCTTTAGATCGGTAAGCTTCGATCGAGAGTTATGATGCTAGATCAGTGAGATCTAGAGCATCAAGAGATCAACGGTGATCTTGAACCTTGTGGTTCAATAAGATCGACCATTGCTTGGGCCGATTTGGTCTTAGACCAAAGTCACTTGAACCAGCTCATGTAATGAGCGCTTGGTTCAAATAATCGAAGAGAAGGAATTGCGGTTCACTTCATGTGAACGCATAACCGAAGTGAGTAATGGGTTACTATTTTTGGATAGCAACGCCCACGTTCATGACAACGTTTTTACTCTATTGGCGATCATGACTCTTGAACGAAGTCGCCTTCCTTCTCGTGTAAAAAACTCTCTCGAAGAGGGTAGAGAAACTTCTTCTTCGACAAGCCCAAGGATCTTATCCCCTCCATGCGTAAAGGACCCTTGAAGCTTTGCTAGCACAAAGACGACAAGGAGAGGCCATTCTTCATCGTGTGTGCGTCGACTAGGGAGAGGATCCCTTTCGCTCCTTGCTTCCAATACTTCATCCATAGATGGCGATGGTATGAATCTTATTGGCACTCGTAATCGTTTTTCATAGTTGAATATATATCATGCATAATGATCCCTAAAACCCCTATTTCCGCTGCGATGTAACACATGCGCCATTAGGGTTTTCTCGCTCCCCCTCGAAGGGGACTCCTGCAATTGGTATCAGAGCAGGTTAAAATGCATGATAATATGTTTGCTGTGATTTGTGATCCTTGTATGCGCCATATTGCTAGATCTAGGCTACATGCGAACCTTTACTTGTGATCCTTGGTATGAATCTTATTGGCACTCGTATTGCTAGATCTAGGCTACATGCATTTCTAATATTTATGCAATAAAAGAAAGCATGTGTCATATGTGGTAAAAGCCCATAGCCCTAGAAGACCTTAACCTAACTTAAGTCTTCATTTGCTCTTCATGGGTCTTTTGCTGCTCATCTGGCCCAAACCTGGGCCCAAGCGCCATCTGCAGCACAGGTGCGCCCACCAGGAATTTGCGCCTGGTCCCAGAGTCGAACCCTGGACCTCCCACCTGGTCAAGCCATGCTGCGTGCGCCTCTGCCAAGTGTGCTCAGTGCTCTTGTCTAATTAAATTACAAATTTAACTATCTAGACAAGAGTGACACGCAGGTCACTTACATTTATAAATTAAAACCCAGTGATTCGCAGATCACAATAATTAATTTACAATTTTAATACAGGCACGCAGGCCCCAGCACAGCACACAATTAATATGGGCAGCCCACATATGACTAAATAGACAAACATATGTATCAAATCAGCAAACATGTGATCCATGATAAAAATTAAAATTTTCGAAAACCCCATGGGATCAATTTTAATTTTTCCTTATTTGCCCTACAACCTTACAACGGTCCATTACTAGGGATCCACTCATCCAACCTAGTCAGATCCACTGCCCTTGCATGCACCAAGTCCTAACTGACTCGAGTCGACCAAAAGGTCAACTATGCATGCGCTAGGGCTGAACGACCACACTGAGGTCTGGCAAACGGGAGTGACCCCGGGCCTAACTCAGGTGCGTTCATTAATCGTCACAATCAGACATCGCTACACACCTGTCTGCAGTCGACCTATAGCCACCATAGGCTTGCGCCAAGGTGCTATCTGGTCGACCCTTTCAGGCTGTCAGATGATCTGATCAGACATGATTGGATCTAACCTAGGGGGTGACATCAACCCCAGTAACCCGTCTAAGGGTTTACAGTAAGGTCTTTAGATCTAGCATTAGTCGCGCAAGTGTATAAGTTTTGAAAAGAAAACTACAACTTAGAAGCGCCAACTAACATGCGCAAGATAAACATATAGACAAGATTTTCATCATGTAACTTTCGCATGTTGAAGATCTAAGCATACATTCGCATATATGGATCACGCAAATCATCAAGCAATCAAGATAACATGCATTCAACCTGCTCTGATACCAGTTGAAAGAACCCCTTAAATAAGGGGGGTCCCCTTCATGGGGGAGCATAACCCTTAGAGCATATGGCGCATAAAAATTATTCTCTTGCGGAATTAGGGTTATAAGATCGATACGCATGCAAAAGATCAACTTGATAACAATAAGAAAACATTCATACCATCGCCATGGAAAGATGTTTCCTTGGAAGCAAAGATCAAAGTAGATCTTCTCCTTGTCGTCACACACAAGATGATGTTGCTATCTCTCTTGGTGCTCCTTGTGCTAGCAAGGTTCCAAGAGGTCCTTGTCGAGTGAAGGGAAAAGAGATGTCTTTCTCCTTGGCCGAATCCTCCTCAACCTTCAAGCGTCGCCGCACACCAAGTCGAGAGGAAAAACTTGCGAGAGGAATAAGTGAATTGGCGAAAATAGAGAATACTCTATTTCGGATGAGCGCCCACTCGACATGGAGATCATGGTTACTAAAAATAGTAACCTCTCCTCATCCCAACGTTCACGCTATGTGAACTCGTCGCCCACTCCTCTCCCTATTAACCAAGCGCTCTTTTAGTGAGCTGGTTCAATTGGTTCGGTTTAAGAACCAACCAAGCCAAGCGACAAGGCCTAGATCAAATAAACCCTAAGGCTTTAGATCTAACCGTCGATCTCTTTAATGCCCCTGATCTGACCGATCTGGCATCCATTCTCTCAATCGAAGCTTACCGATCTCAAGCCCTAATCAATCAAACATGATCAGACCAGATCTCACTTACAATCAGAGATTAAATCCCTTAAAACTGAACCCAAACAATTCAGTCCACACGATCTGACTTAAGTAAGCCATATCATCAAATTGTGCGACCCTAAGGGTTTCCTTTAAATGTCGGTAACGATAATTCACATTATCACGATCAGTGAGGGGTATCTAGCAACACATCACTGTCTCCCGATATAAAGGAAAGAGTCTTCCAAGACTACACCCAAACCATAGCACAAGTGTGAATCATTTCACAAAGCATACATATTTCCTTTGCCACTGGATGTTCTTATTGGACAAGTCTGTCAAACTTGTAACTCCAATATGATGAGCATGATTAGATCAGATGAACACTGTCACCTGGGTATGGCCATACACTCTCTCAATCATCTCATCCAGGGGGCCCCTTTAGAACATCACACTCCTTAAACAAGGAGACGGCAATCCTATGTCTATCACTAGTGCCCTAACCTGACTCAAGCTCACCATCCAAGATAGTCTATAATCATTATGTTTCAAATGATATTGAACTAACTCAAAATAATGACAATCATCATTTAGAAAACACAAGTGATCTCAAGTCAGAGGAAATGTGCCACTTGTCTTATACAAGGAATATTCACGTTGTGACAAACAACTGAACATCCTAGTAGGGTCTGTCCAGTACATCCCATGTACCCATGAGTCTACATCTTATTCCATGCTCGAAGCATCCTATAAGATCAGAACACATATTAGTCTTAACCATATCAAGGTTGTCTCATGTTCACCAAGATACATCGACTAAGGACATAACAGCATGTCAGCACAGCTGAACAGCTTTGAGACATTATTCAGAAGAACATATATTGCAGCAGACAATGTAACTAACTGAATAACAACCATGCCTTTATAAACATAATAGTTTATTACATGATACTTGTTACATTCCCACAGGCCTCAAACATTAGCCTTAAGGGCATACCCCAACAATCTCCCACTTGCACTTAATCTAATGGTTGAAAAACTTCAAACCCATATTATTACAGTGCTTCTCATGCTTCTGCTGCGCCAGAGGCTTGGTAAGCGGGTCTGCCAGATTGTCGTCTGTATGAACCTTGCATACTTTGATCTCGCCACGATCAATGATCTCCCTGATCAAATGAAACCGTCTCAGTATGTGCTTGGACTTCTGGTGCGACCGTGGTTCCTTTGCTTGTGCGATTGCTCCAGTGTTATCACAGAAGATAACCAAAGGATCGACACTCGAAGGAACAACACCAAGTTCTCTCACGAACTTACGAATCCAGACTGCCTCCTTGGATGCTTCCGAGGCTGCAACATACTCGGCTTCTGTTGTGGAATCAGCAACAGTTGACTGTTTGAAACTCTTCCACACCACTGCACCTCCATTCAAGCTAAAAACATAGCCTGATTGCGATCGGAAATCATCCTGGTCAGACTGGAACGAAGCGTCAGTATATCCTTCAATACTGAGTTCTTCCTGACCACCATATATCAAGAACATATCTTTGGTCCTCCGCAGATATTTTAGGATGTTCTTGACTGCAATCCAGTGCGCCAAACCTGGATTACTCTGGTAACGACTGGTCACGCTTAACCCGTAAGCGACGTCTGGGCGAGTACACAACATCGCATACATTATAGAACCAATAGCCGAAGCATAAGGCGTATTGTTCATTTCATCTTTCTCAGTCTGTGTTTGTGGACACTGACTCTTCGAAAGATTCAGACCATGTCTGACTGGAAGATATCCTTTCTTAGAATTCTCTAAGCGAAATCTCTCCAGGACCTTATCGATGTAAGTACTCTGGCACAGCCCGAGAAGCCTCTTAGATCTATCCCTGTAGATCTTCACACCTAACACATAGGCTGCTTCTCCTAGATCTTTCATCTGGAAACATTTCCTCAGCCATGCTTTAACAGCATGCATTTCAGGAATGTCATTTCCAATGATCAAGATGTCATCGACGTAGAGGACTAGGAAAATAATCACGCTCCCACTAAACCTCTTATATACACACGGGTCATCCTCGTTCTTGATGAAACCAAATTCAGTGACTGATTCATCAAAACGAATGTTCCAGCTTCTCGATGCTTGTTTAAGTCCATAAATAGACTTCTTTAACTTGCATATTTTATGACGATCTGCTGGATTAGTGAAACCTTCTGGTTGTGTCATATACACATCCTCATCCAGATTTCCATTAAGGAAAGCTGTTTTCACATCCATCTGCCAAATCTCATAATCATAATATGCAGCTATCGCGAAAAGAATCCGAATAGACTTAAACATGGCTACAGGTGAGAAAGTTTCATCATAATCTATCCCGTAGATTTGTTTGAAACCTTTCGCAACTAGCCTGCCTTTATAGGTAACCACGTTACCATCCATGTCAATCTTCTTCTTGAAGATCCATTTACAGCCTATAGGGATAACTCCCGGAGGCGGATCAACCAAATCCCAAACTTGGTTATCTGACATGGAGTCCATCTCGGCGCGCATAGCTTCAAGCCATCTCGCTGACTCCGGTCCACTGACCGCATCCGCATAAGTAAGGGGTTCATCATTATCAATGATGTAGACTCCGTCATAGCGCTCAGGCTGTCGACGGATCCTACCCGATCTTCGCGGTTCCCGTGATATCTGAGCCTCAGGTTGTTCAATAACCTGTTCTACCGGCTCAGGCTCATCCAACTGTGCTTGGTCACTTTGTCCTTCTTCTGGATTCTCATCCAGCTTTATTTCTCTCCCACTTGCCTCTTGCAGAAGAAATTCCTTCTCAAGAAATATGGCCGTCCGAGCAACAAAAACCTTGTTCTCTTTGGGGTCGTAGAAATAATAACCCTTAGTTTCCTTAGGGTAACCGACAAAGATACATTTGTCAGATCTGCTCTCTAGTTTCCCAGAGGCGAGCTTTTTGACATAAGCCTCGCAGCCCCAGATCCTGATAAATGTCAAGCTTGGCTGTTTCCCATACCATAACTCATATGGCGTCTTTGAAACTGCCTTGGATGGCACTCGGTTTAGTACCTTTGCAGCTGTTTCCAGCGCAAAACCCCAAAAGGAGTATGGAAGAGTAGCCTGACTCATCATAGAACGAACCATATCTAGTAATGTTCTATTTCTCCTTTCGGACACACCATTCCATTGTGGTGTTCCTGGCGGAGTGAGCTGTGAGATAATCCCACACTCTTTTAGATAGTCAGTAAATGCATGACTTAGGTATTCACCACCTCGATCTGAGCGAAGTGTTTTGATATTACGGCCTAGCTGATTTTGTACTTCATTCTTGAACTCTTTGAACTTGTCAAAAGATTCGCTTTTATGTCTCATCAGATAGACATACCCATATCTACTGAAATCATCAGTAAAGGTAATGAAGTACTGATAGCCACCTCTGGCATGTTTACTAAAAGGCCCACACACATCGCTGTGTATAAGGTCAAGTAAACCTGAAGCCCTTTGACCTTTGTGAGGAAAAGGAGACTTCGTCATTTTACCCATCAAACAAGCTTTGCATGTATCAATCTCCTTATAGGAGAATGATCCCAGCAGTCCATGATCATGCAACCGCTTAATGCGTTTCTCGTTTATATGGCCTAAACGACTATGCCATAGCAAGGTGCTGTCATCAGCATACTTGGCTTTCTTAATATCAACATTATGTATGGAACTTTCCATGTCCAACATGAATAACCCATTATTAATTGAACCAGTTGCATAAACAATATTATCAAATGATAAAACACACTTTGAAATATTGCATTCAAAGGAAAATCCCTTCCTGACAAGAGCAGGAATGGAGATAATATTTTTAGTTATACTGGGAACAAAGTAACAACTGTTCAGTTCCAATACAAGTCCAGATGGTAAAGAAATAAAGTAGTCTCCTACAGCAACAGCAGCAACCCGTGCCCCGTTTCCAACGCGTAGGTCCACCTCATGCTGTCCCACCTGCCTTCTTCTCTTGAGTTCCTGTACATTTGAACAAATGTGAACTCCACATGCAGTGTCCAACACCCATGATACAGAAGAAGAAAACATGACCTCAGTCACGAATATACCTGAGCCAGAAGCAAAGCTTCCCCTATTATCTCCTTGGAGCGCTTTACAGTCCTTTTTCCAGTGACCCAGCTGGCCACAGTGGAAACACCTGTATTCCTTGGACCGCTTCACCTTCTGCTTCAGAGCCTTGCTGTAATTCTTGACCGGGGCCTTGCCCTTCTTCCCCTTCTTCTTGTTCCTTGAAGGAACCATCAAGACAGAGGTTGAAGGCTTACCCTTCAGAGTCTCCTCAGTGGTCAAGAGCATATTCAGCAGCTCTGCCGGAGTACAATCGATTTTGTTCATATTAAAATTAATAATGAACGCGTCGAATGAAGGCGGGAGAGACTGTAGAATAATGTCCACAGCAAGCTCCTGGTTGATGGTATGCCCCAGTTTCTCTAGAGCCTCCTTGTGCCCAATCATCTTGAGCACGTGAGCTCCCACTGGGCTCCCTTCAGCCAGTTTGCTCTGAAAGAAGAGCTTTGTCAAATTATAGCGCTCAGTCCTCGCCTGTGCAGCATACAGCATCTTGAGGTTCGCTATCATGTCTATAGCAGACATATCCTCATGCTGACGCTGCAGCGGTGGCGTCATAGACGCTAGCATCAGGCAAGCGACATCAATGCTATCATTGACGTGCTTTTCATAGGCTTCCCGAACCGCCCTTGCGGCGTTCGGAGCGGGCTGCGGCGGAATCGCCGTCTCGAGGACATACAGTTTCCTCTCTGCCTTAAGAACGATCTTAAGGTGTCCAAACCAGTCAGAGAAGTTCGGCCCAGCAAACTTCTCCCTTTCCAGTAGGGATCGCACATTGAAGTTCATGGTGTTCGTTGCTGCAGGTATCTACAACAATGCAAGAACAGCAAGGTCAGTATCAATGTATAAGAATCAATCAGGACTTAAGAAAGATTCTTTTTCTCACTATTTTATCAGGCGTGAAAAATCCAGCAAAACAGCCCGAAAGAGTAGAACTCTTTTAGTGAGATGGGATCCAGATTTCATACTTGGTCTCCGCGTCCCGCTCAGGCGAGATAAGATGCACAGAGAGTACAAGCACTAGTTTCTGGTAGGCAGTCCCTGCCGATCGCCAACCCGTGCGATTCCCCTTCATCTGGGCAGTCCAGCAGACTGTGCCAACTGAGTTGGTACAACACAATCTCTGACCCCAACAGACGGCTGCCTCCATGTGCTACCATATGCGCCACATATGTAGACTACACGGTCAAGCTGACCCGACCTACTCCCTGGACCACCATGTGCTATGCTGAGCAACGAGAAGGGATAAATCCCTGCTCTGTAACACACAGGTGTAATCCCGCACCGTCTGAAGATAGATGGACGTGCCCACTGAGTGGGTACAACACGGCTCCAACGATAATCAGAACAGTGAGGTTTCGCGTCAGAAGGCTTACGAGCTTGATATTTTTAGCGTTGGATTTTAACGGTCTTTTATCTTTATTACTATCATTCAATCCCTATGGTGATAGCAAAAGATAAATCTATCATGCATTTCTAATATTTATGCAATAAAAGAAAGCATGTGTCATATGTGGTAAAAGCCCATAGCCCTAGAAGACCTTAACCTAACTTAAGTCTTCATTTGCTCTTCATGGGTCTTTTGCTGCTCATCTGGCCCAAACCTGGGCCCAAGCGCCATCTGCAGCACAGGTGCGCCCACCAGGAATTTGCGCCTGGTCCCAGAGTCGAACCCTGGACCTCCCACCTGGTCAAGCCATGCTGCGTGCGCCTCTGCCAAGTGTGCTCAGTGCTCTTGTCTAATTAAATTACAAATTTAACTATCTAGACAAGAGTGACACGCAGGTCACTTACATTTATAAATTAAAACCCAGTGATTCGCAGATCACAATAATTAATTTACAATTTTAATACAGGCACGCAGGCCCCAGCACAGCACACAATTAATATGGGCAGCCCACATATGACTAAATAGACAAACATATGTATCAAATCAGCAAACATGTGATCCATGATAAAAATTAAAATTTTCGAAAACCCCATGGGATCAATTTTAATTTTTCCTTATTTGCCCTACAACCTTACAACGGTCCATTACTAGGGATCCACTCATCCAACCTAGTCAGATCCACTGCCCTTGCATGCACCAAGTCCTAACTGACTCGAGTCGACCAAAAGGTCAACTATGCATGCGCTAGGGCTGAACGACCACACTGAGGTCTGGCAAACGGGAGTGACCCCGGGCCTAACTCAGGTGCGTTCATTAATCGTCACAATCAGACATCGCTACACACCTGTCTGCAGTCGACCTATAGCCACCATAGGCTTGCGCCAAGGTGCTATCTGGTCGACCCTTTCAGGCTGTCAGATGATCTGATCAGACATGATTGGATCTAACCTAGGGGGTGACATCAACCCCAGTAACCCGTCTAAGGGTTTACAGTAAGGTCTTTAGATCTAGCATTAGTCGCGCAAGTGTATAAGTTTTGAAAAGAAAACTACAACTTAGAAGCGCCAACTAACATGCGCAAGATAAACATATAGACAAGATTTTCATCATGTAACTTTCGCATGTTGAAGATCTAAGCATACATTCGCATATATGGATCACGCAAATCATCAAGCAATCAAGATAACATGCATTCAACCTGCTCTGATACCAGTTGAAAGAACCCCTTAAATAAGGGGGGTCCCCTTCATGGGGGAGCATAACCCTTAGAGCATATGGCGCATAAAAATTATTCTCTTGCGGAATTAGGGTTATAAGATCGATACGCATGCAAAAGATCAACTTGATAACAATAAGAAAACATTCATACCATCGCCATGGAAAGATGTTTCCTTGGAAGCAAAGATCAAAGTAGATCTTCTCCTTGTCGTCACACACAAGATGATGTTGCTATCTCTCTTGGTGCTCCTTGTGCTAGCAAGGTTCCAAGAGGTCCTTGTCGAGTGAAGGGAAAAGAGATGTCTTTCTCCTTGGCCGAATCCTCCTCAACCTTCAAGCGTCGCCGCACACCAAGTCGAGAGGAAAAACTTGCGAGAGGAATAAGTGAATTGGCGAAAATAGAGAATACTCTATTTCGGATGAGCGCCCACTCGACATGGAGATCATGGTTACTAAAAATAGTAACCTCTCCTCATCCCAACGTTCACGCTATGTGAACTCGTCGCCCACTCCTCTCCCTATTAACCAAGCGCTCTTTTAGTGAGCTGGTTCAATTGGTTCGGTTTAAGAACCAACCAAGCCAAGCGACAAGGCCTAGATCAAATAAACCCTAAGGCTTTAGATCTAACCGTCGATCTCTTTAATGCCCCTGATCTGACCGATCTGGCATCCATTCTCTCAATCGAAGCTTACCGATCTCAAGCCCTAATCAATCAAACATGATCAGACCAGATCTCACTTACAATCAGAGATTAAATCCCTTAAAACTGAACCCAAACAATTCAGTCCACACGATCTGACTTAAGTAAGCCATATCATCAAATTGTGCGACCCTAAGGGTTTCCTTTAAATGTCGGTAACGATAATTCACATTATCACGATCAGTGAGGGGTATCTAGCAACACATCACTGTCTCCCGATATAAAGGAAAGAGTCTTCCAAGACTACACCCAAACCATAGCACAAGTGTGAATCATTTCACAAAGCATACATATTTCCTTTGCCACTGGATGTTCTTATTGGACAAGTCTGTCAAACTTGTAACTCCAATATGATGAGCATGATTAGATCAGATGAACACTGTCACCTGGGTATGGCCATACACTCTCTCAATCATCTCATCCAGGGGGCCCCTTTAGAACATCACACTCCTTAAACAAGGAGACGGCAATCCTATGTCTATCACTAGTGCCCTAACCTGACTCAAGCTCACCATCCAAGATAGTCTATAATCATTATGTTTCAAATGATATTGAACTAACTCAAAATAATGACAATCATCATTTAGAAAACACAAGTGATCTCAAGTCAGAGGAAATGTGCCACTTGTCTTATACAAGGAATATTCACGTTGTGACAAACAACTGAACATCCTAGTAGGGTCTGTCCAGTACATCCCATGTACCCATGAGTCTACATCTTATTCCATGCTCGAAGCATCCTATAAGATCAGAACACATATTAGTCTTAACCATATCAAGGTTGTCTCATGTTCACCAAGATACATCGACTAAGGACATAACAGCATGTCAGCACAGCTGAACAGCTTTGAGACATTATTCAGAAGAACATATATTGCAGCAGACAATGTAACTAACTGAATAACAACCATGCCTTTATAAACATAATAGTTTATTACATGATACTTGTTACATTCCCACAGGCCTCAAACATTAGCCTTAAGGGCATACCCCAACAACTTGCGCGCACACCATTAGATCTAAGTGCCGCCTGCATTAAACCCTTAGACGGGTTATTAGGGTTGAAATCATCCCCTGTGTTAGATCCAAACAGTCTGATCAGACCATCTGACAGCCTGAATGGGTCGACCAGTTAGCACTTTGGCGCAAGCCTATGGTGGCTATAGGTCGACTGCAGACAGGTGTGTAGCGATGTCTGATTGAGACACCCAATGAACGCACCTGAGTTAGGCCCGGGGTCACGCCCGCTTGCCAGACCTCAGTGTGGTCGTTCAGCCCTGGCGCATGCATGGTTGACCTTATGGTCAACACAAGTCAGTTAGGACTTGGTGCATGCAAGGGCAGTGGATTTGACTAGGTTGGTTGAGTGGATCCCTAGTAATGGACCGTTGTAAGGTTGTAGGGGAAATAAGGAAAAAATTAAAATTGATCCCAAGGGGTTTTCGAAAATTTTAATTTTTATGATGGATCACATGATGCTGATTGGATGCATATGTTTGTCTATTTAGTCTTATGTGGGCTGCTCATATTAATTGTGTGCTGTGCTGGGGCCTGCGTGCCTGTATTAAATTGTAAATTAATTATTGTGATCTGCGCATCACTGTGTTTTAATTTATAAATGTTAGTGACCTGCGTGTCACTCTTGTCTAGATAGTTAAATTTGTAATTTAATTAGACAAGAGCACAGAGCACACTTGGCAGAGGCGCATGCAGCAGTGGCTTGACCAGGTGGGAGGTCCAGGGTTCGACTCTGGGACCAGGCGCAAATTCCTGGTGGGCGCACCTGTGCTGCAGATGGCGCTTGGGCCCAGGTTTGGGCCAGATGAGCAGCAAAAGACCCATGAAGAGCAAATGAAGACTTAAGTTAGGTTAAGGTCTTCTAGGGCTATGGGCTTTTACCACATAAGATACATGCTTTCTTTTATTGCTTAAATATTGGAATTGCATGATCAAATTATCTTCTGCTATCACCATAGGAATTGCATGATAGGCAAGAAGATAAAAGACCGTTAAAATCCAACGCTAAAATATCAAGCTCGTAAGCCTTCTGACGCGAAACCTCACTGTTCTGATTATCGTTGGAGCCGTGTTGTACCCACTCAGTGGGCACGTCCATCTATCTTCAGAGGGTGTGGGATTACACCTGTGTGTTACAGAGTAGGGATTTATCCCTTCTCGTTGCTCAGCATAGCACATGGTGGTCCAGGGAGTAGGTCGGGTCAGCTTGACCGTGTAGGCTACATATGTGGCGCATATGGTAGCACATGGAGGCAGCCATCTGTGGGATCAGAGACTGTGTTGTACCAACTCAGTTGGCACAGTCTGCTGGATTGCCCAGATGAAGGGGGATCGCACGGGTTGGCGATTGGCTGGGACGCCTACCAGAAACTAGTGCTTGTACTCTCTGTGCATCTTATCTCGCCTGAGCGGGACGCGGAGACCAAGTATGAAATCTGGATCCCATCTCACTAAAAGAGTTCTACTCTTTCGGGCTGTTTTGCTGGATTTTTCACGCCTGATAAAATAGTGAGAAAAAGAATCTTTCTTAAGTCCTGATCGATTCTTATACATTGATACTGACCTTGCTGTTCTTGCATTGTTGTAGATACCTGCAGCAACGAACACCATGAACTTCAATGTGCGATCCCTACTGGAAAGGGAGAAGTTTGCTGGGCCGAACTTCTCTGACTGGTTTGGACACCTTAAGATCGTTCTTAAGGCAGAGAGGAAACTGTATGTCCTTGAGACGGCGATACCGCCGCAGCCCGCTCCGAACGCCGCAAGGGCGGTTCGGGAAGCCTATGAAAAGCACGTCAATGATAGCATTGATGTCGCTTGCCTGATGCTAGCGTCTATGACGCCACCGCTGCAGCGTCAGCATGAGGATATGTCAGCTATACAGATTATAGCAAACCTCAAGATGCTGTATGCTGCACAG
This sequence comes from Costus lasius, assembly GCA_027563935.2. Taxonomy (NCBI): domain Eukaryota; kingdom Viridiplantae; phylum Streptophyta; class Magnoliopsida; order Zingiberales; family Costaceae; genus Costus; species Costus lasius. Next base: position 75,656,990 of record CM050449.1, read on the forward strand.
GCGAGGACTGAACGCTATAATTTGACTAAGCTCTTCTTTCAGAGCAAACTGGCTGAAGGGAGCCCAGTGGGAGCTCACGTGCTCAAGATGATTGGGCACAAGGAGGCTCTGGAGAAACTAGGGCACACCATCAACCAGGAGCTTGCTGTGGACATTATTCTGCAGTCTCTCCCGCCATCATTCGACGCGTTCATTATTAACTTTAATATGAACAAAATCGATTGTACGCCGGCAGAGCTGTTGAATATGCTCTTGACTACTGAGGAAACTCTGAAGGGTAAGCCTTCAACCTCTGTCTTGATGGTTCCTTCTAGGAACAAGAAGAAGGGGAAGAAGGGCAAGGCCCCGGTCAAGAATTACAGCAAGGCTCTGAAGCAGAAGGTGAAGCGGTCCAAGGAATACAGGTGTTTCCACTGTGGCCAGCTGGGTCACTGGAAAAAGGACTGTAAAGCGCTCCAAGGAGACAAGAGGGGAAGCTTTGCTTCTGGCTCAGGTATATTCGTGACTGAGGTCATGTTTTCTTCTTCTATATCATGGGTGTTGGACACTGCATGTGGAGTTCACATTTGTTCAAATGTGCAGGAACTCAAGAGAAGAAGGCAGGTGGGACAGCATGAGGTGGACCTACGCGTTGGAAACGGGGCACGGGTTGCTGCTGTTGCTGTAGGAGACTACTTCATTTCTTTACCATCTGGAATTGTATTGGAACTAAACAGTTGTTACTTTGTTCCCAGTATAACTAAAAATATTATCTCCATTCCTGCTCTTGTCAGGAAGGGATTTTCCTTTGAATGCAATATTTCAAAGTGTATTTTGTCTTTAGATAATATTGTTTATGCAACTGGTTCAATTAACAATGGGTTATACATGTTGGACATGGAATGTTCGATACAGCAAATTGATATTAAGAAAGCCAAGTATGCTGATGACAGCACCTTGCTATGGCATAGTCGTTTAGGCCATATAAACGAGAAACGCATTAAGCGGTTGCATGATAATGGACTGCTGGGATCATTCTCCTACAAGGAAATTGATACATGCAAGGCTTGTTTAATGGGTAAAATGACGAAGTCACCTTTTCCTCACAAAGGTCAAAGGGCTTCAGGTTTACTTGACCTTATACACAGTGATGTGTGTGGGCCATTTAGTAAACATGCCAGAGGTGGCTATCAGTACTTCATTACCTTTACTGATGATTTCAGTAGATATGGGTATGTCTATCTGATGAGACATAAGAGTGAATCTTTTGACAAGTTCAAAGAGTTCAAGAATGAAGTACAAAATCAGCTAGGCCGTAATATCAAAACACTTCGCTCAGATCGAGGTGGTGAATACCTAAGTCATGCGTTTACTGACTATCTAAAAGAGTGTGGGATTATCTCACAGCTCACTCCACCAGGAACACCGCAATGGAATGGTGTGTCCGAAAGGAGAAATAGAACATTACTAGATATGGTTCGTTCTATGATGAGTCAGGCTACTCTTCCATACTCCTTTTGGGGTTTTGCACTGGAAACAGCTGCAAAGGTACTAAACCGAGTGCCATCCAAGGCAGTTTCTAAGACG